>CM053618.1:45762526-45826625 GCA_028646535.1 Procyon lotor
AGATATTTACAATTGTTAGGTCTTCTTGTTGGACAGTCCCTTTAAGTATGATATAGTGTCCTTCCTCATCTCTTATTATAGTCTTTGGCTTAAAATCTAATTTATCTGATATAAGGATCACCACCCCAGCTTTCTTTTGATGTCTATTAGCATGGTAAATTATTTTCCACCCCCTCTCTTTAAATCTGGAGGTGTCTTTGGGTCTAAGATGAGTTTCTTGTAGACAGCATATCAATGGGTCTTGTTTTTTTATCCATTCTGATGCTCTGTGTCTTTTGATTGGGGCATTTAGCCCATTCACATTCAGGGTAACTATTGACAGATATGAATTTAGTGCCATTTTATTGCCTGTTAAGTGACTGTTAACTGTACATTGTCTCTGTTCCTTCCTGGTCTGTTAGGCTCTCTCTTTGCTTAGAGGACTCCTTTCAATATTTCCACAATCAAAGTTTTTACAACTTTACTACTTTTACTTCTTTTCCCTATTGTAGATTGGATAATCTTTCCAAAATGTGAAATTGGTCATGTCAGCCCCATCTCTACCTTTCTTCCTCCCTGTTTAAAATGTCCCCAAAAGCTTTCCACATTTTTAGAATTAAGACAGAATTCTTTGACATAGTCTCTACCTCAATCTGCAGAGATTGCTTCTTGCTTAAGCCAGAGGGCTTTTGCTTTGTTCCCTCCTCTAGGAATGCTCTTCCCTCCTTTCTTTGCTAAATTTGCCCCTGGATCAAAGCCAAATTCTAAGCAAGGAGGGAGAGAGCATGAGAATAGAAGGAGGCAAGAGGTTTGAGCCCCTTTGATTCACTGGGGAGTGAATATATAAAATTTTAAAGTTTCAAAAATTCATAATGAATAAATTCTGGAGATCTGATGTGCATAGCAGGGTAACAGTAGTTAACAACACTATATTGTGTACTTGAGATTTGCTAAGGCTAGAGCTTAGCTAGTCTCACCAAATCAATCAATCAATCAATCAATCAATCAATAAAGACTATATGAGGTAATGGATAAACACTTCACAATGTATAGATACATCAAAACATCATGTTGTACACCTTAAATATATTCAATTTTTATTTGTCAATTATACCTCAGTAAACTTGGGGAGGAAAAGGAACTACCCATTCATACTGCCTCTTTTAATATATCTTAATAGTCTTTTTATAGTCTTTAATAGTCTTTTTAATATTTCTTTTAATAGTCTTAACAGCTATTAAGTCAATGAGTTAGGCTTAAAAAAATTAGAAACACTGTCAATTTCACTTTTTTTTTTTAAAATTTATTTTAAAATTATCTCTATACCCAGTATGGGACTTGAACTCAACAACCTTGAGATCAAGAGTGACATGCTCTACTGACTGAGCCGGCTGAGTGCCCTCAATATCACTGCAATGAAGGGCAGCCATCTTTCTCTCCAATTATGCATCTAGTTAAGTCCTGCTTATTCCTCAGAACTCAGCTCAAGGGTTACTTTCCCAGGGGAACATTCCTTGACTAGAACATATCCACCTCTGATGGGCTTTCATGGCACGCATGTCTCTTCTTGGCACTCATCATAGAGACATGCTTTCAAGTATCTGTAATTATCTGGCCAATTCCTATTGTCCCCACTAGGCTGTAATCGTCATGAGAATAATAGATTGAGATTAGGTTTGTTCACCACTTGACCCTTGGTTCCATGTACAGTGTCAGGATCATGGCAGCTGATTAAAACCCTATTTTTAAATGAATACATAGGTGCAGAATAGGGTGTTTAGACCTGATTTTCATTCTATATTAGCTTTTATCCAACCACCAATGTTCCATAATTTCCCCAAACTATAGGCGTTCTAAAGCTTTTAGGGTTTGCTCCCTCTCCCTCTGGTGATACGTGGTAAAGTCTATAGAGTCCTAGCTGATCTGTGCACCTGCTTTTTTGCTCATCCTCCTTTTGTTAATAGCTGCTTTGTGTGCCTCTTCAAATCTGGAATTTTGATTTCAATCACTGTATTGAATATTAACATTAATTAATATTAAAATGACTATCAGTTTTATATTATTCTGGTCTCACATTGGTTAATGCTGATTTTATTTTTTTTAATTTTTTTAAGGCTGATTTTAAATGTGGTTCTAGAGTTGCCTAACTTTAAGAACCACCAACCTTGATGGTTTCCTAAAAATGTGTATATCCTAATTTTTTAAACATTTGGTAAAACTGTTCTGAGTACATACATACGTTTCACACACCTCAAAAACCTACAATGACCTTGAGGCCTTGATAAAACCTCCAGAGTCCAGGGCCACCTCGGTGGCTCAGTGGGTTAAAGCCTCTGCTTTCGGCTCGGGTCATGGTCTCAGGGTCCTGGGATCGAGCTCCACGTCAGGCTCTCTGCTCAGCGGGGAGCCTGCTTCTCCCTCTCTCTGCCTGCTTGTCTGCCTACCTGTGATCTCTCTCTGTGTGTCAAATAAATAAATAAAATCTTTAAAAAAAAACCAAAAACCTCCAGAGTCCAGATAAAAGAAGTATAGGAGAAGAGGAGAGGAACAGGGAATGAGCGATGGAAAAATAGCAAAAGCAAGGAGGGGACAGCATGGATAAGTGAACTGTCACCAGGAATTTTTTTGCACCTGGTTTCTCATCTTTGTCCTACAGAGTATGTGAAGTGTAAAAAAAAATCTTCTGGCTGATGGTTGGCTTATGACATTTGGTTTCAAGATTCATTTTTGTTGAGAGAGAAGAATTCTCTGTATAATGATTATTTTCTGGCCTAGTCAGTAAATCTAGGAGTTGTTTTTCTAGCAGAGGTGATGGATTTGCTGTGATGTAGCCCTCATCTGTTACTCAGTCCCACCACTGGCAGGTTTTACAGATTGATAAAAGAGATGAGTCAATTAGGAATCCAGCCTGCAGTTATAAAGTGGAACAAACTTAGAAGGTTTAATTTGGCTTCAAATGCAAGTCTGCCTCGCTTATTCTCTAGACACCCTGGATGTCCGCATGCAAATGCTAATAGACACACTATTTTAAATGACGTCCCTGAGCCCGGCTGTGTTCCCAACTGCACAAAATATACTTGCTGGCCAAGGCACTATTAACATGAGCCCGGAAAAATGACCCAAGGGAGTCAAGTAGTTTATGACTTGGGTTGTCACTAGATATTTAATTCATCCCAAGTACCTTTATAACTGGAATGATAGGAGCTTTCACAGTGATCCCAGAGATCTTGATAGATGCACCAGGAGCAGAGGGGGGACAGCTTTCAGCGTCACTCCTTTTTTGTCTGGCTTTCATCAGAGAGCCAGAGCAGTTGGAGAGATGTCAACTGAGTCTGTGCAGAGAAGGGCCAGACAGTGAAGCTGCAGGGCTCACCTTAGCCTCACTCCGGCCTTTCATGCTAATGTTTCTGTGCGATGTGTACAAATGAATTGCTGACGTCACCTGTAACCAGGATTCATACAATCATTCTTTTCGACACGGTGGAGCTAAAACAAATATGTTCTGTCCTTCATATCAATCAAAAGACAACTTTAGTTAAAAACAAAAGGAAAAGCAAAACATACTTGGTCTAAGAAATTACCCTGTGTGAAAAAGGAGGACTGTCCAACACATATAAATCATGGCAACTTCTCTCTGCAGTAAGCACTCCCCCCCCCCTCCGAATTATCATTTTGTAATCAGAAAAGCCCTAGAGTTTAAAGTATGCCTCGTACAAATGTCACTCCCAAGCTTCAGTGCTAATCCAGAGGAAATATTATCCTAGTGGTCTCCAAGGCCCAATGTCTAGGTGTTGGATACATGATAAACTTACACGGAGCTTTCTTAGTGAGATATAGTCCTCCAGAGGATTGAATTTTTCAAGGCTTAGTACAACCCAACCCCTTAAATAAGATTTAAGCTTCCCTTGTCAGGTTCTTTTAAGAGCTTTTTAAATTTTTTTTATTTGCTGCTTTGACCAGGTTCTAATCCCTAGTCCCCAGTGACAACCTTTGGCCATCTCAACTATTTCGTGTCTGCTTTCCCAGGGCCCAGTATAACTTGCACAACTGGAGACATTTATATATTTTTTCCTCTCCCGGAGGAGAGTCTCATTAAAATAATTTGAGATGCAAACTTGTAACAATAAGATTGTCCCTTTACTGATAATATGACGGATTTTTTTTTAACTATTTTCCCCCATTTTATAGACAGCTCTCTTGAATGGATTAAATCATGACAGAGTCCTAGGTATTGGGAATAAAGAATGGGTCTACCAGTTTGTACCTGAATCTTGGATTTCCCAGAACTGCGATAAATAAATGTCTATGTTTAAGCTACCCGGTCTATGGTATTTTTTACAGCAGCCTGACAATAATTACAAACTTTAAATACTTTCTTGTGCTTAAAAATAATGGGGAAATTTCAAGGTTCCAGAAAAAAGAAGGGAACTCAACGTGAGACTGAAAACTCAGAGCTGCTATCATTGCATTTCATGGAATTAGCTGATAAATATATACTTTTTTATATATATGTATATATCATATATATTATACTTCATATATATATGCTTCACATATATATATATTAATGTAATAATTGTGTAATTAATATAATAATATATATTACTACATTAATATACATATTTTCCAAGGAAGGCAGCAGAACAATGAGGGTAGGCAAGAGTTCCTCACTGTATTTGTATAACTGTATAGTTCTTAAAAAGAAAAAATAATCTGAAGCTTACACAGTATACTACATTCGATAACATTAGGCGGTAACATGAATGCTTGTTTTAGTCCAGAGAGAGAGAGAAGGTATTATTTTGTATTATATATTGTGATGGGGCAGCATATTCTTTTCAGTATTTAGGGCTCCTAGAAATTTATATCTGGTCCTGACCTATGTTCAGTTTCACAACATCAGAGATTAGTTCAAAGAGAATGCTTAACCTCAAGCCTAGTTTGCTAAGTGCACAATGGGATAAGTATGAAGGCTCATATACTTAAGAAAACATTGTTGAGTAGAAACCCAGGGGCAAATTAAGTAGGAGCCAGGATATCAGGTAGAAGGGAAGAATTATGAAGGGGGAGGGGATGGGAGCACGGCACTGTTTTCAAAGGTAAGCCTACACAGAATTCTCATATAAAAATTAAAGTCTGCTCTTCTGGCCCATGAGAGGGTGGGGACGCCAGAGTCCACTCCACTTGCTTTGTCCACCTCATCATGCTCAGTCCCTAATCTTTAAAGAAGACCTATTGGTACTGATTAGGCAGATTCTCATTACATTCTAATCCACGTTTCAACTTCTTTCCTCATCTTGCCTCCTTACAGAAATGGAAAATAAGGGTTGAAACCTGAAACATGAGGATGTCAATCAGAGACTTCGTTATACTCATTGACTAGGATAAAGAAAAGAAGTATAATTTTATTATATTAATCATTATCTAATATTTTTTTGGTTAAGGAAAATGTGCAAAGATTGATTTGCCTAGATAGCGTTCTATGCACTTTTACCTATTCAAAATCCTACCGAAATATGAAATTATGGAAATTATGTGAAATCAAGCTTCATGATGTTTTATTTTTTTAATTTTATTTATTTATTTGAGAGAGACTAAGAGTGAGCACAAGCAGGTAGAAGAGCAGAGGGAGAGGGAGAAGCAGATTCCCCACTGAACAGGGAGACCAACGCAGGGCTCGATCCCATGACCCTGGGATCATGACCTGAGCTAAAGGCAGATGCTGAACCGACTGAGCCACCCAGGTGCCCCAAGCTTCGTGATGTTTTAAAGGAGAGTTTGATAGGAAATTGAATGTTCTATAATTTATATTATCTATAACACAATAACATATAATTTTTATATAATGTTTTATAATTTTATAGCTTATACTTTCTTTAACATTAAGTGAGGGAAAGGAGAAAAGTACACATCCACACCAAACAGATGTTTCAGGCAGGGACATTATTCCCTTTGTTAGAGATGTGAATATATACTTTTTTAAATTTAAATGTTGGGGAATCAAGCCCACTAATGAGAACTAGGCAGCTCAGTTGAAATCTCCTCCTCGGGAAGACAGGAAGGAGTCCTTCAAGGGCCACTCCACCTTTCCATCTGTTAAATTGAATGACTTGACCTGAAAACTATGGGCTTAAATATTTCTTCAGCGCAAAGGGTCACTTACCTCAAACCCCGTTTTAATTTAATGAGGAACGTGAAGTTGAAATCCGACTGCTAACCTTGAATCTAACTGGTTTAAATACCCAACAGACAGTCTTTCTGTACTCTATGAAGCTCTATGGTGGATGAAAATAGTCATCTAAACTTGACTCTTGTACCATATATTCCAATCACATATCAGGTAATGGCCTTTGTTAATGACTTCCAAATTATAGTCAGGGGTATTGATTGGGTGCCTGTTCCTTAAACAAAACAGGATAAAGAAAGAGGCAAATACTCTATGTGAAGTTGGACCAGTATAGGGTGGAGTGAGGCATGGTAGTCAGTTTGAGTTGCTCCTTTTTTGAACTATTTTTCATACTGCTGTTTCATTTTTTTTTTTTTTTAAGATTTTATTTATTTATTTGACAGAGAGAGAGAGATCACAAGTAGGCAGAAAGAGAGGGGAAGCAGGCTCCCTGCTGAGCAGAGAGCCCGATGTGGGGCTGGATCCCAGGACCCTGAGATCATGACCTGAGCTGAAGGCAGAGGCTTTAACCCACTGAGCCACCCAGGCACCCCCTGCTGTCTCATTCTAGCTTAAAATCTACTTCCATGCCCACTTTAGCAGAAATATGCATTGACTTTATCAAGCAGAATTACTTATTCTGTATTCTCATCATTAATTTTCACTAAAACCTGTATACAAGAATATACATTGATGATTTTATCCTAAATTTAACCTCACTGATTTTGGGTTATCATTTTAGCCATCTAAATCTACCTCCCTGGGTTGCAGTTGGGAATCTTCATTCAGGTGCTTTTCTTTCAGCTTTGCTTTAGCCACCAATCTATATATATTATTGTTCATCTTTTTTTCTATAGGATTGTTTGTATTGTTCTTATTCTTTTATAGAAACTATTTAGCACAAAAATTTTTATTGATTACCGGTGCTCTAAATATTTTTGATCTTTTTGTTAGCTTTTTTCACTTTCTTTTTGGTTTCTTTTGATGGCTAGAAGTTCATTATTCCAATATTAATTTAGTCAAATTAATTAATTCTTTTCCTGTATTTTTTAAATAGATTTTATTTATTTATTTGAGAGAGAGATCACAAGCAGGGGAGGGGGCAGAGACAGAAGCAGACTCCCCGCCTTGCAGTTTTGCTCCATCCCATTACCCCAGGATCATGACCTGAACCAGAGGCAGATGCTTAAGTGACTGAGCAACCCAGGCGCCCCCTGAGGTTTTTGTTTTTTGCATCTTAAAAAAGGTATTCTTTTTCATCCTGCTATCCTAAATAGGTTTTCCTATAATTTGCTCAAAGAGTTTTAGAATTGTGCTTTCCACATTTAAGTCTTCAATCTACCTGGAGTTGGTTTGTGCAGGATGTGAGATAGGGATCCAGTTTCCACAACATCAGGACTCTTATTGAAAATACTTCTTCTCTATTGCAATACTCTCTCTGTCTTATATCAACTTACTATATATGAATAGATTTATTTGGGTGCTTTATCCTGTTTTAGTAATCTTTTTACCTATTCCTGTACTAATAGCACACCATCTTCATTTTCTTTTCCTGAAATAGAATTTTAAAGTTAATTTTTCAGTAAGTGTCTATGAATGGTAAATTCAATCTTGACTTAAAGTATCTTTATTTTGTCCACTTTGCTGAATTTTCGGTCTCAAGTATTATGGAATTTTAATTTGATAGGTAGTTTACATTTAGTGGGATTTCCAAAATATTTAGCTTATCATACCACTTAATGAATACGTTTTCTATATATTTTTTCCTTTATCTCTTTTACTTCTGGGGCTCTCTCTTCATGATCCCTTGTGAGAAGGCAAACCAGTCTGAATAAATTCAGGGTTCCCACCTTCTCTTGCTACTGTATGTTTCTTTCCTCTAAATTTGTTGCTTTCCTTTCCTGCCTGAAAATTAGATGCCTGTGGTAGACTAACAATCTAGATCTTAACTTCACTCACTCTGTGAATATAGGTGAGTGGTGTGAGGTGGTAACAAATAGAGCGTTTCAGCTGGGAAGGAAAAATTATTTGCATAAGGAAACAAAGGCAATGAGCCAGAAACTGGTGCCTATACTAGTATGAGAAATAGTCACAAAATCTAACATGACTCACAGAGATAAACAAAAGCTGACAAAGGCATTTTTTATAAACCAATCAGTCTTTCATCCCCACTCAGAAATTATGGCTTCGAAATACAGAGATCTTAGAGCATTTAATAATCCTTCTCCAAACACAAGTAATTGATGTCCATTTTATAGTGAAAGAAGTTAGTTCTTTATGTAAAAACTGAGAAACTTGCCAATATCCGTTGCAAAATAAAGAATATTGGGTAGCTGAGGTCAGTGACTGCCAGTCTCTCTCCTAGGATGAAATATCCCAACCTTTCAGCATATGAAATGTCATCAAGACATCACTGATGTTGAGGTTAAGCACCTGCCTCCTATTAGATGTATTGACAAATGCAAGTAACAAAGGAAGATCTCTTAGTTTTCTTCTGCTGCTGCTCAGTTTTCTCTATAGCAATAGAAAATTCTGAAGGGTAGGTGAGTGAGCTATAATGGTACATTTCATTTGGATTTATTTTCTTTTCAACTTTAAAATGCATCCAGTGCAAATAATCTCCTGGGTAGGTGGTGAAAGTTCTTGGTAGGTAAGAGACAGTGTCACATTGAAAATAACCCAAGAAGAACCATATAGACAAAGTATATTCAAGACCTATAATTTATCAATTTTCTTCCAAAGATCATAATGATAATACCTAGCACTTATTGAACATATACTCTGTGCCAGGCACTGTGGTGTCTTTTTTTTTTTTTTTTATTAAAGATTTTTTTTTATTTATTTGACAGAGAGAAACACAGTGAGAGAGGGAACACAGCAGAGGGAATGGTAGCGGGAGAAGCAGGCTTCCTGCAGAGCAGAGAGCCCGATGTGGGGCTCGATCCCGGGGCCCTGGGATCTGACCTGGGCTGAAGGCAGACGCTTAACGACTGAGCCACCCAGGCGCCCCTGTGGTGTCTTACATGAAGTGTATCTAGTCCTCACAACGAGGGAGGTTGTGAGGTTGTGAGATATATACTATTATCATTATCCTCCTATTACAAAAGAAGGAAGTGAAGCTTAGAGACTAAGAATTCATCAAGGTTGCCCAGTATGTAAGTTGTAGAAACGAGCTTCTAACTTAGTCAAATCTGTTTCAATTAAGAGCCTTTCTTCTTAACACCACGAAATGCTCACTTGGTTTCCCTGTTCTGTTTGGTTATCATCTCCTTTATCTCAATCTTCATGAGAACTGAGTGTAAAAGAGGCAGGATGGTATTTGTGTTAGCTGAGACTCCGTGTTGCAAGCAAACGTGAAGCTTTAGCAACTGAAATTGGCATTAAAAGCAATAGATTGAGAGAAAGTATCAGCTTCCAACTGAAAACAGGACCTAGGACAACACTGTGAATTGATTGGCGTAGGATGGAATGTTGTAGCCTTCCATGAACCACAAACTGCAACAAGGGGGAAATGCATAACTCAGATTGCAGTTTGGGCAATTCCTGAAGGCAGGGATGGGGAAAATTTCATCAAAATTGAATGGCTGCCTCTTGAGGTGGGTGGAGGGGAAATGGGAAAATAGAAGCTTAGGAAAACGAATGAAAATAAGTCAGGGTCAAACAAATGGAATCCTTACTTCCTGGTCCAGTAAGATTAACATGTAAATTAAACATAAAGATCGTGGTTAGATTCCACGTCTTAGAAAATGTCCACTGATGATGGGGGGAATAGTTATCTATTGCTGTACGGGAAAAAAATGATTCCAAAAGTAGGTGTTTAAAAAAAGAGACATTTATTTCTGTAGGTCAGCAATTGGGCATAGCTTAGCTGGCTCGGGGATTTTTACCAAGTTGGTTTGGGGAAGATCTTCCAAGCTCACTCAGGATTGTTGGTAGACCCTAGCTCCTCCTGTTGCACTCCAGGCCTGTTGCACTGAGACAGTTTCCTTGCCATGTGGGCCTCCCCATAGGGCAGCTCCCAACAGGCACTGGCTTCCTTCAGAGCACGTAAGCAACAGAGCAAAAGAAAATGTCCAAGATAGTCTTTTTATAACCTAATCTTGGAAGTGACATTCTGTCATGTCTGCCATGTTGTATTCTTTAGAAGTGAGTCAGTAAGTCTATCCCACTTTTAGGAAAGAGGATTACACAAAGGTGTGAATATCAAGCAGGAGCCGGGAGTCTTTAGGGGCCATCTTAGATGTTGCATGGAGCATCTGTGTGTGTGTGTATGTGTGTGTGTGTGTGTGTGTACTACATTTGGAGTTGGTGGTTGGTCTGGGGTAGCACACAATATGGGTCCAATAGAGTATTGAGTTCTTATGGACTTTCCTGTTAGGGGGATAAAATGGTAGTCGTGTTTCCTATAGGAAACGTATGGTATTTGCAAGTTGAGAGTTCAAACCAGTTTAATAAAGGGACTATTTACAAAGGTGTAGATAAGTATAGCAAAATTGCAAGGAATAGTGCATTACTCCAGGGCTTGTGACAGCCTAGCACATCAGTACTCCAAGGGTTGAAGCAGTAAAGGAGGGAGCAGTTATCAGAAATAGGACAAGATATCTATATGAGAAGATGCCAGATTGGAGCTGTGACTTTCCACCAAAGGAAGCAGTCAGCCTGTGGCATCTCCACAGGGAAAGTGCCAGGGGAATAAATATATCAGCTCCCTGTCCTCCAGTCTCTTGCTGAACCATTCGGTTCATTGGCTGAACCCAACTAGAACTGAGAAAGCAAGAAATCCTCTGGTGTTGTCAACACAGGTCAGTCTCAGAGGTATGCAGTAGGTGGGAAGAGTGGAGAATGGACCCAGAGGGATGATCAGAAGTACAGAAATCAACTGAGTACTTATGAGGAAAATCATCTCCATGCTAGAGAAGAAGAAACAGGCTTCCATGATGAGGTGCTATTTAGAGCAAGCTAGATGGAAAGGTTTGGTTTGCTGGCAGAGGTGGGTATTTAACACCAAAACAGGCTTTCATATAGTTGTGTCTCTTGAAGAATCCTTAAACATATGAGACACATATCCACCCCTATGAAATGATTTGGGCAAGATTGTGCTGACGAGAGGAGCCTGGTCAGCTAGGATGACTTTGAGGGGTCCTTGGAACTGGAGGATTGTGTGTTCCAAAAGGAGTGATGGAAATCAGGAAACAGGATCTCCTGCAAAATATTTCCCATGCTTTGAAATGAAAATTAGGCTATTCCAATTTAGGAATCCAATTAAAGCAAGTAGTCAGGGTGTTAGCAGCGGATTGTGCTCCTCCCTGTTTGAAGTGGCAGCTAAAGAAGGGGGCGCTGCTTTTTCCTGGATGAAGCAGGAACACTCAGCCTGTTTTCATCTTTATTTAGCACCTGCTGGCTTGAAGTGGTGTCGCCCAAGCAATCAGACAGGGGGATGTGCCAGGAGCTTGACCTCCTGGTCTGCTGCCCCTCCCCCATGCTCTATGACAGCTTCTCCTGATATAGATGGACAGAGGCTGGTTTAAAATGACAGTCTCAAGTTCATGTAGGAAGAGAAGGCTGATTCAAAGAAACAGCCAGGCAAGCTTCCTTTCTCTGTAGGAATAATTATCATCTCCCCTCCCCATGGCCCACCTAGGAGCCCATCTTGCCTTTAGATCCCGCTGGCAGAAGACTGACGATGAACTCTGTCGACATAGCATGTCCTTTATCCTTCACAAAGCCATTCGCAATGACTTCTTTCAGAGCTATCTCTACCTGCTGGAAAAAATTCCCCTGGGTAAGTGAGTCAGAGCTACTAGATAAGGGACAAGAAAGGGGGACTTTGTGAAGTCCTGGGACCTCTGCAAGAGGAGTTAGAACAAGGGCACTTTTCAGATAAAAAGGACCTGCAACCAGTGTCAAGGGCTTAAATGTTTCAATGGCATTCTTTCTTGCAGGGTGCAAAGATCAAGTGCTGCCTGGTAAGTCAGCCCTCTGTTTTGGGATTGCCATGCCCCCTCAAGAACTGTGATTTTCTTCCCTGGGTATTTGCCTGACTACCAGGCTCGCAGAAATTCATTAACTGAGTTTTGAAGGACATTTTTAATATTTGCCAAAATCAAGAGGGGGGCAAATTAGGTAACTCAAAGATGAGAGTATTAACGTGGTAGTGTGTCAACTAAGAGTTAAAAAGAAAGACTAAATGATAATAGGTCGAGGTGTTTTTGTTCTGTGTGTGTGTGTGTGTACATGAGCCCACACTCTGCACGATCCTTTCTGGCTTTCCTGAGTCACAATACTAGAGAACCAAAAAAGAGCAGATTTTAGTCTGATCTTTGAATATTAAGAAAAAAACCTGGGGTAGTGGTCTGTCTCCTTTTTCCCTCTTTCCTCTAGTTTTCAGGGAATTAGACAATAGGGCAATAAAAAGCTTATCGGGTTTGTCTGCACTGCTTTTCTTAGCCTCTGTGAATGGGGTTACTTCAAGGAACTCTTAACAGCACTGAAGAGGAAATAACTTGCGATTAAAGAGTGAAGTATCCCCCCTTTGATTTACATTTTCCCCCAACGAAAGCAGGACCAGTATGTATCAGCCGCAGTCTGTTTTCTTAAGGCTGTCTGAAAGCCCCATTGTGTACTCTATGTGCCCAGGGTTTCCAGACACCGTAGGAGCTATGTAATTCTTTGTATGGTGTTCAAGAAACTAGTTGCTAGCAGCCTACCAAATTTTCTTTTTATAAATTAATTTCTGAAGGGCTCTTTAATTCTAGACAAACAAATGCTTTCATCTTACACGTATGCAATGCTTCTTAAGAATTTCCTTACTTATGATTTTATTTGATCCTCACAACTACACTTTGGGATGGATAGGATAAGTATCATTATTTTTCTCCTCCGACCTTCACACCCTCGCCCCCCCCCATTTTATTTTTTCAAATAGGGAATAGAAAATTCAGAGATGATGAGATCTAATCTAGACAGATCTCATTTAGATATCAAAGCGAGAAATGAAGACGAGGGCTCTTTCTGGCAAGTCACACAGCCCACAAGTAATTCTTTGAGGATGCCTGTGTCTTAAGGATTATGTGTCTCATTTGTACCCAAATGGAAAGACTGGAGGAGCCCATTTAGAAGGTGAGGCTATTCTGGTTGCTCAACACGCTAGCAGAGAGCACTGCTTTTCCAGAGACACTCTCGAGAGTCTTGTGTATGCCACATCTCAATAACAGTAGCTTGGTGGCCTTAGCTACTGTAGACTATCAATTACAATGACTAAGATACTCACTAAGGGGCAGATGGCTGCCAGATTTTCAAAATAATTACTAGAGAGAAAAAGGAACTCACCTCTGAAAGTAGCTGAAGATGAATTAAAAAGGTAGAATAAAACAGTACCTTGTGAAAATTTAATTGGGGAAAAGGAGACTATGATTTATGTTTGGTCTCAATCCCTTTTTTAATCAGTAGAGTCATTCTGATTATACTGATTTTTCTCCTCTGAATATGCTGATGGTTTTTATCAATGATTTTCAATCTTTACCAAAAATATTAATAAAAAATTTTTGATAAAGTCTTCTATAGAAGCCCAGTGTAAAATAGGAAAAAATGAAAATTTTCTGCTTTAGGGTTGGGGACAGGATGTGCCCCCTGCTCTATCCTCCTAGCCTCATCCTGAGGCACTTTGATATCACTCATCAGTTTCCATTAACACCCTTTGAAAACCCTTAGTCCATTTCTAAGCCAAAGATGAATCCATTTTCCTTATTCAGTTTTCCATAACTAAGTACTGCTTATGTTCTCCGACTCTGATGATTCAGCCCAGGCATAGTCTCCCTCGAGAGTAACAGAGGTAGCCCCATCGATAGTATCTCTTTGCTTTTAGCAATTGGGAACTGTATTAGTCTGTATGGATGATGCTATCCTGCAAAACCAAACTAACCCTAAAATCTCAATGGCCAAACATATAAAAGTTGTTTTTATGTTTTTGCTGTATCATTTCAACATGCATGATGGGGGTGGGGGACTCTGTTCCACACAGGCATTCAGGGATCGAGGATGATAAAGTCTCCACCATTGGAAACACTTCTAGTCACTATGGTAAGGGAAGATAGGAGCTGAAGTTTTACCTACTGGCCCATATATACTTTGTCCCAGAAGGACATACATTACATCTGTTTAGAGACCATTGCCCAGAACCAGTTCTCTGGTCCTGTCTAACTGCAAGGATGCTGAGCAATGTGCCAGAGTGTATGTGTATCTGGTCACTGGCAAATGTTTCTGTCATGGGGGGAAACATTGCTTTTTTAGAAATAGAAACACCAGACATTTCTGCTTTCTGATCAATTCAATTTAGCGTAAGAGACTTTTATGGAACTCGGTTGTTGTGCAAAGTGTGTTCAGTGTCCTAGAGGAGATTCAAACAATTAGACGCTGTATCTGTTCTTCAGAATTTTATAAACTGGTAATGAAGGCAAATCAACAAATAACTTTTTATTAATCCTTAAAAGGTTTAAATTAGGGTTACAAGAAAGGCAAGCTGTCAGCTCCATGAATACTCAGCTTTTTTTTTTTTTTGCCAATTACTTTTATTTTATTTTTTCAGTGTTCCAAGATTCATTGTTCATGCACTGCACCCAGTGCTCCATGAAGTACGTGCCCTCCTCAATACCCATCACCAGGCTCACCCAACCCCCACCCCCTCCAAAACCCTCAGTCTGTTGCTCAGAGTCCACAGTCTCTCATGGTTCATCTCCCCCTTCGTTTTCCCCCAATTCACCCTTCCTTTCCTTCTCCCAATGTCCTCCATGTTTTTCCTTATGCTCCACACATAAGTGAAACCATATGATAATTGACTCTGCTTGACTTAATTACTCAGCTCTTTTCACAGTGTTTTCTTCTCATGACAGACGCTAAAGCCCCTCCAGGAGACTATAAGCAGAAAGGAACCAGCACACGTGTCCCACCTGCCAGTATGACTTTCATCCAATCACAGGTCTTCCCCAAACCCTTGATTATCTCGATTAACTCTTAGTTTTTTCCCCCTAGGAGATTATAACATCTATTTATGGAAGGCATGTGCCTATGTTAGTTCTCTGATGGGACTCTAGTTCCCATGACTCATTTATCTTGTCCTCTTCTATATCTATAGAATTTAGCATTTACCATGGTTCCTGGAACATGGAAAGAACTCCATATCTGTTCACAGCATAATTAAATGGCTTCTTAGTAATAATTAATTTCAGGTCACTAAAGTCTTGAGTTCAAATTCTGACACTGCTACTGATAGAGAAAGTCACCTCTGGAAGTTACTAAAGTCTTTGAGTATTATTTTCCTCAGGGCAATTAGAAGCATTAAAAGCAATTGCATGTAGTAAATAGCCAATGCTCTAGTAAGGATTAGTTTTTCTTTTCCTTTTTCAGAGCCAGGCCTCTTTTAATGTCACTATATGGTGTTCCCTAGTACAGGCATTACCAAAGACGATAAGCTCAGGTCACTGTATGGGACTTTTCAGGCAGCAGGGGATAGTAAGCTTTTTAGTTTGAAATGAAAACTTATCCAGTAGACTCAGCCCTCCCCAGCTTCACTCAAGTGTTTTGAAATTGTCTTCCCCTCCTTTTTTTTAAAAAAGATTTTATTTATTTAATTGACAGAGAGAGAGAGAGATCACAAGTAGGCAGAGAGGCAGGCAGAGAGAGAGGGGGAAGCAGGCTCCCTGCTGAGCAGAGAGCCCAATGTGGGGCTCGATCCCAGGACCCTGAGATCATGACCTGAGCCAAAGGCGGAGGCATTAACCCACTGAGCCACCCAGGTGCCCCAGAACATTGACTTTTTACTGAGATAATCAACAGGCTACGCAGGCCAGTGGGTAGGTTCATGTAACCTAGTTATACAAGCACAAGTGCACTTGGGGGCTTGGAGTGAATGATTTTTCCAAAGGTGGTGGTTTGAGATCAAATAGGAAATAAACACTAAAACAATTGTATACATCTCCAGTTTGTATACCAGTGCTCAAGGGGGCTTATCTAAGGCCCAGTGGAGATGTTTCTATAAGTTCACCACTCAACAGTCCTTCTAGCACTATCCACAGTGTATTTCCGAGTACATAGAAGTCAATGACTATTTGTTAATCATATACTGAGTAAGAGTCTATTACTCCTATGCATTGGAGTGCATAGTCTAACTTTACATATAGAACAGTGGTTCCACAGAGTTAGCAGAATAGGGATGGGGTAGGACATGGCTATGACACTTCGTTTCTATGTGATATTAAATTATTAAATTACTAAATCTTTCAGAGTCTCTCATCACTCATTGGCAAAATGATGAGTGTAACCCCAGTTTTTTTTTAATTTAATTTAATTTTTTCTGTGTTCCAAGAGTCATTGTTCATGCATCACACCTACTGCTCCGTGCAATACGTGCCCTCCTCAATACCCACCACCAGTCTCTCATAATGGGGATTAAATGAGATAATGTGAAGAGATAATATGAAAGTGCTTAATAGAATGCCTGGTGCCTAAGAGGTACCCACCAATTTTTAGTATCCACCCTTCACTTACCTCTTTGTACAGGAATCAGTCTCTAAGGAGGAAATTGATAACAATGGTCACCTCTTTGGCATCACAGTTAAAGGCCAGAGTTAATGAAAACACTTCCCGTAAGACACGTGGGACTGCCAAATAAAACTCAGCATATAACCATTGGCATTTTTCAAGTTGATTTTACCCCTGTGGAGGCTTGGCTGTGATACCTTGTTCAAATGTTTGCTGTTACCTTTGCAATGCAGATGCTGCAAGATTATTTTGCTTTAAAGAAATGGAGAACCGAATACCTTCCATTTTATTTAGCAGCCTTTTAGATACACACATGGCATGAGAGGGATGAGATATGGGTTTTGGATTTAAATAGACCTGGATTTAAATTCTAGTTGCGTCCTCACTAGCTACTCAATCTTGGGTAATTTAGGTAACCTCTTGCTGTCTTGTGTTCTTCCATAGATAATAACATCTATCTTACCTATATTGTTAGATATGAATGCTAAGCATAGGTAGTGCATACATCCATGTTTGATCAATAGTAGTTACTATTTTTTCATTATATGGATCTGCCTAATTAGGAGGATAGATATAAACTATACAAAAAGTGTAACTTGTGTCACTTATGTCAGCTTTTCCCTCTAGCCACTCTCTACTTTGTTGAACCTGTATGCTATTCAAAGATCAAAAAGTGAGACAATATTCATTTAGTTGGTGGATATTCAAAAGAGGCCTACTATGTGTTAAGCATAATGGTAAGTGCTGGGGTTGCAAACACAAGTAAGATACAGCATTATCCTGAAGAACTCAGTGTAGGAGAGAGATCCACACAGAGAATTTTTGTGGAATGTGGAAATAGAGTGACAGAGACCCCCACAGGCTGCTGCCGAGGTGCACAGGACCTATGGTGACTGCTGAATCAATGTCTGACTCCTCCAATGCAAATCTCGCCATGAGGAATCTGTCCTCGCTACCTTAGTCTGACTTCTATACTTCTAAAATTTGATAGTAGGTGAGGTAGAGTGCTCAAGAAAGAGTAGAGAGTTGGGAAGATGTTTAGCCAAGTGGGTAGGGAATGTGACATGGGGTGGTAGATCCTTGCCAAAGTGGGGAAAGTATGTTGTCCCTCCTGCCCTCCCGTTAGTCACCTCATTTGTGTTCAAACCTGGAGAGAATTAGGAACCACTGAATTAGCCCTCAGCTGGAAAAGAAGCCCTCTAAAACTTTTAGGGTAGGTAGTGCATTATTTTAGAGATCAAACCACCAGACACCAGCATCCAAGGAGCAAATCAAACCTAGAGGGCCCATTAGGGATTCCATCAGAAACACTGATAAAGTCTTACTTCCCACTCTCCCCTGCTGGTGAAAAAATGGAAATGAGTTCACTTTCTTTATGATTCCACGTATAAGGTGTTTGTCTTTCCTTATTTAACATATCACTTAGCATAATTCCCTCAGGTCCATCTATGTTGTCAAAAATGACAGGATTTCCTTCTTTTTTATGGTTGAATAGTATTTCATGGTCCATAGATACTTCCTTCCTTCCATTTTTACTATTAATTCTTTAATGGCTAAATTGGAAAGTGCTCATCTGTGAAATCTCTTTTATGGAAGGTCTTACCATTCATAAAGCCATATCCTATTGGGCTTTTTTTTTTCATTGATAAATAAAAGGCTAACATGATCCAATATCCCATCTCAAATCATTTCAACCTAAATCTCTAAACTTAACCTACCTATCCTCTCAACCTAAATCTCTAAACTTAACCTACCTATCCTCACACGATCCAATATCCCATCTCAAATCATTTCAACCTAAATCTCTAAACTTAACCTACCTATCCTCTCAGATCAATTTTCAGTTGACAAACAGTTTTAACATCTGGAATAAAGTCTAAAATAACTGTAACCAACCATTTAGAAAAACAAAAAGGAAGAAAAAGGAAACAAAAACAAAAAGATGAGAAGATACTCAGCAGACATAAGTGCTTAGCTATTAACAAAATTTTCCTTAGATAGTTCACAAGATCCAAATTCTTCTTCAGGGCAAACCAACATGCATTCTATTTTCTTTTTTTGTAACAAGTAAGCCATTGCAAGGGCCTTGGGAATTCAGCCCATAACGTAGGTCAAGAAATAAGTACCGTATTATATCAAGAACGAATAAAACTGTATCAAGAACTCTGTTTAGACTACCCCAAATTTCACAGAGACATTGCAGTCCTACAATATGAGCTGCTAGATGTATTCTTATAATAAAAAGGCACAGGCTGAAGACTGATTACCTTATCTGAGTCAACTTGCACCATTGCGGGAGCTATCAAGGGAGGGGAACCTGGGGCTGGCCATGACACCTCATATATCGTTTTAGTGAAATGCTCCTGTCAATTAGGTGAAAATGAGAA
The DNA here is from genome assembly GCA_028646535.1 of Procyon lotor. NCBI lineage: Eukaryota > Metazoa > Chordata > Mammalia > Carnivora > Procyonidae > Procyon > Procyon lotor. Next base: position 45,781,595 of record CM053618.1, read on the forward strand.
CTCAAGCCCATAACCATAAAAACCTACCTATTGAGTCTGACCCCTGCTGGGCTTGGCATTCACTTGTGGTCTAAATGTTGCTGGCATAATGGACCATTCCCTTTTCCAGATTAAGGGTTTTAATAGACTTCACCAACTAGTTGACTTAAGCAGGTGATGATGAGTGTGGCTGCTTTGCTGCTTTGGTTGGATCAATGAGAGTACTGGGCTCTGGCTTGCTTGTGATCCCAGGTAGCATGCAACATGGGGAAGACTCTAAGAGCTGTGATTTCCCAGCCTGGTTTTCTGAGCTATACAGAAGAATTTGGGCACTCATATTATTGGGATGGCTATGCTTCATTTTTGTCATCCCTGTAGAATTTATTGAGCTATGTGCTGTTCACACAACACTTTACTAAGTGCTAGAGAAGAGAGATTGGTGTAGGGTAGTAGTTCCCAATGTTTTGAACCTGAGGACTCTCCTTTAATGTATTTTCTCAGTCAGTTGTTAATATGTGTATAAAATGGCAAAAAGCATCTATATATTTAATACCTTTAAAAGATTTGTATTTTTAAAAAATCTGTAACTGTTAATATATATGAAACTATAGCATATAATATCGCTAGTCTCTAGAAAATGTACATTGGAACTGATTCTTATATCCCTTTCAGCAAACTCATGACCATTCAAAGGTCCAAAAATTGGCTCCAACATCTTTGAGTTGGAAGATAACAGTGTAACTCCATAGATGGAATATATTATGATGAAACATCATAAGTGGTGTTCGTTGGATTTTTAACTTTTAGAATAAAAATTTGGGACTATTAATTGTTATTTAGTCAAGAGCCAAGTAGTGCATTAATTAATTAATTAATTAACCTTGGTGTTACCTGAAGAAAAATGATTCTAGTTAAGGTTAAATAGATTCTTATATACTCTTTCTACTGAAAATTATGTCTATTTTTATTTGCTTTATATCCTGATCATAACATTTTTGTACTGTTACGTATTTTGCTTAGAGCTTTCACCTGTCTTTTATTTGTAATGGTTGAGATAAAAAAAAATATGTCTTCTTTAGAATATCATTAATGTCTCTTTGATTTTTTTCTTACTCTATTGCCCAGAATCCAATTCATTCTATTTCTGGATGAACTTACGTTTCTGAAGCCTATAGTTTCTGTTGTAATAAAGACTGATTTCTTTCCAGATCTGATAGGTATCTGTCATTTTGGGATTTCTTTTCATTGGATTCCTGGGTTAATTTCATTGTCTTTTGACACATATCTTCTCTTGATTTTAACCTTCATTGGGCTGGAATATAGCTCCAAGAAACTTCTGAAGAATGAGTCTGTGGTAGGTAAATATTCTTTCACATTTGATTGGGTATTAAGTTTTAGGTTCAAAATAATTTTTTCTCAGAATATTGATGGCATTGCTTCTTTGTTTTCTAGTATTTATTTTTTTCTTAATGATTCTATTTTTAAGGAATCTCTATACCCAATGTGGGGCTCGAGCTCATAAGCCCCAGATCAAGAGTCACATGCTCTACTGACTGAGCCAGTCAGATGCCCCAGATGCCCAGAAAAAAAGGCTGTTTTCTAGTCTTTTCTCTTTTTTCCCTCTTTCCCTCTTTCTTTCTTTCTTTCTTCCTTCCTTCCTTTCTTTCTTTCTTTCTTTCTTTCTTTCTTTCTTTCTTTCTTTCTTTCTTTCTTTCTTTCTCTTTCTTCCTTTCTTCCTTTTTTCTTTCATTATTTTCAGCTAGCCACTGTTTAGTACATCATTCGTTTTTGATGTAGTGTTCAAGGATTCATTAGTTGCGTATAATACCCAGTGCTCTGATGAGACCTTGTTATAAGCCTGATTCTACTCCTTTGAATATAGTTGCCAGATAAAACATAAAACTCCAGATAAATTTAAAATGATCAACAAATAATTTTTTGTAAGTAAGGCATAAGTATGCCCTGTATAATATACAACATTTCAAGTATACATATACTAAGAAATTTTTATTGTTTACATGAAATTCAAAACCAATTGCTTGTCTCATATTTTTATTTGCTAAATCTGGCAACCCTCCTTGAAGGTCAACCATCTTTTTCCTTTTAAACAACTTTAGGATCTTCTATTTCTAGGATTGTTACTCTTTGTGTTTTGAAATTTCCTAAGGATTTGTATAAATGTGGCTATTTATTATTATTATTATTATTATTATTATTATTATTATTATTATGAATCCATGTTGTTCAGTGTTTGTTGGACCCTTTCCAATCACTTTCAGCTCTGGGAAATTTTCCTCTATTATTTCTTTAATAATTTTCTTCCTTCCATTTCTCTGTTATTGAGAATCCTAATTGGCTTGATGTTTGGGCCTCCTGAATTAAGTCTTTATAGCTCTAATCTAGTTACCTCAGTTTTTCATATCCATTTTTATTTATGTTCTGACAAATTTACTCAATGTTCTATTCCAAAGTGTTTGGTTATCAAAACTTTAATTTCTAAGAATTCTTTGTTATTCTTTGAATTATCACTTTCTTGGCATCTTTTTGATTTATGGATGCGCCAGTTCTCATATCTCTCCAAGGATATATTTTTTTCTGTTTTGTTTTGGTTTAAATTCTCATCCATTTCCTGAATTACTTCTATTTTCTTTTGGGTCATTTCTAATTGTTTATCTCTATCATTTTCTTTCAGACTGCTGTTTTACCCCCATGTGTTTGGAAATCATTTTTATCCATAGCTAGAGATAAGGACAGGTTCAATGATTCTAGGTAATGGAGAAGGTTTCCTCTGTTAAATCCATCTACCTTCAATAGAAAGGATGACAAGGAGCTGTACATGTGTAGGTAGATCTTACCAGAGTCTGATCTGTGTGAGCAAATGAGATGCTTGGGTTCATCTACATGCTAAAATGAGTAGTATTCCAGGATCCTAACACTAATTGCTTTAGGTCTCCTTAGGCAATTAATTAAACTAAAAAAAAAAATTGTGGAGAAGACACTCTCCCACCCAGGGTTATAGCTGTGCTTCCTGTTGCTTTGGGGAGGGTGCATTTGTCTTCTCACTGGTTGGCTTGCAGGGAGATTTTTTATTAACTCTTGTTTCCTTTGGCATCTATCTAAGACTGAAAATTTTTTTAGCTTTGTTCCATCTGCTTTTTGTCTTCCAGACATTTGTTGAAATCATGAATCCATCAGTGGCCCTCCTCTCATTTTCTTCACTGTTATGTGTTGAGTTTATTAAAACAGTTTGGGGGAATATGGAGAAAGGCAAAATAAATGCATGTATTCAGCCTACAGACCTGAACCAGAATTTCCTTCCTTTCATACACTCTCTATCATTTCCTCCTGAATGTCCTCTAACGAGAATATTTTATATCTAAAGAGGTGCACTTTCATTTACAAAAAAACCCCACCAAAACAAAACAAAAAACACATACATCCACATTTATTCTTCAGAAATGGGAACATATATTTTTCTAAAAATAAATGTCTTAAAATAATACCTTGTATGGTTTCTTGAATAATTAAGTGACATAGTATATGTGAATGTGCCCAATATACTACCTGGTACAGAATAGTTGCTCAACAAATCTTTTTATCCTTTTTTATTATTTTATTTTCAGAAGAAAGAGCTCAAGCACATCTTCTGTAATGCTGATACAAAGAGATAGTTCAGTATGAGTTGCTTGAAAAAGTGGTGAAAAAAATACCTACCCTAAATGTACCTTGTGACTAGAAATAAAGGTTAATGATTAAATTCTCATAAAACATTTGGAGCTCAAAGATAAAACTTACTATGAAGCTTGTGACATTCTTCATTCTATTCTAGCAAATGCTGTTAAACTTCTAGAAAATACAGTAATAAACTAAAGTTCCATTAAACTATGGAGTTAGTAAGTCATGAAAATGCCACTATGCATGAGATACCTGAAGATCAGAGAGGTTAAGAAGTTTTCCCAAGGTAACATAGTGGGTAAGTCACTGAACCAGAACTCAAACCCAGGTCCTCTTACTATGCCTTTCCTCCACAGCACAAATTCACAGGGTTCTAAGAGACAATTCAGTGTATGATAAAATTGAATGTGTTCTGTCATATAAATATTAATAATATTTCATTTGCAGTGAAATTGTATGCTTTAACAAGTCAAGTCATCAATGGTGAGATGCAGTTCTATGCCAGAGCTAAACTTTTCTACCAAGAAGTGCCTGCTACAGAAGAGGGTATGATGGGAAATTTCATTGAACTGTCCAACCCCGATATCCAGGCTTCTCAGAAATTTCTTAGGAAATTTGTTGGGGTGAGTTATCCAATTGCAGCTTGATAAGGAAGCAAAGTCTTTGCAAACATTGCGCTCACGTGCTTCTGTGTTGTCATTTAAGTCATATTAAAGCCATATAGCTCAGCCAACAGTTTAGCCTGAAATCCTGCTTTAAGATGTTCAGAAAGGATGGGTTGCATCAAACCACTGGTTCATCCCACTTGGCATTTCATCATCTGAGATCATCATCAGCTGATCTCTCATGCTCAGGGGAGGGTGAACTAGCAGTGCTAATATTGTAATTTGGGGATTAAGAAGACATCTCTTTTTATAGTCTCACAGATGAAACAGTTGACACCCAAATGATTGATGAGAGATCATGCCATTTGGGATCTTGGGGCAATTTATTGATTTCCTATAATACAAATTCAATATAGTAAAGAAATGCATGCTTACGTTTGGTTTTAAAATGATAAGTACAATAGACGCTCTCCATATTATTTAATACATAGTGCAGACTTTGCCTTGAAAGAATGTGATCTCTTTGTAGCTCTGGTCTTGGGTGAAACTCTTTCCTTACTTCCCGGTCATATAGAGACAGACTGCATAGTGTGGTGGCCAAAATCTTGGGCTTCAGAGTCATTAGTTTCTTCTATTTGGTGTATAAGCAAACTTGGAATTGTTTAAGTGCTCTAAGTCTCAGTATTTTCACCTGTGATTAAGGCATAACCATAGAACCTACCTCATAAGATAACATGAAGATCAAATGAGATATGTATCAAGTGCTTGCTTTGTTGTGCATAATTATCGCCCAATAAATCTAACTTATTTCTACTACTAATAATAACAGGCTTTCATAAAATGTATTCATTACAGTTTTAAGGAACTTCATTTGTCAGAATAAACTGACAAATTGTTTAAGAATTGTCAGGAACTTCATTGTCAGAATAAACTTAAGAGCTGCTGACACAATAAAGCTGCTGTTGGTCCTACTGAAGACATAAAGTCCTAACGGGCAAACGGGTTTCATCCCGATTCACTTTGAAGTCATCTATTGGAAATTTGGAGGCCATTTTAGTCTGATAAAAGCGCTGGGTATTATATAAGACTGATGAATCACAGGCCTGTACTTCTGACACCAATAATATATTATATGTTAATTAATTGAATTTACATAAAAAATGTTAAAAAAAGAAACAAGTATTTGGGTTAGATTGCCAAGCTTCTTAGAAGCACACACTATTAAGAATAGCCCTAGTGTCGAGGTGATGTTCATTTCACATTCAACCTCCCCAGAGCATCAAGTGCCTGAGCTGAGAGAATTGGGTCAGGGGGGAGCATCCATTGGGGTCCATGTATGTGAGTGTCAGTCGCAGCCACAAAGGACTGTAAGGCTGGCGATGATGGCCATGGTGTCTATAGATCAGGGCAGCCTGGAGTATTTCTAATCAGCATTGCTGACTGATTTCAGAGTGGTTTTTCTGAGATAGACACTCAGCTAAGCACTTTAAAAGTATTGTCTTGGTTATGTTTCATAAGAATTCTATAAGGTAAGTACTATTATTATCCATCTTTTCCAATTGTGGAAACTGAGGTTTGGCGATGTTAAATAAGTGGTCAAGGTGATGCAACTGGTAAGAGACAGAGCTGGGACTTAAGCCCGACCAGGTCTTCCGACACCAAACTCTTTACTCTTAACCACAACATATTTTTTCCATTTGTCTCATGAAGCAGAAAAATCCTTGCTCTGTGTGTGTGTGTGTGTGTGTGTGTGTGTGTGTGTGTGCGCTCCTGTGTGTACCACAGACCTCAGACCTCCTCCAGCCTGGCTGAAAGCAATGCCTCCTGCTTGCCTCATGATGAGGCCGACTTTGATCCCAGTGCATTGCAGAAGCTTAGTTAGTAATCCAGCTGTCTTGTCACTCCATGTGGAATGCCAAGCTGACCACAGGGATGCTGGTCAGACAGAGCCCATACACATGCCACGGACCTGGGAAAGGAAACAGCCTTATGCTTGCATATTTATGTTGGAAAGGAACAGCCTGCTCTTTTCAAACAAATATAAGGAGTCCTTCTTAGTAGACAAGGCTCATTGTGAAACAGTGACCTCTAACTAAGTACAAACAGTCTTTTTTAAGAAATGATATTTTGGTACTTTGACCTTAATAATCTTCTAAATTAGTATCCAGGTCAAGATACAAGGAGCTAGGGAATATGAGTATCTGACATGATTTATCTTATGTCAACTGGGAAAAGGCAGACTGTTTAATATAAAGTTTTGCCTTCCTTTCACCACTTAGTGACACAGGACAGTGGGGAATGTGTTTAAACTTGTTACAAATATGTTTGCTTTAGCAAATAAACAAATGATACCAGGATGATGTCAATGGCATGGCCGATAACTTTCCTCAGGTTTAGCTTTCTAGACGGGGAAAACAACAATTTATAAAAAGTTATCAGTATTTGATGGTATTTATCTTTTGACCTCTTGCAGGGATTAGGTGACTAAAAATTCTGGATCTGACTTGTTCCATTTCATGGTTTTTATATAGCGGCATTTAACACTTTCCTTTTAGTTTAGTTTTGTTTTTTTTTTTTAATTTAATTTAATTTTTTTTGGTGTTCCAAGATTCATTGTTTATGCACCACACAGTGCTCCATGCAACACATGCCCTCCTTAGTACCCACCACCAGGCTCACCCAATCCCCCACCTCCTCCCCTCCAAAACCCTCAGTTTGTTTCTAAAAGTCCACAGTCTCTCATGTTTCGTCTCACCCTCTGATTTCCCCCAATTTACCCTTCCTTTCCTTGTCCCAATGTCCTCCATGTTATTCCTTATGCTCCACAAGTAAGTGAAACCATATGATAATTGACTTTCTCTGTTTGACTTATTTCACTCAACATAAACTCCTCCAGTCCCATCCATGTTGATACAAAAGTTGGGTATTCATCTTTTCTGATGGAGGTATAATATTCATTGTATATATGGACCATATCTTCTTTATTCATTCGTCTATTGAAGGGCATCTTGGCTTTTTCCACAGTTTGGCAATTGTGCCCATTGCTGCTATGAACACTGGGGTACATGTGGCCCTTCTTTTCACTACATCTGTATCTTTGGGGTAAATACCCAGTAGTGTAATTGCAGGGTCATAGGGTAGCTCTATTTTTAATTTCTTCAGGAATCTCCACACTGTTTTCCAAGGTGGCTGCACTAACTTGCATTCCCACCAACAGTTTAAGAAGGTTCCCCTTTCTCCACATCCTCTCCAACACTGGCTGTTTACTGTCTTGTTGATTTTGGCCATTCAAACTGGTGTAAGGTGGTATCTCAATGTGGTTTCGATTTAAATCCCCCCGATGGCTAATGATGATGAACATTTTTTCATGTGTCTGTTAGCCATTTGTATGTCTTCTTTGGAGAAGTGTCCTTTTAGTTTTAAACTCCACTGGATGAACTTAACATGATGTTCTTCAAAACAAAACATATAGGCAGGAGCAAAACTAAAATGAAATTCCTAAGAGCATTTTGCTATTTTATATGCATCCATACGTAGGAAGATAGCATCATAAGTGACAATGAAAATAGCAAAATGTGTTGTGATGAGCAGTGGGTGTTATATGCAACTAATGAATCATTGCACACTACATCAAAAACTAATGATGTACTATACAGTGGTTTATTGAACATAATAAGAAAATAAGCACATTAGCTGTAATGTTTTTTCAATGTCATTATATAATAAAGGTGTTTTTCAATTAAAAAAACCCAAAACATCTTGTTTTGAAATCATACATCATGTGTAGATCTAGTCATATTCATGGAAAAACACCAGGTTTCAATAGGGGCAGCTATGGTGTCCAAGAGGCAGGGGATGTCCCTGAGATATATCTTTAAATACTCCTTCCTAGAGGAGCTGTGTATGAATGAGAAAGAGAGAAATTGGTGCCAGGATAGGGGAGGCAATGCTAGTACATGTAGAATAGAAAAATGAGAACTAAGCAATAGGGGTGAGAGGCTAGTGGTACACAGAATTAGGGTGAAGGGTACCTTAATGTATTTTTTTGTGAACAATGTAAAACATGTAAACAATGGTGAATAACCATTGTTTCAAAAGTAACTATAGTCAAATATCACACATCTAAATTGGAAAAAAATATAAATCAGAGGGTGAGAATTTTCAAGGGAATTCTATCTCAAACCTTTTACCTCTCTGAACCTCAGTTTCCTTGTCTAAAAAAGTAGGGAAATTAGACATGAGTGCTTTAAAAACTCTAGGGTTTTGCTAAGACCCTTCAAGGTCTTATTGGGAGAATGATAGGGAGGGTGAGTGGGTGAGGCCCTACCTTCCATTAACCAGAGCAGCTTTGTGTTTATTTAGTTCATTGAGATAAAGGAGGTCAGCTATTATCATCTAAACTCCTCTAGCACAGCTATTATCATCTGAACTCCTCCTGAGCCCTCTTTACTTTATCCTTCTGTGGTTCTAATTCTACTTGCTACAACAATGTGAGCAACATGATCCATAGAGGCTTAAGGCCAAGTAATGGTAAACAAATTTGTAGTTATAATCTCTAATTGAGCATATAAATTTGTACTGACATCATTTTCAGTAACTCAAATGGATTTTCCTATACTTTCCCCATCTTGTTTATGTAACAGATTTACTTAAAAGATGTTTTCTTTATGGTGTACACAACATAAGCCTTTAACCTAGGCCTTTTTTATTTTTCTGAATTAGTTTACATTAGAATACCTGAATGAAGGAGGTGACATAGTTTAAGTAGGATTGGGAAACCCATGGAACACGTACCACCATTCCCCTTCCCATCCTCAAGGCAGACTTGACTAGACAATCACAGAACTCTTTCCTTCATTGAGTCTCAATGAAGCCTTATGATTTTTTTTCAACATAGCCTCAGACAGATACCACCAAGGGGATCAGAGTTGGCACATGAGGTGACAACGCTAAGGTAGAACTGGTTTGGATTCAAACTGTTCCGTGTTCAAGTCCTAATTCTACCATTTAGCTGTGTGGTATTAGAAATCTAAGTTTCCTCAGCTGCAAACTTGGGAATAATCATTATTTTATGGAATTGTTCTGATTATTATAGTTACTACAGGTGCAAAGAGCTTCTATGTATAAGCACCTGATAAATCATGGTTATTATGATTCCATTTGAAAAGAAGCTGCAATGCTTCACTCTTTGTTCTTCATTGTGCCTTTACTGATGTAAAGAAGGCCTTTTGGATGGATTAGAAAGCAGCACTTCTGTTGTTTACTTCTGCTCAAACATCCTCTCTTGATCCTTAGCCAATTTTTTTTTAAATCTTTAGTTGCTGTGAAAACAAGAGTAGGCTTTTTCAAGATCTTGATTGGCAACGTAAGTATCTTATTGCTGTAATTTCTACCACAAAACATATTAGCAATCATCCCAATTGTGACCAAGTTATCTAGATAATATAGAAAGACTGAATAATATATATGTTCAAGTTTAAGCTGGTCATATACACATATGTGTATGTATATGTATGTGTATGTGCATGTGCATATGTATATGTGTGTATATATATATGTATATGTATATGTTACTTTGTAGAAGCTAGTTTGAAAAAGTTTTCTTTGGCTGGTTTCCCCCTGCACCACCTATCCATCCTTCACCTCCAGTTAATTTAGTGTACAGACCTACTTTGTTTGTTTGTTTGTTTATCTGACACAGAGAGATCACAAGTAGGCAGAGAGAAAGGGGGAAGCAGGCTCCCCACCAGCAGGGAGCCCGTTGTGGGGCTCGATCCCAGGACCCTGAGATCATGACCTGAGCCGAAGGCAGAGGCTCCAACCCACTGAGCCACCCAGGCGCCCTGTACAGACCTACTTTATAAAAACAATTTTAGGGGGGATTTGTGCCCAGTAAATCATGTAGTTTCTCTTACAAAGGCAGAAAAACAATTCTAGCATGAAGAGACAAGGAGACTTTGCTGCAAACACCTTCTATTCCTGTAGCTGTGCTGTGAGCCGTCGGGGCTGGGTTTGAAGTAAAATTCTGGCCTAAAAGCCTCTCTGACTGCCTTTCTTTATTCTTTGCTTTTCTTTTTCTTCTTCTTTTCTTTTCTTATCTTTTCTTTTCTCTTCTCTTTGCTCTTCCTTCTCTTTGCTTCTTCCTTCCCTCCTCCCTTCCTCCCTTCCTTCCTTCCTTCCTTCCTTCCTTCCTTCCTTCCTTCCTTCCTTCCTTCCTTTTTTTAAATATAGCAATATGTTACCCTGCAGGTCCATTTAGCTGTGGGCTTGACCCAAATTTGCAATAAATAAAATTCTACTTTTAAAGAGTTTTCAGGGGCGCCTGGGTGGCTCAGTCGTTAAGCGTCTGCCTTCGGCTCAGGTCGTGATCCCAGGGTCCTGGGATCGAGCCCCGCATCGGGCTCCCTGCTCAGCAGGAAGCCTGCTTCTCCCACTTCCATTCCCTCTGCTTGTGTTCCCTCTCTCGCTGTGTTTCTCTCTGTCAAATAAATAAAGTCTTTAAAAAAAAAAAAGTTTTCAGTGGGTCGTTTCTTGGAGAAAATTACCAAGATATTATTTTATAAAATCTTTGAAATTCTTTTGAAGACCTATACTTGGATAAAATGAAGAAAGTGAAAACTAGCAAGGTTGGATATTTTTTGGAAAAGGTAACTGGATGTTCTAGAACTTGATCATGGCGGTGGGTACATGCCTGTATACTTCGTTCAAATTCATCGAATGGCGTATTTAAAATAGTGCATTTTATTACATGAAACTGAATGAAATAAAGTTGGTTTAAAGAGGTTATTGGAATGTGCTGGATGCAGGGTCAGTGTCTGTGTTTGAAGTGTTCCACAAAGTACCTTTCTGCAGGGCCCCGGGAGAGCTGACACAGACTGTGCCCTGGATTGCGGCTCTGGGATAGGAAGGGTCAGCAAGCATGTCTTGTTGCCGGTTTTCAAAAGCGTGGAACTGGTGGACATGATGGAATCATTCCTCCTCGAAGCCCAGAACTACCTGCAGGTCAATGGGGACAAGGTAGAAAGTTACCACTGCTACAGCCTGCAGGAATTTACACCACCACTGGGCAGATATGATGTCATCTGGATTCAGTGGGTCTCCGGTTAGTCCTGCATGGCCTAACATCTGGCTTTCTCCCCTTCCCAGATACAGAAGATAATACCTGGGGCTAATTTGAGGATTTGTGGAGAGGAAGCAAAGATGTAAAGGGAGATACAGTTGTAGTTGTGCTTAGAGCAGTTAACTAGACTTAGGCATCATAGAAACACCCAAAGCTCTGATCCTCCCAATCTCTCCCCTAAGATCCTCTGCTACAAGCCTGAAAGTTCTCATCTTTAGGGATGGAGCACATTTATACCAACCTAACTCTAAGAAGAAAACCAAATTCTTGAAAAACTTTAAAATATGGGGTCAAAAAACTTTATCCCATTTATTGGCAAAACTAGACTTTCTTAGATTTAAATTCCCAGGAAATGAGGTAGCAATGAATTGGAATTTGGTCTAAGTGTGTGTGAGTGTGTGTGTGTGTGTGTGAGTGTGAGTGTGTGTGTGAGTGTGTGTGAGTGAGAGTGTGTGTGAGTGTGTGTGTGTGAGTGTGTGTGTGAGTGTGTGAGTGTGTGTGTGAGTGTGTGTGTGAGTGTGTGTGTGTGTGTGTGTGTGTGTGTGTTTAAGAGACACAGAGGAGTGATGACAAAATTTGGTTGTCTGGGGACAATGGCAGGGACTCGTGGGCTAGGCAATAGTTTATTTTGTGCCTGTGAGGTAGATAGAACAGCTAGTTGAATTCCTATTTTATAGATGGGACATGGAGCCTCCTCAGAGAGGATACCTGTCCTCTTACCTAAATTCTCAAAGTCTCCTGCAACTAGACCAATTCAGGCTATTAAGTAATTCATGAATGAGTAAACAAATGGTCTCCTTATTCTTAGCCTCATGGTCTTTCCTACTTTCCTATTCTCTTTCCTGCCACCCAACATTCCACCCTGTTCCCCCATCTACTTGGCCTCACCTGTAGGGTACCTGACCGATAAAGACCTTCTTGCATTTCTTTCCCGGTGCCGAGCTGGCCTGAAAGAAAATGGTGTCATCATACTGAAGGACAACGTGGCTCGGGAGGGCTGTCTCTTCGATCTCTCTGACAGCAGTGTGACTCGGGACATGGACATCCTCTGGAGCCTCATTAGGAAGAGTGGGCTGGTGGTGCTGGGCCAGGAGAAGCAGGATGGTTTTCCAGAGCAGTGCATCCCGGTGTGGATGTTCGCATTGCACAGTGATGGACACTCCTGACCGGCAGTGGGAATGCAGGGCTGGACTGCACAGGGTGCTTTGGGACAGAGGTCCTTTCTTTCATGTGGTGATGGAGAGAAGCGATGCAATGCATGTCTGGAAGTGATTGATATAGTATGTACAAGTTTCCACTGATTTTATAAGGACATGCATACACTCGACGGATTTTCCAGAAGATGAATAGAGTGAAACATCAGGAAAAATGTTTTAAGAACTGCTTGTATACACCCAAACTGTACAAGTGTATACAAAAACAGAAAAGGGAACAATGTTCACAAATTCTAAACTGTCTTGGTCCATGAACATTTGCATTATGGAGTATCCTGGGATGGGTAGGTTAAAATCTAGATTGCCTTTCTCTGCCCTCATTCTATTTCATTCCTCTTTAGGACTACTTCTCTTAGACAAGAATCTCACCCTAATTAAGAAAGCACTGTTCAAAATAATCTTATTAAAATGAATCCACTGCTTTTTTCTTTAGCCCTTCTCTTCCCAGAAAAAGTATATGTGGTTTCACTTTTTATTTTGGGTTAATTTTACCACCCAGTGATGTAATGTGGATGTAATCTGATGACAGAAGTCTACATTTCAGTGATGAGAAAGTGTCTCCTTTCAGGAAAAAAATGTATGTTGAAATTTCAGTTGTGAACATATAAGTAAATGTCCTTGATAATCTAATTTTAGCCGTTGGCCTCCAACACTGCTTGCTTCATTGTAGCCACTCCTGTTTCTTTCATTGATATGAAATAGAAGGGAAATGATAAACCATGAAAACTAAGCTAATTGGATTAATTTAAGGCATTGATTTAATTAAAAATAATCCAGGAGTCCAGAAAAAATAAAATCTAGGGGTGCCTGAGTGGCTCAGTTGTTTAAACATTTAAATCTTTTTTTTTTTTTTTTAAGATTTTGCTTATTTGTCAGAGAGTGAGAGAGAGAGCAAGAGAGTGCACAAGCACAAGCAAGGGGAGAGGCAGGCAGAGGGAGAAGCAGGTTCCCTGCTAAGCAGGGAGCCTGATGTGGGACTAGATCTCAGGACTCTGGGATCATGACCCAAGCTGAAAGCAGACACTTAACCAACTGAGCCACTCAGGCATCCCAGCATCTAACTCTCGATTTTGGCTCAGGTCATAATCTCAGGGTTGTGAGACTGTGTCCTGCATCAGGCTCCATGCTAAGCACAGGATCTTCTTTCTCCCTCTCCCTCTATCCCTCTCCATCTCAAAAAAAAAAAAAAAATCCAAAATCCTTTAAACAAAAAAATGCAATCAATTTAGTATTTTTTAAAGATTTCATTTATTATTTGAAAGAGAGAGAATGAGAGTGCTCGCTTCGGCAGCACATATACTGAACGAGAGAGAATGAGAGATAGAGCATGGCGGGAGGGTCAGAGGGAGAAGCAGGTTCCCCACTGAGCATGGAGCCCTTTGTAGGACTTGATCCTGGATGCTAGGATAATAAATAATAACCTGAGCCAAAGTCAGTTGCTTAACCAACTGAGCCACCCAGGCACCCCAACTTGTAATTTAACTTTTATTAGCAAAATGTTTAAATATAACTGATTTAAGGCACTCCAAAATCTTCATGTTGAAAATATACATATTTATATATTGACATATATTTTTATCTTGAGTCTTGTATGAGATGCAGAGTATCAATTTAAGTAAAGAAGATCTACTGCATGGAAATGCTATAACCATAAAAATCATACTTGTAAGTCAGAGCTCCTTAGGAGGAAAACAATCATTATGAAACATTTACTACCTTGTTATAGGATTACCATGGTAGTTTTATTTATGTCCTGGAAAATTAAGTCACTTACTTTGCCTCTGGCACCTTCTACATGTTGTGTTACTCACCATGCTCTAGGGTAACATAACAGAATGAGAGGTGGAACGATTAGAGAACAAACCAAAGACCAGAACTAAATCAAATGGCAAGCCACTGCTAAACAAACTGAGTATGGCAAAACAAGGGCATTCGTGTTTTAATCCTCTGTGCCTTGGAGCAAATTAGCCAAATCATTTTTTAAGGCCCATTCCAGAAATTTTCTATTTCTTTTATACTAGCACCCTTAATTCTCCTATCTCTTGACTTTCCGTTTTGCCAATGCTCAAATTCTAGTTGACAAATTATCAATTTTTGCTGCTCCTGGGTTCCTGAGCTTTGGAAGAAATAACATGGTTGTCCTAGAAATATGTTCTTTAACTCAGATGAGTTTTGGAGGTTGCCCAGCTGTTCGTAAGTCAAGTCACTTTACAATTCTCCTCAGACAGGTTTCAGATATTTACTGTTTCATACAACTTCCCAACTCCATAGCCATCCTTAAGGTAATTGAGAAAGTTGAAGTTGGAGAGTGCATTGCATTAACATCCCCTCTCTATACTGCTAATCGCAAGGTAAAGGGAAGAGTGACTGGAGAGGAAAGGTCACTGGAGCCAGATCATGCTGTCTAATGGGTCATGCTAAGGTTTGGATGCATTATACAAACAAGAAGAGAAAGCTCTGGAGGATTTAAGTAAGGGATTGATATTCCTAGTCCTGAGAGTAGAGCTGTAGGTTGTGTAGAAGGAAGATCTTTAGAGTGAGACCTACTCCAGGCATCTTCAGTCTAATTCAACAAGCCAAACACACTACTGTGTGTTCCTCGATCCATCTGTGTTGTGCAAGTGACAGTCTGTGTTAGTCCCCCAGTTCTGTCCGTAGTCCACCTGCCTCGGAATCATGTGGGAAGCTTTTATAAAATAGAGATTGACCGGTCCTGTCCCCATGAGAATCTAGTTCTGTGAGGTAGGCTCAGATATAATCTGTATTTTTTTAAATAAGGCCTCATACTGATTCTGATAATTAGTTTGTTTGAGAATACTGATGGGAAAAGAGGCTTGGAGCTGGGCTAGTCAGACCCACAGAAAGATAAGGTAGGGAAGGCAAGAGTGTGCGCCCGTTTCAGGGAAATACCTGGATAGTGAAATCCATTCTCCACACTGATGCCAGTATTTCTGTAATATAAATCTGACTATGTCATGTATAAACTCTCAATGACTCCCCACCACCGATGGGGTGAATTCCCATCTCCTTAGAATGACATTTAAAACCTTTTGTGATCTAGCCCTGCTTTTCCTCTGCAGCTTCAGATTTTCCACATCCCCTGCACCTGTACTTAACTACTTTAGTTCCCTAAAGGAGCTATGATTTATAGTTCATGGCAGTTACAGATATTACTTCCTTAGCATAGAACATCTCTCATTCTTTTTTGCCTGACCCAGACTGCTTAGATGTTTCTGACTCTAGAAAAGCTTCCCATAACCCCTAGGTGCTGGGTTAGGTGTCCTCACTCTGTGCTACCTTCATACCCCATGCTTAACATATCACAGCCCTCATCAGGTGGCATTGTAATCAAAGCTACTTTCCTCTGTTTAATTCTGAGCTCTTTAATCGAGCATTCATGGTTGGAGTCTCAGTCATAGGCACAGACCCTACTACAGCAGAAACTCAAGCTTTTGTTGAAAGTATGAAAGGTGATGTTACAAGTAGAAAGACTCGTGAGCAGCTTAAGTTTCTGGCATTAAATATGAATCAGAGAAAAGCAGCAGGTAAAAAACAAGGGTTTCTGAAGTTGCCTGAGCACTGGGATGTGTAAGACTGGTCAAAACAGTGATCAAACAATTCGAGCTCACAAGAACCATGCATAGAAACAAGAAGGCAGTGAGTTCAGGGATCAAGCATATGGGAAGAGATTGTAGCAAGGAAATTAGGTTCTGAGGTGAAATGCTGCCTAATTAGGAAATCTCTTTTTCTGATAGGAGCCAACCCAAGGGCATGGCCAACCCAAATCCCATAGTTTCATCAGGTGAGAGGATGGATTTCATAAGAGAGATATATTAAAGTTGCGGGTAGGTCATAACAAAGCAACTCTTAATCCTCTCCCATTTCCTGCTAGGCAACAAATCCAAAGAAACAAACTAGGTTATAGATGAAGTTAATCCTTCTGTGAATATTGAATACAAGTAGAAATTGCTCACCTGTACTTCACAGATGAATTAATTGCAAACATGCCTGCAACTCTAGATGAACTTTGGAGGACCCCTTGGTTTATGTAGTGATTCATGAATGGGTGCAATCTTCACCTACCTCCTTTTCTGAGAACCTGAGGCACCACTCCTAAGCACCAGCATAGGAGCATGCCAAGTCTTCAGGGGTCGGCAATTTTATGGATTCAGGACAATCATAAAAATATAAAACAAAATGAATAAGGTCATCCATGTGAAAGATGATCTGCTTTGTATTATGGACACATTTTGGCCTGATCCTGTTTTTTTTTTGCTCTCTCTCTCTACCATTTCCTGAAACTGGACTGCTTTGAGTGATGTATTGGGGAGAAGACCTGTGTCTCTGATATATTCGGCCGCCTGTCATGAATAATTAAAACCAGTTGTGTTATGCTTTCCTCAGTTCCAGCTGACTCTTTGATGCTTTAGTGTCCATGCCAGAAAACCACCTCTTATAATCATCAGAGGCCAGTGTTTTTGCAGAGGTCACTGCGAGCTAATTAAGCAAATATGTGAAAAATAGTTTTAAATTATCTCAATTAGTAGAATGTGTGTATAGACGTATCTAGAGTGGGGTTGAGGAGAGACTTTGAAAATAATAACTGACTTGCAGAGTTAGTGATTTGGTGACAGAGAACTCTGCATGTATGGTACCTTTTTAGGTTCATTAAGTTGGCATGGTCTGCCCTTTTGCTATATGACAGGCAAATAAACATATAGAAAATGCCCAAGAAGATCATGGCTCTGTAATGTTGTTGTCATTAATGTCATTGTTGTCATATGTCAGGAAAGACAGATCCATAAATAGTAATGAATCAGGACAAAAGGACCACAAGAGAAGTATGGACAAAGAATTAAAGTAATATAGAGACCAGAATGACTCTCCACATCTCTGGGATTTGAGGGATGCCACACGGAATCCACTCACCCAATATTTTTTGAATGCTTACTGTGTGTCATCCAGGGCTCGAGGGTCTCAGGATACACAAAAAATCAAATCCAAAGATCCCTGGCCTTGTGGAGATTGTATTCTAGGAGAATTGGGGATGCAGTAAATATAAATTAGAAAATTATTTGTTATGTTAGAAAGTGGTAAGTTTTGGAGAGAAAAAAAGGGAAAAATAGAGAAGAGAAAAGGGGATTGAGAGTCATGAAGGAAGGGCTATAATTTAAAATGGTGGCCAGCATTGGATCCTTGATGAGGTGACATTTGAGCAAAGAAATGAAGAGGGTAAGGACATTGGCCGTGTGGATGTCTGGGGAGAGAGAGGACGGCCAGTGCAAATACCCCAAATCTTGAGTATGCTTGGCCTATCTAGGGGCCAGTGAGGAGGTCAGTGCAGCTGTAGCAGGTTGGATGAAAGAGAGAGTGCAATAAGGTATGAGATTTAGGGATATAGCTGTGGCCAGATCATGTAGGATCTTGAAGATTATGGAAGGGGCTTTTACTCTGATCTAGAAGGGGGACTATTGCAGAGTTTTGAGCAGAGTAGTGACATGATCTTTTCTTGATTTGGGAAAAGGAACAGTGGATGGAAGCCAGGAGACCAGATGGATCAGGAATTGGTAAACTATGACTTGTGGTCCAAATTCAGCTTGTTGCTTTTGTGTAAATAAATTTTTATTGGAACACAGAGAAGATAACCAAACAGCTACAGTGATAGTTAAAACTCTAGATCAAAGGGCGAAACTTGGGCAGTGCCCATAGGAACAGAGGAAATGCAGGGAAGTTGAAATCAACAGGAGTTGGCTACTGATGGGGTGTAGCTATTTTTTTTAAAAATATTTTATTTATTTATTTGACAGAGAGAGAGAGATCACAAGTAGGCAGAGAGGCAGGCAGAGAGAGAGGGGGAAGCAGGCTCCCTGCTGAGCAGAGAGCCCGATGGGGGTTCGATCCCAGGACCCTGACATCATGACCTGAGCTGAAGGCAGAAGCTTTAACCCACTGAGCCACCCAGGCACCCCTGATAAGGTGTGGTTAAAAAGAGCAAGAATGGAATTAAAGAAGATTTGAAGATTTTCAACTATAGTCACTGGGTGGAATATGTTAAATAGTTTAGGGAATAAATGAGAACAGCTAAGATACCTTGGTAGATGATCCACCTTTTAATAGGCAATCACTCAGCAGAGGCTTCATTTGTACACCCTATTCTGTAATTAGATATTTCTTTCTTTTATGGAACTCAATATTCCTTAAAGTGTCTTTAAGACTGGTGAGGATTCCAAAGGACCAATCATGTTTTTTTTTTCCTCTAAATAATTTAGTCAACTTAGGTACGGACTCAGGAATCAAGGATGAAATATTAATGTAATTAAGTGTGAAACAAGGTTGGAGCCCAAAATAAGACTTCCTCTCTTATTTTGGGAGCCCAGGTTCCCCAGATCCCACAAGTCTAGATCTTGGGGCTTGACTGCCCCCACCAGCCCAGTGCACCCCACTGCAGCCCAACCAGGGGAGACTCAGGTCTGAAGGGTTCATATTTGCCAAGATAGATACAAGGACATCTGCAATCTCTCCTGACCCAGGAAGGATGGTAGACTGACAAGACAGGCTTGTCAGGCATTAGGCACCTACGCTTTCTTTCCAAAGTGAAACAAGAGCAAGAGGGAAGACAATGTGTGCTCTGTGAATCCAATCACTTTCCCCAAACTCAACAAGGGAAGTCACTGCTCTTTGTGTGGGAAAGAGTAAGATGGAAAAGGTCTCAAGGACTCCTTCCTTCCTTCCTACTGATCTCTCCTGGAAGTAGAATGAAAGTCTGTGCTTCTCTATGGAAAATGAGGAACACAGTGATAGGTCCCCTTCCAGTGACAGGACCCATGTCAGACACATGAAAACTGGAAATATAAACTCAGCTAAAGGAGTCTAATCCTATGTGGATCTAAATAGATCGATTGGGCCCTAAACGGGAAATATGCCTTCTTGTGGAAAAAGTGCAGGGCCAGAGCACTAAGGGAAACAGCAGGTAGGGAAATAGACTGGATCACTGGTCCAGCTGGGCAAAGGGGGGAACATTTAGTACATGGATGCAAGGATGCCTTATAAAAGTCAGGGGTGAGGCTGGGCCTCAGGATGGGACCAGAGATGAGAAAGCCACTGGGAACCCATGAAATAGACCCTCTCCATCTCAAGCCTTGGCTTCTCTCTGAGAACATGCCTCATTTTTCTCTTTTCTTGTGGGTGGCTTTCTCTGTTCCCTTGTCTCTGTAACAGAAAGAAGAAAACGCAGGCTACCAGGGCTTCCCAGTTTGCTTGTTCTGGATTCAGCCACAGAGAGTGACTGACTCTTTCTCAGTGGCCCTTGATCTTGCTCCCCAGTCTCCTTTCACTGGCACGGGTTACCAGCTGGCCCGGCCTAGGTCAGAGCCTCATTTCTTGTTCACTCAGCTACACTGCATGGCTGTGTGCATCCCGCCCTCTTCACCCCCAGCTGTGGGCTAGAGTTGCCACAGCTAAAAGAGGCGAGCTGGGAAGATACTCCAAAACTGTCTTCAGTGACTGAGATCAGGAAGTAATCAGAAAATTTTAAATCGTGTAACACGGTTATGTCATGCACTAAAATGCAATTAGGTGGTCTCTTGATAGGAACTCTTCAAAAGAGTGTCTTGGAAATGCAGCCAACACCTGCACTTGGGACCTTAGCAAGAATAAGTAGGCTACAATTTTCCTGCACCGCTAGATTAAATATGTGTACAGAAAGGACATGGGTTATTGTAAGAAGAACAAAAGATGTCAAGGAAGAATGTCTGGTTCTCACGCCCACTGGGAATATTTGCCAAGAAAGAAAAAGGGATGTGGCAGACAGGCCCTCTGTGTCTGTCAGATGTTCTCTGACAATACTTATTGTTAAAACTGAAATTTAAATTTTGAGAGCCAAGCAGTAAAATAGCCAGTGGCATTGGGAGTCCCATTCATTAGGCCCTTCTGGGTGTTGCTCTGAGTCAAGCTACCATTTCTTGACATGAAATGTTAGTCTATCTCTTCAATATTAGCCCTTCAACCATTTCCGTGGCTCAAAAGGTACATGAGGAGTATTAGTTCTTTCTGTCTCCTCCTTACTTTGGCTTCTGGAATTTCCAAGCATTCTGCAAATGCTCACTGAGTTCTTTACATCTCTGATTTTATTTAACTTTTTCAACGGCCTGTGAGATAGAGGTTTTACATATTTTTATGTAAATTCTGTATTTCCTAAGTGTGGAAACTGAACTTTAAAGAGTTGAAAAGAATAGCCCAAGACGAGTGGCTTGTTAAAGGACTGAACATAATTAGGAACCCAGGCCTGCTTGAGAGCTAAGTCTGTGCATTTGAGAGAATCTGTAGGGATGATCATGATGTCTAGGAACCCGAAAATATTATGTTTACATTAATTGCACACTCTTCATCATTCCGTTCCCAAACATAGATGCAAATGTTATTCTGTATGAGTAAAACTTATAAGTCAGCAAGTAGAGCTTCCTAAAACTGATTTAATAGTTTCCTCACCTGTGTAATGGCATTCTCTTTCTACCCTCCAGAAAATCCTTGTCCCACTCACATATAATGTCAGAAAATTCTTCAGACTATTTTTAAGAGGGATGGCCACTCTGAAGAGGACTGGCCACAGAGTCCGCTTCCAAGATGATCCCACTCTCATTGACTCCTGGTTTGGAGAGATAGATCTATAGTGAAAAGGATAATCCAGGATGGCCAGGCTCCAGGTTTTCTACAAGAGGCCACAAGCAAATATTCACTATGTAAGATGATTTTCCAAAAAGAACTACTAACCCTCTGCTGGGAAAATCCTGGACTTGTCCTTTATCTTTGGCTCTCTCTACTTGTTTTCAGGAGATTTATTATCAAAAACAACTTCTTTGTTATTACAGTATGTTATTAGATCATTCCTCCAGATCTGCAGCAAGGAGGCATTTAGCAAGCTTTTATTCCATTGTAAGTATTTGTAATTCATTGAACTAATTTCAGGACATTTCAGAAATTTTGTCAGTGTAGGGGCACCTGGGTGGCTCAGTCAGTTAAGCCTCTGCCTTTGGCTCAGGTCATGATCTCAGGGTCCTGGGATGGAGCCCCTTGTCAGGCTCTCTGCTCGGTGAGGAGTCTGCTTCTCCCTCTCCCTCTGCCTCTGCCCCCAACTCGTGCTCTCCCTCTCTGTCTTTGATAAATAAATAAAATCTTGTTTAAAAAAGAAATTTTGTCAATATAATTCCTTATTTTTTTGTTTACCTATAAAACACATATGGTAATTAACTTAACCATACAAGTAACTCACACTTCAGATTGATTTTTGGTCTGTACGCTGTGTTTCAGTAAACCCTGCAGAAAAGTTGTCTTTTCTTATTTTTAGAGTTTGAAATGTGATGTAAGCTATGAGCCCTTTTTTCTGTATATATGCACACACACACACACACACACACACACATATACACACACAAAGAATTTTACATATCAATTCAAGAGAAGTGCTTTAGTAAAAATTATTATGGTGGTAAGACTGTCTCCATTTAGATTGAGTTTCTTTTCCAAGCCTAAGATTCATCTCAATGGATTCCTTTATTTTTTAAATACATGTGTATCTGAAGAAGGAACTCTTAGAAACTTGAATCTTAGAGGTGAAATGGACTTTGAAAAGGTTCCAACCCAACATTTGAGTCCTACTTTTGAGGATAAATAGTAATAGCAAGTATTTATTGCTCTTTCCTAAGCACCTCTGTAAATACTTCAGATGTATTGGTTCACTTAGCCTCATCATGTTCCTATAAGCTGAGTACTACCTTTATTCCCACTTTACATAATGGTAAACTGAGGCATAAAGAATCTAAATACCTTAACTGAGTTTAGGCAGCTAGTGTAGTGTCTCTGAGCTCTTTGCACCATGCAATAGTGTAGAATAACTGTACCAAAGATGATCTAAAAGAGGTTTCCTCTGCCCTTACCAACCCTGAGGCTTTGTGTGATCTCTGGATCCTTTCTGTATTCCCATATTCTGCACTGTATAACCCTTTTCTCCTCTACCATCAAACCCCACAGGAAGACATTCTAGAAATGCATGAGTGCAAAGTATAAAATAGCAAAGTGTTACAGAATTGATCCTTTCTAGACTCTGTTCTTTTATTTTCACTGTGAGAAAAAGAGTCTCGACTCTGCTGTCTGGAACCCAAGTGCATACCCTCTCAGTACTCCAGGAGACTGTCCTTTGTGTCCTCTGTGGACACCAAACGTGGACAGAGATGGCAAGCTGTGAAGGAAGGATTCCTTTGCACACTTTCTGGTTGCTTGGCAGTGAGAACACAGTAATGGCTTCTCTTAGTCAACATGCTGTGCCTGGGAGAGGTGGGAAGTTGGGGACAACAGGTCTCAGAGAAGCGATAGTTCATTGGCTACACTTCCTATGGGCCACACCATTCATTTCTCATCACAGGGATTGCATTTCAGTGGCGGCTAATCTGAGGACAGGGTCTAGACAGAGATTGATGAGAAACCTTAACCCTCTCTGGAATGTGGGCAGATTCTGGGGCCTTAAGGCCTGGCTGCAGAAGAAGCCATTTAAGGAGCCAAGAGTCGAGAGTGTTTAGAGTGGAACGTTAGAGTCTTGGCCAAGGACGGATGCGTGCTCTTTACAGAGGCCCTGGTCTGGTGTCTGGTGTGTGATATTCAAGTCAGATTTAACCCATGATGATAGGAAGAAGGATGAGGCCAGGCCACTCGGTTGACAAATAGGCATATTTAAATTTTCATTTCTGAGGGAAATTATGATGGATTTTTTTCTTAAGATTTTTATTTATTTGAGAGAGAGAGAGTACACACAATGAGTGTGGGTGAGCCAGAGCCAGCAAGAGAGGGAGAGGGAGAAGCAGACTCCCTGCCGAGGAGGGAGCCTGATGCAGGGCTCAGTCTCAGGACCCTGAGATCATGCTCTGAGCAGAAGGCAGACAGATGCCCAATGAACTGAGCCCTAGGGCCTTATAAGAGCACCTAGGGACCCCTGATACATTGCTTTTACTCTGGAAATGTGATGAGTGTGATCCCTCCTTCAGAGAAATATGTAAAAGATATGTTCTAATCTTTATTAACTCCAAATTCTTCCAGTGAATACGAAGGGCTTGATATATTTGTCCAACTATTCACTCATTCACTAAACTGTTGAGTATTTATTTGGCACCTAATACATGCCAAACATTGTGCTAGGCCCTGAGGATACCTTGGGGAGCAAAGCAGATTTAAATAACTTTCCATCTGGTCAAAGGCAGATGTGAAATGAGCATGTACTCAAACTGTAATCTTTATTGTGACAAATGCCATGAAGCAAACACACAAAAAAGAGAATAATGGGTGTGCGTTATCAAATTTATATTTGAAGATCTGGAAAGATTTTTGCTGGTTAGTAAATCCTGGATTCTTTGGGGTTCCACTCAGGGACAATTTATGAAATGAGGGCTGTGATGAGAGGCTCTGACTGGGGTCCTCATAAATACCAGGGGATAAAGGTGCATTTGGAAGGGGAAGAAATGTCCCATCTTTTCTGTACCTTCTCCCATACCATCCATCAGTCCGGTCAGGGCTATTCACAGTTTTGTTCCCAGCACCTGGTGCAATGGCGGGCATATAGTAGGTGTCCAACAAATGTTTGTTGAATAAATGAATAATTTAAAAGATGATATTTCTTTGTTTCTCTGTCTCCAGGGAGGGGATCAGGGCAAAGCTGGAAGTAAAGGGGCAGATCGAATTTTGGGAGTTAGATTCAGCTCATAAATCCCACACAGGGACTTTTATGCCTTATAGGCTATATGAACAACTTGTAGACAATACCAGAAAAAGGTCCTGAAGGCAGAAGTCGAAGACTAGCAGGAAGGAAAGGGGATCTTCTCATTTGAGGCTTAAAGTTTGGGATGAGGCAGTAGGTCCCTGCCAGTCCAGACTTTTATTGCATCCTCAGTAGCCTTGGTCTAGGGGGCCACACCAAGGGGCCAAGACCCACCTCTCTACCCTTCAATACTGCAGCACTCTCCAGCACTGCCTCTGAAAATGAGGTGAGAGCTCCCCAGCTCTGGAAAGACAATGAGTCAGGTTAGGGCAGGGGGAGGGAGGCAGAGAAGAGGGAACACTGAATAAAATGTCTTTTCCTTTTCTATCCTCAATAGCAAGCTTTTAGGATACAAATAGTTTATTTCAGTTTAACTTCGGTTGCCTCATTAGTAATGCCAGGTTTCATACTAAAGCCGATCGAATAATTGTACAGGCTTTGGGATGGTCACCTCCTGGGTCAGGGATACTTGCCTTGTCCATGATATTTGCCTTGTCTTCAGCTGAAAAGTGGTTGCCCCTTCTCTTTAGCAGGACAAAGTCTCCCATCTCCTCCTTCACCCCCTGTGTCCCCACTAACCACACACCGCCCTGTGTGACTACTTCATCAGGGACATGGGAAGTAGGTTGATTGTTGTCTCTCTACCTTGACTTCTACGTTCAGTTAAATAACAGCAACCCACACTCTATCCTATTCCACTTTTGTCCTCTAACTTTAGGGAGTCCCAAATGAAGCTCCCCTTGCTCAAAGATCTGCCTTGTGGGCTCTTCTGTCTTTGCTGTTCCTGGAATCACCAAGCACACCCTTGCCCCTGGGCCTCTGCTTTTGCCCTTTTCTCTGCTTAGTATGTGTGTGGCTTAACTTTTCACTTCCTTCAGGTCTCTGCTTTGTGACTCCATTAAAGAGGACTTCCCTAATTCCTGTCCCTCCTCCCTTCCCTCCTTACTTTCGGAACTTTTCTCCAAAACATTATCAGTATCCAACATCGTGCCAGCAACACATCATGTATGTATCTGTTTATCTCCTCTAAAATATAGGTTCTGGAAGGCATTGTCTTTGTCTTTTTATTGTCATATTCCCAGCATTTAGTCCAGTATTGTCACATGGTAGATGCTCTAATAAATATTTATTGAATGAGTAATACAATTCAAATACAACCAACCATCAGGGTGGTTAGGAAAACAAAACAAAACAAAACAAAACAAAATAAAACCCAGAAAACTTACCTGTGACGGCAGAGATATTAGCACTGAGATTGAACACATTTCCCATTTGCTTACTGGTATTTTATTTCCTGATGATCAGGCATCCTGGGAGGTTCCTTTATTCTCCCAATTTGAAAGCCCAATCAGCCTCCCTGTGTTTCCACATATACTCCCAACTCCTGAAAGCCTTCCCTGTTTTTACAATGCCAGGAAGGACTGACATAACAATACATCTGGTGACCCACTTATAAGCCACACTTAAAGCTATCCTCTGTTAAAGGGGACTGTTTTAAATGGACCACCCTGTATGTTGCATTAGATTATGCCTTTCTGCCAATAAGCTCAGAAGTGTTTCATAAACAAAAAGATGATGTTGGGGAAAAGAGTTCTCTCTCTCTTTTTTTTCCTTCTAATTCACATGGAGCATTTTATTGTAGAAATCTCCTGCTTGGCTGCACAACGACAAAGCAGTTCAGCCCAGAGACACGATTCTTTTTGGTTCAGAATCTATTATGATATGTTGATACTGAGAACAGGCTTCAGTTTGGGGGGGGGACACTAAAGAAGACTAGAATCTATAGGAACGATCCTTCTAGATAACAGAACTAATCACCGAAGCTTCACTTGTTGCTTCCAAAGGGTTTCTGCTGGGTCCCCGAAAGGAGCCTCAAGTTCAAGAGGAAAAAGGAAAGGCAAGCTAATTTTTGGCTGTTCCAAGAATGTAGTTGCTGGACATATCCTGACAGGGGGTTCTGTTGTGCTTTGAAGAATAATGTGAAAATTCAAGCTCAGAATGAGCTTCTGTAATATGAAAATTAAAACTCCACCCCAAACCTTCACCGGCATCTGAAGCCAAGTCCTTTTAGATGTGCGGGAGGGATCTGTTTACTTTGTATGGAAAATCACTTTCTTTTTATTAGCAAGCTCCAGGGTTTCCTGATGATCTGAAGGGCTGTTGCCTCTCAGAGGGCAGTCATGGGGCATTTTTGGCAGAAGCAGGGGCCAGAAAGACTGGAAATCTTATTTTGCAATGCTTTCTGCCTGGTTTTTAAAGTCAAAGAAGACAAATGGTTCTGATAAGTTCAGCAATACCTTTGAATTTGAATTGACTTTTTGTCCTGGGCTGACCTGGAGAGGTTAAAAACCAAACCAAACTAAAACAAAAATCCAAACCAACATATCATGAACAACTTTTCCTGCTTCCTGCAAGCCCATCTGCCCCAGGAGAGGGTAGCTTTCCTGTTCCTATTATCAAGAGACCAAACACAAGACTTGGTGGAGGGGGGATGGTGAGGGGCTTGGTAGTCTTTTTTTTTTTTTTTTTTTTTTTAAGATTTCATTTATTTGCGAGAGAAGGGGAGAGAGAGAGACAGCACAAGTGAGGTGAGGGGTAGAGGGAGAAGCAGACCCTCCGCTGAGCAGGAAGCCCAGTAGGGGGGCTCCATCCTGGGACTCTGGGATCATGTCCAGAGCCAAAGGCAGATGCTTAACCAATTGAGCCACCGAGATGCCCCCTTAGTAGTCTTTAGACACATTTTCAGTTCTCTCTTTTTCTTGCTATTACTCTACCCACTTCTGTCTTCCTGATAGGGTACAGTTGCTCACCTTTAAGCAGGCTGTCCAGATTTCTTCTCATCTTCCCAGAACCTACCAAGAGACTTTCTCTAGCACGTGTGCCTTAAACATTCCAATTTACAATGATCTCCCCATCTCTCAGCTACAAAGATTTTTCCAGACTCCCAAATATTCTACTGCTAGAATTGGGTATTTTTCCCGCCATCCTTTTTATCTCTGTAATTAAGTCAGATGAACTCTTCTCAGCAACCTTCTAACCCTCCTACGCTGCAAGATCACCTCTGGATTCTTCACCCAGGAACCCAAACTCTTGAATTTCAGGAGTTTATGGGCTCCTTGGCTCAACCAAGGGGCAACCCCCCAGTGGCTTCTCTGCTGGCTCCCACTACCTTTTGATGCCTTCTAACCACATGTCCTCTTTTTCTTTTCTTTACCATCCCTTCACTGACATCAAATCCACTCTTTTCTCCTATTTCCTAGCCTCGAGCCCTCCCAGTTTTTCAATGTGGTCCACTTGTTGAGTGATCCTGTCAGTCAATTCTGGCTTATTACAAAATGTGTATGCCCCAACCTCACACTTCCAGATGGCCTCATGGTATTATTGTAATTGCATTCTCTGTCTACAGTGGGCAAAATGAAACACATGCTGTGAAAGTGGCTACATTTTAAGCTGCTTGCTAAGGCAGACATTAATAAAAAGCGAGCAAGGTCTCCTTTAGGACTTTTCCACCTAGTGGCTCCTTCTTGGAATGGGATTTCCTGATAGATAATAGTTCTCAATCAGATACCTGATTCTGGATCTTGCTTTTAGATCTTTAGGCTGCAGAGGTGATAATTTTAAGTGGGAACTGTAAGAAAAACTCAGCTGTATACTTGACAATCCCAAGTGTACTATGAATTTTGAGGTAAACTGAGGGTAAGAGTAAGGAATACGTGGAAATGGTTTTATATAATAATTACAGCTATCATTTATTGAGGAACTACTTTGGACCAAGCACTAACTAGTCCCTCTATATACGTTCTCTTAATTAAACGTGGCTAGAGACTTTCAATTCAGAGCTATCACTAGATCCTCTCTTCCAGAGTTCATTTCCTAGGCTGTTGTTATTCTGCATGTGATGTTTAGAGCATGAACCTAAGAAGCTGACAAAGGCAGCTTAACTCTTTCTTTTTTTATATGAGTACAAATCTTCATGCCTTAGAATAAGATAATCAATTTCTCCTCTGTAAAATATAGGAATGATAATACCTACACAATAGGATTGGCATGACAAGTTGTAGGAGTGCTGACAATACTGACTCCATCTTTGGTCCTCCATCTTTTTCATGCCTGATCAATGGCCTCTTTGGGAGCTACATGTTCTGGGCCCCTTGGAGATTAATATACATACCTTAGAAATGCCTGTTAAATTTGGGGGGCAAGGCTTGCTTTGGCCTCCCATGAATCTGCTAGAGATAACTTGGTCTTTCACCTTCCTGATGCATAGGTGGTGCTTGAAGACCTAATTGAAGTTAGCTGTCAATTAGGTGCATGCGAATCCTTTGATCTCACTATAGTGTCCTATTGCATGTCCCTTTGCTCTATAAAACCTGAGGACTGAGGTCCAGACCTGTGGAGAGTAACGAGGCAGCTACTGTGGATATTCTCTGCCTGCTCCCCTCCCTGTCAGTAAATTACCCGGAATAAAATTCGGTGCAAATGGTTTGGAGTCACCTGCTTCGTTTTCCAGTCTCAGAGTGCCTTCTCAGTTCAGAGGAATACTTTACTGTCCCTCCTTCACCTTCTAATACAAGTATATCAGATATTATGATTAAGGTGTGATTATAGTGACTATGCTCAAGTAGGTGCTCAAGAGATGAGAGCAGGGGTAATAATTTTACCTAGATATATGTTTCTGGCCCTTATTTGGAAGGCATATAACCAAGAGGATGACATTCATTGTTCCTGATTTCACGCCTCACAAGAAAAAGAACTAGAAACTATTCAAGAACAAGACGCTGCTGAGGGCATCCTGGAACATAGAGAGCCAACACAGAGATCAAGACAGACTGCATTTGAAGGTAAGAGAAGTGGCTACACATTGACTGCCCCCTCCCATGCCCATGGCAAAAAGCAACCCAATTACAAAATAAGCAAAGGACATTAGTAGACATTTCTCTGAAGAAGCTATATGAGGGGGGGCACCTGGGTGGCTCAGTGGGTTAAAGTCTCTGCCTTCAGCTCAGGTCATGATCTCAGGGTCCTGGGATTGAGCCCCACATTGGGCTCTCTGCTCAGCGGGGAGCCTGCTTCCCTCCCTCTCTCTCTGCTTGCCTCTCTGTGTACTTGTGATCTCTCTCTCTCTCTCAAATAAATAAATGAAACCTTTAAAAAAAAAAAGAAAAAAAGAAGATATATGAAGGGACAATAGGTACAGGAAATGATGGTGTACATCACTGGTCATTAGGAAATGCAAATTAAAACCACAGTGAGATACCACCTCACGCCTGTTACATGATAGTTATCGAAAAGACAAAAGATAGCAAATGCTGGCATGGATGTGGAGAAAAAGGAACCCTTGTGCACTCTTGGTGGGAATGCAAATTGGTGCAGCCACTGTGGAAAACAGTATGGAAGATCCTCAAATTAGAAACAGAGCTACTCTATGATCCAACAATTCCACTTCTGGGAATATTTCCAATGGAAACAAAACCCTGACTGAAAAACCCCATGTCCATTTCAGCATTATTCACAATAGCCAAGATATAGAAATAACCTAAGTACCCATCGATGAATAAATGAAGAAGTTGTACCATATATATATATGCATACGTATGATTACCATTCAGCCTTAAAAAATGAGGAAATCCTACCATTTGCAACAACATGGATGGAACTTGAGGGCATTGTGCTAAGTGAAATAAGTCAGACGGAGGAAGGGAAATACTGTATGATGTCACTTATATATGAAATCTAAAAACAAAGTCACAGGAAAAGAGATCAGATTTATGGTTACCAGAGATGGAGGGTGGGGTAAGGGGGAATTGAATGAAGGAGGTCAAAAGGAACAAACTTCCAGTAATGAGACCAAGAAGTACAGGGTTGTAAGGTATGACATGATGACTACAGCCATCACTGATGTATGCCGAATGGGAAAGTTGTTAAGAGTTTTCCTCACAAGGAGAAATCTTGTCCTTTTTTCTCTTCTTCATTCTTTCTCTCTCTCTCTCTCTCTCTCTCTCTCTGTGTGTGTGTGTGTGTGTGTGTGTGTGTGTATAGTTCTTAGCTGGACCCATTGGGGCGATCATTTCACAATATATGTGAACCAAATCATGCTGTATGCCTTAAATTTATGCAGTGGCATATGTCAATAATTTCTCAATGAAGCTGGAAAAAATAATAAAATTCTTTATTTAAGATTTTATGAATGAAAAGTTATACCACAATTCATAAAGCTTCTGAACCCTTCAAAGCGATGGAGCTATGGGTGCTCACAGAGCTAGTGAGGAAAAGTGGAAGGAAAAATCAGTAACAGACAGACGCCCAGATACACACCCATCCGTCCTTCAGGTGGAGTCTTTAAGGAGGTTCACTTACAGAGCTCCCATAACAAATGAGCATATGGTGAGCATTTGAGAGAGAAACTACATCCTTCAAGGAAGCTCTTGAGTTCTTGGGAATTTGGGAAGAATAAGGAAAGAATCTCTTAAAAATGAGAAGGAATGAGAAAATTAGGGAAACACTCTGTGGTTTACTCTTTGTTAAAAATTGAAAAATAGGAGTTTATGTCTGCATTTAGACCTCTGAACTAAGATGCACTCCTCCGCACTACAACCTAGAGAAAATGAGTCTGCATGCCCTTTAATCCATGACCTCTGGAGATCGGGTTACGTCTTTGAAAGAACTTCTCTTTCTCTGGCCAACTAAATGAATTGAAATTGATGTACTTAATTGTTTTCTAAATTGCAATTTTTCTTCCCCAGATGTTTTTTATCAGGGTTGAGCCCAATGGGCTCTGTCAGTCACACGGGGAGATGAAGTCATGTGGTAATAAAAGAGAAGGGACTCGGGGGAGGAAGGGAAATGCCATACAGTATATTGTCTAATTGAAAAATGTGCCACGTAAATGCTGAACTTGAAATCTCTGCCTCCCTGAGGGCTACTCACAACAAACAATGCACCACATCTTCTGCACTGGAAAGATTAGACTTCTCCCCTTTCTCTGTTATTAATTCAGGCCAACATGAGGGTTTCCTTCCTTTGCCTTTCTTGGGTGAAGTCACTCTACTGGAATTGTGATGCAAGGTAATAAGGTTCTCAAGTGAAAGCTTAAATGCAGAAGGGAAGGCATTGGGGCCAGAGTGTGGGTGTTAGGATGATGGGTGATGAAGGATAGCGTTAGTCTAAGCTCAAACCTTATAGGGGGGAGAAGAGAGCTGGCAATAGTAGCCATGGATGGTCTGAGAAATGGTTGCTAATGATAATACAGCCTGAAACAGAGAGGGATCTTGTGGCCATGTGGCACGTGGGAAAGTCAGAAAGTCTCAGGCTCAGATTGCATACCAGTGAAAGTTGGAAGTAAATGGTATGGAGACAGAAGTACAGACAAAATGGGAACTTGCCCATGTTACTCATAGCAGGAAGGACAGACCTGTAGATGCGGGACCCACATCAGCATCTGAGGGAGACTGGAAGACAGGAGAGAGCTGATACAAACAAACCTAAAGAAGTGACTGGAAGACCCTTCCTGAAGTCCCCATTATGGAAAATGGATTAAGCGCTGGCTGCAGAACAAAAGAGTGGGTCTAGAAGGTCCTTATAGAGATTTTTCTAGTCCTTTATCTACCTTCATTTGTGCTGCACTTTACCTTGCCTGCATGAAATCAGTCCAGTATTTTTTAGACTCTCTGTAGGAAGTAACTTGAAACCAATAGGGCTTTTACCAGCCCTCACTGTTAAAAAGATCTTCCTCTTGTATCAGAAAAAAACAAACAAACAAACAAACAAACAAACAAAAACAACAAAACAAAACCTCTCTTTCCTCTTGTCCTGTCATCATTGAAGAAGGAGGACACCTGGTCATTATAGAAGAAACCCAATGAATCACTCATTTAAGTTTTTGCTTGTTTAATTGAGGCGTACCTCCCATTTGATGGAAACAAACTCCAGGGACTTCTCCAAGTTCTTTGATTGCACTGGAATCTTGATGAATCAACCACTTCTTTGAAATATGAGGACTATTGCCCAAGGTTTACAATCCTTTGTAATTTTCTTTGTAGTGATATTTGGAGTAACTAGATTCAAACTGCATGAGAGTCAGCCGTACAAAATACCAAAGCTCAAAGGGAAAAGAATCAGATCGTAGGAAGGTATAGATGATCAGGGTTTTGTCCAGGTTCAAAAATTTAACCTTAACTTGTTTCTCTGAGTGCTTCTCTGGGTTAAAACCGACATCATCATCCTCACGTTACCGCTCGTCTTCTTGCTTCTCGTCCTTGTCTTTTCCTCCTATTCCCCCGTCTCCTTCTTCTGTTTTCTAGCTCTCTTTCCCTTTTCCTTTTCTTGTCCTTTCCCCACTTCCTCTTTTCCCATTTCTTCTTCTGCTCCTCCTCCTTCCTCTTCCTTTCTTTTTCTTCTCTCCATGTTTTCCTTTTCCTCTTCTTTTCTCTTTTATGTTTCCTCCTTCACTTTTTTCTTCCTCATCTCTACTCCCTCCTTTTCTTTTTCCTCCACAACTTTTTTGAGTTTCCAGTTTGTGCCAAGATTTAAGAAAGTGTTTTACTTATGTCATCTAGTTTCACCTTGGTGATATCCCTAGATATTATTTTTAGATAAGAATGTGAAGTATCAGAAAAAAATAAGTAATTCATCCATTCACATGGCTACTACTTGTGACTCTGGGTCTCTGATTTCAAATCCATGCTTTTAACAAAAGCCTCTGTAGGAAGAGTTAATAAGTATAGAGGGCAGAAAGAATCAAATAAGATGATAACTATTTAAATGCATAATTTTGGAGAACAAAATGATATTTTGTACTTGTAAAAATTAGGACTTGATTGGAGTGAGATAATTATGTGATAAGTAAATAGTTTTTAACAGAAAAACCTATAAAGAAACATCATAGAGGTATGACAATAATTTGAAACAGAAAGGTCTTTATATGTACAAATATTTATTAGATCTCACAGAAGATTCTCAAGGATGAATGAATGTGCTATTGAAAGGGACTCAACATTCCTTGTAAAATGCATATTTGTATTAGGATCAATTATCAAGTAACAAGACCAAATTATAGTTGCTTTACATTTTATTAAATAAGTCTGGAGAGTGCTCGCTTTGGCAGCACATATAATAATAATAAAAAATAATAATAATAAAAAAAAAGAAGTCTGGAGATCATAGTCTCCTCTCCTCTCTCCCATTGTTGGCATATTGGCTTTTGGTCCTTAGACTTATGCTTCATTACACTAATATAGCTGCCGCAGCATCACATTTTCACCTCATTACATTTAAGGGTAGAGAAAACAAACTTTTTCCTTGTGGGATTTTTTTTTCTTTTTTAAAGAAAAAAATAGGGGCACTGGGTGGCTCAGTTGGTTGAGCATCTGACTCTTGATTTCAGCTCAGGTCATGATCTCAGGGTCATAGAATTAAGCCTGGAGTCAGGCTCTGAGCTCAGCATGGAGTCTGCTTGTCCCTCTCCCTCTGCTCCTCCCCTAGCTCATGCTCTCTCTCTCTCTCAAATAAATAAGTAAAATTTAAAAAGAAAAAACAAAGAGAGAAAATATTTACCAGGAGCTTCTCCCACGCAGCCCCCCAGCAGACTTTCTTGTGTGTTTTATGAGCCAGATCTGGGTCATAGACCAACCTCTGACTATTGGCAAAGGGAATGTAATGGGGGAGTGGGGCTGGAGAAGGGGCTGAAGTTCTTAAAAAGTGTGAAACCTCTGCTTGCTACCTAAATATATCTGGAGATTAATTAGTAAGAGGAGGAGATGGTTGTTGGGCAGGTAATGAACGGCTTATTCATTTCACTGGGAAAAATGTCCTCCTCAGGATCCCTCAACTGAAAGCAGACCCACATGGAATATTTTGCTCGAAAGAAAAAAAAATGGTGAGGAAACCAGAATGCCATGAAAGATTATAGTTAGCTTAACTATTCCTTTCAAACTTTTCGATATTCTGTTAGCATTCAAATCTAAATACTAAAACTTTGAACAGAGATGCAGAGGAGAATGGTTCAAAATTAAAGAGCAGGACAGGCTTACTTTTTGAGAGGCTATGGACAAGTGAGGGATAGGTATGTATGTAAGTAAACATGTGTCAGTAAAGATGGATGAAGCTTTACATGTGGTATGGCACATGAAGAAACAGAGCTAAGTATAGTCATGACAAAAGGGTAAAGTAAGGGCTCTGGAAGGGTCTGAGAGATTCAGAAATAGCATTTTTACCTTTTTTTGTAAACCTGGCACAGTGTGTCAAGGTCCTCAAGGGTATCTAATATCCCCAATAGTTACTACTACTACTACTACTACTACTACTACTACTACTACTACTACTACAAATAATAATAATAATAATATACTCCTCTGTGTGTCAGGCACTGTTCTTAGCATTGTACCTATGTTAAAAGTCATTTAACTGTCACCTGCATTAGAGCAACAATTTATAAGTGGCAGAATATTGTATGTATCCTGTGGCTCCTTAATTACAGTATGATGGGATTTTTCACATAAAAGGCAGCTACACTGAGAGTGGGAAAACATGACTAGATCTAGTAGAGGTTGGTCCATGGGCTTGTTTCTTCTCTATCTCTCATTTCTTGACATTCTTTTCCAGTTTCCAGTTGACCAGGGCCGCCATGATTATGTGTTAGTTAGTCTGGAGCAGGGCACTTCCCTTGGGA
Source organism: Procyon lotor (assembly GCA_028646535.1). Classification (NCBI taxonomy): domain Eukaryota; kingdom Metazoa; phylum Chordata; class Mammalia; order Carnivora; family Procyonidae; genus Procyon; species Procyon lotor. Next base: position 45,816,654 of record CM053618.1, read on the forward strand.
GGAAGGCACTCAGCAGTGCCTTCTCAGCAGTGTCTATGATTTTGATAGTCATGGCTTCTTCATCCATCTTCCTTTAACTTGTCCAATGGCTCATGAGCTTGGGTCAATTTCAGAACCACAGCCAAATATCTTAAAGCTGGCCGCCATAAGTTTTCCCTTTTCCTCCACTGGCATCTATGATTTCATTGCATTACTACCAGCTATAGTATTCACCAGTCTAGTTCAAACATTTTCAGACGTCTTGCCAGGGACTGTTCCTTGTTAGAATTCTCTAAAGGACCGGTAGCCCTCTTGCGATGCAGCGGAGCCCGGTCCTCCATGAGCAGCAGGTCCAAAGCCACTGACGGTACAACTGGCTGCTGCCATCTTGTCCAGGCCAGAGCTAGAATTTAGACGAGGTATTCTAGCTCCAGAGTTCATGCTCTTAAGTCTTGTCCTCTGTCATCCCTTTAGAATCTGTTTTTCACACTGCGCTAGTGTACTAAATAATAGCAAGGTTATAAACTCGAAAGCACAACCAATGAAAGGACCCATCAAGACTGTGTTACAGGGTTGGGGAGAATAGATCACACATGGCCCTGAAGAATTAGAATATTTGGGGGAAAGGAATGAGGAGCAGTTATATTTTGAATGGGAACATGTTGGAAGAGGAGAAATTTGCAGAGAACAGATCAGACACATTTCAAGTTGGCTGGTAACTAATTGAGTTCTTTAAGTTTCCTATCCAAGCTTAGGGTAGAGTAGATGGATGGGGGCTGCCATCCTGGCAATTCTTTTGTTCTTTCTGTGTCTCCGTCTCCCAGGCCTCTCTGGTTCATGTCAACTGTGACGGTGGTACTAGGCTGCTAGTACTAGGTACTACCAGAGTACCTTGTCCTGACATGGAGAAAGTACTTTCCGATATCCCAAACCACCTGCAGTGGGATGGAGAATGAGAAGAGGGGCCTTCATCTGGGGGGCATGTCTTGTCTACCCAGGGATGTAGCCTTCAGTGACAAGCTCTGCTTATCAGATGATTGATGTGGCCATCAGTGGGCCAGCCATGCAAGGTCCTGGGGGCGATACTTTGAGGCTTACTTCACAATGTAGTAGTTTTTTCTGTCTGTTATATGGCAGGACAGAATGTACTTCCAGAACCTTAATTTCATGGTCTGGTGGTGGACAGCATCTTCGGGACAGCAATTCAATTATCTCTAATTGATAAGGAAGCAAGTCAGAAAGTACTTTCATATATGTGTTCATCTAGAGGTCAGATGGAACCACAGACACCTGTGACAGGTCTGGATTACGTCCCGGTCTCCATCTGCCCACAGCCTGATAACTGATTTTCAAAGAATCAGAGACCTGTAGCATCTAAGGCATTTCATAGTACAGCCTCTCATTCAAATCCTTCTCTGCACAGAGAAGAAAACTGTAGCCCAGAGAGACAGCTGGTGCTCCAACACATGACATTTGACTTAGGATCCAAAGTTCTTTCATACACACACACACACACACCTGCCTTGGATCAACGACATTCTGGAAACGCAAAGGATAATTACTACGGCAACAAGCAGTATGGAGAAGGGACTTCAAAAACTGTGGCAAGGACAGAAGGGAAAGCAAATCAGTTTGACTCAGCGCTTTGCTTGAAATGGACGCTTACTGGATGTGAAATTGTAGGAGGCTCCATGCATTGACTGAAGCCCTTTTTGGGGGACGACTCTTCTCGTCCACATGAAAGTGAAGAACTCTGCCATACACATTTAAGTACTGCTATTCAGGGAACTCGAAGAGGTCATTTACCAAATAGCTCCTTTAGTCTTCCCACCAAGAATTCAGCGCTCTAATTTAGGGGAGTGGTTTTTTGGAGAATCGGCTGGCCCAACATAAAGCGGCAATTGAAAGTCCAATCATTCACTTCTCTTCTTATATCTCCTTTCTTTTTGCCATTCTCTGGGGTTTTACTTTATTATTATTTTTTTTAACGAAGAGTTGTGCTGTACAGGTAATATGAGTTCTGGGTTAAAAAGTTGTTGTAAACACAAAAAAAATGTGTAGTGAGAAGAAAATCTCCACCTGAATTCTGACCTTGAAGCTACTAGTTCTATTTTTCTGGGGACAAACTCTAAAACAAGCCTCTTCCGTTTTCCCAGAAGTCTATATTAATATATAATGGCCTCTTTTTATATGCTTGGTAGCCTACTAAGCTCACTGTATTATGCCTTTGCTTTTCTTACCTAATGCTTCTTAAAGAGTATTACCTCTCAGCACATAGAGATTTCTCTTGTTCCTTTTAGTTGCACTTAGACTGTGATAAAAATCTATTCTATTTTATCTTGTTACCGTTCCTGTCTTTCTGGAGCCTGCCCTGTGGCCAAGTCGTGGGAGAAGAGTTCCACACAGCAGATTGCATAGATTGGTCCAGAAAGGCCTGCTGCTTCTAGGCCCCAGAGTCCAGGCACCCCTCTCCACCATGCAAGCTTCCTGGGTGACGGGCCAGAATGGGATTCATCTGTCCTGTCCTGATTCTCAGATGACCTCTCCAGTCTGGCTTAGAGAAGGGGGCTGGTGGGGTCCCGCGAAGCCGGCTCGCCTTGCGTTTGTTTTCTTGGCTGCTCTGTCAGTGAGGGAGGACGCGCTCCTGCTCTGAGATCTCTCAGAGGAGACATTGGGTTTTGCTGGCAGGCAGACCTTCGGGCTACTCAGCGGAATGTCTTGGGTTCCGTAGCTTCAGGAGGAGCCAGGAGGCTGTGCTTCTAGGCCAAGGGAAACACTGCTTCAGATTCAAGACCACGACTTGGCAGAGACTCTGGGGCCTGCTGAATTTAGGAGCAGGCTCTCTCCTACCTTTACGTGCTCAAACCACTCTTTTCCCATTAAAACCGGGAGGAGGGCGGGATGACTGCAGACCTCGGGGGTATTCGCTGGCACACAACAATTGCCTGGGTAAAATGGATTCCAATCTCATTTTGGTACAATAGGAAAGGCAAGTGCCTCCTTCCGTAGCTGGGAAGGAAGGCGAAGGAAGCCAGAGTCAAATCAGACCTCTCAAGACTCAGCAGAGGCTTGGTCTCTGCTTAGACAAATAATCTTGAGGAGACCCAAATCCCCTGTTCATTGTGAAAACAGACAGTGCCAGAGTAAAACAGAATTAAATTGTTTCTCTTTCATGGCAGCTGAAGTGTAAAAACCATTCTCTTCTGACCTTGTGGCCAGAATATCCTGACACCTCATAAATTATCCTAAGGGCTCAGGGCCTGGAGCTGGGTGGGTGGAGGGGGGTTGCTTGGGAAGGAGGCTGCAGGACCACACCGCAGTCAGCCCTGAGCGCAGGGTGGCTGGGCGGCCCTTCTGGCCTTTCTGATATGTGGATACCCAGTGGAGGAAAGTGGCTTTCTCAAAGTCAGCTTTTCTGAGTTAGGACAATTGGTTTCCTCTCTTTTCGTGTTTTTAGAATTTGTATGGCCACAGGGCCTGTGAGTTGTTTACTAAGGAGGAAAAGCACGGTGATAGCTCCCAAGTCTGACAGAAGCTCTGAGGTGGTTTTAGAAACCTCCCATTTTTCTTAGAAAAAGGAGAACGGGGAAGGAAGGAGAGAATGCAGTGAGAGAGACACAAAAGATGAAGAAATGAATTAAAGGGGAAGGAAAAGGAAGGAGGGAGGAGGACGTGTGGGAGAGAGAAATGGTCTCCATTCAGATAGGGCCTCCCTTTCCACAACCCCCATGTGGTGCTAGGAAGCAGATGGGGGCTCACATCCACTTCCCTGCCTCCTGTGAGCCTCCTTTAGCTCCTATATCCATCTGTGCCCTACACACAGTAGGCGCTCTATAAATGTTTGCAGAGTGGAAAAATCCACAGATTGGTCCCCGGAGAGGGAAACAGATTTATTTTGGGAAACTCCAAGAATGTAGAACAGAGTCATTTGGAGCAAACCATATTCCTGTAGCCTGAATTACCATAAGGTTTAAAGAATCCGGGTATTTGTGGGTGTGTCTGGACATATTGTGTGTGGGAGCGTGGGTGGGTGGTCTGGACGGGTGGGTAATAAGTGACAGGAGGGCCCTAGAAAATATAAAGGGCTCCATAACTACTGTAAAAATAATACTGGGAACAGCATGCCCAGACCTCCAGCCATGCAGTGACCAAACTTGACCTTGGCAGAGAGGAATAATATTGTGGAAATGGATTCAAGAATTATTAGTCAATGTTTTCAGTCCCTATGGGCTTTTTTTTTTTTTTTTCTTTTTTTTTTCCCAGAGAACTGCAGGGTGGGTTTTTGGCAAATGACTGTAACAGCCTGTAGAATTCCAGAGCCCTTCTAAGCTCTTTCTAGACTCTGGTATATTGGTTTTTTTTTTTCCTAATTTCTGGTTCTTTTCTTCTCTGGTAGGATGTCTTTTCTGGATCCCCTTTGGACAAAGAATATACTTTCTCACTCACTTCTACCATTCTATCCTACCTTTCTTAGAAATTATGTCTTCAGAATTCCTCACAAACATAGATCCTCATCCTGATTCCTCTGGCCTGGAGAAGGAGAAGGCTGGACGATCCCAGGGAACTGATAGTTAAAAGCCTGTTTATATCAGGCTGCAGAATAGGTCATAGGATATCATTCTCTGCAGCTGTCCCAGTGCACAGATAGATACTCATTGGAATGCATATCACGTTGATGAAGGGAGGCAGTGCCAAAGGAAGGATTTTTGGGGACTGTGGCTGCAGATAACCCATTGAAAGAATATCCTACACCATCCACACCACAACTATGGGAACCTGACAAGTCTGTGTTGTTGATACACACCCTCGTACAAACATCTGCCATCACACTGTAGCAAGCTCTCGTGTTTAATTTGGGTGTTTTTGATAGAGAAATAACCGTCTGTGAGGGTTGGTAACAGATCCTTAAACCCTGCAGTTATTTTGGGTATTAGGTAGGTAGGAAATAGGTCATGGAAATAAAGTCGCTTAGATTGCATGCTACAGGTATAAACTTAAGGAATATCATGAAACTAAATTTTGGGGGGAAAATACAAGAATAACAACCTTGAATACTGCATCCCTATTTTCTTTATATATATATTTTTTGAGGTTTGCCTAATCATTCCCTAACTAATCAGCCTAATTCTTGATTCCATATGACCACCTTACTCTTGTAATTGCTGTGCACATCTGTATGTATTTATGTTGATTTTATGTATTTTATTTCCCTCCCATTAGACTTTAATGTCCTTGAGGAGAGGAATCAGCACGGTCTTTATTCTATATACACAAGTGCCTGGGATTGTTTTGTGAATCCGATGCATAGTCAATAAATGAAGCAAACATTCCACTCTCTGAAGGGCATTTTAATGCTGGGTTGGCTTGTTTTACTAACTTTTTCTTCCATCTCTTCACTAGTTAGTGCGTGCTCAAGAAATGCTGATGTCAGCGGTGGGGTGACATAATTATGAAAAAAAATATAATTCTAAAATTATATAATACACTTCAAAGTCAAGAGTAAATTACCTATGGGTTTTCCATGGCTTTGTAGGTAGCAAGATGGCATTTAAATTGTAGGTATAAGTTTCTGACCATAAGCAATTATCCATTTTTAAATAAAATACAAACTTTCTACTCAGTTACTACATATTTTTACGTATGCTTCTCTTGAGCTGGTCTCTCTTTAGTTCTCCCTGGGGCATTCTATTGGACCCTTCACCGTTAGAGCTGGTCCCATAGTCAGGGGAGCCACACAGAGACAACCAACTAAATAAATTTGCTCTGTTTATGAACAGGATCCTATATCCCTGGCACCATTTTACCAACACAACTAACTCTTGAAGTTCTAATGTTCAGATAATGCAAAATCATCGCTCTAGCCTGTTACTTCAATCTTCTCTCCAAACCTTCTTACTGGATTGCAGACTGATTTGTGCTTCAGGTCTTTTTCTCCCATTGTCATATTGGGCCATATTAATCCTGGACACATACATGAAATGCATTTCTACAACCTTCTTCCTCTTCCCTCTGCCTCATGACCACGTGTTGAACCCTGGACACCCTTCAGGCCTGTCTTGACATACTCTTAGCTGTCTCTCCATGTTCTTGTTCTTCTGCATTAATACCAACCTGCCCTGGGATTATTTCTCTCAGGAACTCGCCCTTATTCAACTGTCTTCATAAAAACAAAACAAAACAAAACACTATTGAATAAATTAAGAAAATGATTGCAGTGATATACTATTTTGGAAATGTGCATTTCCTTATTTGACCTCTTAGAACATAAGATCATCCTAAAGCTCCAAATGCATTCATCCATCCATTAACCCGGGGAAAGATTATGATTTGTTGTGTAAGGAATTCAGGGAAGAAAGATAGGAAACAGCTTCTAAGAGACAAAATAGATTTTGAACAATGGTCTGGAGAGGCAAACAGGCGTTAATAAGAAAGTGTTCCCTAAATCCCTTCATTGCTACCTTTAGCATATGAACAATTTGGCCCAAAGGGCTTGTACTCTGAGATGTCTCTTCCAGCAGTGATCAGACTGCTCCTCTGCCCTGACGCGGTCAGCTCCATGGCAGCTGGGGATAAAATGGACGAGCAGAGACTGTGAGAAAGAGAGTAAAGTAGAGAGTAAGGTAGTGAAGTGGTCAGTTATCTCTTGATTCCTCTACCTTTTGGTAAGTTGAAGAGAACTCAGAGAAGGTTGGGACTGGGAGGGAGGCCAGTTTAGTGGCTGCCTTAAACCAAACTGGATCACAGTCACATTAACCTGATCATGCAGCAAACTCAGGGAAAGAAAGGGTCCAAGGCGGACCCTTTCCTGAGACGTGGCTACACCGACAGACTTGAGAAAGACCTGAGAATGTGCTGTGGAACTTGGCAGAGGGGATGTCAGTGTATTGGGGAAGGGGTTGCAGTGGTTCCATGGTGAGAGCTGCAAGGTACGCTTGTTAAACCAGGGCCTAATGAATGACAACCATGGCCAGACATCAGAGGGGTCTCAAACACCAACAGGAGTGGAGGTGAGGCAGAATCAGCCAAGGGTCATGATGGAGCCCTGCCAAGACCAACTAGATGGCAAGTTATACTGACCACATACCTCAGCCATCGAATGTCAGCAGGGCACGAACGCCTTGTAGATAAAGATGGTGTCCCAGAGCAGGAAGGAGGGGGCATTGCTCCTGGAGATCCCACTCTCCCCTCTGGCCCTTGGGACTCACAGATCATCTTCCTCCTCTTCAACTTCCTCACTCCTCACTGTCTTTATGCAGAGGGAGGGAAGGCTTTTGCAGAGATTGGGAATTTTTAACAAAAAAGATGTTAAATACTTCTCCAACAGACTGTTGAAGTTGGGTCAAACTGAATTTTCGGTTTGATTGTATCGTTAGTATATTTTTCTCACTTACTTTTTGAGGAAGACCTGATTGTGTACCAATGAAATCCTAAACCTTCTATTTCTCTGCTTTTTCTCGTTTGCAGTGTCTGAGTTAAATTTTGTGATTCCCGCCATATAAAGGCTGACAGTATTTGAATAATTTGCCTTTTCTGGGAATATATACACACATATATATATTATATATATATAAATATATATATATTTAAGATTTTATTTTTATATCACAAGTAGGCAGAGAGGCAGGCAGAGGGAGAGGGGGAAGCAGGCTCCCCGCTGAGCAGAGAGCCCGATGCGGGGCTTGATCCCAGGACCCTGAGATCATGACCTGAGCCAGAGGCAGAAGCTTTAACCCCCTGAGCCACCCAGGCACCCCTGGGATGTGAATATTTTAATAGGTGAGTCTAAGAGCTCAGCTTAGCACTTTGAAGGACTTAATTTTAAAGCTTTGCACAGGAGTTGGCAAACTGCAGCCACGGAATCTAGCCCACTGTTTGTTTTTGTAAGTGAAGTTTTATCAGAACACAGCCACGTTCATTTGTTTATGTATCGTCTGTGGCTGCTTCCGCGTTACGACAGCAGAGCTCAGTGGTTGCAACAGAGCCCACATGGCCTGCAAGGCCAAATGTGTTTATTATCTGGCTTTTTATAGCAAAAGTTTGCTGACCCCTGGTGTAGAATAATATGGTTTTATTCAGCATCGTGTCCAGTCCCCTTTTAGACAGATGAGGCCAGGGAGATCCCGCGAAGTTAACGGACACGTCCAAGATGGCACAAGGAAGAGGTGGGGTGGAGAAAACAGACCATGAAATTCTAAATACGAGGAAAGGTGAGCTGGGGAATCTCTACAGAGCTGGGTTCCTCTGACTATTTTGGTCTTAAGTCATACCCCTGAGGTCGCGTGATCATTATGAACAAAACTTACTAGTAAACCCTAGAGGAAAGTGAAACTAATCAGTGAGAATTCCTTGTAGCCTGTGAAAATACCTGGGTTTTATAGTAACAGGAAGACTGAGGTCAGTCAGGGGGCCCCTGACACACCGGAGACCCTGCGTTCTGGGGCCATCACATGAGCTCAGTAGATATGAGGTAATGGAGCCTCAAAGTAAGGTCCAGTGTTTAGGGATTTGGAAAATCACCTTAAAAATTGATTGCTGGAATCCCACATGAAACTCCCAATGGGGGAGATGTCTGTAACCTTGATCTGCTCTAAGACGCTGTCACAGAGACAAGGGCTGTGGAGCCGTGTGCCTCTCCCCAGCCTCTTGAGGAAACCGGGCCCCTGAGAAGCAGCTCATGGAATGGCTGCCAAGTTGCTGCCTCTGCCTCTCCTTCCTCAGAAAGCTCTCCACCTGTTCTCTCATTTCATTTCCTAACCCCGAGGTCACTTTTCACCTCCTGCTGTTAGGAGCTGACCCTGTCGCTCCATTGAAATAGGAAGGATTTTTCAGCCCTCACCTCATTTGACCACTCTGAGACATCTGACATTTCTGCCCACACCCTTTTCAATAATACTCCCTCCTCCCTTGGCAGGGAGTACGCCATGGCGTATGCCCTGCTCATGTAATTCCCCTAACTTGTGGCCTCTCCCCAGGCTCATTCTTCATCTGTCCACCACCCTCAAATGTGGACCTCAGGGTCCCAATCTCTAGCCTCTGTCTTTTTGTATATTCTCTCCTGGAAAATCTCATTTTACGGTCATGGCTTCAATTGCCAGTTAACTGGGGTCAACTCCCAAATCTGTTTCTTGCCCACATCTCTCTTCTAGACTGTAGACTTCACGTCCTTTTGTCCATGGAACACTTCCACTGGATTTCCCTCAGTTTGATTTTCTCAAACTCAGAAAGCCCAAAGCTGAAACCGTAATCTTTCCCTTAACCCTAATACTTTCTCTGATATTTGAAACTTATCACCCATCTGCTCAAAACCCTTCAGTGGCTCCCTGGAGCTACACAGAATAAGGTTACTACATTCCATGAAGCCCCACATGACCTGGATCCTGGCAGCCTTTTCTCATACTTGGCCTCTCCTCTCTCCCGTCTTGCTTGCCCTCTCCAACTTGCTCTAGTTGATATCACTCCCCCTTTGTCAATTAAATGAGCATCTATTCAACTTGCAAGATTCAGTTCAAGTACTGCCTTCTCTATAACCATCTAACAAGACAGTGGACTCCAGAAAAGGAAGGTCTGAATCCTTACTTCCTTGTCCCTGCACATTGGTGGGCCCTGGAATTTGTCACGTGGACATAGCAGCTTTGTGACAGCAACCTGCTCCTTGCCGGGCAAGACTTTAACTGGCTAGAGTTCCTTGTGGAACTTTCCAGTTCCTCCACCCATCTGGGATTATCTTACTAGCCTCACTTAAATAGCTATGGGGCCAAGTGGTAATTCTTGCAGTAACTTAGTCAGATGACTGTCAGTGAAAATTCCTCTAGAGAAAACAATGCAGTAAATGGAATGAGGGTAATATTTTTTTTTAAGATTTATTTATTTAGGGGCGCCTGGGTGGCTCAGTAGGTTAAAGCCTCTGCCTTTGGCTCAGGTCATGATCTCAGGGTCCTGGGATCGAGCTCCACATTGGGCTCTCTGCTCAGCAGGGAGCCTGCTTCCTCCTCT
>CM053618.1:45843287-45908762 GCA_028646535.1 Procyon lotor
AAGAGTCTCTTATGATTTGTCTCGCTCTCTGGTCTAGTCTTGTCTCATTTTTCCCTCCCTTCCCCTATGATCCTCTGTCTTGTTTCTCAGCTTCCTCATATCAGTGAGATCATATGACTATTGTCTTTCTCTGATTGACTTATTTCACTTAGCATAATACCCTCTAGTTCCAGCCATGTCATTGCAAATGGCAAGATTTCATGTTTTTGATGGCTGCATAATATTCCATGACATGTTGCATAGTTTTAGCCCAAGTGTTAGGTGATCCTTGAAGCCCTGTAGCAAAAGTTCAGAAACATTGGGGGGAAAATGGTCCTTGGAGCACTTGGCCATCAGAACTTCAGTGCAGGTGTGGTGTGTGGAGTTCTACCTGGGTTTTTATTGAGCGGGGAAACATCTTCCATCCTTAGGTCAAGCAGCAGACCTGCTGAAGCAAAGCAGGTGATATTACAGTCCAGCTCAAGGCCCAGAAGTTTTGTGGAGGGAGGAAACAAAGGAAAAGAGAAGGGAGTACAGAAAAAAGGGTTGTAGGAGTGGGGGAATGGTGAGAGAAAGAAACAAGCGAGCCAAGCCCAGTGCTAGGAAAGGACAAGGTGGTGCCACTCCCTGAGGTCTCTGGGTCTGTCTCTGAGCTAGTACCATCATTAGCTTGGCCTATTTAGCGAGCTTTCCAAAACACAGAGAAGCTTTGTGGGTCTGGCTCTCAGATCTTATGCAACCAATTGTTTTGGGAACAGCCTGGAAATTTCACAAGAAAGCTGAGTTCTCAAGAGATTGACAGTTGGACCAAAGGATCAAAGGTTTGGTGCAGAGGGGCTAATTTTCAGAAAGACTTCCCAATTGTGAAGATTTTCCTTCTTGTTATGGCAGTTAAGACATGTGAAAATAGTAATTCGAGGCACTTAGAAGCAGCTTTCTTCTTTATTCACAATGTTTTATGAATGTCAGTTCTCTCCGAACCCATGAAAACAAAATAGGCGGCCAGGATGATTACCCCTGGACCACTGATAAAAGGAGAGGGAAGTACAGAAATATGCAGTGATTTGTTTGGCTTACCAGAAATGGAAAGTCACGTGGTTGGGTTACAAGTATTATTGCCTTCAGATCGACAAAGTACATAAGCAGAACTGCTGGGGGCTGTGGGGAGAAAGGAGGGGCTGCACAATTAAGAGTGAGATGAGCCATAGTCAGATGGGTGGGGAATGAAATCCTAACAGTTATTTGAGATTCCGAGAGCTCCAAATATATTTATCAGACCAGTAAGTCCTAAAAGCCCTGTAACGAGATTAAGGAAGTCTGTGATAAACAGAAGCTCATATAGTCTGTTGCTATGGAAAATGAATACAGTAACTAATAGCTCTCTGAGCCTTTTGTTTGTTGAATTAACAGGAGATGATGTAGATAAACCAAGTACTGGTCAGCAATCCCTAATAACCAGGAGATGTGTACTATTTATCTGAAAGGTAAAGAATGGAATCAAACACCCATTTCCCCCAACATTTTAGAAATCAGTTTGGCTGCTGAGCGTAACTTAGAATAGGGGATCCGTAGCAACTTTGCAATTACACCAAGGCCTTCTGGTTCATTGTTTCTGTAGTTTGGGTCAGGCTTCACGACCATATCTGGGGCGTGTTAGGCCAGGAGGTCAAGCAATTGGCATGTGTTTTTATTATGCTTAAACCTACTGGATTTAAAAGGCATTAAATGTCTTCTGATTTCTTTCCTTCCGTTGCACAAGAACACATGAGCTGGATACTGTGACTGCAAACGTTCACTCTTGGCACTGATCACCTGGAGATCTGTTCTCAACCTCGGAAGATTCCCAAAGGTAGGCCTTCCCCTTGAAAGTCTTCAGAGCAGAATCTTTTGGCCTGTAAAGATCCATGAGCCCAGGATTTCCGGCTTGGAGTACTTCTCGCCCCGGCCACCCAGTTTAATTTTACCCATTGTTTGATTCTCCATATGACAGCCAGACCCCGGTTTCCTCTTGGGACATGTGGATTAAGTCATCTCTACCCAAATTGATGAAAGTGAAAAATTTTAATTATTTACGAAGAACTCATTCTGGTACCATATACCTTCCTTCCATCATAACTGCAGAAGCTCAAACTTGATGTGCAAAGTGCATCCCGAGTCACTATTGAAGGGCTTAGATACCAAAAGAGCAGAAGGGGACAGGCTGGGTCATCGTCATCTAAATTTCTCTCGAAGGAACACTAACGCTAATATCAGTTACCACTGCAACTAAATTAAGATGTTTTACCAGAAGGAGTTAGCATTCAGCCACAGTAAATTTACAATGGAGACTTCCAAAAGTGACATGTGTTTCTCCTCACTTACTCCGCTCATAATTTCAATTAGGAACACACTGATTAACCCCAGAACACAGTTTCTGGGGGAATCTTACTTCCATTATCCTAATTTCATGAGCTCAGAGAAAAAGGGAGAAGCTTATAATTTATTATGGCAAATTACGCGAAGCTAAACCTCTGACAGCCTGTATCTATAAAAAGATATGAGACCGACCATTATTTAGTTTTTTCTGGAAGGGTGGGGGAGCTCTGAATTCAGAGGCTGAATGAACCGACTGCTTCTGAACTGCCCTGTAGATACAGTCCATTCAAGTAGGAGAAAATGCTAAATATCAGGTTGAATTTTGTCAGCATGTTAAGGCATTTATTTTAAAAGCACTGAACAAGAAAATGTAGCCACAATTCATCAGAGGTCATACATAAGAAGGGGATAAAATGTAATGGTATTGCAAAGCCACGTAAAATTGAATGAATGAGCAAACAAATTTCCTCACAGGTAGGTTCTGTCACAGTGTTTTTCCATCTTGAACAATCTGTCTTTCCCCTGTCCCTAGCAGCACTGCTCTGGCCAAGCCACCTCCCTGAAATCTTCACTTCCTCTGACGTCATCTTCAAGCTGCTTTCTCATAGCTACCATGGTGGCTTAAAAAAAAGAGGTCGTGTTACCCCTGCTTATTTAAAACTTGTCAAAATTCCCATTGTGCGTTGAAAAAGAAATGCAGATTCTCTCAAATCTGATTTCTTATCATGTCCTCCAATCATTATTCTCCACCTGTCTGTATCATAAAACAGTCCTGCCTTGGGGCCTTGGCGCATCATAGACCCACTGCCTGGAATTCTCTTTCCCCCAGTGTTGACCAGACTATCTCCGTCTAGCAATCAGGGTTCAGTTCTGGTCATCACATCAAAAGTAGCCTGCAGATATATTTACTATCCCATTTATCTTGTTTCATTTTCTTCATAAGACTCTTGCTATCTGGAATTATCTTTGTTTTATATGGTTAATGCTTTTCTACCTATCTTTGTTTTATATGGTTAATGCTTTTCTGCCTACCAGAGTGGCATCTCAAAGACCAGGAAACTGTTTGCTCTGTTCACTGTTGCATTTCCAACATTTTGGCATATAAAAAGACAATGTGCAACTTTCTCAATGAAGACTCCAGATGACTTGGTAGTGGGTAGGCTTGTGATCAAGAGAGCATAAAGTCAAGGGTGTATGTATGTTGTAGCCAGATAGTATTAGGAATGGCCAAGGAACAAGTGGTAAAATTATGGACAGTATGACACTGTAGAAAGAACATGATCTTGGAATCAGACCTGAGCTCAATTTCCAGCCTGCCACTTATTAGTTGTTTGACCTTGGGTGAGGTATTTACAACTTCAGTGAGGCTCATTTTCCCTATTTACAAGGAATAGAGAACAACAAGTGTTTACAAACAACTATTCTACAATGTCGTGAAAATTAAATGACATAATGTGTGTAAAGTGGCTATGTCTGTGCCTTCTATACATATAGGTTCTCAGTAAGTGCTAAGTTATTGTGAAAGACATTATTAGTTTCCTACCCAATGGCTCTATTTTCTTTTTCCTTGATAACACAGCCTTATTTTTCCTTTTCCTTTTTAAAATTTATTTATTTATTTAAGAGAGAGAGAGCAAGCAAGCATGGGGTGGAGGGAGAAAGAGAATCTCAAGTAGACTATGGTAGCCCAATGAAGGGCTCGATCCCAGGACTCTGAGATCATGACCTGAGCCAAAACCAAGAGTCGGAGGCTTAACTGAAAGAGCCACCCAGGTGCCCCCAGCCTTAATTTTCTTTTGATAGTTAGAGTTGTTCTACTTTTATTTCAAAGCCATATACTTGTCTTATATAACTGTCAATATTGATTTCACATATAAATGTCAGTAACTTTGCCTTTTAAATCTTCCTCAGACAACTTGGGTATCTTTGGAATCAAAGCCAGTATTTTTTTTTTTTAATTAACATATAATGTATTATTTGCCCCAGGGTACATGTCTGTGAATCGTCAGGCTTACCCATTTCACAGCACTTACCATAGCACATACCCTCCCCAATGTCCACAACCCAGCCACCCCATCCCTACCCCCCTCCCTCTCAGCCACCCTTAGTTTGTTTCATGAGTCTAGGAGTCTCTTATGGTTTGTCTCCCTCCCCATCCCTTCCTGTTTCATTTCTCTCCCCCACCCCCACAAACTCCCGCCTTGCCTCTCAAATTCTTCATATCAGAGAGATCATGTGATAATTGTCTTTCTCTGGCTGACTTATTTCCCTTAGCATAATACCCTCCAGTTCCATCCACGTCATTGCAAATGGCCAGATTTCGTTTCTCTTGATCAAAGCCAATATTTTTATCCTTCTTATTTTTCTGATCAATTTTTCCAAAATTTGAATTTTCTCACAACATAGCCCTCATTTTATTCAGGGTGGTAATGCCTAGGCCCAGGTGCTGAATCATGTTGGATCTAAGATGATCCTAAGTAACTTGTTCCTTTCATTTTCCCAGACTCCTTTGTAATTACAGGTGGTCATGTGACCCAATTGTGGATGATGTAACTGCGGGGAAGTTGGCTGCGTGTGTGTGTGTGTGTGTGTGTGTGTGTGTGTGTGTGTGTGTTTGGGGGTGTGAGGGGGGGAGGAGAACTTCTGGGGATGTTTTCTGTCCTTCTGATACAAGGACAGACATGGGTTCTGCTGTGTATAAACCCCTTCTTTCTGCCGTGCGTGTTTGGTGATGGTTTGGGATGCGGTAGGCATCTTACAGCCTTGAGAGAAAGCCTTGCCACTTCTGAGCCACGGAACCAATGCCAGAAGTCATTTACCTACATTTTGTTAAATGAAAACAACAATCACATATTTACTTGAGCCACTGTTAGGTTACCTGCTATTGAAAGTACTCCTAACTGATGGAGGGATGTGTGTGTGTGTGTGTGTGTGTGTGTGTGTGTGTGTGTGTGCGCGCGCACTGGGCAAGTAGAGCACTTAAAGGTGATGGTAAGAAGATATATGTTACTTATACCCAACGTTAGTAGGTTCAGTGTCATCTGGAGTATTTACAAAGTGAAAGTAGGGGCAGGTTGTCAATTTCCTTAAAGTCACACTTTAAACATGGGAGAGGTTAAGAATCTGGATTTTAAATTTCATTAATTAAATCTGATGCTCCGGGGAGCAGTCCTTCCAAGACACTGGGCTATATTTTATTGTGGAAAAGAATAGCTTGTGTATTTATCCAAAGCCAAGTTTAAAAAGAAATCTGCTTTTCATTTTCAGTGTTAACCTCCTTTTATTTCCTTTTATAAAAACAAAATATATTCTGTTTATAATTTTGGTTATTTGAGTAAAGAACAAACAGCATTCACAAAAAGCTGCATTTTACAAAATCCTATTTTAGATTTTAAACATTTAAAATGTTTGTAAGAAAAATGGCTTAAAATAAAACTGACTGAAATTAAAAATGTTCCACTATGCTATGCTCTGTATCAAATAGACCATGCTATATTGTTGGAGCCTAGAATTTTAAAATAACACTATTATAATTTTAAGTTAATTTTAACCTAATTTTAGGTTAATTTGCATAATAATGAGTAATATTTATATAGTGCTACTATGTGGCAGATGCTGTCTATGAACTTTATAGTAACTCATTTAAGTCTTCTCATTAACTCTGTGAATTTGGTACCGAGGTCATCCCCAGACCTTGACTCCAGCAAAGCAAATCTGAATCATAATCTGACTCTAGACTGTGCAATCTTGCCCACTACACCCTGCTGCCTTCTAAGTAATATTAGTGAGTATATTTCATGTGAGGATAGTTATATTACCAGTTAACTTGGGCTGAGCCACGTTTCTTAACACATTTCCTCTTCATCCCCTTATCTGAGTATGTAAAGATATTGTCTCACTTATTATCCCACACACTTTGTGATACATGGATTTACCACCCCCTTTCCTCTACTCTCCCAGTAAGCTAACAAATTAGGAGATGGGTCAGTGCCATCATTGTGCCCTCAACCAGTTAGAACAAAACTCCCTCTGAAGAGAAGCCAAAGCCAAGTTCTCAACCACCGTTAGAAAAAAGGATCAGTTGCTATTTGGGGACAAATTAGAAAGCACTGCACTAACGATATTCAGCTTGTCAAACACTAGCTCAAATCCTGCCATTTCTATCCATTTCACAAGCTGGATTTCAGAGGTGCACATATCTTACTCCATCTTCTGGGGGGACCACACAAGTGCTGTCTTTCCCTTTTTCTGTGTGTCATTGTGACTCAGGAAATGTTAGGGAAGGAGGAGGAAAAATTGCCCCGTCAGTCGTCTGTGTGTGATTAGGCCAACTACGGGTGGAGAAAGGGGTAGGAGAAAAGCAAGAGCCAGAAGTATTTAAGGGAAGAGGGCAGAGCCTATGAGGATAAAATGTGCAAGAGGAACAGGAGATTCGAGAAGAGCGAGAAAGTCAGAGGGTCTGGGTCTGGGCCATGGAATGGGTCTTTAAAGAATGTTAGGGAAGAAAAAGGCTGTTCTTTCAAGTTCTCACTTGTAGAAGCTGCAGTTTTAAAGGAAGCTGCCCAGAACCACCTCTTGGCTTGGATGTTCTTTAGGCATCAAGGAAATAAACAATTAAGCCTAGCCCTGGCCACATCCTTTTTCTCCTGGCATTTGCATCCTCTCTGCATTCTCCAAACCTTTGATATTACTCCTTAGGTTAATCACTCATTTTCTCTTCGCAGCGTCCTGTCCCCGCATCTGCTGCTCTCACCCCCATGAAGGGCTGCTGGGTGCTCCCCATTCAGCAGCCATCCTGCACCAGCCCATGCTGCTCAAAGCTTCTGTTCCACTTATGGGGAAACCACAAGAAAGTTCCTAAAATGGCAGTCTTGGCTTGCTCCCCAGGATTGTGTTCTTCTTTTCTCTCCCTCTCACTTTCAGGTTTTCCTTTTAGTTCTGTGTACGCAACTTGGCTAATAGGAAGAAGAGATGACTAGGGTGAACTTTGGGGCAAAGTTCTAGAGGAGCTTCTGCGGAATGGCTGCAGCTCCCCAATGCAGACAGACAGACTGCTCATCTTTCAGTCATTGGCTTCCCAAGGTGAGCTCCTGCCCATCTCTCTTCTTCAGTCTGGTCCCACCAAAGTTTCTAGGCACCTCCCCATTCATGACCCAAATGCAGAGCGTTCAGGCTTTTTGTTGACTGAATACTTTTGAATCACATCTTTTTTTTCTTTCATCCCCAAATCTTTGTCCTGTGTATTCCTCTCTGATTTTTCCTTCTCATTTTCCCCCCGCCGGTTCCTCTCCTTCCGCCTTGTCCTTACATTGTGTCATCCCTGGGCTTCTAGTTCTGACATCCTCCACTTCTCCCTCACCTTCTTCATTATATGGGTTGAACTGGGTCCCCTGCAAAAAGATACCTTAAAACCTTGACCCCCCAGTATCACAGAACGTGACCTTATTTGGAAGAAGCCTCATTGTGATATAATTAGCTAAGTTAGCCTAAGGTTGTAGTGACGTAGTTTTGGCCTTGAGTCCAGTGTGACTGGTGCTCGCATCAGAAAAGGAAGTTTATTCATTTATTTAAAGACTTTATTTATTTATTTGAGAGACAGGGAGAGCGTATGAGCAGGGGGGAAGGGTAGAGGGAGAAGCAGACTCCCTGACAAGCAGGGTGCCTGGTGCAGGACTCAATCCCGGGACCCTGGGATCATGACCAGAGCTGAAGGCAGACGTTTCACTGGCTGAGCCACCAGGCGCCCCAGGAAAAGGAAATTTAGACACAGCGTATTGAGAAGGAAGGCAGCCACAGCAAGACAGAGGGATCAGAGTGATGCTGCCACTAGCCAAGAACACTTGGAGCCACCAGAAACTGGGGAAGGCAAGGAAGGTTCTGCTGTAAGAAGCTTCCGAGGGTGTTGAAGAGGGCACGTACTGTATGGAGCACTGGGTGTGGTGCATGAACAATATATCTTGTAACACTGAAAAAATAAAATAAACATTTTTGGGGGGGTAAAAAAAAAGAGCTTCCAAGGGGCCATGGCCCTGCCAACACTTTGATTTCAGATTCTAGCTTCCAGAACTGTGACAATCCATGTTTGCTTTTAGCCCAGTGTGTGGGTACTTCATTCCCACAGCCCCATCATACTAACAGCCCTCCCCTCCCCTTCCCACCTTCCCTCTTCTCTTCACTTCCCTTCTCTCTTTTCTTCCCTTTCCCTGGATAACCATAAGAGCTGCTCGCATGACTTCTGTTACCACATAGATCCTGGCAAATCCTGAACTCCCAAACCAAGTTTATTATTTCCCATTTATCTTCATCGGGGTGTCCTGCAGGCATTTGAGACCCAACATATTCAAAACAGGACTCAGACGTGCTCTTCTTTCTATGTTTTTGTGGCAGATTGTATTTTCCTAGGATGATTGCCGCAGTACATCTCATTTTGACCTTGGGATGTGACATTGTAAGTCATCCCGTCCAGAGCTGAGGGTCTCTGTTCCTTCCCTGAACCAGGTGGACCTTTGTGACTGCCTTGACCAGTGAAGTGACTGGCGGCAGAGGAGACATTATGCGATTTCTAGGGCCGGGTCATTCAAATTGCCCATGATCTCTCTTCTTCCTGGAGTGGCTTTATTAGTTTTTGCTGTCCAATAAACTCTCATTTATCCTTCAAGACTTAGATGACATATCACCACTTTGAAGAAATTTCTTGAAGCATCCCCTAGTCTCTCAGTAGAGTTACTCTTTTCCTCTACTCTGATAAAACCTTGCAATGTGCCTCCTCATTAGAATGATTTTGTTTCTAGCTGTCTCTTCCATTAAACTGAGAACTATCTACACTAGGACTATGTGTTGGATTCAGTATTAGGTCCTCATGATTCCAAGAACAACAGATATAATGCGGTCCTGCCATTCATTCAATCATCTGTTTGTTCCCTCATTTGTTTATTCCTTTATCAAGCACTGCCTTCCAATGGCACTCTATTCTTGAGGAAAGAGTGAGCATATAACCTTTTTAATTTGGCTTAGTGAGTCTGAAAGCCAAAGCCATTGTCTTTCGCCTGGAGAGCTCATAGGATACTTTGGGAACAGCTTCAGTAACAAAAATAAAACACATGTTTATGAAGCCAAACACTGTAATAGCCACTTTACATATATCATTACGTTTAAGCCTCACAAGAATATTGCAATGTAGATTTTATTGTTGCGTAAACTGATACTCAGATATTAAATAACTTGCCCAAGATTACAGTTAATAAATGACATTGCCAGATTTGGATCTAAGTCTCTTTGGCTCTAAAGTTCATTTTCTTCCCATAGTAGGTCATATTTTCTTCTTCATTTAGCATCAGTGGTCCCTCCTTAGTAATTACTGCGTTGTTACCATTTCCAGACCACCCAGGTATCCATCCACCGAAAGAGCCAGTACGGGTGGGACCCTACCAGCCCCGACAGCCTTCCCACCTGGCTTTCCAAATTTCTATTCCCCCCTCCCCCGCTGTCTAGTGAGCTGTGCTTTAGTTCTCTTCCAGTCTCGGTTATTTTGAGCAATTCAGAAGGTGAGTTTTCACGAGGCCGTATGGAGAGAATTTCGATGAGTCAAGCAAACATGGACTTGGGAAATTCTAATTCAAGACAGTCTTGTGTTCAGATAGGACATGCGGGAGGAAAGGCACAGCTGAGTAAGTAAGGGCTGTGGGTGTGGCGGTGGCCTCTGTGTGTGGGTCTTTGTGCCTGCGTGGGCTTGAGGACGCCAGCACATGTGCTGTCTGCTGAAGAAGGCATCTGTGGCTGCAGTGGTTCTGGCCACCGCTGGGCGTTTTCATCGTCTGCCTGTCCATGTGTTCTCAGGGGCACATGTGGCTCCTCGGGGGGTGTGCCACTGTGTCTGTGTACGGGTCTCTCTGCGTGTATGTGGCAGTGCGAAAGGAAGAGCTAACTTCTAAATAGCTTTTCCAGATTTCCATCCGAGGCCCGAGACTCAAGATGACAATGATGTCGGAAGCGTAAAAGAAATTTGCTACTGATACCTTACCTAGGAGGCATACAAGGGCCAGAAAAATCAAGTCTACAGTGTATTGTATCCCCTTTCTTCTTCTCTTTCCGGTCTTCAGAGTCCGTCTCCACATCATCCCCTCTCTGTCCTGGTGAATTATTGTACATTCTGCCTGAGCATCATCAAATGGAATGATTGTTCTGTGTTTTTTCTTAAAAAGGAGGGGAGGGCAGTGAGTCTAGAGAAGACTGGCGGAAGGACCGTCTAGACAGAGGGCACAAGAAGGACACAATGTCTCCCCTGCCATGTTGAATCATCACACGAACTGCATTCCAGGCACTGTGCTATAACACAGTCACACCCCTTCCTCAATGTCCCCAAGTAGCAGACTGACACTCGAGAGGAGATATAAGGTAAAATAACAGTTGGAATTATGATAAAACATGAAACAAATCAATCAATGGAAGCAGCTATGTGAATTGTGGGATATAAGTTCTACTTGTGCTGTATCAAAGGAAAACTTGCAAAATTTTTGACTCAGATGAAAAATTTATGAAAAAAAGAGAAAAAAAATCTATGAAAACCATCTAATGCAAAGCTCCTATTAATACTCGCATCAGACTTTACCCACTAATCTCTGCTTTGGCTGGTGACTCTTACATCTAAAAATGAAAATTTCTTATTTTTACACTTCCATGAATTTTGGATAGCTAGAGGAGGTACATTTGAGGGAGAGAGAAGACAGAAGACAAAAGGCAGAAGAGAGGGAGGGATTCTACATGCCTGGGAGAGACTGATAAATTTTTATTTTTCTGTTGAATGACAGCCATATAATCAAGACACCAATGAGATGTTTCCTCCTACACTGGGACTAGGGGAAACAAGGTTTGCCATCTGTGGGAGTAAGTCTGGAGACTGTCTGTAAATATGTTCCTAAAGTGTTTGGGAACACACAAAACCCCAGTTAAGGTCACCTGGGTATAATTTCAAGCAGGCAGTGCTAGAATGTGATTTTAATTTAGTAATTGGAACCCAATTGTGTTGTACTCTCGACGGTGAAAGAGTCGAGTGCACAGAAGACAGTTGAGCCTGGACAAATGGAGAAGGGCCCTACAGCTGGGCCGGCTGGAGATGGGGAACTGGGAGACACAGATGCTGAGTCAGCGCAGGGTGCTGTGGGGTGGTGTTTCTTCACCCTAGCCCTGTCTCTAGCATGCAGATGAAACATACATGTTTCCAATTGCCTTTATCTCTGCTCGCTGAGTTACGTTTTTATTATGAACTATTCTGTTAATGAGAAAGAGGTACCGTGCAAGGGGAAGCATTATTCTAAACCCTGGAAGGAGGATCTCCTAAGAGAAATGGAGGAAGAGGCGGTCAGTTGGATTGATAATCTTCAATCTACCATGAGTTCGAGTAGTCTCAGACAGGCTTCCCAGACTGATGCTCACAAGCCACATCCAGCACTGGGTCACCTGTATGGACTGTCAGTGGACAGGAAGCTGGCTCTCCTCTGGAAATCCCTTGCTGCTAACTAGATCGAATGCTTAATACTGCTGGGTCATTATTTAGAAACAATACATATAGAGTGGGATAAAGGTTATCAGTAAATGCATACTTCCAATCTTTCTTTTTCCCTGATGCTGAAAAGGACAAGCTTGGCTTACTTCAGGCTGTTTCTCTCCCTCACCCCCAGCCCCACTTACAAGCTGTAGTCCTGATTTGCTTGAATCCTTTTTTAAATTTTGCAATGCAGGACTGAGAGAAAAAAATGGGAACGAAGGGGTAGGAAGACAAGTGTGTAGAGGAGATTTGCTGTGGTCTGTATGAGAAGCGGATTGGGGAGAGAAATAAGTAGTCTTGAAGGACTGTGTATCAACTTCCTGGAGTTTGAGGAAACAAGTAAAATACTTGTTAATCTGAAATTATTTGGGTTGGGTGGCATGGAATACATTCTCTTAAACTCGACACCTGTATGGATCAAACCAACTGAGGCTTTAGGAAGATTCAACATGAGTTCTGTTGCTTATTATTCTAAATTATTCTCCTAGAAGTTTGATCATTGATATTTTGATTTGCAAGCCCAGGGAACCTACCCTCTACTCTTGTTTAAGATGTCACGTGTTAGACCTGACTATGCTCTGACACTCCAGGCTGGAACTCCAGCTACCAGTTGATCATTTTCGTTTGGATTTCCCTCCAGCATCTCCCACCCAAAAAAGCTCATCATTTCCAAGCTTGGTTCTCCTGGTGTGTTTTTTCTCTCAGTGAATGGTACTATTTTGTGCTCAGATTTCAACCAAACCCACGGAGTCTATCTTGACTCTTCCTTCTCTGATATCAACCTCCCAATTTGTCTATTCTAATTCCTAACTATTTCTAAAATTGGCCTACTCTTCTCCATCCCACTGCCATGACTTTGGGTCAGACCGCCATTATCTCTCAATGAATGAAATAGTTTCCCAACTGGTTTTCCTGTCTCCAGTCCTTCCCTGACCTGGACCTTTAGATGAAAATCATGCCACTATTCAATTGTGTTCCTGTTTGAACTCTGCCTTTCCTATATACTTCTCTTTAAATATTAATCTTGAGATTTCTTCTTTGCTTTGTGTGTATGTGTTTTGTACTGATCAAAATCTTAAGTTTTTCCAAGTACTGCATCTTTTTTTTTAAATATTTTATTTATTTATTTGACAGAGAAAGAGATCACAAGTAGGCAGAGAGGCAGGCAGAGAGAGAGGGGGAAGCAGGATCCCTGATGAGCAGAGAGCCCGATGCAGGACTTGAACCCAGGACCCAGAGATCATGACCTGAGCTGAAGGCAGAGGCTTTAACCCACTGAGCCACCCAGGTGCCCCTCTAAATACTGCATCTTAATGCCTATCCTATGTAATTTTCACTACCTTTTTTTAAAAAAGCAGACAATCAACAGCATTCACTCTCTTTTTTTTCCATGAGGAGACCTCTTTCAGGGGATTTTTGTCTAACCGTCTGGACTGGTTAGATCTGTCACCTAGGGCTTCTTTCATATCTTCCCAGACTGGAGACAAAATTTGCTGGATTACATGTCTTCCTGGTTTTTTGTTGTTATTGTTGTTGTTTTTGGTTTGTTCCTGCAACTGATAGCCTGTGAAAAGGTAAATGTGAGATACAATTTTGTAGTCTTTCCCTGTCCTAAAATATATTTATTCTGTCCTTTTGTTGATTGAGAGTTTGGTTATAAAATTCTAGAATGAATTATCCACAGTAGCCAAGACTTGGAGGTAACTAAGTGTTTATCAATGGATGAATGGATAAAGAAAATGTGGTATATATACAAAATGGAATATTACTCACCCATGAGAAAAAAGGAAATCCTTTCTTTTTGACAACACGGCTTAGCCTGAGGGCATTTTCTGAACTGAAATAAGTCAGACAGAGAAACACAAATACTTCATGTCCTTCTTTACATGTGGAACCTAAAAAAACCCTGCTAAACTTGGGGGCACCTGGGTGGCTCAGTTGGTTGAGCATCTGATTCATGGCTTTGGCTCAAGTCATGATCTCAAGGGTTGTGAGCCCTGAGTTGGGCTCTGCACTCATTGGGGAGTTTGTTTCAAGATTCTCCCCTCTCTGTCCCTATTCCCACTTGCTCTCTTTCTCTCTCAAAAATAAATAAAATAAATCCTAAAAAAAAAAAAAAAGCCGAACTCATAAAAATAGACAGAATAGTGGTTACCAAGGGCTAAGAGTTGAGAGAAATAGGGAGATATTTATCAAAAGAAACGAACTCCCAGCTACAAGACAAATAAGTTCTGGGGGGTCTAATGTACAGCATGGTGACTATTATTAATAATAATGTATTATATACTTTGAAAGTTTTTAACAGAGATCTTAAATGTTATCAACACACACACACACACACACACACACACACACACACACAGGTGTGTGTGAGGGGTTGGAGGTGTTAACTAACCTTACTGTAGTAATCAATTTGCAATATATCTGTGTTAAATCAGGAAGAAAATAAATAAAATTCTAGGCTGAAAAAATTGATCCTTGAACTTGAAGATATTGTTCTGTGGCATGTGGTTTTACCTAGAAGTCTGCCTTTCTCCCTGGAGACTTCTCCCCACCCCCCACACCAGCTTTATTAAGATATAATTGACGTACAACATTGTATAAATTGAAAGTGGCGTTAATTTGATACATATATACATGTATACATGTATACATTGCAAAACGATTGGCACCACGGAGTTAGCTAAGAAAACCTCCAGGGTACAAATTCCCCAGGTGCTTTTATGGTCTGCTGCTTTCATTTTTTAATGTTTTCAGCAATCTTCCTAAGTGTACTTCTTTTATCATTTATATCACTAGGCATTTGGTGGAACCATCCATTTTGAATTTGCCTTTCAGTTTGGAAAACTGTTCTTGTTTTGCTTTTCTTTTCTTTTCTTTCTTTTTATTTTTTGTTTTGCTTTTCTGATTATTTCTCTTCTCTCTCTTCTCTCATCTCAAAACTCATAATGGTTGGATGTTCGATCTTCTGGATTCATCTCCTAAGTCTCTTATCTTTTCCTGTGTTTCCCATTTCTTTTCCTTTTTACTCCAGGAGTAAAGGAGTTTCCAGGAAGCAAACTAGAATATATCTTTCTATCCTTCTATTGAAGTTTTACCCTGGAAATTTGATTTCTAACCCAACTTGATACTCTCTTACATCATATGTCAATGAAACTAGAGGCCCTGTTAAAACGCTAGACGTGTTTCCAAACTCCTCCTGCTGTGCATTTTCTACTTGGCTCCCTCTGGCTCTCTTGGCTTTCTCTCCAATTTACAGTCCTGTTTTTCACCTTTGCTTTTGGCACAAGAAGTTCCTGAACAATATTTTGTAAGCTGCTATGAGACATCTCTTTAGACCTCATAGGGGCTTGGCACCGTGCGGACTTGCATAAGCCACTATCAGGCCCATTCGCTGGGGGCTGATCACAGCCTGGAGGAATCCCCTGTATTATCAGTGCTGCTGAATTTTGTGTTAAAGGGACTCCTTTTGTAAGTGAAGAATCCTCATGTAAAGAAATCACCTCTCCTAACTTTTCTTTTGCCATCGATACAAAATGTCTTGAATCAAGTTTTGCTGAAATGATTGGTTACTTCTGTTATGGGAGGTACAAACAGTAAGAAAAAGTAACAGAGAATTTCATGGCCACTTTCTTCCTGACCCCAGGAAACAACGTGTGGCTTACAGAGCAGGCAATTGTGCACGATGCATTGAACTCTGCCGGAGCAGGCTACTGTCTCTGAGCACAAGGTTGGGGGGCTTATTTTTTATGCCAGGTAGGATCAAAACAATTATAATGAAATTGATGATATTCACTGCTTTGAGAGAAAAGGGCTGAATTTTGTGTTTGAGACGTATTTTGTAGATGTGAAAACAGATTCGGGGAAGTCTAGCCAGAGGTTACGCATCTAGTAAATGTTACAGTTGTGTGTTCCTGCCTCTCTACCTCTCCACATACTCTACGCTGCCCAAATTAACCTCCTTTCTCTTTGCCATTTCAAAGCATTAGCATTAGAGCATGGTGGTGAAGAGCCTGAGACCCAAAGTCAGGCAACTACTATGGATTTGAATCCCTGCTCCATCACTTAATGACCTCAATTCACTTAGTGACTTGTTCTGTCAAATGACAGTCTGTGACTGTGCCCATCTAGATCCATCTAGATCCACTCTCCACCCTCCCCACCTGTTCTCTTCCCTAGTTGTCTGACCTCTGTGGATTTATCCACAGGACCCCTTGATCATCTGGGGCTTCTGGCTGGTTTTAGCTACACTGAAGCATGGTAAGAGAATGAGACTGGGGTATCTATTCCCCACTTCCTTGGATTTCCCTTAGGCTGGCTGCATCCCTCTGCAAAAGAGGATTCTGTCAGATGGTCCTCCCCACTTAGCTCTCGTTCTGGTAATCATCCCCTCCTGCCCCAGGCTTAGGGATGGCAGTGGCCCCAACATTACCCATGTCAGGGTGCTGGGTTATCCCTTACGGATTCCTTATACCCAGCCTATACTTTGTCAGATGGTGCTTTTACTAAAACTTCCTCCAACTAACCTGTTTTTGAGCACTCCATCTGTTTCCTGCTGGGACCTACAAATATATCTGAGACTCAATTTATTTTCATGTAAAATCAGTATGAGAATATTATTTGCCCCATAGACTTGCTGTGAGGACTGAGTGAGATATTAGACCCAAGACATTACACATCATATGCAGAAGGCACTTGATAAATTTTAGCTATTATTGTTGTAGCAATATCACTAATTTTAAAATAAGGTTAAAATTCACTTTCCATTGATTACACTTCCATGTTCTGTTTTTCTAATATTTATGTATGTTTTTTTTTTCCCCACATTATCCTATTGTAAGAAATGTTTCTTTCTCACTTTCCTTTCTCTCGTATCTCATGTTTTGTCCCTTTATCTAATAAGTTTCTTAAAAGATAACTAGTAGGTAATGGTAAGGTATCATTTATTAAGTAAACGGGCTGAAAGTGATTATGGTTATATATACAGGTAAGAGTTCCTATTACTAATGCAACAGTCATGGACAAAAAAAGGAAAAATAAAAATAAGTCCCTAGGAGGGCAGGTACTCTGAAACCTTCCTTTAGGTTTCAGCTCATAGCTTAGTGAATGAGTGAATGGATTCTCTGCACATGGAGATAAGAACAGAAAATCTCTTTACAAATAGGAGAAATCCAAACCTGCTTAGGACGTTTAAGTTCTGCCAGGAGTTAGCAGGATGAACTGGTTGACCTTCACTTTCCTCATCTTTAAGTTTATAACTGGTCTTGACAGAAAGAGAAAGCAGCAGAGAAGGTGCCCAGGAGCGGGCTTAGTCACTAGTACCTAATACCATTGCATTTTAGTCTTTGTTCATTTAAATACAGAGCATTGCTTTGTACAAGCAAGAGTTGAAAAAACATCTCGGGAACAGATGTAAGAAAGCCCTCTTTCCTTTTGAGCAGAAAATGTGGTTACTGTAGGCCACCACTGTCAGAAACAGAGGACACCATGCTGGCTAACGGAAACCAGATGCTCTGGTAGAGGAAGCCATGGATAAATATGAATTATTTTCAGCTGAATGACCTTCAATTATCTCCCTTCATGGTGAGCCCTGGTTTTCTGCCATAATCTTCCTTTGGGTACCTAGAGAAGAGAACAACAAAGGGGCTCCATTATGGAGTGATTTATGGAGGACCTGTACTAGGGTCATCTGTGGCGTGTGAGAAAGGGAGGGAGGAAGACCCAGAGCGAGAGTAAGAGCATGTGCGAGAGATCGAGAATTAATTCAAGATCAAAAATAAAAACACAAGAAATATAGTTTTGTGGGTAGAGTCCTGGCTAGGAACCAGGAGTCCCAGTTCCTGACTCATTGAAACATATGGGACCCATTCAAAATGTATTTATTATGGATCCAATCTCTTAGCCTCACTTTGCTACGATTCCCCCACCATGGCAACTTGGGGTTAGTCTTTGTAGATTTCCTAATTCCAGGGATGCTGTGAGAGGGATAGTAAGATGATCCACTTTCCTTCACACCAGCTCTAATATCCTAGTGTTCTTTCCCTTATCGCCTGTGCTGTCCTCGGTCTGTGGTTAAACATCTCAAAGATGCCAAGACTGAATAATCATTTCTCTTCTCCCCAACTGGAACCGGTTTGTAACCAACTTCCCTTTACCAAACCACTTTTTTCATCTCAATGACCTTATTTTGATAACTATTAAACGTCTTTTTAAAGAAAGGGAGGGGTGGTGTGGTGACAGGAATTTTTTCATAAGAAGAAAACTGTTTATTGAAAATATACCCTTTTAGGGGGAGATTTACTTGTAAGACTCGCTCCATCTCTTTCATTGGGTTTTGCTAAATTTTTCTCAGCAGTCCACAAGAACATCTCCACCTACATATCTTCTCGAACTCAAACTTCTCATTGACGGAGTTAAATTCACCTCGTTTCTTTTTTCTTGGCTCTCCTCAATTCTGTCTCCCTGTCTCTTTCCTTCCACTTAAAACCAATTTCTCTTTTTTGGATCGATTTCTGTGAACAGATCCACAGTGTTTTTAGAAATCAGGTTTAGTAGAGCCTCCTCTTTCCCTTATTAAGTTTACTGATTCTGGTATGATAACCAACAAGAAATCAGAGATTTATTTTTAGGTCCTTGATTGAAGCCTAAAACTGAGAGGGGCTCTGGGATGAATAACGAAAACCAGATCCCAAACAAAGACTTTCACCTTCTCAACAAATAGCTCTCCAATCAGTGCTCTCCTCTGACTCCTAGATAATAATTTTTTCTCCTGTGGATGTTTCCTAAAAATACATAAACATGCAATTATTTCTTCCATCTTAACCTACTTAAACCTACTCCCTCAAACAGAAACAAAAACAGAAACAAAACCACCCCTAAAAAAATAGCTGTATGAGTTTCCTTGGGCTGCCCTAACAAAACGCCACAGGCTGGGTGGTTTAAACAACAGAACTTTATTTTCTCACAATTCTGGGGTTTAGAAGCCCAAGATGAAGGAGTTAACAGGTTTGGTTTCCTCCTGAGGTCTGTCTTCTTGGCTTGCAGATGGCTTCCTCCTCACTGTGGTCTTTCCATGTGTGCACATCCCTAGTGTCTCCGTGTGTCCTGATCTCTTCATCTTATGAGGACACTAGTCATGTTGGATTAGGGCCCATCCTAATGGCCTCATTTTAACTTAATTACATCTTTGAGGGCCCTCTCTCCAAGAATAGTCATTTTCTGAGATACTGGGATGAGGGCTTCAATATACAAATTTGGGGTAAAACAAAATTCGGGCTATAACCCAAACTAAGAACAACAAGAAACACTAAGACCTCTCCTTTTACCCGACTTCTCTCTCTTACTACCACCTCAGTACGCGTTCCCCTTTACAGAAAACCTTCTTGAAAGAGTTACATATGCTTGCTGTGTCCAGCTTTCTCCTCCCATTCTCTCTTAACCCCACTCCCTTCCGCTTTTTGCTTTCACCAGCCCATCAAAGCCACTCTAGCCAGGATCCCTAACAAGCTTGGTGAAAATCCAATGGTCACTCTCAGGGCTCATTTTACCTGAGAGAGCAGCAGCCTCTGACACAGTTGACTGACCCTCTTCCTTGATGCCCTCTACTCACTTGGCTTCCAGAACTCTTAATGTTGTAACAACCCAGACTCTCCTCTCTATCGACATCCATTCCCTTGGTGAACTTATTCAGTTTCATACTTTTAAACACCATCAATATACTAGACTCCCAAATCTATATCTAAAGAGCCTTCACTACTGAATCTCAGATGCCTATGTATCATTTCCATATGTACATAATACATACAAAATTGAATTCCTGATCATTCTCCCCAAACCTACCCCATCTGTTATCTTTCCACCTCAAATTTTGGCAGTTCTTTCTGGTTGCTTAGATCAACAATATTGAGAAATTCTTGACTCATCTTTCATTCCGTGTTTTACTCACCATGAAATTCTATTGGCTCTACTATCAAAATGTATTTAGAATCAAATCACTCCTCACTACTTCTATTACCACTACTCTGTGCCAAGACATGATCTTTCTTTACTTGGATTACTGTAATTGCCCCCTGGAATGGTTTCCCTGAGGCCACATTTGACTCCCTAATGTCTACTCTTGGTAAAGCAGCCAGAGTGATGCTTTGAAAATGCAAATCTGATCTTGTCAATCCTAGAGCTAGAATCCTCCACACATCATTCATTGGAAAAGACCAGCCTTTACAATGGCCCAAAGACCCTTCATGATCTGCCTTCTCTTCCTTCTTTAATTTCATTTTTCAGTATTCCTTCCTCACTTGCTATTCCTGTCATATTGGTCTCGCTTCTTCTAGCGCACAGGAGGAACATTCCTGCCTCAAGGCCTCTGAGCGAGTGGTATCATCTGGAGCGTTCTTCTCCCAGATACCAACATGGATAACTCACTCTTCTCACTCAAGCCTTTGCTCAAATTACACCTTTTCAATAGGGCCTGCCCAACTGCCTTTTTAAAATTGTAAATTTCCTCAAGCTCATCTCCACCCTTGTGATCCCTCTGACTCTATTTTTTAATCTACTTAATCTATTCATAGAATTTATCACCTTGTAATGTACTATATAATTTGCTCAATTATTATGTTTAATATTTTCATCTATTATAATGACAACTCCAGAAGGGTAGAATTTTTTTTTTAATCTGTTTACAAAGATATCCCAAGCACTTAGACTAGGTCCTGGCAAATAAACACATGCTAAATGAATAAATGAGTGGTTTGAAGAAAAGGATCTTAGAAAAGGAGATTCTTTTAGCTGAGTTCATTCTGTTACTATGTTCTGTGTAAATAACTTGGTGGATCAAGAAAGACCCCCGTGGGCTCTTTAAGATCTAGAAAGACCACCATGAAGACAGACCTTTCTAGGAAAGGTTGGATTCATCTGAGCAACAAGGTCCCCTTTGAGCTCTCTCATTAGAGTAACTCTCCCTGGAAGGGACCCTAGTCCTGAAGTCTGCCTCGCATTCTCTGACACCTTCCTTTACTCACATCTTCTTCCATCTGTCATGAGACCCTATATGTGACTTAACCATGAAAGACTTTGGTCATCTTGCTCTTGCATGTTGGTTCACATGGGATGCTACAGTCCTCAAGGTGTCATTCCCCACCACAGTTCCAATTCATACTGACTTCTCATCCAAGTCTTTGTCGACTCATTTTGCCACACTGATTAAAACAGGCAGTGATATTTGTCACATTTAATAATATTACATTCTAGCAGTCACTTCCTTCTTGAAAATATTTATTGAGTTCTATACTGTTTACAACAAAATCCAAATTTATCTCCCAACTCCAGTCTTCTTTACTTTACTCTTTGCATTGTTTTTAGATTCAACTTCTGAAAATAAAGCTCTGATTTCATGAGACCTTGACTAGCTCCCCAAAACTGTTTAATAAATTCCAAATCCCTTCATTTACTATTCGAGGCCATCTATAATCTCCCCACAGTCCAGCTCATCAGCCTCATTCTCACTAAGTCCCTGTGTATACCTTAGACTTCAGGCAAAAGGAACCACTTAATTCTCATTAAACGGATCTAGTAGCTCTCTTGCTTCCATGCCTTTTCCATACTGTTAATTCCACTTAGAGTGTTCTTTATTCCTTTTCTACCTCTTGAATTCCTTCTCTCTCAGGCTGAGTTTAAATATCATCTCCTTTATAAGGTCATAAAATTACTCGGAAGCATCCTTCAGTGAAGAGGTATTTCCTTCTCTAAACTCCAAAAACAGCATATCTCCTCCTCAATGATCACTTCCACTGTTATATTTATACATGTAGTTGCTCCTGTTTTCTCTCTTTCTGTCCCCTGGCCTCTATATTGTGAGTTGTCTTGGTGTCCTCCACAGTTCTTAGCTCCATGCCTGGCACCTCAGAGATGCACATTAATGAATCTGTTGAATAGATGTGGAATAAGTTTCTAATTTTCTCTCTTGGGCGGTGTAACTCCATACTGACTCCTTGCATCCCTTCACTTTTACAACGCCCTACTCTTCTGCCATCTGCCTTATTTCCTTCTCAGGTACATGTTGACTTTGACTTCACATTAGATTTCATGCTTTAAGCTATTCAATAAAAAATGTTTGCAAATTAGTGAAGGTTTCAAATTATTATTTCTTCATGTGTACACTTACCAAATTGGCTCATGTATTTTTCTAATGCAGAAATACATATTCTGTCTATGGCCCTTACCTCTTTGTATTATGTGTTATACAGTTTCAAAGTACATTCATATTTATTTTCCCATGCAACTGTAAAGGTCTAAATAGAAATTCTTATAGAAAAAAGTGTGTTTTGATTTTTTTTTGGAGATCAGAGTACTAAAAACCAAACATTGTAGATGATGCAGGATGGTTCATTTTCAAATATCCTCTCCTGGTGTAAGAACATGTATCCAAGTTTGGTTTCAGATATTATAGTTGATATGGTAAACGTATCCTATGCTTTGATCCTTTCTTGTTCTTAGGCACTTGGGATCCTGAGTGAGAGGAGGAGAGCTTTTACATCACAAGAAAGAGTGAAACAGAACAGTAATTGACTTTACTGATATATGTTCATTTTGGTAGCATTGTTCTTTCCATTTGAAGAAAAGCAAAAAGAGAATTGACTTACTGACTAGCATCTATTGAGGGCCTCCTCTATATTGGACATGAGCTAGATTAGAAAGAACTTGAGGGAAGGGACAGAGACTGATTTATCTTTGTGATCACTTTCTGCAGTCCAAAATGGCCAAGTTTAATTTACTCATTAAGAAATGTATGAGCCCCCCCCCAAAAAAATGTATGAACCCTCTGCTATGTACCAGGCAGATGGCTAGACAGTGAGTAAGTGATGATGAATATGTCTGGTATCTGATTTCAAGGAACTTACAATAAAGAAGAGGAGACACACAAAGACAAAAACCTGTTAAATTTTTTAACATGTCACACTCTATTGTAACAGGTTGTTACAATAGAGTGTAACAGGTTCTGTGCCAGGCATTTCTTCAGGATGTAATAGAAGCACCTAGAATGCTTAGGCCCAGTATCATTGTTCTTTGGAAGCTTTTCCTAGATCTTAAACAGCAATAATAGGAACTCAATTCGTGATGTTCGACAAAGAAATTACTACAAAAATTTAACCACAATTCAAGGCCAAGTATAGTAAAATGGCCAGTGAATGGGAGAGAGTGAGTGCTGAAGGGCTTTGCAGGGAGATTAATTTGGGATGGGTGGTTTATGGGGGCTAGGAATGCATGCCCAAACCCAATCCGATTGATGATCCCCCCCAAATTTTATTGAGATTAAATTCTTGGTCTGATGTCCTATAAGAACAGAGTCATAGGTCAGCTTATGCCGAAGAACGTTCTGGTACCCCCTTTAGAGTTAAGGCTGGGATAACTGCTTGGACTAATTTGGGGCTATGTGACATTCTGACCCTCTGAACAGAGATTATATTGACATCCTGCACAGCTATGAACTTTCCCTTACTACTCTTTGTGGAACCTTAGGAAATAAATCCTAAATGAATGTGACAAGAAAGTCTGTAAAATGATCCGCCTATGTTTATTAAAAGGTAGTGAAGTCTCTCTAACCAAAAGATGAGTTCTTTACATCTGGGAAAGAGAGAGTTGGATTCTATTCTGCTTCATCTATCATAACCTTCTAGCTGTGGTCCAACAGTTGAATATTTATTACACACAGTGATGGAAGAGGCAAGAAAAGCCCAGCTTGATTTTCCAGATCTAAGGCTGCGTTTTGAGCCACCACTTAAAAAAAAAATGCTTTGACTTAAACACTGAGCCAACTTGATTTGGAACTGTCACCACCAAGAGAGAAAATGTCTGGAGTGCCGTTTCTGGGTAGTCTGTCTTTTATGACTTGTCGTGTGTTACTAAAGAGAGACAAGTGAATCCTGTGTGGGTCCGGGGACTACATGAAACCATTAGTGCTGTCATAGCAGGCAGAAATAAGACCACCAGGCAGAACAGAAGACCACCCAACATAAAACATGAGCTCCCATTAGCAACATCATCCAGATTATGTGCTCTTGACATTTGTATTTCAGAATGTTGAGCCACCAAGCACGCTGTAGGATAATTATTGCTTTGTGATGATATTTAGCAACTCTCACAATGTGGACCACCAATTCTGGTTTGGGTTTTCTTCTTTTTATTAGCACCATCTGAGAATGTCTGTGGTAGAGACATTGGTGAATTTTGTCTGTCCTGTGGCCAAAGGAATGAAAGGAAGAGCAACTTAGTTTGTTAATATGGAAGAGTTCAGCAACAAAAAGCCCATGACACATGTCTGAAAGAGGCTTCACTGAGGGCTTTTCAACTTTTTTTTTTCCCCCCAAACAAAGCATACCAGAATATGTACTACTGCTTCTTAAAGTACACTCTATGTGCAAATGGCCTCGTACTAGTTTCAGAGTTTCGGTGGGATCTTTTATCCAACCAAGTTTTCTGGTCACTATTTTTATTTCATAAATACCCAGCTGTTTCTAGGTTTTAAAAAAACAAACTGAAGCAAAATAAAACACTTTTATTTTTCCTAGAGGAAGTCAATAGGGTTGTTAAAAATAAGTTATTTCTTTTATTTTTTTGTAAAGGAAAAGTCAGTCCAATTTCTCTTCTTTTCTCCCTTTCTGCTTAGACACTTCTTTGCCTTTATTTAATTTTATTGTGCCCCTCATACTGAGCATTTTGGTCAGATTTTAAAATCCGAATTTGCCAATACCGATCCTGTCTGATTCGCTTATTTTCTGATGACAGTTTTGTGGTTCAACTTTTTAAATTGTTGGTACATTCTTCTTTTGTATTCTCCTTTACTAAGTTAACATTCTGTGGAAGGTTATTTATAGATTTCCCTAGATATTTACAATCCCTTACCCAACTACTTATCATTCTCATCTTTATGATTTTAAGCCTTTTAAATTAAACTTTTTCCCAAGAAAGTTTCCATTTTCTTTGAGTGTTTTGGGTTCAAACAAAATAGATAACTCATCCTTGAATCAATTACTCAGCATCTTAGCGTTCCTATTGGGACTGACTTAGATTGAAGACCTTGCCGTGAAATTGACTTGACATGTTATTGTCATTGTTCATAAAATCGACCATTGGTGGAAGTGCCTCAACACTATTATAGAGAGAGGTTAAATCTTACATCTAATGCATAATTCTCTTGACTCAAACCCTTTGACAATAATCAATCAAAATTGAGCTATCTTCCAACGAAACCAATCTCTGGAGTAGTGTTAACAGTAGAACTCGGACTTTTTACCATTCCAGTCTGTTGCTTAAATAAGCAACGCTGCTGTGACTGGTAAGACTCTGATTCAATTAGCATTTATTCAGAGGGGAAACATCTTCCAAATCTTTCCAACTTAACAAAAGTGGAATGTGTAGGCATCCTACACAATGCACAGCTATAAATATTTGATGAACAAATGGCAGGACTTTAACATAACTAGAGAAAGCTGTAGGCGAAAAAAGGCAGGGGGCGGGCAAAATTGTAAAATACCTACATCTTGAAGAAAATAGCCATGAAGGTCATGGATTTGACAGTTTAGATTTCTGTTTCACCTCTGCATATGAATGATTTGTTTTTGAACTCACTGTATATGCCATGGTTTCCAGTAACTTACCCCAAATTGAATTCTATCCTGGAATGTTGAGGTTTCCAAATACTAAATAATTTGCCAGTTCTGGAATGCTAATCCAGGTTTCTCAGCAATCTACCCAAGTCTCTTCTGACCATCATTTCCCTGGTAGTCGTATAAGAAATTCTGAGATTCTCAAATTGGTAGAGAAACTCTTTGGGTTTACTGGTGTGAGTTCATCTTCCTTGTCACTCAGCAGATTTCTCTACTTTCCCATGCCCTGCATCATTCTTCAATCCCTGGGGGCTGACCTATCCATTTCCTGTGGGGTAGACACTTAGCCCAGATGTCTGTAATTGTGAATATTCCCCCTGGGTTCTAGGAAGGTGGGCGGAGGTAGTTCTTGGTGCCTGGTGTACACAGTCTGCGTCTCTCAAGAGAAGAGTCATAGACAACAATTAACTCAGCATTTGTCAAAAACACTGGCACATGCACATGTCTTTAGCTCCCCAAAGATTTGCCTTCTGCTTTGCTAACCTCGGGATACTGGCCAGCCACATGGAATGACTGCCAAGCCCGTCCAGCTCATGTAGCCAGAGGCTGCTCCACTTGACTATCTGGAAAACATTCTTTCACTCACTTGGGAGGTTCTGGGGCCTCTTTATTTCCTCAGAAACAAGGCCCACCCAAATGATTTCAAGAGCACATTGGAGCACAGTCTCCACAGGCAGACAAGCTGTGAAAGTTGGAAATCTGCAGCCCTTCTCCTTCCCCATCCAGTGCAGTACATTCTTTACCCAACCACAGAGGTTGACAGCCTCCCAAGACCTTCCTCTTGAGAGGCAATAGAACCCAGCATCAGGTTTAGTTAAGATGAGTGATTAGGAAAATCTGTAGCTACCGGGAAGGAGGCTCCCAGTTGAGTATCAGCAGTGACCACAGGAGGTGAGGGTTTGCCTTTTTTCCATCTGTTGTCAGGAATAACGGAAAGAAGCAGAGGGCTCTGGTTTGCCTCTCAAGTTCTCAGCTCCATTTCTCAGCCCTGCCTATGGTGCACCGGGTAGAGGATGAGGCTTCCTTTCCATTTCCCTTCCTTGGTGGGCTGGCCACATGGAGAAGGAAAATAGGAGAGAAATCACCTCAATGTTAAGGTCCTTTCCAGATCAGAGTGTGAGCAGATCCCCTTCACCTGCATCGGCAAAGACGCCGATGTGACAATAAATTCCATCTTTCACGCTGACTTCCCCTTCTCCTGATCTCAGATCGAAATCGCCGTTCTTTATCAAACAGATAAAATAAACACATGAAAACCTAATCAATAAAAATAGAAATTTCAAAAAAAAAAAGAAATTTCGTGAAAATAAACTTACACTCTATTGTTCTTTTTTCTCCTTTCATTGCTTCCTTTCCAGTTTCTAAATTAGAAGCAAACTTTAGTAACAGACTTTCTAGATGACGTATCTAAGGTCATCAATTTCTTGCTCTCAGATCTCCAATGGCTTGCCACCAACTGTGGAATGCAGTTCATGGTCTTTAGCGTGATGCCGCACACGTGACCTCAAGCCTTGCTGAATTATCCCAGATCCCCAAATCATTACACACTTTCAAGTCCTATCTCACAGGCCACCTTCCTGACTTGGAATGCCTCCTTCCACAGGTCTGCTTCCTAACTGCTACTTCAAAATGCAGCCTGAGTATCTCCCCTATTCATAAGCCCTCTCCATCCCTCCCTTCCCCACTGACAGAGTCGTGCCCGCTATCTTCACACTGGGGAATTATGTATGTACTTCTTTTATGACATACCATATTGTTTTGTTGTTGTTATTTTTGCTTGCGTCGTCCACTTGCCTATCTTCTTTCCCAAGAACCTGTGATTTCCTTTGGAGGAGGAGTTTTACACTATTGTCTCATCCACCCTAGGGGTTCTAAATGCCTGCCATCGTGGGCTCATTACATTGTTGCAGAATGAATGGGGAGAAATTTAAAAGATATACAAATAAACTATATATGTATAGATATGTGCGTGCGTGTGTGTGTGTGTGTGTGTATATGATACATTTCATAAATTCACATACCTTTAAAAATGCTTTCTCTTCCTTTTTTATATCCTATAGAAGTAGTAGAGTCCTTACTCTTGTCCCTTTCTCCTTGTCCTTATTTCTTGATTTTATCTTTTTGGAGAAGAGGGTATTTAGCACAGTCTCTCTCTCCCCACCATTACACCCATGGCTGCATTCTTCTATCAGAGATCCAAAGACCTCAGGGACTCCCAAGCAGCCCTCTCTCCTGGCTGCCACTCTCACTGAGGTTCATGGTCCCTTTGGGGCTGGGGTAGAAATCATTTCCCACTATGGCCAGTGCATGGGTTATTGTTCCAGCCTCCATCTCTGTAAGTCTGTTTCTTCATTAAATGACCTTGCTCTTTTGAGTGTGCGCCTTCCCACTTGCACTGTGGGTGATACTGTGCTCAGATTATGGACTTACTGCTCACAAATCCTTTAATTTATAAACTAAGAATACTAATTTCTTCCTCTTACTCACATCACACTGATGACTATGGGAGTCAGGAGCCAATGTCTTGAACATGCTTGGTGACTCGTGAGAAATCGCCTGTGTTGAAGTTGAAATTTGTATCTTCAATCTCTGTTTCCTGTTCTACGTCTGTTTCTCATTCTGCCAGCAAACATTTATTGAGCACTGCTTGCTCTTTATTCTTATCTTTGATTTGAGATCTTATCTTTCCCCTTTTCGTGGGAAAATTCTTAGACCATAAATCAGAGACCATCGATTACTGGCCATGTAAAGTGCTGAGCCCTAGTTTCCTTATTCATAA
The DNA here is from genome assembly GCA_028646535.1 of Procyon lotor. NCBI lineage: Eukaryota > Metazoa > Chordata > Mammalia > Carnivora > Procyonidae > Procyon > Procyon lotor. Next base: position 45,871,606 of record CM053618.1, read on the forward strand.
CATGGGAAGGACAGCATCCCCCTTACAGAGCTGCTGAGTGAATCAAAGCAATTTCATGAGTAACTTATGACAATCGTGTTTACTACTACTTGTATGGTTTCTGCTATTTTCATGTTCTTAAACTGTCAGTCTCTTTCCTCCATAGTGCATCTTTCTTAACAACATTTTTTTCCTCCTGCTTTTTAAGTTTCCTTCTCTTTCCATAATTCTTTCCATGCTCTTTTTCTCCACGTGCCATACTTTTCATGGATATCTTCAAAATGCTTCCTTGTAAACATCTTAAAGGATGATTTTTTTCCCCCCTTTGGAAAAAACATGCAAATTCGGGGGAAATTTAAACATGTGCCTGGAATCAACCAGATGTATAATTTACCTTTAAGAGAATTGTGATTTTTGAGAGTAAAGTCCATAATGACCAGCAGAAAGCTTTTAGGGTTCAATTGGTCAAGGCCTGAGTATTCTCTTCTCCTCATGCCGCTGTTATAATTAATGGTCTAATAACAGGGCTCAAGTGTTGTCCTTTTCCTGTTTCCACTTATTCTTGGTTCTTCTTAATTTTATTTGCTTAATGATTTATTTGTTCAATTTTGAGCGCCAGACATTTGCGTGGTGCTGTGTTTCTATGAAAGGCACGGTTCTCCCTCCCAGGGAGCAAGCAGTCTCTTGGGGATAAAAAGGAACAAAACCAGAGGAGCATCTGGTAATTATAAGACACGTTAGGGAGAACATACGACTGGGTTTTGGTCTGATTTGTTTCCTGATGTATTCACAGCATCAAAAAAGCAGTGCCTTGGACATAGTAGGTGCTCAATAAATATTTGCTGTATTTATGACTGAATTTTGACTTTAAGAATGTTGATCAGGAGTTAGTCAGCTAAAGGGAATGGAGTGAGGGGTTGGAACAAGCAAAAGAAACAGCATACACAATGGTCCAGTGGGAATAGAAAGCATAATAACTATGGGAAACTGAGGTTTCTGTTTGGCAAGGGCTTAGAGTAGGGGATGGGTAGGATAAGAGTTGATCTAATAAATCAAGGTATCCCTTAATAATGACCACCAAGGTAATAAGGGGGGCATGTATTGCATGGAACACTAGGTGTGGTGCATAAACGATGACTCTGGGAACACTGAAAAAATAAAATTGGGGCACCTGGATGGCTCAGTCATTAAGCGGCTGCCTTCGGCTCAGGTCGTGATCCCAGGGTCCTGGGATCGAGCCCCCCATCGGGCTCCCTGCTCGGCAGGAAGCCTGCTTCTCCCGCTACCATTCCCTCTGCTTGTGTTCCCTCTCTCGCTGTGTTTCTCGCTGTCAATAAATAAAAAAAATCTTTAAAAAAAAAGAAAAAAGAAAATTAAATTTAAAAAATAAAAAATAAAAATCTTCAAGAAAAAAAGAATAATGACCACCAATACTAGTACCTCCCATGGATCAGGAGCTTTACGTACGTTATCCCAAAAGCTTAAAACAAGACTATGAGAAAGAGTATTACTCAGACTTCTTTGTTCATTTCAACCTGATTATTTCACCTAAATACAAGTGGCGATGTTATTTGAGAATCGCGGCATATCTGGCCATATACTCCCCTGATGACAGACGAGATGACGAGGCTCCTGAACTTGAATTCAGCCGCCTCTGGAAAGAAGAGTTCAGGTTTAGGAGTGTTCTTTCAGCTGCTCTCAGATTCTCATTCTTTGGGAATAAATTTGAGAAGACCCTAGATAATAAATGATCTCGAGCTTTCAATTGTGGTGCAGTGTTTCATTGAGCAGTTGGATGCCAAATTCCAGTAAAATGTGGAATAAGTAAACGAGAGGAAGTTGAACTGGAGCATAATTCTACTGAGAACAAAGAACCCTGGGAAAACACTGTGTTCTCTGGCTAACCCATCAAAAGGTGTGAGTTTTGGAGGGGGTTAGACCCAAACAGCAGAAATTACGGCTATTTTAAATTCTAAAAACTTTCAAGTTAGTGGTTGGAAATTTACGCTCGGGGTTAGCATGAAGAGGTTCCAGGACGGCTAGACTTTTTGTGTTGGAAAGGATCTTACAAATCCTGCAGTCTAACTTCCTTGTTTTATAGATGGGGAACCGGAGGTCGGAGATGTTCTCTATCTCCCAGCTGTGCGTGAGGTCTGCATCCTCTCCATGGCACCACATTATCTCCTGGTAATTTTTAGGTGCCCCTCTTCTGCTATGAAATGCTCCTTTTAATAACTCATTGGGTGCACAGAATTGTATCACTCTTGTTCAATGGGCGGCTTGCCAGTCAGTTGTCCATTTAAAAAACAATTAATTCGTAGCTCCTTTAAGGATGTGGAAAACTCCACGGAGGAAGAAGTAAACTCAGCACAATATTCTTGCATCTTGACATTATTGCCATTTCTGTTATTTTTATTTAATAACTCATACAATTCTTTTCATCTAAGGAGCTCCAAATACTTTGCCCACGTATATGCCTTAATCGTTCTGCAACATGTAGCGAGTATTATTAATACAATATTAGTTTACGAAACCAAAGGTCAGGTAGATCAAGTTACTGGCTTATCTTTGGATCGTATAGGAATCACAACCAGAATTGAGTTCTGAAGAATTCTGATTAACCTCCAAGGTCACTGCTACCCACAGCTCCTGCTTGGAGGGTCTGTGTGCAATGAAAAGGCAGACGATAAGGCCCCCAAAGAGTGCCCAGAAAATCCCTAAAAAGCTTTGCAATCATCCCTCCATAATTAAAGATTGAGCTTTTTTACAAGAGAACTTCACGAAACGACTGCTGGCGTGCGTGATGTGGTGCTTTTCTCCATCATCACTGACAGTGAAGCTTTAACAGGAAAAACGAACAAATAAAAACACCTGGGCTCATGGAAACTAATATGGGAGCATCTGGTACAGTAACTGGCAGAGAGGGGGTACTCATTAAATGTTTATTGATGGAAAGAAGGAAAGGGAAGTTGGAAGGGTGGGAAGCGGGAGGGGCTTTTAAAACAGCTTTTGAAACAGAAAACGGACCCAAAATTCTTAGTATCCCAAAGAGAGTGTAGATGCAGTAGTTGGGCATCTTCAAAATATTCTATTTGCAGAATTTGTAACTAACCCTTGGAGGGAAGTTTTGAGTTTCATTTCAAGGAATATTTGAAAAACCTGTTTTGTTGCGATCGCTTGTCATATATTTGCATAACTGAAATAACTTGGCCTTTTGACCAAAACTGTTGCATAAGAAATATTTTGTATGTAGTTACACAGAGCTGAGTGCAAGCACTCCATTAATGAAGTACTCGGAACTATGGAAAGGAGACCCTTCTCCAAAGAGAAATCTCAGTTGGCAAATCCCTTTTGTTATAAAAATTACTGAGTTGAATGATAATGTGCTCTATAAACCTTTGGTAAAAGTACTCTAATTGTAAAACTCATAATCTTTGAGGGACTAGGGTTTTGTGAAGATATTTTGTTAATTTTTAAAGTTTGAAAAATATGTACTGGAGACAATGACAGATGATAGAAATATCTGTGTTGTGTGAGAAAGGTGACCCTTTCTCAGGATATTTTCTGAGAGAATATTTTCTCTCAGATATTTTCTCAGATATTTTCTGAGAGATATTTTTCTGGCAGGATATTTTCTCAGAGAGAGTTTTTGTGTTTTTTTTGGTTTTTAAGGTTTTATTTATTCATTTGACAGAGAAAGAGACAGAGAGGTAGGGAGAGAGGCAGAGGGAGGGGGAAAAGCAGACTCCCCGCTGAGCTGGGAGCCCAATGTGAGGCTAGATCCCAGGACCTGGAGGTTATGACCTGAGCTGACGGCAGACGCTTAACCACCTGAGCCACCCAGGCGCCCCTCAGAGTGCGTTTCTAGAGCACACCTCTGATTCAAAATTCTAGCACTACCTATTTGTTCCTAAAGAGTCCCGATTTCATAATGAAATAAAAATGGCTGAGCCTTGTCAAGGCCCTTCACTGACTGCCCTTTCTATCTTTGGAAACTTCCCACCAAGAAACCCTGGTTTAATGCCTCTCAAATACCTCTACTGTCATTTCATCAGCCTTCAGTCCTCTCGGCCCTGCCCCACCTGCTTGCCCCCCACACTGTGCCAATCTCCATCATCAAAACCAAAAAATCCCATTGGTAATTCAGATTCTGGACAAATGCTACCTCCTTTAGAGAAAGCACCCCGTCCCACTTACCAGGCGATTCATGTCCTTTCTGGAGTCCCAAAGGACTTTACAATCAGAGCCACACCAGAGGGGAGAATGTTCTATCACGTATCTTCCTTTGTGCTCTCTTTCTCTTTCTTTCTTTCTTTCTTTCTTTCTTTCTTTCTTTCTTTCTTTCTTTCTTTCTTTCTTTCTTTCTTTCTTTCTTTCTTTCTCTTTCTTTCTTTCTTTCTCTTTCTTTCTTTCTTTCTTTCTTTCTTTCTTTCTTTCTTTCTCTCTCTCTCTCTCTCTCTCTTTCTTTTTCTTTCTTTCTTTCCTTCCTTCCTTCTTTCTTTCTCTCCCTTTCTCCTTCTTTCCTTCCTTCCTTCCTTCCTTCCTTCCTTCCTTCCTTCCTTCCTTCCTTCCTTCCTTCCTTCCTTTCTTTCAGATTTTATTTATTTGAGAGAGAGCAGAGTGAAAGAGAGAGCCGGAGAGGGAGAAGCAAACTCCCCACTGAGCAGGGAGCCCAACTCACCTCAGGGTTCCATCCCAGGAACCTGAGATCATGACCTAAGCCAAAGCCAGACGCTTAACTGACTGAGCCACCCAGGCACCCCGTGCATACTTTTCTCATCTCTACCACTGGAATATTAAGGCAAAGAACTGAACTTGTTTGTTCTTAAATTATCTACAGTGCTTAACACAATGCTTAGTACATTTTAAGCCCTTGATGACTATACGAAGACTCAGTAAGTCTGTAAAAGGCACTCACAGGACATCACAAAACCTGATTACTTTCTTTCCCGAATAATGATGATTGAAATGAAAATAATAGCAGCTGACTTTTCTTGAGGATTGACCATGTGCCAGATAGTGTTATGTAAGTACTCCACATCTATCCATTGCCTGGACAGTCCTGTGACTTGGATTTGATCACCATTTTCATTTTACTGACAAGGGAGGTTAGGGAATTCAATCGAGTTATATAGAGGGAACGCTCCAGGAAAAGACCAGGATTAAAACCCATGTAATGTGGCTCCAGAGCGCCCCCTCTTAATTTCTTTACAAACATCTCACCTCTTCCAGCCTCGCCCTAAGTATCCCAAATACAGCAAGTCTCGTGCGGACACCTTCTTTCCCAGTTCATGAAAATATTCATGTCCTCTCTGGAAAAGACTGTATGTGTTGCAGTTCCCAGCAGCGAATTAGACTTTGGCCATCCTCAAAGTGAGCCCCAGTGTCTGCTTGATAAAAGCCGTAATTTTCCTGACCTGCTCCGAGATTGGCCCCCGCAAAGAAAATGCCGGCAGACGCTTGGCAACCGGGCTCTCCCCGACTCTCAAGCGTGGGGCTGTGTTAGTGTTGGCAGTGGGGGACGGTTTGCTTCCTCCCCATTTCACGAACTGTCACATCAGCCCCTTTGATCCTCCCAGGGTCTTAAGTGTGCCAGAATCATTACTCCACGCTCTTGCTCTGTTTCAGATAATTGCCAGAGAAAACGCGAAGGTCAGTAATGACCAAGGTAGGGAAATAACGCTCCCTGCACGGTATCCCGTTTATATATTGCGAACTGAGAAAGGCTCCGGAGCGGAGGCATTTCTTATTTTTATTGCCCCAAGCCATGAAAGGGAAAAAACGGCTATGGACAGAAATTGATACATCTGGAACAAGAGCCAGGCATGATTTACTCACATTTTTACCTGACCTGAAATTGCTTATTTAGAAAAAAGAAACATTATAAAGCCTCAGGAAAATGTCATGAATCAGAGCCAGCATGATTTCACATTGGGGCTCCATAAAGTTTTTTAAGCGAAGAAACTGTCCAGGAAAATCAAATGAGCCATCTCCATAGCAACGGTTTCACAGAGGGCTGCCTTGGGTGGCGGGTGGCATGGCCGCGGGGAATCAAAGGCTCAGGGCTGAAATGGATGGAAACCTGCTGGGTCACCTGAGGTTGTCCTTACTGGGGCACAGGGTGAGCACTGGTTTGGGAAAGTAACAGACAAGAGACTTTCACCAAAACATTGCTTTATTGCCGCAGAAATTGTTTTGAGCTAACCACATGCTACATCACTGAAACATACGACTACAGGAAGTTAGAAGAGGAAAAAAAAACCCAGTTGATTAAAGCCTTCCAGCCTGCCTTAATGGTTCCCTTACCTCGTGTGTTCTTGGCACTTGGTGAGCAATATGAGCACAGTTATGAAGCAATTAGATAATAAATGCTATTCTTATAGCTACCAGCTGGAAGAGACTTTAGAGGCCATCAATTTTTTTTTAATTAACTAAACTCCAGAGTTTATTTGAATTTCAGCCGTTTTCCCATTAAAGTCCTCTTTCTGTTCCGGGACTCAATCCAGAATAGCACATCGCCTTTAGTTGTCATGTCGCTCCCGTCTCCTCTGATTTGTGATCGTTTCTTAATCTCTCTCCCTCTCTTTTAAAGATTTTATTTATTTATTTGAAAGTGAGAGAGAGAAAGAAAGAGAGAGAGAGAGAGAGAGAGAGAGAGAAAGAGAGAGAATGAGCTGGGGAGGAAGAAAGAAAGGAAGAAGCAGGCTTCCTGCCAAGCAGGGAGCCCAATGGGGCTCAATTCCAGGACCCCGGGATCAGGACCTGAGCCCAAGGCAGATGCTTAACCAACTGAGCCCCCAGGCGACCCCCCCACCTCTTTTTTTAAATTGAAGTACAGTTGACCCACAATATTACATTAGTTTCCATCAGTCTTTTGTTTTGTTTGTTTGTTTAACACCCTGAATAGTCCTTAGGAGGACTTGGCAAGGGATCCTGTAATATGTCCTTCTCTGAGTTTGTGTGATGTCTTTCTCACCAGTAGGCTGCCATTAGGTGTTTTGGGGAAGATAACAGAGGCAAAGTGTCCGGCTTATCATACTACATTGCGAGTACATGATAACCACATGACATTATGGTGATATTAATTTCTAACCCTTGGTTAACGTCGGATTTGCCAGCCTTCTCCTGGGTAACGTTGCTATTTCCCTTTTCGCTATTCAATTCTGTTCTTTGGAGTTGAGTGACTAAGGCTAGATCTGTCTCAGGGTGTGTCTGGGTGGGGAGGGGAATTGATCTTCATGTTTGGAGGGGGGAACATCTATATCTATTTGAAATTTTTCTGTAAAAAGATTTGACTCTTCTCCCCCATATTTTTGATTTCATCATTTATCTTATCAAAATGCACTCATGTATATTAATTTTATATTTGGGGCTGTAATCCAAGATGGGTATTTATTTCGTTGATCAGATTGCTCCAAGTTCAACCACTGTGCACTCCTTTAGGTTGGCTTCTGGGACCTGTGGACATGCCCCGTCTATGTGCTTGTTGAGCACTTCCTTTGTGCTACCGCAAGGTGTTCCAGGTCCATCTGCTGTTTTACTTGACCGTGCTCTAGCCTCAGTCATTTCTCCAAGGAGCCTTGGTTTTTCTTATTCAAAAATGATATTTAGAAATCAAGGAGGCCATCAGTTTTTAACTCTTTCATTGGTCCAATAAGGAAGCTGATGAGATGCTAATGAACTGCATTACCCAGATTCTGTCACCAACTGGGTGGCATGCAGGAATTCGAATCTGGCTCTGACTTCTGGTTCAGTCATCTTTCCTTTACTTGGGTCTTTGTCATCTTATCTGTGCTTTTCCAGTGAGTTTGTGCCATATACTCGTATCTAGTATATTTCCTACTGTCTGTGAAATCACTATTGTGCCTTCTACAGAGTCAAGCACAGAACAGTTAACGAGTGCCCGAGTTGACCTTCAGCAACATCTTCATTCAGCCTCACTCTTCTCTGTCCAGGCCAGACCCTCATTAAAGCTTGCTCTAGACTATTGCGATTTCTACCAATAGAGTGGTTTCCTTTTTCTGTAATCCATCCCACTCGCTGTTGCCAGATTGAGGAGTTTTCATCATGTCTTACCCAGCACCACTGTAGAGGATACAATTAAGCTCCACAACATTCTAACTCATTCTCTTTTTCCATTTGTCTCAAATCGTGAGCAGTCTCCTGAGAGCGTCTTTGCAAATACGACTTCATGATATGCTGCACAGGAAAGAGGGGCCCCCACATACAGCCCTTCTCGGCTCTCGTCTTCACTGTGACCAACTCCATCTCTTTCTGCCCCCGACTTTACAGTTTTCTTGCTTGTCCCAGAATAAACCCCTATTTCTCTCATAGGTTTTAACCAGTGCTCCTGGGTCTGATTTCTCTGGAGTAATGCTCCAATTATTATCATCTTCGAGACTGAAGTTTCAATTCTTTCCTTTTCTATTGGCTCATTGCTTTGAACATGTTTATAGGCTAACTTATTTATCATCCCAAAACAAATTTAAAAACCTTCCCTTACCTTTTCTTCTTTACAGCACGCTATTTTTTCCCTGCCATCCGTCTTCCTGTAAATCAAAAAAAAAAAAGTCTCCACTCATAGCTTTGACATTTCTACTTACTCTTGGCCAGTCGACTTCTCCTGACTGGATCAGGATTCCCGCTCTAACCACCTACAGTATCGACAATGGTCTCTTTAGAGGGTTTAATTATTCTTTCAGCCGTGGTCTCCGTAGGAAAGAGCACACTGAGGGGTTTAATATTAATGAAGTGGATTTTAGTGAAGCAAAGTAACCCTGTGGGGAGGTTAAGGGAGCAGGCCTGGGATGGTGAGGGAGCCAGGGACTAGCCAGAGCGGGAAAGCAAGGCCCGAAGCAGTAAGGGAGAGGAGCATTATCAGCCATCTGATAGGAACCCTGGCCTTAGTAGAAGAAAATCAGCCTCTGCCAAAGCCACTGGTCATCAGGGAGGGAGAGGAGAAGCAATTCTTTGCTTCTCTCTTCTCTAACCCTTTGATGTCCCGCTCATGTCTCCCATTGGTTAACCCAAGTTGAACAGTGGGCAAGAAAAGTAATACAGTTTGTAGAAGTGAGTTTTCTAGGGGGTAGAGAGCTGGGCAGAGAAGGGTGCATAATGGATTTGAGGGTGGGGGGAAGTAAAAGGAATAACCAGCATACTGACATTTGGGAAGATTTTTGTCTCCTTCTTCACAGTTTTTCCCCACTCTGAGATCGATAATGCTGTCTCCTGGTTCCTTTCAGTGATGCACTCATTTAAAAGAACAATCCGCACCTACAATGTTGAGAGCACCGTGCTAGCTACTGGAGGTAGTGGTGGTTCTGGTGGTGAAAAGGCAGGTGCTGTCCCTTCCTTTCAGGAACCTTACGTTGTGACCATTCCTTTCAGTCTGCTCCACCAGCTCGTCCCTTCTCCCCGTCACTGAATATTGGCATTCCTCAGAATCTCTTGGGATCTGCTCTCTCTATGGCATGAGATTCACCCCAGGGCATCTGTTCTCACGCGTATGCATGCGAGGACTTCCCAATCTATATTCTAAATTCAGGCCCTTCGGCTTATTAGTGAAGGATTCTTTGCCTTCTCTGTACCGGCTGCAATCTTTTTATTCATTTCCTTGATTTCTCTCACACTGTTTATGCTCATCCCGCCCATGAAGGGATCCCATTGTTTTTGTTTTGTTTTGATTTAATCTGTTTTGTTCCTTGATGTATCTCAAGTACCCATAAAAGTATCTGACAAGTAACAGGTCCTCAAGTATTTATTAAGTAACAACTGAACTGCTTCCACAAAATCGCATTACTCTCTACTCCCCAAACATACGAACTTGTTTATTTCTGTTTCTTTGCTCACATAAGCTTTCTTGCATCACGCCTGCCATCTGTAAGCTAATCCTCCTTCCAGACCCAACGCACATAGCACTTCTTCTATAAGCCTTCTTAGATAGCACCTAATGAGAATTAACCCACTTATCTTCTCTACTGTCATTATACCTTGTCTATATTTCTGTTTCAGCACTAGTGTTATGCCATATGTTTTAGTTAAATGTATATATTTCCTTTTTTCTAGCTTCACTGAGATATAATTGGTACATAAACATTATATATATTTAAGATATACAATGTGATGTTTATATATAGATATACATTGTACAATGATTACACAATCAAGCATAACCATCATCTCACAGAGTTGTGATTTTTTTTTTTTTTTACAGAAAGGACACTTGAGATTACCTCTTAGCAAATTTCAAGCTTACAATACGGTATTAACTACAGTCACCACGCTGTACATTAGATTTCCAGAACTCATTCATCTCGCATAACTGAACCTTTGAACCCTTTGATGAATAGATGTATGATTTATCTCCTCCCACATCCTTCAGGTTACCTAGACTACTTATGCATTACTCTTTCTTCCCCATCCTTCCACAAAGCCTATCCAAGTGCTTTGTTAAATTTAAGAAGATAAGAATTAAGCTGTTGCCCAAATATATAAATTAGCCTCTCTTGGTCATTTAAAATAAGCGATATCTATCTCTAAACATTATTAATGTGCATAAAAATTCCAGGTGCCTCCTTTGCAGGAAAAGGGTGTATATTGCATCTTTCGTGTTGTAAAGAGTTGTCAGAAGGTGTAGCTGAAAAGCAAAAATCAGATAGCACTAGTGGAATGTGCCTCAGGCTCCGCGGTCCATGAGACCTCAGTTAGAAATGCCTTCCAGATCTTCAGCAGCACTATGATGCTCTACCAGCCTAGCCGTGCTCTGAAATTTGTATGACCCAGCCTCCGTGAACTCAATCCTATTGATGGGAAGCCACTTTGATCCAGCTCCACATCATTAGGAAAACTGACAGGGGAAAAAAATGTCCAAGAGTAGATATATACAGAGATCCAGAGTAAAGTTCTGGTGAATTTCTAAGTATTAAAAGTGGTCATCCCAGTCTACCTGGAGATAACCGAGATTTGTTTGTAATTATTCCACTGGCCTGGTTTCTGCACAGCTTTTGAACACCCCCATGTGTGGAAGACTGACAGCCAGATCCGGGCTGGGCTTCAGCAATCCCATTCTGGCTTTTCTTTACTCCTCCACCCGCATGAGGTGAGGGTCATGCTCCCACTTCTCTCTCGGATTTTTGGTCTTCGCTCCTGACGTACAGTGGCTGACTGTACGTCGCTTCTGCATGCAAATTAACTCCTCTGACTTCTGGCAAATGAAAATCCTCTACTTTGTCAGCTGGCAATAAGCTAGAAATGAGAACTGTCACCTCCCATGAACAACTGTAAACTTCCAATTTAAAAAATTGATTGATAAACAAGTAAAGATAGTGTGATTTAACACTGGCCAGCTGTTTGCCAAACCCAGTGACTTTTCCTCCTGGGGAGGCAGTTAGAGTATGTTTTCTAGCCTCCACTAAATCTATGTCTTATGACTGGCTTTTAACCAGTGGATTCTGAGTGCTAGTAATGTATACTATTTCAACGTCTGGCAATAAAAATTTCCTGTGCTTCAACCTCCATGATTTTTTTTTCTGCACAGCTTGATGTAGATGAACATGGTAACTTGGGAGCCACGTGTTAAAGATAGCAGAGCCATAAGACAAAAAGTCTTTTGAGTCCTGGAATTACACCTCTTTGAGATGTTACATAGTAAATTGCTATCACTTCTGAGGTTACAGAAACTGATGTTATCTTAACCGAAAAAAAAAAGTAGAATTGAGGGAAGTGTTAAGAAACAGAAGGGTGGAAAAAATGGTGTAAAGATTATACTACAGGGTGACATATATTGGAACTTATTCTACATTAGTTGACATAGTTGAAGTAACTGCTCATGCTAAGTTCCTCCAGAAAACTAGACAGCTTACTGGTAGTAAAGTATAGGTCATTTCTTTAGCAGTTTGTTTTAAGCTTGATCACTCATGGCCAGCAAAGTAAGAAGGGCAGTTGAACAACATAGACACACAGTCGTGAGTCTGAAGGCCAAGCGCTGTAATCAAACCTAGGAAAGAAATATTCCTCTAAAATAAACAATTTCCAGAAATGCGTTGTTTCCATTAATTTTAACTTTTTCATTGTTGTGAGAATCAGCTTTACTCCTTAAAATTATATTGATTCGAACGTGTCCATTCCAGGAAAGGTATTTGCTCTTCATTTGCTTAAGTAAACCTTTTTTGGGAAAGTTATCCCAGGTCAAAGGGATGCATTGCCTCAAACTCTAAGTCTAGTCCCTTTCCAGGAGGCAGAAAAATTCTTAAAATTTTCAGGTAATAGGTTTTTCCAGACTCCATGCAGGAAGGATTTCCAAGATTTATAGTGGATCTGGGTTGCATATTGTGCACAGCATTCTTCTAGCTGATTTTTTTTTTCAAATATGCCAAGATTTAATTTTGGACATGACAGTCATTCAAGTTTTCATTATGCCTTTCACAAAGGTTATCTAGAACCCAGTATTGGCAAGGAGGTATTCTAGTTGCACCAGAATATGTGAGATAAAAGTGGGGGCTTTACAAAGTATTTTGAGATGAAATCTACTGAAATCAATTTCATCCATGAGATAAAACGTAAAAATCAGTACGGATTCCTTGCTAAGATTTTTGATCTTGCTTTCTAGTATAGTAGATACATTTGCTGACTTATGCTGAGTAGCCTGGCATGTACAATACTGGTTTATAATCCTTCCAATCTCAGAATCAGCTCCAGACCACTAAGACAAAGCTACTCGCCAAGGCTTTCATGTGAATAGTTCCCAAGTGTGCTGTATATAGCATGGCCAAGAAAATGTGGTGACCATTCTCCAGAGGATTGACCTAATTTCTTCATGAAAGGCCTTCTTTACGATCAAATAATCAAATAGTGATTAGTTTTGAGTAACTCAAATATATTTACTAACTTCCTTCTATATACCTAATTGAAAATACAGACTTAGATTTGTGCCAATACAAGTAATAATAAAGAGAAGGAAACTGACGCACGCCCAGTGCCAGGTGCCATTCTCAGGGCTTACCCCTAATGCGAATTAATTTAAACAATAAAAAGAAAATTCTAGAGTCACATATGCAATAATTTAAGGCTTTAACTTAGCTTTAAAAAGGATGCTAAAGCAAGCACTTTAATCTTACTCCTCACTATGACAGCCAGGATTTCTATAAAAATGTGTAGAAAATTAGGTGTCATGAAAGAACTGTTTTTGAACCAAATGTGGTTGGTTCTTCAGAGTCATCTGGAATTTGATGACCAAATACTACTTCTAAACCAAATAATAATTACATTATTATTATTATTAATCACTACTACTAGTAGTAGTATCACTTACTTTTGCTCAGTGCTTTCTATGTCCAGGAACTGGACTGAAATGTATTACTTTCTTATTTCATTTATCTCTTTCAACAATGTTTTGGGATAGATATGATTTTTGTTCCTATATACGAAGTTATTTGTCCAAGATTATGTAACTTCTAAGTGGGAGGTCTTAAAAATCAATCTAAGCAATCTTGGGGTATAACATCGAGTGATTCAGTGACTATTTGATATTCTAGAAAGTATCTTCATACTGGTAAAATCAAAGCTTTGGAAATTCTTTTTTAACAGTAGGAAATTAAGTAGCTTAGCTATGTCTGGTTGACTTTTATGAAAGATAAATACAGTCAGATACAAGTAGTCCAGGGAAGTTTGATTCTTTTGCTTTGTTTTATAATAAACACAAAATGGAATTTCTCTTCTTTTCTATCTTAAGATGTACAGTTTTAAAATGCTGAATATTTACAGTTCTAGGAGATTGATGGACAGTATAACTTGTAAACCTATCTAATGCAAAAATATAGAAAGACTAGATAAAATATGGCATATTTCAAATGTTTAAATGTTCTCTTGAAGTCATAGCTGAGAATGGACAATGCATAGTTGCCAGAATCAGAAGGAAGATGGAAAACCACTGTGGAAAGGAAAAAATGATAGAATGTGTATGGTGTGTGCCTTTAATTATACTAGGGACATAATTTCTATCATCCTTACAGAGATGCATGCTGATGCCTTGGAATCATATAAAACAGGGAAATAAAACAAAGACCATCCGAACAGATCCAGAGTCTAAAGGCTTGAATCTTTAATTAAGGAATGGAATGGGGAAAAAAAACATAGATGTACAGACATGACAAGGAAGCTTGCCAGAGAATAGAATCTCTCCTGATAATTTGTAAATATGTTACTTTTTCTGGCAGGTGTTTGAGATTTGAAATTGTATGACCTACTTGATAAAGAAAACCCTGGGCCTAGAAAATAATAGTAAAATTGATCAATGGCTACTGATTCTCCTGGGTCACTTGGCAGATGCAAACATAAAATTACTCTGGAATTCCATCCACAGGTACAAAAGATTCTTAGAAGAAAAAAAAAAAACTATCCCATTGAAAGATACACTCCTATTAAAAATTACAGAACACTGAAAGAAACAGTCTAGTGTGAGTGAAAGTTAGCAAATATGACAAATAACAAACTTGGAATCCCCGAGAACTTGAGATAACTGGGCGATAATATGACTTATAAAATGACTGTACTAAAAGCATACAAAAACAAGTAAAAGTCAAATAAATAAATAAAGCATGAAAAGAAACTGACATCTGAAAAAATTCAAGAAAAAATTTTAAGTTATTGAAATTTAAAACTCAATGGACAATTTAAACAACAGAGAAGAAGCATCTGAAGAGAAATGAGTAACATGAGAAAAAGAATATTTCTAATACGTAACACAGATTGATAATTAATGACACACAAAAAATATATGTACATAAAAGAAATTGGGAGACATGGAAGATAGAATGAGAAGGCCTAGCATTTATTTGATTGCAGTTCTAGAAGAACAAAAGAATGGAGAAACTGTTGCAAAATTTTCTGGAATCAATTAACATATTGAATCCTCACATTTAAGCTTCACAATAACTTTCAACAAATAAATAAAAATAAGTAATAACTGCACCTACTGTTGTGAATTTGCAGAATATCACAAAGACCAAATCTTTGAAGCAACCAGATAGAAAAGACAGATTACGTACAAAGCAATAGCAATTAAAGTGTTTCCATAGCAACAATAGAGGATGGAAGAAAATGAAGTATTTTTAAAGTGCCAATGGAAAATAACTGCCAAACTAAAATCCTATATAATAGCTAAGTATACACAACTGAAAGCAAAATAAAACATTTTCAGTCAAAAGCAGAGATTTATTAATCAGAGATTTTCACTAAAAAATGTCAAAGACAGTGTGGTAATGGTGCAAAGTCGACAAATGGTGAGTGGAGTGGCTCAGAGACGTGTTCAAGCATTTAAGGAAACTTGATATGGATCAATGCGGCCTTACAAAGCAGTGGGGGAAAAGTTAAGCTATTCCTTCAATGGAAGTTATAAAACTGATCACCTATGTATAAAATTAAAATTTAATATCTTACTTTATATCATACACAAAAATAAATTCCAAAACATGAGATCTTTAAAAACTTTTCTGAGGAAACTATGACTTTGAAGAGAAAAGAATTTACAAAACACGATTTTAAAAGGCAAAAATCATAAAGGAAAGGTTGATAAATCTGATTACATTAAAATTAAAACATTAAGTGTGATACAGACGGAGAGAAGTTATTTGTAACACGTATAATGAATTTTGTACATTAGGATAGGCTAGGTTATGATATAACGACAGCTCCCAAATTCCAGTGGCTTAAAACAATGTAGGTTTCTATCTTGGATGTGTTACCTGAACACTGTCAGTCAACAGGGAATGCTACTCACTGTAGTTACACAGAGACCCAGCTGTAGGAGCACCCACAGCATGATCATTGCCAGGAACCACGCTGGAGAGAAAAAAAATTCTTGAAGTTTATACGGGCAGTTAAATAAATGCTCTAACCTAGAAGTGACCCACACCACTTCTATTCAGAATTCATTTAGCAGAACTAGTTGGATGGTTCTATCCAATTCCAAGGAGGCCAGGAAATTCCATTTTCCATGTGCCCAGAAAAGAACTGTATATCACTATGCAACACTATTGCCTATGACACTGACAAAGAATTTGGCATTTTTTTAAAAGATTTTTTATTTATTTATTTGACAGAGATAGAGATCACAAGCAGGCAGAGAGACAGGCAGAGAGAGGGGGGGAAGCAGGCTCCCTGCTGAGCAGAGAGCAGATTTGGGGCTCGATCCCAGGACCCTGAGATCATGACCTGAGCCAAAGGCAGAGGTTTTAACCCACTGAGCCACCCAGGCGCCCCGTCATGTTTTTTATACAAAATATATAAATAGCAAATACAATGTTAAAAGAAAAGATAAAAATTTAACAGAAAAATGAGTGCAGCACATGAAAAAACAATTCACCAGAGAAAGAAACTCTACTGGCTATTAAACGGATGAAAAAAATGCCCAACCTGGCTGGGAATCAGGAAAATTCCAACTACAAATAAGTAGATAATGTTTAATGTCCACCAGAACAGCAAAATGTAATATCTGATAACACCAATGAAGGCAAAGATGTGAACGGGAACCCCAACACATAGCTCTGGGGTTCTACTAGAGCACAACTACTTTGTGGAATCATTGCAACATTTGAATTAAACATGTCAATACGCAGCAAGTCTACTTCTTGAAGTCCACCCTGCAGAAACTTACACACCTAAGTGCAAGGAGACATGCTCGGGGATGATTGTCTTAGCTCCATTTCTAACATCAGTAAAGTGAAAACAACCTACCAGTTCTGCATTAGGGAAATGTGTGCTATGAAAGAGAAACATGTGCCACATAAGAGAAATAGAAGTAAATTCACACTCAGCATATTGTAGTAAAACTTCAGACCATATGATACTGAATCTCGAAACTTAAGTAACAATGAAATAGAGTTTTGCATTTATATGGAATAATTCATTCATGCAAAATTTTAAAAATGGGAACATACTAGGATATCTTTCTTAAACATACAGGGAAATATATATTTACATATAGGAACATCTGTTATATACATGTATCTTAAATATACAAGAATGATAAGCATCATGTGGAAAAATAATTTGCAAGAGGGGGGAAGGATGGAGGGATTTCAACATCATCTGAAATAGTTTATATTTTTAAAAATGAAAGAAAGACCTGAGGCAAATTAAAAACTTAAAGTTAAAAAATGTTTTCTCTTACCAGTGGTATATAAGTGAATACAATATTTTCTGAACCTTCATCTATTTTTTAAGTGTCTCATAATTAGAAACTAAAAGAAAAGAAGAAATAATAAATGCATTTCCAATCAAGATAGAGCTTTAAAGTCAAACTCCTCTGCTCCTAAGTCTTAGCAACAATAGATTTGTGTGTATACATTTAAAAAGTACAGATGCTCTTAAAATATGAATATATTATATATTTTATATATTTTTACAGTATTTATATTATTTATATATTATATATGTTACACATATAAATATATTTTTAAAATGTTAGATATATTTGCTGATAGGTAATAAGCAAAACAACAATCGGGAAGAAAGCACAGGCCTGCCAGACTCTGGGACTAGAAACAGCCCCAAAGAAATTTGACTCCTATGAGGTAATGAACATTAAGGGTCCCGTACATGACAAAGGATGCGAGCTGAGCTCACTGTAAGAAATAAGAGCCTGACTTCCATTTAAGATGAGCTTACAAACTAAAATTCTAAAGCACATAAAAAAACTAATATTCAACAGTCAGCATCAGTCAGCATATTCAGTAATTGTGATGAATTCGCTCTCAACTAA
Organism: Procyon lotor; assembly: GCA_028646535.1. Classification (NCBI taxonomy): domain Eukaryota; kingdom Metazoa; phylum Chordata; class Mammalia; order Carnivora; family Procyonidae; genus Procyon; species Procyon lotor. The sequence goes on from CM053618.1 coordinate 45,889,343, forward strand.
ATGAATATAATAAAGCAATTTAAAGGGGTGCCTGGGTGGCTCAGTCCTTAAGCGTCTGCCTTCGACTCAGGTCATGATCCCGGGGTCCTGGGATGGAGCCCCGCATCGGGGTCCTGGGATGGAGCCCCGCATCGGGCTCCCTGCTCGGCAGGAAGCCTGCTTCTCCCGCTTCCATTCCCTCTGCTTGTGTTCCCTCTCTCGCTGTGTTCCTCGCTGTCAAATAAATAAAATCTTAAAAAATAAATAAATAAAGCAATTTAAAAATGACTTTGAAATAATATATTTAAGATTCTCAGATATCAAAAGAAGTAATCTTGTAAGATAGAACGATTAATCATGAGATAAAGACCAACAGATAACTCAAAGACATATGGATATAAAAAAGAAGGAAATTGAATTTTTAGAATAAAAAATATAATAGCACAAATATCAAAACAATGAGTGAATTTCTGATATGAGGGTATAAAAGAAAATGAGTGAAATGGAAGATAATACTCAGGAGATCCTCTGAAAGTGGCCCAGGAATGTCACAGAACAAAACTTGGAAGAGAAGTTAGGAGAAATAAAGGGTAGATTTTGATGATTTGATAATAGGACTTCTGGAAATAGAGAATAAAGAAAATATGGAGAAGCTATGTTTAAAGTGATATTTCTTGGGAACTTTTCAGCCTTAATAAAAACAGAGGAGTCCCCGGATTTGAAGTAAACACCAAATGCCACATAAGAGAAATAGAAGTAAATTCACACTTGGCATATTGTAGTAAAACTTTAAACCATCAAAAAATAAAGAAAAAGTTTCTAACAGAGAGAAAAGACAACTTACCTACAGAGCTATGAGAGAAAATCAAACAAAACGTTCTCCTTTGCACCACTGGATACAGAAGGCCAAGGTACTGCATTAAAATAGCCATCCCCTTCCAACCATGTTATCTAAGTGATTTTTCTTCAATAAGGAGGAAAATAAACATATGTTTGAATATATAAAAATAACCTGTGTGGCCTCTCAGTAGATGCTTATTGAAATAGTGTTTAAGGGTCAATGGCAGTTAAAATTTAAAAAATCTAAAAAGGAAAAAGAAAACTCAAGAAAAAGTAATGAGAAGTGACATCACTGAAATATGTTGGTGAAAATAAATAATCCTTACTCTAGAAAACTTGGAAAATAGAGAAAAGTAGAAGAAAATAAGTATCTATTAGTTTGAGCATCCCAAGACATTCACATTTTATTATATTTCCTTTCGCTTTTTACACCAATCACTAGCTTTTGTATTTTTGTATACAATTATAGTAATCTTGTATATTAAAGTTTATAGACTGCTATTTTTTTTTCAACTGACAGTCCAATAACCATTTTCTCTGTTATCCTTTTCTTTTTTCTAACAAACATTTTTCTCTGTTATCCTATTAATCCTTGTTAACATATCTTTTGAAGCATTTTTCCAATTGCTTTTTGGAAATTAACTTTTAAATAACTTTTTATTTTGACATAATTTCCAACAAGAATGAAAACTTTGAGAGTAGTACCTAGAATTCCCATACATATAATTTCTGATAACTACAATATATCCATTCAACATGTAGGTGCTCAAACATCCTAAGGAAGGGTAGACTCAGTGAGCTCTTCTGCCTCCATTAGGAGGAAGCAACGTCTTGCCCCAGGAAAGCAGCCATTGCTGCTGAGAGTGGGTTTGGAAAGGCATCATCTGAGATCAAAGACTGACTCTGTATCTTACAAGCTGTGTGACCTTGGACAGAGACCCCAACTGTGCAGAATCTTAGTTTCCTTGTCTGTAAATGAAGAAAAGAATACATGCCTACTGAGGTTATAGAAAGAATTAAAAGAGACAAGATATGTAAAAAGCCTGGCACCTGGTAGGGATCCAATAAATATTTATTTTCCCTACTCTCTCAAAAAGCTTTTCCATCTTCCAAATAATTTCTTTATAATAGAGAACCAACAAATATTAGGTCAACTGGTATGAACATTTTCATAGTCTTTGATACATGTTTTGAAATTGCTTTTCAAAAGGGTACTGATACAACTCACACCACCTGCGCATGAAAGTGCCAGTTTCACCACACATTTGCCAACACAGGGTATTAGAATTCAAATTTTCTGGTTGATTATTAAAAAAGAAAAGTTTTTTTTTTTTAATTGTTGCTTTAAGTTGTATCTCTTAGATCAAAAGTATGGGAGAATATCCCACACATATATGTTCCCTGTTTTCTGGTTTACTGGTTCATAACTTTTGTCCAGTTAACTAAATGGGTACATTAGCATTTTTTTTATATCAGTATGTATGGATTATTATTTTTCTTTCTTCCCTTTGGTGTAGAGATTATGTCATACTTATTTTGCACCCTTAACACTGTAATTTACTTAGAGGAAGTTTCCTGTACTCAATACGTTTTTTTGGTTCAGCTCAGTGGTTTTTAGTATATTCACAAAGTTGTGTAATCACCACCACAATTTAATTTTAGAAACTTGTTAACACCGAAGAAGAAATGCCATAGCATTACCACTGATTTCCCAACCTCCCACCTCTCTCTCCTCCACACCAGCCGCAGGTAACTATTACTCAGCTGTCTATGGATTTTCTATTCTGAGCATTTCTCATAAATGTATCCAAACAATATGTGTCTCTGCTAATTGGCTTCTTTCACTTAATTTAATGTTTTTAAGGTTTATCAGTGATGTACCATGTATCACTACTTCGTTTGTTTTTGTTGCCGAATAATATTCCATTGTATGGATATACCACATTCATCCATTTATTGAGTGATGGACATTTTTAGCTATTAACAAGTCACACTGCTATAAACATTTATGTTCAGTTTTTATACATACATACGTTTTCATTTTTCTGGGGTATATACATAGGAATTAAATTGCTGGGTCAAATGGTAACTCTTTGTTCAACATTTTCAGGAACTGAAAACAATTTTCCAAAATGGCTGCACCATTTTACATTCCTATCATTCCTCTTAGCACACCCTGGCCAAAATCATACTCAGAGGAAACTTGAGCACAAGTATTAAGGTCTCAAGCCCCAGGGATTCAGACCTTAAATTGGAAACCATGCTCCCAGGGTGCTCAGACGGTCAGGCTTTTTCAGCAGAAGACTGGAGGATGGAGAACCCATCTGTAAATATGGCACGGAATGGGGCATATGTGGAGTGGAATCCTGATTCTTCCTACTCCCTCCCTTGGGCAAGGCACCTGATTCCTCACTTGTCCAAGTGAAGTAAAAGACTCAGTTATCATGTAGGATTCCAGTTATGATTACATGGCATACTTTAAAGGGCTCAGTATTGTATTTAGCATTTATTCAGCACTCAAGAGCTATTTTTGTTCCCTCTGGAAAGGAAGTAGAGGAAATTGGAGCGATAAACAAGCAGGAACAGGGAGAAAAACAATGAAGATGAAGAGGGAGATCAAGAGCACAGGAAAAATGGGTGCTCAGCTGGAAACTGTGAGGGAGCCGATTTGAACATGAACAAAGACAGAGATTTGACATGAACACTCTCTTTTAAAAAGTGCATTCTCGGGGTGCCTGGGTGGCTCAGTCATTAAGCGTCTGCCTTCAGCTCAGGTCATGATCCCAGGGTCCTGGGATCAAGCCCAGCATCGTGCTCCCTGCTCAGCAGGAAGCCTGCCTCTCCTGCTACCATTCCCTCTGCTTGTGTTCCCTCTCTCGCTATGTTTCTGTCAAATAAATAAAATCTTAAAAAAAAAAAAAGCGCATTCTCTCCCACCTGCTCCCCATCCTACTTCAAGTCTGAAGCATACAATACTGAGTGAGAAAAAGTCAGAGGATGTAGCATCAAAGATGTGAGTCAGGGAGCAAGGGAAAATAGGAAGCAAGAGGGAGAAAGAAAAGACATAAGTAGGGAAATGAAAAGAATCAAAACAAAGTTAAATATCTTGGTAGGATTCTGGCCAGCAGACAAAGGACCACCAACCATCTCTGTTAATTTCAAAGGCAAGCCGATCTTAGTCCTGTTAGTTTTAACCGTTAAGTTTTGTTGGTTTCTTTTCTTTTTTTTAATTTTGTGAGTAGGCTGAATCATAACAAATGTCTAATTTAAAATTGATTTAACTGCCAATTACCTCTCTTGTGAGAACCAACTACGAGCTCTGCTTTAAAATACTTAGATTAATGTATTCAGCAATGAAAAATATATCTCTTTCTCTCTGGTACATTGGAGGTAAAATAAATGAGTTTCTGTTAAAGAGAAAGAGCCATCGAAAGGGAGAAGTGCCTCTCTTATAAGGAACGGCTGCCCTGGGTTCTCCACTGTCAGAGGCACAGAGGGAACTCAAGCAGCAATTCTTTTTTTTTTTTTTTTTTTTTAAGATTTTATTTATTTATTTATTGGACTGAGAGAGACACAGCGAGAGAGGGAACACAAGCAGGGGTTCCTGCTTGTGGCAGAGGGAAAAGCAGGCTCTCAGCAGAGCAGGGAGCCCAATGCAGGGCTCCATCCCAGGACCCTGGGATCATGACCTGAGCTGAAGGCAGACGCTTAACGACTGAGCCACCCAGGGGCCCCTCAAGGTAGAAATTCTTGAAAATGTGACTGAAGCATTGAGCCGAGTAGGCTTTTTAGGGGTCACACGTCTTTGACACTATTCCACATCAAACATTTTATTTTCAGGACACAGTGACCGGAGGAAAGGTCTCTCATTCCAATCAACATTAAAAAAAAAATGGCAAACGACTCCCCTGCTCCCAGGCCTGCGGCCCTCCAGGGAACACTTTACAAGATAAAGACATCTTTGCAACAAAACACTATCAGGTCCTTCCTTTTGGTCACTTTATTCCTCTCACTTTGGTAAGGCTCTTCACAGGAGAGCAAAGACCTGGACCCCATGCAGAGCAAATACAAAAGGCGAAGTTATTTTAACAAACTATGTGAGTCAATGTTTTCTTCAATCCGTGTTCTTGGTGCCTAATTATTGGCAGGCCAGGAAAGCTTAGAGCCTGTGGCATAGGAAGAAAGAGGTTTAGGAAGCCTGTGAGTTTATGCGATCTGGGCGGGATTTCTGGGCAGGCAAACAGTGGATTCCTGGCTCCACAAAGAATTTGAATCCCCGGGTTGCTTTGGGAAAGTGTCCTGTTTGCGTTGGGGATGTCCCAGGGCAGAGTTTCATTACAGAAATTGAGAGATGTTGCCTTAGGCTTCAGTGCCTTTCCCAGGCTTGTTAAGTGCCATTCACTCATTCCTTCATTCAGTGGGGATTTATGAAACACTTGTGATGCAGAGCTGGGGAAAATGTGGGTTAAGGGCAGGCAGCATCCCAGGAGTTGTCCTAAGAGATAAAAGTTCACTCTCTCTGACCTTGAATGGGCAGAATTGTGCTATTGAGTTTGTGCTACAGAGACAATACTTAGACTCAGGACCTTTTGGGTCTGTGTCTCATATCTTTCATTTTCTAATATGACCACCAGCACCTCATTAACTTCTCTGAGTTTCAGATGCTGATCATGGTACTTAACTCATAAGGTTATTATGAGCATTAAATAAGATACAATTTTACCTAGCATATGCTTACCTTGCACATTGTAACTGTTACTAGTGTTTAAATAGTCTAATATTAAGGCATGCCACTTCTTTTCTTCAGATCCCTAAATTAAAATAAAGAAGCACAGCTATTATCATAGGAGAGAATTCAATATATAACAAACATCTCCAGAGACCCTTCTAGGTGATGGAGTAGAGCCCAAGGCACCTTTGCCAAAAGGTCTTAGTCTTTGAGGGCTTAGAAGTGACTTATATTCTTTAAAAACTCTTTTGTTCCCACTGGATAGCCAAGTGCTTTGTGAATATAAACTGATCCCAAGAGATACAGACATCCATTATCTCTTGAGAGGAGCCCTCCCTCTCCACCCAGCTGGTCCTGCCAAATCCAAGACCTTTGCAGGCTCGCTGAGGGCTGAGCGTTGCCATACCTCAGTGTTGAAAGGAGCTTTGGAGGTCATCAATCTCAGCCCTGCTCCGCTGCATGAGCCAAACCATGTAGCTGAGTAAGACCCTTAGGTCAGCTGATAATATTTCCTCCCAAAGTCTCATGTTTGTTTTGCTTTCAGAGTTTCAGGTCCGCAGACTTTCATGGAATGGGCCAAGTGACTTCTGAAGGGCCACCTGTGAATTATCATTTAGTAAAGTGAAAAACCAGTGGTTCCATTTGGGAGCTCCCTGCTTTTGGAGGTGGCTGAGCCTCTCTGAATTGGCACTGGGTTTCTATGAAAGTGTCAAGAACCCCACTGCATTCACCATCCAGGCAGTATTAAGACGTATTCATTTGCTTTGTGTGTAGCCTTTGGAAATGCATTTCCACACAGAAGTTCATGCAGAGTGGTAGCAGACTCGGCCACGGAAAGGCAATGCAGGGTGACCAGAAGTCAAGGAGAGAGTCCTCCCAACCATCTCCAAAGCTGAGCTCCAGAAGGATGAAGTGCCTTTTCAAATAATAATCATAATAGTAGCCTAACCAGCTGCACCAAGAAGTAAAGGGTTAAGCAGTGTTGTTCATTGTCACGTGATGCTGGGAAAGAGCTGAGCAGGAACCTCAGGGATGGGGAGGAGGCACATCTTGCCTGCACATGTGGCCTCCACCACAAACACTTCAAAGTGCCTCCTCAGACCGACATAACATTCTGACGCCGACTGTAAATGGCCTTGACACGCAGAGTGGAAAATATCAAACACTCCACCAGTCCCCAAAATGCAGTGTCTCTGCACTGGGAAAGGCCTTAATGAGCCTGCAGCGGAGGGGGGGTGGTTGGGAGCGAGGACTCGGAGCCAGGGAGAGGGGAGGGGGGTGGCCGGGTGGTTCTGATTTAAGGCTTGTACTGATGGCTGCTGGCGTGTGCACTTGGGCTCTGACCACTGTGAATCGAAATGCCCTAGGACCTTGCAGAACAGCCCCTAACATCAATTCCAGGCCTTGCTGACTCAAGACCCCACTGAGACTATTTCCCCTTGCACATTCCAGAGCATATGACTCTTAAGTGGAAGAATTTCCCGGCCCACAGAACTGTGATTTTTTTTGCAAAGGAATCTCTGTGCCTTGTTTTCTTCTGCACGTTTTCCCTCCGTTCTCATTGAGGACGCTTTGTGAAGCTATCCTCTCTTTGGTAAATTCTCATGATGGGAAAAGGTCAGCAACCTGAAAGACCTCCTTTCGGGTGCGCCTGCACTTCTGTGAACAGAGGATCTTTCCCTGGGTGTCTGTTGTTATCTGTTCCCAGGAAACCCTCTGCAAAATAACTGTCAGCAGAATAGTCCAGACAAAAGCCGAGTCCCTCCTTAATATCCCATCTCCTCTCAGATGGATCATGGGATGCTTGTGCTGGGATGGGTCATCCTTTCATTCTTTAATTCTGTCGCTATTTTTGAAACACTGGAGTACATTAAATTTGTAAAAAAAAAAAGCCTTCCGGGGCGCCTGGGTGGCTCAGTCGTTAAGCGTCTGCCTTCGGCCCAGGTCATGATCTCAGGGGCCTGGGATCGAGCCCCGCATCGGGCTCTCTGCTCGGCGGGAAGCCTGCTTCTCCCGCTACCACTCCCTCTGCTTGTGTTCCCTCTCTCGCTGTGTTTCTCTCTGTCAAATAAATAAAATCTTCAAAAAAAAAAAAAAAGATAAAAAAAAAAAAAAAGCCTTCCCACCTTTGAAGAGATCACCGGTAGTGGAAGTGGACATACAAAAAGTAACAACAGATGAGCGCTGGGGTTACAATAGGGACCCCTTACAAAGTATCCAAGAACACAGGGAAGGAAGAGACTGTGTCAGTTTTAGGCATTCAGAAGCCTTCCCTAGAGAGACTGTATTTAACCCAGGATTTGACAAATGGGTGGGATTTCGCCAGGAAAAAGAAAGAGCCAGTCCAGAACCCTGGGAGAGAGCAAATCCTGGTAAATTCGGGGAAGGAAAAGTTCAGCTTGAGTGGACACAGGGTATGAGGAGCAGCAGTGGTAGATCGGCTGGAAAGGTACAATGTTCGGGGCTCATGGGCCAAGCTAATGCTTTCCTCACAAGCCTGCAGGATTTTCCACAGGGCTCGGACTCGATCACATCTGTATTGGGAAAGGGCAGATTGGGCGGGGGAGTAAGAGATGAACCGGCAATGAGGAAGCCTAGAGACTTGTTCTGTCTTCAGAACATCATTGCTCCTCAGAAGAGAGATTTGATTTCTATTTCTTCCTAGGTCTGCTGAACTCTCTTGGTAATGCTGCTTCCAACTCCTCAGAGGCTTAGCATCAAAAATGCCGGTGCTCTCAAGGCTTTCCTGTTCTGGCTTTTGCCCCTGCGTTAGTCTTTTCCAGATCATGCGTTCCAGGAGCAAGAACTTCGGGAAGTCATCAAACCACTGGTCCATTATAGTGCTACACCCCAGAGCAAACATGGGGGATGAAGTCCCATCCCCTGGAGGGAGCAAACACATTCTTATACAAACACGGAGCCAAGGTGGAATTTTAGCCAGAAAAATAGACTCACTTAAAAATATATTCTTGTTACTAAGCTTGTATCAAACAGGCCCGAAGGGATTTGTTGGGAGTTTTCTTGCAAATTACGTTTACGTGGGTTTAGATGGTGTTTGGGCGGTTAAAATTCTTCTAGTATAATGACATGGCAACGTAAGATAAGAGAATAATAAAAAAGGTAATTGAATCTCCTGTGTTAAGTTTTGAAGTTTTTACAGGTATAGTCTTCACGGAATAAGGAGGATTTAGCACATGAACAGAAAGTGTTCCTGGAAGGAGAGAGAGAGAGAGAGATAGAGAGGGAGAGAGAGAGGCAGGGGCAGTGGTTTCTTGCAAAGCTTTAATTGTCACTGCTAGAGACAAGAACCCAGAATGAATTGATTTGCCTGATGAAAACATCAGATTTTACATATTTTAAAAATAATCGGTGGGAACTGCTGTAAACATAGTCATGTCTTATTTCTCCCCTCACAGAAAGACCATGGACGGCCAAAGTCATTGCTTGGTCTGGAATTTTGGCTCTGATAAACAGTGTTTATAGTTAAGACTCGGTTATTTATCACTGGGAACTAGTGTAGCCTTGCCCGGCCAGGATGCCCTGGGCCCACTGAGCACACACTCTCGCTCTGTCCATCTGTCTCACCAGCTGTACCACTTACGGAGCACTCTGCCTGGTACTTACTGAATACCAGGCTGTGAGTCTTTCATGCCGCGTGTTACTTTATTCCACCTTCGAGCAATTCTGTGAGTTAAGTCGTTCTGTTAGCCTCATTTTACATGTGAGGAAACAGAAGACTCTAGGGGATCGAGTTACCTCGGAGCTCCCAAGGAGTGGAAATGAGATTTTACTCCAGACCCGACTCCCCTTGCTACAGAGCACACTGACATTGCCTAAGGGAGGTTAAACGCCGTTTCCCTAGTACGGGCGCACGGAGAGGGGGTTGGTCAGGGTTTAACATAATCGGGTGGCCTGGGTGAGTGAGGGACAGCATCACAGAGGTACCACAACATTAACTCCCTTCTTTTTGGTGTGGGCTTCCCTTTGGACTCCCTTGGGTGCCAGAGGAAGCAGGACGCTGTTTTCCCTGGACCCAGAGTTGAGTCTCATTGACTGGGTCACGCTGCAGAGCCAACACCAAAACTAACTCGGCAAGCTCAAGGTCTGAAAGCAATTACGCTGGACCTAAAAATAAATGGGCTGCAAGTAAAACAGAATTTAATGATGTGTATTTAATTTCTAACTCCCCCTGCTTTGACAAAAGAGCTAGTATAAATATATATCTAGCTCCAGGTGGGCGTTCGGAGCTCCATAACACTTGGCTCTCTCTCCACCCCCGAGGCTCTTCCATTTTCCCACCTGCCATTCCTGATGAGAGCAGAGGACAAATGAATCCTATACTTGATTGGGGTGAGCATCTTCACGTGACCACGAGCCCTGAGAGGATCCCAAGCAAATGTCCTGTTTCCTCTGGTACATTTGCTCAAAGGTTCCCAAGCCAGTAGGAAACAATGCCCAGCCTGCAAGGAAAAAATGTGACCTGGGATCTTGTTCCTCATATTGTTCCAACAGAGATGCTGAATCCAGCAGGTCCCTTCAAGTGGTGAGCCATTGGTGTTTTTGATTGGAATAAAAGTTGGGGACATGACAGGACAAAATTCTCTGGATGTCCTCGAGGCATCTCCTCTAACCCCTGCAAATGTGTTCCCTGCCTGTACGTTCTTTATCAGTGAGTGGTCCTGCCACATGTCTAGGCTCCCATGTTGGAATCCCTGATTCCCCTTTCTGCCTCCTCTCCTAGTAAGCCCTGTGTTGTCCTTCTGATTATCTCTCTTCTCTATCTTCTTCTTGCCACAACTATTGTGGACTCTCCAAATCCTCTTTCTTCATCTTGTCTCCTTCTGCCTTCACACTGCTGCCACATCAATGTTTGTAATCAAAGAATAAGAATAATTAGCATCAGGGCACCTGGCTGGCTCAGACAGTGACTCTTGATCTCACGGTTGTAAGTTCAAACCCATACTGGGTATGGAACTTCCTTAAAATCTTAAAAAAAAAACAAACACAAAAATAGAGCTAAAAAAACAAGTGTCGTCATAGCTAACATCCTAATGTGTGTTTACTAGGTGCCAGGAACAGCGCTAATAGCTCTACCTTCATCCTTTTATTTGCTCTAATAGCATTATGTCCGTGTTCCAAGGTGTTTGATAGTTTCCATGACCAACAGGATAAAACGGTAACTCTTTATCCCGCAGCATGATTGGGCCCACTCCCCACATGACTCACCTGCTGCCGCTGTGATCCTTTCTCTTGATCCTACAGATGCCCCCCTCCAGCTCACCCGTGCTCTCCCATCTTCTCACTTCCAGTCCTGCTGCCCCTTCCTCTACAGGTACTCCCCACACTGTTAGCTTCTTGTACCTCATGAACTGAATCACTTTCTCAGTTGAGATAATTTCTCCGTGGCTCTTCCCTTCCTCATCCCTAAACCTATCGCACCTTGGAGAACAGTAAGTGTTCTGCGAGTGAGCACATCCCGGCAACAGAACCCGAGCCTCACAATTCCTCAGCACTTTCAGCAGACTATGGATTACATTCAAACAATGGCTGTCAAAAGAAATGCTTAGATCAACCATTTTAAAATCCAAATCGCAGTTTTTGTTGACAATCATCAGTATTGAATTGACCCACCCTAAGAACTCTGTGGAAGAGAAAATACAGTCCCCGTGGTGATGCTTTTCATCAGAACAAGGAAGGATCTTTCAATGTTTTGTCCCTCCTTCTCAGTTTCTGGAACACAGCCTGGCATATTTTAGGCACTTGAAATAGTTGTTGAAAAATTTTATTGGTGCAAAGAGACAATTTCATGGATACAATTAAACATTTGGACTTGTACATTTTTTCCCATATTATGTTTTTCATTTTCTATGGTAATGAGGGTGTAAACAGTTCTGAAAAGCCATCTAATGATATGTGTCAAGAGCTCAAAAAGAATTCATACTCTTTGTGGCAGTGGCTGTAAGCTGACTGTCCACTACCCATTATTTTTCTGCATCTTTACTAAGAGAAACCCCTTATTATTGAGATGGAAAAGTGTCCATGTAAACCTCTACATTTCCAAGCCTTCTTTGAAACTAAGTGTGGCCACATGACTAAGTTTTTATGACTAATGAGATGTAAATGAAGTTTTTCATGAGGAATTTCCAGGAAGTCTTGGAATTGGAGTAGAACACTGTAAATTGCTCTTGTTTCCTTCTCCTTCCCAAAACCTGAAAGTCAGATGAGATGGCTGCCTCTCCTGCAGCCATTGTGGACTCATTCAATCAGAAAAGCTTCATTACAGGGTATTGGAAGCCTATGGAATTTCTTAGAGGGCCAAGGAAGCAAGCTTAGGGGTACTAGTCAAGGACACGCATCCAGGAGAAATGATATTTTGGGGGCCTCCCTGCCATTGCTTTATTGCTCAGCAGCTGATACCTGTGAAAGCATGATGGACAACCCATGGCCTCCCCCACATGTTTCCTAGAAGATCCCATCTTTCTCCGCTTGCCTCCCCTTGCTCATTTCTGCCTCCAAGCCTTGCAGCAGTATGTCTCCTTGCTGGAACTCAAATCACCTTGGAAACCAGAGCTCTAAGGAGGTCTGGAAAATATCGTTCTATTTTCCACTTTTTCCAGCCTCTGAAGTACAGGAAGACACATGAAAAGGGGACTGGAGTGGGTGTTGAGAGAACCAGGATGAAGTAGTTACCATTTTGTCGACTAAGTTTCACCTGTGGTTCTTTGTGTCAGAGCTGTCATTGTTCACAATTAGCAGGGACGTGGAGTGGTGAGACTGCGTAATGGGGTATGTTTCATGCATGTGATGCTGAGGAAGAAAAACCTAGAGAGCATAGGAAAGAGAGGTTACAGAACAACCATCAGGATTCAAAAATAACAGCAAATACCAGCTGGCAGTAGTTGATTCAGGAGCTCTGGGTAATCCCAGCAGCCTCCTGACAGGCCTCCGGCTGCCACTCAGTCCCTATCAGCCTCTCTCTACACAATGGCCAAAGTGACCCTGTTAAAACTTAAGGCACATCAATCACAAAAAATTAATCTGGCATTTCGGTTCCTCTTTCTCAATCTCCATACATTCCATTAAGCCAAACACCCTCAAGGCACATCAGGGGGCTCTTCTGCTTCAAAGTCCCCATTGACATCCTCATGACATTCAAGAGCAAAGCCACAACCCCTCTGTCACCCTGCCCGTTGCTCCTCCCATGGCCCAGGGACACTCCCCCTTGGGTTCTGCTCCACGGCTCTTTGCCTGGAATACGGTGCCCTCCGGGGCACTCTGGCCTCTCCCCAGATGTCATCTTCTCAGGGAGGCCTTCACTAGCTACTGGACTCTGAATCGCACATCGCGGTTACCCTCCCGGGGACTTCCTATGGCTATTCCTCTTCATTTTCTCCTTAGTGCTTGTTTCTAACGTACCATAGTTTCAACAAACTTGTCGTTTTTATCAACCGTCCCTTTGACTCCCTAAAATGTCAGCTCTGTGTAGGTAGAGGTTGTCAGCTTCTTTCTTCAGGGCTGTCGCCCCAGAAACCAGAGCAGTGCCCGGCGCATGATAGGGGCTTCAGGGACATTTGTTGAACCAATGGATGATGAATGAATAAACTGGTTAAATGAAGGAGTTACCAGATGGATGAAAAAACAAAGGCAGTTTCCCGAGGAGGGAGAGAGAGTAACAGGATTTCTAAAGAGGTAGAAAAGGGGACTTTCTAAAGCACCTTTCTTTGTGGAGTTCCCTTAGGGGCAGGAGAGTTGAGGCACTCTCTGCAAGCCACCCTTCTGTAGCGAGGTCTCTGGGCTGGCAGGGGTGTGGCTGGGAAGGAACAGGGACGGGCCTGGGAGCCATGACAGCAGGCTCCCACCCTGCCGCTGTCTCCAGCTGCGTGACTTTGGAGAAACCCTTCCCACTCATTTGGCCCCTTCATTTTACCTGTGTCTCCACTTAGGCTTCTGGGCCTGGCTTTCTTCCATGATGGATTGGCCCTGAAGGGACAGAGACGTTTAAACTCTGTGGGTGTAACTTCAAGGGCTACGAGTTTCCTCCAGAAGGGCTTGTGGCAGCTCTGCCCCAGGGAACACATCCTCTGCAAGCTCGTGTTAACGCCCCGAGCCCATGAGGGTGTCTGCGCCCACCTCCACGGGACACGGTGTCCCATCTGCTGCAGCAATCTGCTGCTACAGTCTTTGGTTCTACTCTAAATATACAAGCTTTCTCTGAACACTTCACATGTCTTAAAGGAATCCAGGGACATTTTTCTTTAACCTGGCAAGATTTATTTTGGCAGAAGTTCTGAAGGCTGAAGTCTTGAGAAGTTGGGGTTTTGTTAAATTATACTTTCAGTAAGGTTAAATAACTCAGGCAAAAATTGGAGCGTCCTCCCATCGGCTCTGCCCTTGAAGCTCTACCTATCCTGCAAGGCCCTACTCTACCGCCATCTTGTCTGTGAAGCTTTCCTGCAACATCACTCGGAAAGGGTGTTCTCTTCCCCCTGAAGCTGGGGGGGCAGAACGTGTATGGGGGAGCCAGACGGATAAGGTTTGAATACTACACCTTGTTCGCGGGTTACCTCGACCAAGTTCTCTAACTTGCCTCAGCCTCAGAGTCCTCAGCTATCGATGGTGAGAGTGACAATAGTGGCAGCTAATACTTGCCCAGTTCTTGCTTCCCGGCACCATATTAGATACTTTATATGACCTAGCTTATTCAATCTTCTTAGGACCCCTGTGGGACAAGGCATTTTACTATGCCTTCTTTATATATAAGGAAACCGAAGTTAAAATGGAATGATACTTTATACCTGGGCAATGAAGATTAAATTTTAAAAATATATAGATTGTGATGTGGCATTCAGTAAGCACTTACTAAATATAAGCTGCTTTCCCATCAAACCCATTAAAGGAGCTTGGGTGTGCCATTCTCAAAACACTTACAATGGGTTGCTTTATATTGTGGTTTATGTAGAATTAGTGAGATTGTCCAGGGCAGGAAATAAGGGCTAGATTATGGACTGAGCCAGGTCTAGGCCCCCGCCCTTGGATACGTTGGTCTTATCAGCTGTAAAATGGGAGTAATATCAGTGAGGATTCATTGAACCAATATACAAGCACGGTCTAAAATAACACCGGGCATGTAACAACCATTCTTATTATCATTTATCGATAATGTTAGCATCTATATTTCTTTTTAGTTTGAACTTTCCTGAGGAATAAACAGATCTTTCTACTCCTTTTTTTCCTTCTTTCTACTCCTTTTTTGTGGCCTCATGCTTTTCCTTATATGTTACAAAGTTTTGCTTCCCAAATTGCATCCAAAGAGCCACTTGCACTAGAATGCCCTGAAATCTTGTTACAAGGAAGATGCCTGGGCACCTCCCCAAACTAATAGATTCAGATCTCTGTCAGTGGCCCGGGATTTGTGTTTTAACAACCTGCTCAGGTAAGTCCCGTGGACACTGACGTTTGAGGACTATCCTACTAGGGAGACCAAACATCTATGAATGTAATAAACAAATGAATGGGTGGTCAAGCCAGTTTGTTGAAGTATGCATTTTTAAAAAGTAATGGAAAGGAAAAAATACCAATAGTGCTAATAATTTTAGGTTCAAAAGACTCTGATCTTCCTCTTTGGCATAGAATTTTGGACCTCAGTTGCTCATTTGGCTTATCTTTGCCCCACATGCTCCCTCGGTCCATTTCTTTGTAGGTGGGGGCACTTACCCATGGAGGCATAGGTCCTCCGTAGGCTCTGAAACTTAGTCTGCAGCTGACTCATCAGCAACATAGACTCACACACACTCTGGGTGTCGCCCATAGTATTGTCCCAAAGCTCTACCGAGATGAGTTACATCCAAAGTTAGAAAAATGCTTTCATAATTTTTAATTGGCAAAATTTTTTGGCCTCAACATTTTAGCAAAGAAAAAAATGTTGAGCACGTGAATCCTATATAGAGATATTTTGGATGTATTTTCATAGCCACTAATTTATCTTTTAGGAGTATTTCTTAAAGCACCATTGAACAAAAGATTGCTTTTCTGTAAGGACTTGTCACACCAATGTTTCAGTAGAAATGCTTCCCCTTTCAAAATAAAAAGGAGGAAAGACATAACAGTGATTTGGTCAGCAGAGAAATAAATTCACCTGGCGGAAATGGTTCTTCAGGTGTGAGGAATGTAAAAGAACACATTTCTAGTGGATGAAGGAAAAAAAAAATCCATAGAAAGAGAGACCAGTTCTGAAACATGAAATGAGAGGTGGCAGTTCCAAAACCCTGACTCCAGTGTGTGTAATCGTTATGTCCAGGTTAAGAGTCATACTCCCTGGGTAATTTCCCCACCAAATGTGCAACCTTTCACAAGCCAAAACAAAAGCTGTCAAGCCCAACAAAGCCTAAGCCCATTTAATTTCCCCCACAGAAAAGGAAGATTTTTAACAACCTAGAACTGAATACTTCTTTCATTGAAGTTACTACCTATTTTTAATTTTCAGGTGAGTTGCGGCGTAACAAACTACACACTCAAATGGCTTCTCCCGCGAGATGGTAACTGGAATTTGCTAAAAAGCTCGGCCCCCAGTTCTGTAGGGTTTGTGTAGTCTCAGCCGGGGCCTATTTCTTCTCCCTGTAGGCCTCCATTTCTTCATCTGCAAACCTAGGAACAGAATCAGGCCTCTTCCAAAGGGCTCATCGTGAGGATTCTGTTGTAAGGTCTGTAAAGTGCGTAGCACGGTTCACCACAACTGAAACAGCTTCGTAAATGCTATTCTAATGATACAAGCTTCAGCTTGGAGACAAAGATGTCACGTTTATTGGAATGAATGACTGATGCCCGAGACTTTGAGTATAATGAGATATTCCGTGGTGTAGCGCTGGCGGGGGACCTGAAGCCTAGAATGGGGAAGTGAAGCCAGTGAGCTAAGGCTTGGGGGGGGGTAGGCAGTGGGAGTTGGGGGGGAGTGGGAGTGGATGTAGGGGGTAGGGCGGTGGGGGGGTTGATGTACGCTAGCTAACCCGATGGATCTTAAAGGAGAGGTACTTCTAGACATGTGTTGTGTCGTCAAGGAGTTTCTATGCCAATACTAAATTATTGGCATATATTTAGTCAATAGTGCCAAATGCAACCCCAGAATTATCTGAGTGCTAGTTTTAGGAATAATGACCATTAACGGCTTTTCCTCTGAAGAACACAAAACACTGAGTATGAGTTTTTATGTTTGTACAGATTACATTGCCATAGGGAGGGGGTGGGGAATATTAATCTCTCTTTCCTGGGTGATAGAAGGACCCCCAAGAAGATGAGACGGTTTTCCTAAGGTCACACGCTTGAAACCCAGAACCTCTATGTCTTCGCACGAAACCTCAAACTCTGTTTAGTAGAGTTCTCGTGCTTCACTGTGGGGTTTGAGGGCACAGTAGCCCTACTGCCCTTTGGTTTCATTTTCAAGAGTCATCATTCATAAATTTCAACGGTTTTTGCTCCCACTGACTCTCTGGACAGGGTTCAGGGTGTTTTTCTCTTTGCCTTCGATGTGAATGTGACTCTCCTGCTGGGCAGGATTAGAACGCAGTGCAGGGGTGAAGCCTCTGGGGAACCACACCCATGGCGTCTCATTACAGGCAGGTGAACCAAGTGGGGACCAAATCCGAGATCCGAGGGAGAAGGGCCTGCATTCCAGGAAGCAGGCCCAGTGTCCAAGCAGGATGCCTCAGGGGTAGTTGGAGAAACTTGAGAATCAGAGAGTTGTCTGCTCTGAAAGGAGCGCAGTTCATGGGGAAAGTTTTATGGAGGGCGGATGAGTTTGGGGGGTTTGACGTAAACGACCAGTCAGGTTGAGAGAGCTGAGTTGGAAGAATCTTCTAGAAGCTGAGCCGTCATTGGCAGAATGCCCATTATTTTAAAACAAACAAAAAAGAGAACTCATAAAGAAATGATGGCCCTATAACACAGGGGCAGAAAGTAAATGAAAACAGAGAAAAATAAACTTTTTGGCTCCGGCTTTAGTCTTCAAGTTTCCTTCTCATGGAAATAATGAATATGTTTCTAGAAAAATGTACATTAGGGAATGGGTCAGAAATACAGCAAACGTTTCTGTTAGAAGATGTTCATCATTGTATTATGCATATTACTAAAATAACAGAAGCAAATTAAACATTTTCACAATGGGAGAATTTTAAATAATTTAGCACATACTGATACGATGAAATTTTAGATGTCTATTAAATAAGTTTTTAAGGAATGTTTCATGGCATAAAAATGTCACAATGTCTTACAATATTGCATGTAAGTGAAAAAGTAAGACATAAAACTGTGTACAATTGGCTTTCATTATGTAAAAGAAACACAAGGACATACCAAAAAAGATTGGAAGTAAATATACCATAAAGGAAACAATGATACCCTATCTCTGTGATAAGCTTATGAAAGATCTTTATTCTTCTGTTTAAATTTTTTTAAATATTTTTATTTATTTATTTGACAGAGAGAGAGATCACAAGTAGGCAGAGAGGCAGGCAGAGAGAGAAAGGGAAGCAGGCTCCCTGCTGAGCAGAGAACCCGGTGCGGGGCTCGATCCCAGGACCCTGAGATCATGACCTGAGCCGAAAGCAGAGGCTTTAACCCACTGAGCCACCCAGGTGCCCCTCTGTTTAAATTTTTTAAAAATACTTGACAATACATGTGTCTTTTCAGTAACCTGAAGAAATAGTATTTGAAGAAAGATGGTGCAACAGACCCACATAGAAAGATACCCGATGTGCCTAGAAACCAATTCTCCTGCTCAAAACTGCTTCTGCATACTACACCTGGAGAGCAATTCCAAACCAGCCTCATGCAGAACCACCCTGTGGTCACCTTGCTTCAAACCCACAGGAATTCCCCAAGCCTACACTGCTCAGCTGGCCGCAGGAATGCGCATGTCTGAGCCACTTCCCTTCAGCCATGTGGGGAACATCACTCCCATATATCCAGAGTTGTAAGCAGTCCAAATCCTGACATTTTCTGTGGGTAAAAGGAAGGGAAGGAGCTACGTGATGGCATGCAGAGAATTGCATATCATCTCTTCTGCCATTACATTTTACCAGCTTTCCGAGGGCCCAACCCCTTCAACACGCTGCTGTTTTCTTTCTTTCTCTTGAGAATTTGCCCCAAATCTGATGTGTTGAGAAGATGTCTCTTCAGCTCCCCTCCTTCAGCATTCTCCCCAGACATTTGGATATGTGGTGGGAGAAGAAAATTGGTTTGCATTACCACTTTTTTATTCTCTGGGTTGAATTCTCTCTAGTTATTGTTTATTTGGTTTTGAAATGCTCTCCTCTTGGAAAATAAGCGTTTGCATACAATGCAGACAGGAATATGAATTGGTACGGTTCCAGTTATCATAAACAAACACATATATACTCTTTTTAAAAATTTATTTATTTTACAGTTTTTAAATGAACACGTAATGTATTATTTGTTTCAGGGGACACATATATACCCTTAGTCATAAACACATATACACGTAGGTACGTATAGCTTTACCTACTTGTCCTAAGACTTTTGAGAGTATGCATGCTCTTTAACTTCAAAACTTCTAGGACATTATTCTAATTAAATAATCAGCAATGATTCGTGAATAATAGTTCAGAGAGTTGTCTGCTCTGAAAGGAAAGCAGTCCCTGGGGAAAGTTTTATGTATTCATTTATGACGGATGAGTTTGGGGGTTTGACATAAACGACCAGTCAGGTTGAGAGAGCTGAGTTGGAAGAATCTTCTAGAAGCTGAGCTGTCATTGGCAGAATGCCCATTATTCCCACCAACTTTGCCAGAGTGTTCCCCTTTCTCCACATCCTCACCAATACCTGTTGTTTCTTGTGTTGTTGATTTTAGCCATTCTGACC
>CM053618.1:45909262-45939463 GCA_028646535.1 Procyon lotor
CAAGAGTGCCTGTTTCTTCAAGCTCAGAAACATGAGATATGCAGCCCACCATCTTAACATGATCAAAGGAATTAGCACCGCCGGGCAGGGAGCTTACAGCACAAGCCATGTGGGAAACCCATCTCTTATCTCACCCTACTACACAGCACCTCTCACAGCAGTCACTCGCCCCATGCTTTCCCAGGAAAACTAGAGTGGTCTGTTGGTAGAAGGATGGTCCCCAGGGCTGAGGCACCTGGTTCTAGTGCGGATCTGCCTGACTCTTACTAAGAGGCCAAAATCAAACCACATCTCTATGCTGTCACTTTCTCAAAGGTAAAACGAAAGAGTTGGATTAAATGATCGATAAACTCTCCTCCTCCCTGGAGGTGATTTTTCTTAGGGAAAACAAATCAAGATAACCGATAAAAAGTATATCCGAATCCCATTGTTTGCAGTAAGTATGTCGTCTAAGTAGCTGGGAACGCTGAATTAGCAAACACTGAACCATTGCCCCTGGGGAAATAGAGGGTTAGGTTCCCATGAGCCTCTGGCCCCATTTTCTCCAAATGATCGATATGTAACCTCATTTTATATGTGTTTCTATTTGAAGACACCTATATATTGTTGATTTATGGACAATGAACTCATAGCCCACAGCACTGTAGCTGGCGCCTGAATGAAAGTTGTCTTAAGTTGCATTTAGAAATGCATGTCTAAACTTAACTTTTCTCCATAAAGTGCCTCACAGCCTCCTTGTACTTGGGAATAGACGCAGCATCTCCGCACTATGTTTGGGGGCCATTTTAAACAGGTGAAATCAACAGCAAAAAGTACAAAGTGCTAAAAACACGGCATTGAATAGACCATGGAAAGGACACTTATTTATAGTAGGAGAGTTGAAACAGGAAGGCAGAGCACTGCCCTGTCTGACCTCAGCTGGGACTACGTGCATAGGGCTACGCAAATTTTTTATTGCTCGGCACATGTCTGGGGACGACTATGAAATCACCACAAATATATATTTGGAAGTTACAAATAAATTTTAGTGAGTATCCAAATTTGTAAACACGGAATCCGTGCATAATGAGAATCAACTGTACATTAAAAATTTTTCAAGATTATTTTGTTATTTTATAGTCTCTTGCTTATCAAAGCAGCATGCTTCCTTTAAAACCTTAACTTAAAGCAGTGTACTAATCCGCTCTGTGTTGGGTAAAATTACAACTTCATCTCACAGAGGGTGAAATGTGGACACAAAGCCGCTTTCCAAACGTCCCGAGCAATGTGACCACCAAGCCAGGATAGGGCAGGCGTGTGAAACTAATCCTGTGTTCGGCGCACTGGGGCCATCTTGCCCCTGCTCAGTGACGGACAGAAACAATGCTCTCCCCTCACTCCCTGCTGGCCAAGTCCTGGACTGAGGTCTGCGTGGAAGGTCTGCAGGGTGTTCTGGGACGTACCTCGTGGAATTCTACCAAGTGACTCTAACTACCAGCCTGTGATTTAGTCCTGTAAGAGAGTTGTTGCCTGGGAATGAAGGGGCTGTTCTTTGGCCGGAATTTTCTGTTTCAGGGTTACCCCTGCCCCCTGTAATCAGTCTCTACTCCATAGCCTCAGACTGAGGACATTCTGGACCCACCTAAGAACCATACCGTTCCTTTTCTGAAGAGCAAGGCTCGCTTTCTGTTCATTTTTTAGATTCCACTCCGTTCCTCACAGTGTGTGGAGCACTGACTGGGGCATGGAGCACGCTGGAAACAGGTCAATGAAATGGAATTCGACTCCGCAGTGAACAATTCCCCCAACATTTTCAGGACTTGTAATTGGAGGGAAATAACCCTGTGGAGTGGGCTCAGACCTGCTACGCACTTTGTGTTACATCATCTCCCTTAGTCCTCAATGACCTTGCAAAATTATTATTATTCCCATGTTATAAATGGAGAAACAGATCCAAATGAATTTACGTAACTTGTCCAAAGTCACAAAGCTAGTGAGTGCACGTTATTTAGTTTGACTATGATTGAAATTTGGAGCCCGTTTTTTTCCTGTGAACTACGCTTAGGTTATTTGTATCAGGAATGCCTTACTGCAGTTACACCAGCTGCAGTTTCAGAATTACCTAATTAGGTACCTAAATAGGTAATTTCAGATTAAAAAAAAAAAAAAAAGAATTCTACTGCTTACTGCCCAGGCCTTCCCTAAGAACTGTGGACGAGAGTAGGGACCAGGTGGTATTCAGGTTAAAAAGATCTGCCATTTACCAGTTGCTTCTCTGCCAAGAAGCAAGTATGTAGTCCTTCACTGGGAGACCCATTTTATGATGTTTATCGTTTAAGAAAATGGATGTTAATAAAAGTAATATATCACAGGTTGAGCACAAACGACTGTATCAGAAAATTCAAAACATAATCCACGAAATGGCTTCTAGTTTACATTCACTCATGTTGCAACTAATTACACAGCTTCTCTTTATCTCACAAGAAGACATATAACTGGCATCTTCTTCTCTCCATTAGTAGCTGCTGGACATTGTGGGTCTGTGTGGAATTGAGCAGATAATATGACCTCCATTATACAGGTGATGTTCAGAAAGCTTGGTTGTTCCAAATAATTCTTGTGCATCAATTATGGGCCATGCATTGTAACTGTCAGTCAGCCCTGCATTTGGTGACCTCTTACACTCCTGCTCAATCAATAGTCTATTCCTTTCTGTGGCTACTGTAAAGATGATCGGATTCTCCCAACATTTATGACCCCATCTGAGGTCTTTGGAAGAGTACATAAACCCACGAAAGAGACTTTTTTCTTTTGACATCTGCTACAACTATTCCAGCATCCTTGGCGCTAAGATTTTTCCCTTTAAGATCTACGTGTAACAATATACTAATCAAACATTATGAAACCCTTGGAAGGGGCCTTGGAGCTCATCTTGTCCAACTGCAGTCCTCTTCGTAAAACCCACGCTCAGATTTAATGCTTCCCGTGACGAGGATTTCTCCATCCCCTGCGCCATTAAAAGAAACTCTTCCTGGTATTTATTTAAAATCCATCTTCCCATTGCCTTTCCCTCTAAGTCATGACTCTTTCTTATTTAACCAGGAAAAATAGGTGCAGATGGCCTTGAAAGGACTATGTGCTATAATCATAAGCCCAGGACAATACTAATTTATGAGTTTCCAATCTGGTTTAATACGTGTCCCAGACTTTTCATTGTAGAATGAAATTTTACTATAATAGTTGCTTTAGAATAAGTTGTGCAGAGTTTGGCGGGCCCCCTCTTTGTTTTTCCAGCTCTACCACGGTCTCATGTAGTAAGGGGGTAAGATGTCCTCGAAGTGCACAGGGCGCTTACTCTCTCTCCTATGTGGCGAAATCTGGCAGACGACCAGTGAGAACTCCCATCTCTTGTCCTGGTTGTTAACACCTCCCTGTCGGAAACAGTTTGCGGGTAAGAAGAAGCGTGCTCAGATGTAGGTTGTTAGGTACAGCCGACTCCCCGTGTCAGATGGTTCTGGGAATATTCAGCACTCTACTGTTGCTGGCCATTTGCTGTAGAACTCAGTTATGTGGTGTCTGGTGGTTGCAAAATTCCTGAAGTCACTGGGTCACAGTCAGCAGGGGGACTGAGCATGAGAAACGTGGTCATTCATCGTTTAGGTACATGTGGAATGAGTGAAGGGAATAAAAGCAGAACAGTCCTGTCCAGGAAGCATGAGGAGAGTGGTTTGAACAGTTTAGGGATTGTTGCTTTATCATTTAGTCTACAGTGTAAAATCTACAAGTATTTATTTTATCGTTTGACAATGCTTTTTTTATTTTGCAATAAATAAATACTTTGAGCAGTGTCAAGTGTTCCAAAAAGGATGTGTGTCATTGAAAAATAAGAAGTGAATTTTGATTGCTCGAGAAAGTTAACGACGAATGGGTAACATGCATTAAAAGGTGTCTCTTGGATGCCTGAGTGGCTCAGTGGGTTAAAGCCTCTGCCTTTGGCTCAGGTCATTGCCTTCGACCTCAAGATCCTGGGATCGAGCCCCACATCGGACTCTCTGCTCAGAGGGGGCCTGCTTCCCCCCTCTCTCCGCCTGCCTCTCTGCCTACTTGTGATCTCTCTCTCTGTCAAATAAATAAATAAATAATCTTTAAAAAATTTTTTTCAAAGATTTCTATAAAACTGGGGTTGAATTTTTGTCAAAAGCAGTTGGAAATATTTAAGTCCAGTATTTGATGAATGGAACAGAGAAGTACTTTTACTTTGAAGCTTTGTATATATTATCTTTACTAAGGTATTTTGAATATTTATGTTGAATATATTGAAAACAACCTTGCAAAGAAAAAAGCATTGACATGTATCCTACAAAAGCAAATAAGAAACAGATCAAATTAAATGATGAGCATTCAAATACTTTACATAGTAACTTTTAGACCTGCAGACTAATCAGTAAGGATTAGCTTTGTGTCAGCTACTGAGCAAAGTGTCATATGCTTTGTCTTTATTTTTTAATTTTTTTTTATTTTTTAAAGATTTTATTTATTTATTTGACAGAGAGGAGAGAGATCACAAGTAGGCAGAGAGGCAGGCAGAGAGAGAGGAGGAAGCAGGCTCCCCACTGAGCAGAGAGCCCGATGCGGGGCTCGATCCCAGGACCCTGAGATCATGACCTGAACCGAAGGCAGAGGCTTTAACACACTGAGCGAGCCACCCATGCGCCCCTGCTTTGTCTTTAATATTCCCAAGTGTGCAGGAACCGTAATAAGAAGGAATAGTAATAATACTATTATAATCCTGGGGTTTTGTTTTGTTTTGGTTTTGGATTTGTTTGTTTTTGTCTTTGTTTTTAAATTAGGCATCTGGGCTGAAAGGAAGGGAGGTGAATTTATCCAAGATCTGGCGGCAGGAGGCGGAGTCAAGGAGCTGATTCACCTCCCTCAGGCTCCAGATCTCTGCTTGTAGCCATTACCCTCCAGTATAGCTTGGCCAGCTAGGAGTTGCTCAGCCTTCAAGACCGATGCTTCACCACTGAAACTGTTACCGAACCTTAGTCTGCATTGTTTAGACTATCAAATAGCACCCAGATGTTTCCCAATGTTATTTTCCGAATCCAAAAATATATTGTCACTTTCAGCTTTTTATTTATTTATTTATTTTTAATTAAATGTATTATCCCCCCTCTTGGTTAAAATCATAATTCACTCTTGGGAAGACAAGAAAACTTTTAACTCTTTCGGTTTACGAGTGAGGACTCTGAAACCCCAAATGCCTAATGACATCCTCAAAGTTGCAATGCAAGCTTCAGGCAGAGTTGGGTCCAGAAGTCAGAGGCTTAGTTGTCTCCCTTAGTGCCTGTCCCTACCTCAGGGGGACCTTTCGGTCTCTATAGGAGTGTTAGCATGAGTCTGAATCTTCA
Organism: Procyon lotor; assembly: GCA_028646535.1. Lineage (NCBI taxonomy): Eukaryota > Metazoa > Chordata > Mammalia > Carnivora > Procyonidae > Procyon > Procyon lotor. Next base: position 45,914,653 of record CM053618.1, read on the forward strand.
CTCTCAGCCACAGGTAACTCAAAAGTGCTTCTGTAGAGGTAGAAAGGTCCTGTGGCCTCGGGGTGGGTTCACCCCAAAAACTGTAGGGCGCTGCTTGAGTAAGAAAGAAGCACTCTTGGGAGATCAAGGACTGAGAGTTGGTAGGCACCTTGAAGTTGCTTATATTTTTATTAAAGAGCATTGTCATTTGCAGGAAGCAGGGAGTGTAGGACTGAAAATCCTGTCTTCCCTGACTCACTTCCAGAGAAATGAAGAGCAGAACCAATGTGGCTTCCAGCTACCCTTGCTAACAAGGGTCCCCTCAAAGGCCCTTTCCCTGGGTGTTCACATGATATCATCAGCCTAAAGTGTCTCCAAGTGGAACTGGCTGCTCCCAGAAATCTGTCAGCTGAGTGTTTGGAAGAAACTGAGAAATCCTTGAATAACATGAAGGGATCAAAAGTACTTATTAAAGTATTTTCAAAAGAGCTCTGGGTTTAATAAGAAGAAAATGAGATCAGATAGAGAGGAATCTGGAGCCTAGTTTGGTGTGGAAAACTCCTTGTAGTGAAGACCAAAGGAAAGGAACATACCGATGGGAACAGAGCTTATTTGGAAGCAGAGTGTTAGTGTGCAATCGAATTGCTCTGCCCTTGAACCTGGAGGAGTATGCAGAAGTAAGCTATTCCTTCCAGAGACACATCTTTCCTGAGAGATCTGATCCAAGAAAAATAATGAATACAACAGGAAAAATTTTAAGGAAAAGAGGGGAAACAGCCTCTCTCTTACCGAGGGCCTTTTTCTGTCTCCAGAAGCCTTGGAACCTGGAGTCTGACTTGACTTATGCATTAGTCAATTGTTGGCGCTCTAACAGTTTCATTAGAAGAAGACTCTAGGGAAATTACGGATTATCTTCTCTCACTAACCAACCAACAACCAACCAACCAACCAGACAAAACTACCCTCTGTACACTTTATTTTAGAGTACAATGTAATTCAAATGCATGTTATTAAGTAGAACAGATGTCCATGGCAAAGAGGGGCCATTCACTTAATAAACTCCTAATCTTTGAATAGACCAGAAATAGCCAAGGCGCAGGTCTACACAAATATTGAGGCATCAGAACTAGCCTAGATTTCTTCCACGGAACACTGGAACCCTGTGAGTCTCATCTCTCTGTATTGTTCATGAAATTTGAAAAAAAGGCCAATTTGTTAGGGAGATATCAATCTCAAAGGGATCAATGAAACTGATGGCAGCAACCTTCCATTTTAAATTTCAGGTGTATAATTAACGAAATATGGTAAATTGTAAAAATGAAAAATACAGAGAAACACATAATAGCTGGTGTTCTTAGGATAAGATAAAAGAGATACTTCATACACAGCATGTAAGATCTTAAATTGGCATAATTATTTCTGTAAAAGTGGCAGTATTTGTAATAACTTTAATTTAAAAAGTTCATTCTCTTTGACACAGCCATTCCAGTTTAGTGATATATTCTAATGAAACCATACACACACACAAAGTCAAAGCCTTAGCTACAGAGTTGTTCACTGGAGCTTTGTTTAAAAAAAAAAGAAAAAATATATATATATCATGAAGTTCAACAAAAAGGGATTGAGTAAGTAAATTACAGCGTACACATTTGACTGCCATTTTATGCAGCCATTAAATAACAGAATTTATGTATGTCACTAAATATTTATAAATAAATACATATTTATATTTGTAAGAAGAAAAGGTAAGCTAGAAGATAAAATCACCTTATTCAAAACTGGTAAAAAAAATACTGAATATGTTCATGTCTATATTGAAACTTGAATGAAATATATTTAAGTATTTATGGCAGTTACCTCTGGATGGTAGAACTACAAGTGTTCTAAATTGTTTATGTTTATGCTTCTGTATTCCAAGTATTTGTGTTTATAGTCTGATACAATATCCAACCTTCCCTTAAGAGCAAACATCCACTCTCTGGGCATAGGTGACCCTCTGATCGGTCCAGGGGTAGTTATCTGACCCAACGTTATCTCATCCTTAGGTTGGTTGGTGAATCTTCTTTTTTTTTTTTTTCTCAGTTTTTTTTTAATTAATTTTTATTAACATATAATGTATTATTTGCCCCAGGGTACATGTCTGTGAATCTTCAGGCTTACACATTTCACAGCACTTAACAGCACATACCCTCCCCAATGTCCACAACCCAGCCACCCTATCCCTACCCACCTTGGTTGGTGAATCTTAATATGGCTCCACATTTCAAGAGTGATGAGAGAGAGAGGGAGAGAGAGAAAGAGAGTCCTTAAAGCTGCCTACATTCTCATTTTCAATGTTTCCTAATTCTAGTCAAAGAAAATACACGCCCTTCTCTTTTTAAGATGGCTGACATGTGTCTTGTAAGCAATTATAACAACACAACAATTCCAGAAAAGCTAATCTATTATAATTAAGAAAAAATGTTAAATTGTTATTTTGAAATAAAGCTGAATCAGGATAATAAATTTTTATGCTTTGCCAATTATAGAAAGATAACTAGACACGCTTTATATTCTTGACATTCTGTTGAACAAAGTGTACTTTTCTCAGAGAGGTTAAAGTTGTTTGCTATGCATGCTTCCCTATTTTTATAATTCTGAGCAAATGATGTTGTTTTACTTGAAGCTAAGATTTTCCTCCTATATGTAAGTCTTCATCTTGGAGAAGTTCACTCAGAATTTCACCTTCAATGCAGTTTTCCTTACTTATTCATCCTTATTTGTCAACAAACCTTTCTGAGAGTGGGCTTTTAGTAATGTTATTGATCTCCCATCCACTGTGCTTTGGAAACTTTGAGAACCCACCTGTCCTGCAAGTGGGGAATATATTAGAAGAAATCATTACTGAGCAGATGGATAGATGGATGGACAGATGGAAGAGACCTCATTATGAATCAAGAAGGTTTTTTTGTCTAGTTTATGTTTAGCACTGGGCCAGTCTCTGAGAAGCCATGAGAGTAAGAATCATGATTTCCATCCTCAAGAAGCTTAAAATAATGTTATGTTGGACTGCAAGTAAGATCCTCCCTAAATAACCTATCTTTATCAATGGCTCACTCCCTGCAGGCAGGCTGGATCTCTCTAAGATATATGAACCTCCGGAAAAAATTATTTTTGGGGCTCTACCTACGTAAACAACTTGAGTGACCCCAAATTACTGTGTCAGCCCCATTGTGGGGGCCCAAGCTCATGGGCTCCTACCAAAGAAATTCCACACCAGCCACTGGGATTGATCAGCCTGCCAGGTCAGCCTCTTGAGGCTCTGGGGTGACCCCATAGGTGGCAGAGAGCTGAGAGCTTCTCCCAGCATCGGGTTGACCCTACACGTGGGAGAACAGGTTGGCTGAGATGCACGTGGGTTTCTGTCTAGGCGTGGGAAGCCTTGCCTGGGTAGCATTGTGGGCTCCAGCTGTTCATAGGCACTAGAAAGGGGACTGGAAAATGCTGGGGGAGACATTTCAAAGCACGGGGCTCCGTAAGACATGGGGCTTGAGGCAGGAATCTTTGTCTTCTAGGACTAATGGCGGTTCTAAAAGTAGGCATTTCTTTTTTCAGATGTCCTTCCCCTGGATTTACTATCACTTGCTTTGTCATAAATGCCCATGATGTCCAAGGCACTAAGCAATGACTTTGGGAATGGAAAATTCCACCTCCCTACCTAGAGTCTTGACAGGCCATCATTGAATTTCCAAACAGCTTACCTCTAACGACAGAAGTCTAAGCACATACGTACTTATATTTACCTTCCAAGGCTCCAAACAGATTAAGGGAAAGAAATAGGAGCTCTTGCTCCTATATTCAAACCAGATTACTTTAATATTTTTCTCCAGTGCTTAATCATTTGCCGTGTGTGTGTCAGGAAGCTGATGGGCTGGATGGTTTTCTTTTTCTAAATGAAGAGCCTTCAACCAAAGTAGGACCACTGAGTAGTAAAAGCCAAGTAGTAAAGACCCTAGGCAGGAGTCAGAGCTGTTTGGGAAGTTGGAGTTCCAGAGGACACAAGTGGGGAGTCTAGTGCCCCCCATCCCAGACCCAAAGAGGAGCCACCAACAAATGCTGAAAATGTCCTTTTCCTTTAATACAAAGTGGCATGAGGCATGCAGAGTAGCTTTGGAGCACAGGAGATGAAATGCCGCATGCATGCATTCCATTGAAGGACTCTTCTCCTTTGGTCGGGAATCAAGTGAGGCTTTTCCCAGAGAGGATCCATCAGCTGCGTGCGTTTCCATCTCACAACTTTGCCGCTTTGGAGGCACCAGGACACGCTACCCTCGACGGAGGTGTCAGCATCCTCATAATGAACACTGGCGGGGACGACAATGTCAAGGAATCTTCAGGGAGTTTTGAGGACATGAGCTACTCATAAAGGGGTCCCAGAGCAGAAGAACCCAGCAGGTGCGGTGTCGTTACTGCAGCGGGCAGACATCAGCTTTAGTTGTGAACAAGTTAATACAGCGTTTAATACACATCAAAAGTCTTCCTCTACTTCCCAGAAAAATATTTCTTAGAGAAATGAAAAGAACTTGTTATGCCTCTTTGAGCAGATCATTTGATATTCTGGAGACTCATTTTCCTTATCACAGAGGTGGCGTGAGGACGAAGCACGCCCCGTCAGTCTGCTATGTCCTTTGTGTGAATGGTCACACCGTCATTCTTTTCCGAGGCTCGGAAGCTATTGCTCTGTTCTCTGGGCGAGGGTACAGTATCCTGGTTTTTCGAAAATGTGGGCTTCTTTGCTGGATCCTTCCCCTGGTTGCCAGTTATAGTGGTGAGTAATTATGTGCAAATGCGTGTTCTCCACCAAAAGTTGCGAGAGGCAGAAAACTCATTTCTTCGGCGCCCTTAAAAAGCTACAAGACACTAGGGCATGTCTGTGTGCCAGCAGTTTAGAAATGAAAGTTTCCACATTCCTTGTGCCTGGTCTCATTAATTCTCCCCGCCCCATTGGTGTTAAGGTTTTATAAATAAGCAAGACAGGATTGATTTGTTCCATTTCAGCAAACTGTAAAAGAAAACAGTCGAGAAATCACTGCCATCATCCTTCCCCCTACCCCTCCACACACACCCCCCCTCCCCGGCCCGTTACTCTCTAAAACTGGGCAAAAGCCTGTGTAGCCCTTCCCAATTAGGTGAAAGATGATTTCATTTCAGTAATCTGTAGGGAAGTTATTTCTGGTTTGTGCAAACATGCCAGAATAATGCAGCAGTCTTCATAAAGAGTCCAGTTTGATTTCTCCCTGGCTACAGGAAAACGCAAGACGCAGCAAGACCTGACTACTAGTATCATGAGGATTTGTGGCATTTGGTCGGACCTACTTGGATGTAGCCTCGGGCAGTGGGAGGAACATTGAGGCAGGAATCAGAACACCTGGGGGGGGGTCCTTAAAGGTATCCGGTAGTGGGGTTTACAAACCTTTTTAGCAAAATCCTGGAGATTTCAGGCAAGGGTGGCCTTTTGGATATGGACAGGGAGAGGGGCAAGAATCTTCAGCCAGAGCAGATCTACTTTTGTAGGTTCCACACTTTAGGCTTCCGCATATGATCAGTTTCACACACTAATATAATCTAAAGACCCTTCCGTGGCTTGAATTCTCTCTACGACTTCTCAGCTGATTCGCCTTCTTGCCTAAACAGCTCCAGTGACACGGCTCCCAAAGCAGCCATCTTTGGGCAGATGTTCCCCAAATTCCCTTCCGGCGCTATTAATCCGGACCAACTACGAATGTAAACAGGAAATCCAATCCTGTGAAGACAGAGTGGAAGCTGTTGGCCTAACGTGACTCATCAATCCTATGCAGTCACTCTTCTGTCCATAGCTAATGAGGGCAAAAGCAATTGCAAATTTGTTTTATTTTCATATATTCTTAAGACATGTGAAACTACAACCCACCCCCCGCCGTCTTCGACACAGGGTGTTGCTTTTTCTCTTCAAGAGGGAAAACATTCACATCAGGATTGATTTAAATTTTTTCCCCCTTTTAAATCATAAACAGTCCTGGTACAAGAAACAGTAGCTGTTATTGATTAAAAGTTCATTTGCCTCGCCTGGGCTGATGATTGATACTTGGAGGGGAGGAGAGGTGTTGGATTTTTGGCTGGGAGATTGGAAGTGGGGCAAGTTTGTCACATTACCTGTTCTTTATAAGAGTGTTAGTGTTGGAGGAAATTTAGGTCTGGGGAAGGAGCTTTTTTTTTTTCTCTGTAAATTTTAGTAGATGTTGGTCCAACTTTTTGTTTTATTTTGTTTATTGCTATGCTGGGTTCATCAGCTTTAAGTACCTGGAGTGCATGTGAGCTTGTGAGAGCCCCTCTAAATGGGTTTTTAATGGTCTGTTGAATAAAGCAGCTACCAGTTCCGGAAATGCATACATTTTATAGGCGTGTATTTTGTATTTTCAAAGCTTCTATTTGTGAGTGCCAGCGGAGAGGTGGCTTTGTGTATGGTCTTCGCAGACTCAGTACAGCAATAAAGACGGCCTCTGGAAGCGTTAAAAAACAAGGAATAAATTTCCTTGTCCCATTTATATTTCTACTGTCAAGAATAATAATTCTTGTGGTTAAAGAAAAAAAAAAGTATCTTTCCTTCAGGAAAGCGATTTGAGCCCATCAGAAAATTATAATTTCACAGGAGGCTGGCAATCAAATTCATTGAATGCGTGTGTCTGTGATATTTGTAATCAAGGCATAGGGTTTTTGAGAAAGTAAGAAGTGATCAGCAGTTATAAAAAAAGTCTTCATGTTCAATTTTCTAATTTGTATGTGTTATGAGCATTATCTCTCCTTTAGTTTTCAACTGAAGCAAACATACACCATACACTAGAGATCCTTGAACTTGTCAGTTAGTAGAACATCTGGAAGTAATAGTGATCTTTGCACAACACCGTTTAATACTGACGTATTAAATCTAAAATAACAGAATATATAATATGACACCAGGTTTTATTAGATACCAATAAAGACAACAAGTAGCTATAAGCAAACATTTAAAAAAACGTGGTGGGAAAACTTAGAATTAAAAGATACTCCATTAAATTAATTTTTCTGAAAAACTGGAGACATTGTTATTATTCATATTTAATGGAACAGCACCTGGGCTGAAACTGTGAAAAAGTGGGATTATGTGGAAGCATGGTTTGAGAACCAGTATCACAGAGATGCATGGAAATTCTGAACGAGTTTCTAGAGAACTTAGGTATCATAAGTTGGACTTCTTTAAAGTTGATTTAAATCCTTAGGACAGTCTAAATCTGAAGCCAAAGGGAAAAAGCAAATAAAGAAATGCTGATAAATTTGACGACTGTGAAATGTAGTCAGTTTAGTTTGTGATGTAAAGCACCATAAGAAAAATAAAAGGGCAAAAAGGAGAGACTGGAGAAAATATTTGCAACATATATTATAATGCATTACTAAATTAAAAAACATACAAGTTTGTACGTTCAGTAAGTGACCAACCAGTACTTAGTAAGGTAGAAAACAGTGGTCAAAATAAAATGATAAGCAATTTACAAAATAAAAAATACATACGGCAATATGCATATCAAAAATTACTCAACATTATTGCTAATCAGAGGAATCCATATTAAAACAATGAAATAACACTTATTCCCATTAATCTGTGGGTTTAGAGAAATGAACACAGTCATACACTGCTATGTATGTTAGTATAATTTTTAGAAAATAATGCAGTGACATCTATCAAAAGCTTTAAAAACTTTTTATCCTTTTAATCTAATCAATAATTTCACTGCCAAACATATGTTACCATCTCTCATTTTCACCCTCATGTAAATGATTTTGAATGGCATTCTTTGTATTATTGTTTAAAGTTGAAAAAAATGGAAATAGTCTCATTGTCTAATTCTAAAAGACAGGTTAGGTAGGTGATGGTATAGCACACAATATCATACTATCAGGTCTTTAATTATGCTGTTACAAATGTTTCCTTACTGATATCAGTAGGTATTCATAATTTTAATGAGAAAATGAAAGTTTCAAAGATATATTATGCTATGATTCTATTTCTGTTAAATTATATGTGCAAAGGAAGTGGCTAGAAGTTCATACATCACGGTGTCTATGTGTCTTATATCTGGGTGGGTGGAGTGGAATTATGTGTTTATTCTATTTGTTTTTTAGTCTACAAATATTTTCTTCTGTAATGATTATGTGTATCAGATTGAGGGGGAAAACAAAGGTATTTTCCATCCTGTAGAAGCTAGGTAAGGAGACCAAATGACGTATCTAGCCTAAGATATGTTATTACCTCCAACAATCATTTTTTCTCTCTAAAAATAATCACTCTTACAGATTCTTCCTCTTTGGAACGCTTTTCACCCATTTTGTTCATGGGTCAGCTCAGCTGGTGACGACTTTCATATTTCTAAAGGGAATGTATAGATCGTTTCTATGCAATAAACTCTTCCAATCACCAGTAATGACATCAAATCAGACTAAATTAGGGTCTTTGGGAGGGAAAGGCCAAGTCAATGAATAGCTTTGTATGATTTGAATGAATCATACAGAAGTAAGTCAGACTCTTGGCTTTCATCTTATTCCCAGCCTCTGGAATAAGAGTGTTAACTCAGCCAACTTAATGCTTAGGAAAAACAAAACAAAACAAAACAAAACAAAAAAAGAAGTTAAAAAAAGAAAATGAAGTATTTAGAAAAACCAAAAAAGAAAATAAAACAAAACTTTAAAGTCTCAGTGTCCATAACAAGAATAAAGATACTCATTTTGTCCCATTTTTTTGAGCATCTAGTAAAAAGGTTAGTATGGCCTAAACATGTTTAAAACGAACATAGGAACAGACTTAGAAGGAAAAAAAAGGGGGGAAATAACATGGATTTTGGAATTGGCGAGAACTCTGGGGTTCACAGCTCAGCCCTGCATCTTGCAAACTTTGAGAATGAAAAATCCACTTAATCCTTCTAACAGGAGATAATACCAAACTAAAATTAAATATGTCGTGCACGAGACAATTAATAAATGTGTTTCCTTCTTGGGAGAAGTGTAAGAGGGCAGAGGAGGAGAAAGCAGGAAATCTTCGCCTTGAACCCTCATGTTTGGGCACAGCCCTAGCAGTCCGGTGGGGAAAATATATATGTTTTTGGAGGGAAGGAAGTGGGTAAATGATTGGGAGGAGGGAATATTTTAAGATAATGTAAACATCCATCCAAGAATTAGAACAGCAGCAACAATAAAAAAAAAAAAAAATGCACGGCCATAAAGAATAGTAACAACTGAGATGCTATGGAGTCCAGAAAGCTGTGGGCCTGGAACACACAGACGGTCATCTTTTGAGAATCAGCAAGTTCTCGCCCCGTGTGGCCTCCTCCCGGACCATGCTGAGGGGTCTCAGGTATGCTCCTTGGTGCCTACTCTGGTTTTGCTGTTTGCCAAATGAGAAAACAATTTTTTCCCTCTCTTTTCCTGGAATAATGCTATGAAAATGCAATATGTGATTTTTAAAAATGCTTTGAGCTTTAGGGAAGGTAACACTTAGACCCCAAGCATCATTGTCCTTGTTGTGTGCAGTGTGGTTGAAGGTGTGATTTTTGTCTTGGAACTCTGAGGCTGGAGGAAACTCCATCTTGCTTCCAGTCTAAGTGGGAGATAGTTTGGAGGAGATTTGAAATTTTAGGAGCCCTTGAAGCCTGGTGAATGGGGAGCAAGTTTGATTAAAAACACAACAAAAGAGTTTCTGAAGTGCACGGTGGGGACTGGGGCTTTTGAGGGGGGGAAATGCAAATGACATGTGGTATGTACATCTCATACTGAGTGTGGTTTGAGAGAGTTGGTGTGAATTAGGAATATCGTGAATGTGAAATACATCGACCACAAGGTCTGCTATTGTGGGTTTGAGTTTGGAATCCTCAAGTGTTTCTTTAGGATCAAAGCTTTGGCAGAGTGAGGTGGGCATGGGGACAGGTTCCAGTCTGGTCAGAAGCAAAATCTCCACATTTTCCTCAGGAGACATGTAGTCTGAGAAAATGCTTTTGGTTGCTCCGAGTGTACATGTTCACGTTTATTTTGGAGCACTTCTGAAATTTCTTAAGTAAAAATGCCTATACTCCGAAACACGGCAATCATGACAGCGGTTAATTCTCTGTCTGTCTCTATTTCTCTCTCTCTCTCTCTCTCTCTCTCTCTCTCTCTCTCACACACACACACACACACACACACACACACACACCAGTAGCATCTTTGATGCTCTACTATGTCACTACTTCTGGGTGCACAGAGTGAATTGGAAAGAGTCCTTCTGGGGTCCATCTGAAGCTCTCTGCCCGAACTCTCCAGAGGAAAAGAAGTGCCCCAGTGAACCTCAGCACATTTCTTCTACCATAGTCAGGTTAGCTTAGTTTGAGGTCAAAATGGCTGGTGAAGTAGGAAGCACACCTTAAGTATTTGGAGAAAGAAAAGGGGACTTGGGCAGATGTGGGCCACTTACTGTATCTCAGGGCAAGGACAGCACTGCCCCTCAACTGCGTCACACGAGGAACGCCCAATTGGGAAAGACAGCCCTGAGCGTTTGGGCCAGATGTTCACAGCAACTTGCACCTTCCCAGGAAATTAATTTTGGGATAAAGGCAAAGCAGATGACTGGCAAATGCTCCTGTGATGGAAATTGAAAATGTCAGGGAACAAAAGACATAGGAAATAAGAGTTCCCTTTGGAGGCAGCTCTCTCAGCTGCATCTGAGAAGAGTAAGGCAGCGTCCCATTCTGGCCACAAGCCCACCGTTCAGCCCAGTGGAATGAAATCCAAAAGGGAATTTGGCCTCACTTCCTCTGACCTCGAGAGGTGGCAGGGGAGAAGGATTGCTCCCCATTCCCAGTTTCCTAGCCTTCCTTTTCTTCTTCCAAACGGAAGACTTTAGTGGAGCAAAGTCTCCGCCCCTACCAAGTGGCATAGAAGCAAATTCTTAAGAGTAAAGGATTAGACATTATTTATATCTGTAGCTCTACCTCCTGGGGATAAGTACTCAGTAAATATTTGTTTATTGTGCATGGGGGAGGGGGGTGGTTAAGGTTTTTGGAGCACCACCCCTGGGTCAGAGTGCCAGGCACAGGGCCGTACGTTTTCTGTGAGCTATCTCACTCACCTCTTCTATCAGTCCTACAAGGTAGGTCATCAGGACTTCTCAGAAAATGGAGGCACATGGAGGCTAATGTCATATTTGAGCTGTTGGGGGTTGGTAGTTGAATCGAGAACTGCCCACCCCGAAGAATGAGCTCCTTCCATACCATGATGGGGGCTGTCACTGATCACAACCTCTCAGACAATGATTAGGCGGTGCCGTGTTTACAAGCTGTGAAGTTGGGCAACATCTGTTATTGTGTCATTATAGAGAAGGGCCCCCCAAACTCAAATTATGCCCACCTGTTGGCTGATAGACCAAATCCATTCCAAGTTCCTTTCTGAAGGAATCCCTCGGACTTAGAATCAGAGTGGAGTAATGTAAAAGATTACTGAAAATTGGATCTTTGGATGTATTTCCAGCATTTCTTCTGACTGGATATGATACTGTGTGAATCAGCTTGCCTTTCTGTTTCAGTTTGTTCGACTGTCAAGCAGGAATATGTAACATCACCTGTGCTTTCACCATAGAGAATGGTCTTAATTCAAGGATTAAATTTGATGAATTTCATGAAAGAATTTGAAATCTAGACCATCAAGGTTAGAGACACTGTTTTTCATCTTTCTAAACCCCAAAACACCTGGGAAAGTGCTCAAGTAAATTGGCAAAATGGGTGAAGTAGTAAAACTTCATATTCAACTACAAGATTTCCATTTTTCTGGTTCGGTTTAGGCAATTATTGCCACACAGGGGTCCCTTCCGTCCCAGTGGCCTGGGGAGGTGAAGGTAACTTGTGTGGTATACCTAAGGGGAGTGTTTGAGATAGGAGTGATTTGAGGCATATGAAAGTGCTCAGCTTCAGCAAAAACCCTAAAACCCAAGGCTGACGTGGAAATAGCAGGACTGCCTACATTCAAGGGCACCGATGTGCTTGAACAACAAACATATCAATGATGACCTGTGTTGACCAATGACAACCAGATACCGTGACAGTTACAGAAAGAATAGTTCTTGTATGATACCAGAGAGGTTGGGAGGTTTCCTCTCTCACTGCCCTCGTCAATGTTGCAAATGGCTGGAATTTAATTTTCCACCATCCTGACTGGAACACATTAAATCATATTTAAAGAAATAAATGTATATACACACACTTATGAGCCTGGCACTATGAGTCCAAGTTCATACTTGTTAGAAAAGCAATATAGAACTTATGACTGAGAAATAGGCCACATAGTCCATATAAAATGTAAGTGATTTACCACCACATGAAGAAGCTTCCTAACTAATAAATGTGACTGTATGAAGCCTTTTGGGAAGCTCTGGTAGAAAACAGAATCACTCAGAAACTTCTTTAAATCCTGCTTATATTCATTTTATTGTTTACTATTTCCCAAGTGCTTTATACATATAAATTAACCTGAATCATACAATAAGCCCACAAGTAGGTGATAGTATTGATATCTATCAATATAGGTAGATGATAATGTTATCATTTCGTAGATCATGGAAGATGAGTGACAAAGACGATAATCCAACAATCAACCTTCTATATTTAAGAATGATCCACAAAGGCTATGTGTGTTCCCACAGACTAAGTTATTGATTCTGAAGGCAAAGCTCATATGACAGGTGTCGTGGCAAAAAGGAAATAGATGACAGAACCTCCTAATAACTGTAATTTTAAGAGGCAGATCAAGAAGACATGAGAATTGGATGGGGAACAGATGGCTCTCATCTTTTCTTACTACAGTACATAGTGAGAAGAATGCAGAGTCCACTTGGGTGTTAGAAAACCAAAGGTTTCTTGCACATCTAGTACTTAACCACTCTCCTCTCTTACTTAGGGAAACACATAAACACATCATAGTTGAACAAGCACACTTGAAGTTGGGTCATCAAATTCTCTTACAGAGGCTACAGAGAGAGAGAGAGAGAGAAGAAAAATAAGAAAAGAAAAAGCTTTAGAACTAATAGCAATAACGTTATTTTGCTCTTTGTTCCCATTGTCTCAACATAGCTGAATCATCGGGTTATATGCATGCGTGTATTAACTCTGAAAGGTATGTGGAAGTAGGAAGGGTAACCTTTATGATTCTGGCAGTCAGTGAGGATAGCACTGGGGGTCATGGATTCCACAGCCTTTATGTGTGTATTATCAAACTGGATTGATTGAGGAGAAAAAAAAAAATTAACGGCTCTCCCTTCAAGCCTCGTTTGCCCTAGAACATTTTCCCATAAAATTAAGTAATATATGCTTCGAGTCATGTGATTTGCAGTCATTTCCTCCTATCCACTGAGCACACTCTTCTTCCCTTGGTTGTTGCCACAGGGCCAGGAAAGGCCCCCCTTCCCCCCACCCCCAAGCTGCTCTGAGTTTTCCTGCCCCTGTCACAGCTTCATTTCAATCAGCCCCTACTGGGTCTAGGTATTTTGATTCCAACCACAGATTGACTGACCTCCCATCCTCTCATTTTCCTTACAGGGACGCCTGTGGTTTGAGCCAAATACTATGCAGCTCTAACCACTTGAAACAGAGGCACTGATTAGGACACAGCTATAACAATTGGATGCAAAGCTCCTGTTCTGAGAGTGACCAACATCCTGTGCCCTGACAAACAGCCAGTCCAAACACATTGGAGACTAAATGGAGCTTTGGTCGAAGAGTGGTTAATTGTGTGTTGGTTCCCATGGACAGAATCCATGTTTCCATGTGTCATTTCCAGACTATCCAAGAGGAATTATAGGAGAGGCCAGATGAAAGGCTTGGTATGAGTGATAAATAGGGGTGAGAAAAGTGGAGGCTAGTTGGGTTAGATGAACTTCTGAGAAGGTTACTTATGGCCATTAAAGCTGGGCATTGTGCCCTACATGGCTTGAATATAGGCTGTCCTTGCTTGGATTCCCGAGGTCCTATCTTCATAAGCTCAACATTAGGATCCAATTACTCACAACAGAGCTTTATTTGATCTACTCTGGTTTCTATCCGACTACAGATATTTGTTGAGCACCTTCTATATGTCAGGTACCAAATGCCAGAATTAGCAATGAACAAGACAGATAAGGTCTCTGCCTTCAGCGTGGTTAGCATCCCATAGGTGGAAATAGAAAAACAGACCAATAAACAAGGTTACTTTGGGTCATAGTCAGTGTTTTGTGAGGAAAAGTAAAGGAATTAAACAGGGAGAGATGCTTAAGAGTGACTGAGATACTAGAAAGCCCCTTTAAATTAGGTGTTCAAAAGAGGCTTTCTATTGTAGAGGGTGGAAGAAAATGAGAGATGAGATAGAGCCGCTAACGAGAAGATCTGAGCATGGGGACTCACAGAAAGCACGTGGAGTGAGATGAAGAACTACACAAGACAGGACCTGAGAATCTGCTTGTCCTAAAGGAAGCCATGCGGTTGAAGCATCCTGAAGAGGGAAGTGAGCAGATCACAGGACGTTGGGGGAAGCCAACAGAAGTTACATCATGAAGGCTGTGGGTCATGGTAAAGAGTTAAGATTTCATTCCAAATGCAATAAGAATCTTTTGAACAAACTGGCCACAAAAAAGCACATTTTGCTTTCTTCACTTCAACTCAACAGTCCATTCTCCTGGGTTTGCATTGACAATTTGATAGCTACATCAGGGATATCAAACCCTAATCTTTGGCCAGTAATGAATTGAAATATAAGTATATAGGATTGAACTGTAAGTATGTAGTATTGTAAATCATTCACTAATGACTATTTATATTAAGCTTTTTATGGCAAGGATCTGTTCTCTCATTTGGAATATCCTAGCTAATAGCTTCTCACAATTTACCATCCTACTTTGGCAAAAAATAGACATTAATTCAAGAGAATGGCTTCTGGAGATTGATTTTACTTTTGTCAATTATCGATGATGGGAAAGCTATGAAGGATTTTTTTTTTTTTAAAGGGGCAGGTGATACCTCTCTTGGTCTCCTGTTAGATTCAAGTGAACAGTTTTATGTGAGAAAAAAATTGAGATTACAACTCAAACTTTCCAGTGTTAATAAGAAATTGTGTGCTAAGTAAGGCAATGTACCTGCAGTGAAATACCGGGTAAAATCTAAGACTCAAGCCTGGAACTAGTTTTCCCAAAAATGCACATTGAATAGTTCCTGCCATATGATTTCACAGGAGTTTCTATAATCTGCTACTTCCCAGGCACCTGGGCTCATGAATATTCAGACAGGTAGAGTGTTGAATACTTTATTGAATGATGACATCTGGCACTCCTGGATTAAGTGATGCTGCTAGTCCTAGGAGAAATAAAATAGGTTACTACTAAGAACACTGGGTTTTATATAGCACTCACTAATTAATGAAAAAATACATTCTCTATCAGTCCTTTGAGTTTTTTCTAGGTAATAAGCTTCTACAGGATGTTGTGCTAAGGTTTAGAGAAATACTAAGTTCCGTATTTACAATCTTATACTTGATATTCACCAGGTGTTTTTTTTTTTTTTTACGAAGTTTTGTTTTTAAGCCCTAGGTACTATTCAAAATATTGAGTCTACTTGTATCTCTGAGAAATTTTATGACCTTATTTGATAAGCTGCAATAAACCTACTTTAATGAAAATCTGAAACTCTAGGATCTAAGTGTTAAATTGGCCCTAAGGAAATTTCTGGAAATGTATGGGACCATAGTGAACTATAGATCCCAGCTCAAGACTGTTTGGCCAAGGACCCTTGGGGATTATTAATGTGTGTGAAAATCTTTTATACATTTTGTCTTTGCATTTCTAAGGCACAACAAGTACAGGCATAGATTTAGGTAAAGTATATTTACATTTCTTAAGCCCATGTTTCTTATCCCGAACTAGGCATTCAAAGCCTATCGTTGGTGCCAGAAGGAATCCCTAGACTTGGACGTTGCATGCTTTAAAGTGTGGGTGATTGTATATTTCCCCAATATCTGTGCCTTACTGCCCCTTTGAGAACACGACTTCTCTGCATTGATGCTTCGTTTCTTCACCCGCAACCCCTACATCAGTTCAGATCTTAATGTTCATGGTACCTACTATACATAAGCCTTTTCTCTAAAAATACCAAATCGTCCAGAACTGATAGCTTTCATGGAAACCCCATTAGTTTGTTACTTCTGGCAGGCACATGTGTTTTCCTTTGGCTGGCCGGGCTAGTGGGCTTTCCAGCAGCATGGCTCACTGGCGACCCCGTGTAGTTCCTTCTTCAGCCTGTCGAAGTCTTGTCTGACACAGGTAAACTGGACATGACTATATAAACATACCAGGGCTTTCAGTGCCACCTCTAAGCTGTCACACCCTGTCAGAAAGTCTCCCTCGCATGTCAGTGAGTGCTTCAAGCTTTCTGGGTCCAGCACAGCGCTTCACCACAAGATAAGATTTCTGCAAGCAGAACTTCGTCTTCAAGGTTTACATGTGGCTTAAAACTTAAGCTCCAAAGGCTTCAGGTCAAATGCCACTGCCATATATTTCCCCCTTGCCATATAGGTTTGGACAGTCCCCAAGGGTTCCTTTTGGAACCTTGGGCTCATTATTTTGTTGCATTTCGGCTCTGCTCTTTTCACTTCTCAGCCCTCAGCGTGTTTACACCGACTCGTATACTAGCTTTCTCTTCCAGAACACGTTTAAATAAAATTGTGAATAGGGATCCAAGTTGCTTTTTCATTTTACATTCCGTGGAACTAGTGAGAGGGAGAGTGACTTGGGTGCTGCCAGGACACCCTCCGTGCTCTCGCACAGAATTGCCCTCGAGTACCGGTCATTGGCTTTCCACACTCTGCCGAAGCATGGGAAGTTCAGAAATCTGCTCTGTAAAACGTTCTTCCAGTATTTGTTGCACTCTCTTCTAATTTCTGTCATGCTAAGTATCCTATGTAAAACCCACCTTTCTTTTCCTCTAGAGGAAACACTCTCTTTAAGCAACAGTGACCACAGTTTTCACTCAAGAGCACCTTGCCTCTTGCACTTAAGTGGACTCCCAGTTAGTGTCTGTTGAATCGAATTTAAAACCAGCTACGTAAACTCATTAGATTTAACTTGGCCTTCTAACACAGCCTGATTGATTGATAGCTCTTCTCTTTAAAGTTCTATTTTAGGGTACTCTTTGTGTTGTTCAAGTCTGGAACTTTTAAAAATAGAAGGTGGAAGAATTCCATCTATAGCCAAAGTGGTTGAAGTGTTTTAATTCCAGGGTGAAAGTGTACGTTGCCTCGTCCGTAGCCTGAGTATAGATTAATGTTTGGCTCTTCAAGATAAATTTGCCTTCTAAAAGATCACCTAGGATAATGGAGGAAAAGCTTCCATCCATCCTCACTAAAAATTAAATCTCTGGACTTAGTGCAACACAAGATGTCTCCCTTGCACGAGATAAAATGCAGCTGGGGTAGAATTCTCTGATTGGTTTTTCTCGAAAAATGCCCTAGTCTCCATCTCATTCCCTGGAGCACTGGGTAGCTGCCAATTCATTCAGAATCTGTGGGCATCTGGCAAAGCTCTGGTTTGATTGCCTTGGTCAGGTTGGATAGAAGTAGACCCAGACATTGCTCTTCCAGGCACGGCTTCTCCGTTATTGCCTTGAAGTTTATCCACTCTGTAAGTTCAATCGCCTTGAAAATTACCCTTAGTTTTCCATCGCTCACATTACCTTAGCCAGTCTCTTAGCTACTTGGATTTTGTGCGGAATATTTATCAAATTAAATCACACCAATGGGCCCCGGGATCCATGAACTATAAATACATGTATAGTTAATCATTTGACTAAATTCTTTTCTGAAAGAAAAAAATATATATATTAAAAAGGCTATCTTCAAGGAGTTTCCGGATTGTGAAAATGCAGATCTTGTCAGCATTCTGTGATATCCATTTAACAGGGCTCTGTCTAGCCTCGAATGGGAGAAAGAACCTTAGAGAAAAGTGTTAGTCCTTGGTTGCCAAAAATTAAGTTCCTTTGGTGGTGGGGGGGTTGGTTTAGGGTTTTTTTGTCAGGACTAAGTAAGCATAAACAGAGGTAATTTTGGAGTTAATCAGATTTCAAAGCTATAGGATATTTGTAAAAGATTTTATTTATTTATTTATTGGGGAGAGAGAGAGAGAGCACATGAGCAGGGGAGAGAGGCGGAGGGAGAGGGAGAAGCAGACGCTCCGCTGAGCAGGGATCCTAAGACAGGGCTCGATCCCAGGACCCTGTGATCATAACCTGAGCTGAAGGCAGATGCTTAATGGACTGAGCCACCCAGGCTCCCCCAAAGCACATAGAATTTTTCAGTCTGCATTTGTATATACCACGACAATGCTTTTTTAAATTTATTATTTATTTTTTAAAGATTGATTGATTGATTGATTGATTTGAGAGAGAGAGCACAAGCAAGGAAGAGGGTCAGGGGAGAGGGAGAAGCAAACTCAGGCAGGGAGCCTGATGGGGGGCCCAATGAGGGACCCGATCCCAGGACCCTGGGATCGTGACCTGAGCTGAAGACAGACACGTAGTCACCACTCAAGCCACCCAGGTGCCCCGAGCCTCAGAACTTTCTTTAAACAGAAACTCTCAGAACAACAAACATCTCTACAGCTTCCTAATATCCCCAGGGCTTAGAGAGGAGTCTCTTTCAAAGCTGCCTGACACTAGTAGTCCCATTGGGCAGGAGCCCCAGCTTTAGAAGTAATAAAGTAGAAGTAGAAAAGTGTTGCTTAGTAATATGTGATCTTGTCTTACTCTTTTTTTTTTGTATGGCACATTGTTTTTCCAGTGTTATTGTGTTATCATTAACTAGAATGTGTGGGCAGGGATGACATTTAATACCCCTTTAAGGCAAAAAGTTAGATATGTTATCTCATGTAACCAAATCCTCAAGCCAGGGGTTTGAATTCTATCAGTCTGTCTCCCCTCCACCTTCTGTTCTCTTCTTTTCTCTCCTGGCTTCTTTCTCTGCATACCAGTCCTATGCTCTTGAGTCAGCTCTAAACATGGTTTCTGCAGCTTCTAGGCTCACATCTCAGTTTTGACATCAGAACAGAACTGAATCAAATAGCAATTTCTGTATTTGTAGTAAAAACACAACACTGTGATCAATTTCTCCCTAAGAGTGATTGCATCTTGAAAAACTTTAGTCCATAGATGAAATGTCAACACAGAAATCCCGAGTATTATAAAATACAGAAGAGATTTTTTTTCAGTTAACTTGTCCAAATAAAATATGAATGTCAGGAATAATATAGTAATAAGGGAAATGAAAACCTCATGAGACTCAGGTGGGAATGTAAAGTGGCACAATCACTTTGGATAACAGATTTGTAGTTTCTTAAAAAGCTTAACATATATCTCTCATAAAAAAGCTAACTTTTTCACTCCTAAATATTTATCCAAGAAAAATGAAAGCATGTATTCACAGAGTTCTATGTATATCAATACTTATAGAAATCTCATATGTAAGAGTGTAAAATTGGCAACAACCCAAATTTTCATTAACAGGTGGATGGATAAACAAATTGTGGTATATCCATACAATGGAATAATACTAAGCAATAAAAATACTAGTAAGGGGCGCCTGGGTGGCTCAGTCGTTAAGCGTCTGCCTTTGGCTCAGGTCGTGATCCCAGGGTCCTGGGATCGAGCCCCGCATCGGGCTCCCTGCTCGGCAGGAAGCCTGCTTCTCCCTCTACCATTCCCTCTGCTTGTGTTCCCTCTCCAGCTGTGTTTCTCTCTGTCAAATAAATAAAATCTTTAAAAAAAAAATACTACTAAGCAATACAAAGGAAGGAACTGTTGATGCATATTACAACATAAGTAAATCTCAAAATAATTATATCCAATGAAGAAGTCAGAAAGAAAAAGAAAGTACATATTGCATGATTCTATTTGTCTAAAAAGTATAGAAAGCAAACTAATCTACAATGACAGAAAACAGACGGACGGTTGCCTGGAGGAGTGGGAGTGGAGTGAACAAGGGAGGGAGAGAACATAACGAAGGGAGAGAACATAATCGGGCATAAGAAAATATCTGCCCATGATTGACATGTTCATTGTCTTGACTGCAGTGATGGCTTCGTGGTGCTTCATGGTTAAAATCATTTCAGATCATACACTTTAAATACATACATTTTAATGTGGGGCCAAATACGCCAAAACAAAACCATTAAAAATTTTGTGGAAGTCGACTAAAGTAATGCTTTGGAAAAAAAAAATTATAGTAATAAAGGCTTACATTAGAAATGAAGAAAGGTCTCTGGGATGCTTGGGTGGCTCAGTTGGTAAAGCGTCAGGCTCTTGATTTTGTCTCAGGTCATGATCTCAGGGTCATGAGATGGAGCCCTGCATCAGACTCCTGGCTCAGCAGGGAGTCAGCTTTAGATTCTTTCTCTATCTGCCCCTCCCCCCATGCTCTTGCTCTCTCTCTCTCTCTCAAATAATAATTAAATCTTAAAAAAAAAGAAATGAAGTTCTCAGCTCAATAAGCAATGCTTCTACCATAGCAAAGTTGTAGAATATAAAATCAATATACAAAAATCAATTTTATTTCTATATACAATAAACATATAAATGTTATTTAAAAATTTTATTTGAAATTACCATTACAATAACATTAAATGGCTGAAATTGTTAAGGATAAATTTAACAAAACATGTGCATGACTTATAGGAAACTATAGCATCAAAAGTTAAAAAGGGAAGAACTAAAATTAAAAAAACCTAAATAAATGGAAGACAAACCATTTTCATGGGTCAGAAGACTGATATTAAGATGTCAATTTTTCCCAAATTGTTCTAAAAAAATCAACTGCAAACCCAGTTGAAATAGCTTTTTCTTGTTAGAAATTGAAAAGCTAATTTTAAAATGTATATGGAAATTCAGAGAACCTAAAATAGGAAAATCAAGTTGGAGGACTTACATTCCCTGTTTTTAAGCCTATAAAGCTACATTAATCAAGGTAAAATGGTGTTGGCAAAAGGATAGACATAAAGATCAGTGGGAGAGAATTGAGGATCCAAAAGTAGACGATAACGGAGCCAAAGTATTTCAGTGGGTAAAGTATATTTTTGATCAACAAATAGTGCTAAAACAATTAGACATTTATCATTAAAAAGGTGAAACTTGACCCTTATTTCCACCACACAGAAAATTAATTCAAAATTGATCGTAGACCTAAAAGTACTAAAACTAAAATCCTTTTGGAAAAACATAGGAGCAAGTCTCTGTGACCTTCAGCTAAACAAAGATATCCTAGATTGGACCAAAAAAAAAAAAATCTGCAAATGATAAAAAATAATCGATACATTGGTGTCCAACAAAATTAATTTTGTTTATTAAAAACAGTATTTAAAAAATGAAATGGCAAGCCACAGACTAGGAGAAAATATTGCCAAAAAGTGTATCTGACAATCTATACAAAATACAAAAGCACATTTACATCTCAGTGTTGAAAAGAAGAACAATATAAAAATAAAAGTGAAATATTTTAACAGTCATGTCACCAAAGTAGAAATGTAGATGATAAATAAGCACAGAAAAAGGTGCCCAAGATCATTTGTCTTTAGGGTAATGCAAATAAAACCACAGTAAGATACCAATACACACACATTAGTATGGCAAAAATTTAAAAAACTGATCATAACAAACGTTAGCAAGGATGTGTATACAGAACTCCTGGGGCTCATACACATTGCCAAATAGCCCATCAATTCTACTCTTTGTTTTTACGCAAGAGAAATAAAAACATAAGTTTGCTCCAAAACTTGTACTCAAATGTTTGTAGCAGGTTTATTTGTAATAGCCCCAAACTGGAAACAACTCAAATTTCCATCAACTGGAAATATTTTTAATCAGACCTAATTTTGAAAAACAAACAAACGTGTTCAGTCCCGATTGGAAATCTTCGAATCACATGGTTTTCTCAACTTTTATAGTAATAGCCAGATGTCTTGACTGTCACTTAAAAAGTTTCGATTTTTACAAAAATTTAGAAGACACTCTTAGAGTCAAATTGTACCACTCTTATGAAGGGAAGAAGGTGGCTTTCTTTGTGAGTTTCTCTTAGTAACTGTCATACACATAGAATAATGCTAAAAGCAACTTTAAGAAGGGCCTCCAAACAAATGCAATCTCCATTTAGTTTATTTTTATTTATTTTTACTTTCAATAAACTAATACGTAGTTGACATATAACATTAAATTAGTTTCAGGTGAACAACATAATGATTCAACAGTTCTATCTATTATGCAAAGCTCACCACGATAGCGTGTCCTATTACTGACTACATTCCTTCTGCTGTACTTTTCAGCCCCACGACCTAGTTCTTCTATAACTGGAATTTTGTCCCTCTTAATCTCCTTCCCCATTTTGCACACCCGCCCTTCCCCTTTGGCAACCAGTTCTTTCTATATTTATGAATCTCTTTCTCTGCTTTATAACCAGTCTTTCCCGTGTTTCTTTCTATATGTCTTGATAGGAGGGAACCTTTCCAAGTAGACATTCATTCTCTGGGCTCTGCAGAGAAACCCTGGCTTATATGACCTGATTTGAGTCACTAGTACCCCATGTCCTAGTTTGTGCACCGCAGAAGCCATGCTTTCTGAATCATTTTGATGAGAAATCAGTTAGAAGAAAACATGAGAACCAGTTGGGAAACAAGCTTTTCCTTTGATGTGTGTTAGTATGAAAACCAAGTACCTGGTGTGAACAATTTTCAATCTTTGAACACACACTTTAAATACAAAACTGTCACTTGAGCAAAAACTCACATTTTTAGCTGATCCAATGACAAGAACCATTTGGCACAGACTTAAAACTTCCGTATAAAACCAGCAAGTAACTGCCAGAGATTCCATACACAGTGTAACTTGAGGATTTATCCTGATCCTCAGAGACCCATCCAGCTTTCCAGAAGGAGGCCAGTAAAAAGTGGGAAGGGCTAAGGCTAAATTGGGAATGCTGCCGGGGAAGCTGGTGCTTGTAAATATGACTTCAAATTTTATTTCAGCTTTCAGTCTTTACCTGTGTCCAAGATTGGGCTCAAGGTTGGGCTCCTCGTATCACAGTGAATTCTTGAGATATATTTGAGCTACAAGAAGACAAAAACTAGAAACATGTGGAAAAGTGATAGAGAACATTAGCAAGTTGTATTAATTAAATCAAATAAAAGCACTGATAATTCAAATCCTTCAGTAATCCCAAGTTTTCATTTTCTTGGTAAATTCCTACCATTTCCCATGTCGTCTCTTAGAAAATGTTGTAAATGTTTCCTCTTGGAGTTAAAAAGTATCCAACAGAAGGGAGAAAGAAAAAAAAAATTTCTGGGAAAACTGACACACACTTAGAAATTTACTTTGAACAGCTAAGAATTAGTTCCATTCCTATGAAAATGAAGCAAAAACATCAACAAATCCACTTGTGGGCTAGGAGGTCTAAAATATTCTCTAAACGGCAACATACATTCCTTGTCTAGAGAGTCTAGAGAGAGACCAATATACTCTACTCTGGAAAAGTCTTTTGCATTCCATTGCAACCCCTGTTCAAATCTTGCTTTAGAGAAGAAAAAGCACCACTGGAGAGAGACCCTTGTCGTAACCTTTCCTCCGAGGATAGGTGGTCTCCGAGAGGCCGGCAGATCAGCAGGAATCAAGCCAGCAGATCTGTTAGTCATTCGGTGTCCTTCAGAGATGAGAAGATAGGAAATCAGAGCCTGTAGATTGTCATAAGAGACAGCCTGAGACTGAGTATGTCACACAGCGCCAAGGAAATAAGGCCAAGTATACACTAGGTTGAAGGAACAATTTGGTGTTCAATTACCTGGTGAGAAGCGACTAATTAAAATGAAATGAAGAGGGAAGGGTTCTCAACTTGGGTTTGAGCTGTGCGGGTCTACTCACACACAGATTTGTTTTCAATAAGTTCGATACAGCACTGTAAATTCATTTTCCCTTCCTTATGATATTCTTGGTAACTCTAGCTTATTTGATTGTTAGAATACAGTATATAATAAATACAACCCATAAAGTGTGTGCTAACTGGCTGTTTATTAGGCTATCAGTACACTCAAGATTTGGGGGAGTCAGAAGTTATATGTGGATTTTTGACCAAATTCCTCCTTTTTTGAGGGTCGACTGTGCATTACCCTTAACATACCATGGAGATGTGATTGCTCCTAAGGTCTGATAGGTAATGATCAACAGCAGGGGGTGTCCTTTCTCAGAAGCAGGAATAAACTGAAATGAGGTCATGTTGAGGCAAAGGTGAAAACTAACTTATTCTACTTATTCTTCCTATTTCAACAGATAGGCCCTAAATCTCATCATCAGGGGGCAGGAGGCTATGAATATTTTGATTCCTAACAAAAGCCTAATTTGTGAATTTTCTCTTACCTCCTTATAGTCACAAAACTCTGCCTCGTTAGACTTTGGAGCACACAAAAAATATACCTTCTAAAATGTGTGTTTTGTCCCTCTTAAATACACTCAGGGAAATAACACTAATTGATCTTGATAGGAAAGCTTTGAATTAATGAAATATCGGAATTAAATTTATTTTAGAGATGAGGTTTTATGACTTTTCTATACTTAAAACCGTTTGGGGGGGCACCTGGGTGGCTCAGTCGTTGGGCGTCTGCCTTCGGCTCAGGTCATGATCCCAGGGTCCTGGGATCGAGCCCCGCATCGGGCTCCCTGCTCGGCAGGGGGCCTGCTTCTCCCGCTACCATTCCCTCTGCTTGTGTTCCCTCTCTCGC
>CM053618.1:45947778-45986832 GCA_028646535.1 Procyon lotor
TTTTTTTTTGCCCTTGCTTCCCTTGCCTTTGGTGATGTTTCTAGGGAGAAGTTGCTGTGGCTAAGGTCAAAGAGGTTGCTGCCTGTGTTCTCCTCCAGGATTTTGATAGATTCCTGTCTCACATTGAGGTCTTTCACCCATTTTGAGTCTATTTTTGGGTGTGGTGTAAGGAAATGGTCCAATTTCATTCTTCTGCATGTGGCTGTCCAGTTTTCCCAACACCATTTGTTGAAGAGACTTTTTTCCATTGGATATTCTTTCTTGCCTTGTCGAAGGTTAGTTGACCATAGAGTTGGGGGTCCATTTCTGGGCTCTCTATTCTGTTCCATTGAACTATGTGTCTGTTTTTGTGCCAGTACCACACTGTCTTGATAATTACAGTTTTGTAATAGAGCTTGAAGTCTGGAATTGTGATGCCACCAACTTTGGTTTTCTTTTTCAACATTTCTCTGGCTATTCACGGTCTTTTCTGGTTCCATGTAAATTTTAGGATTCTTTGTTCCATTTCTTTGAAATAAATTGATGGTATTTTGATAGGGATTGCATTAAATGTGTAGATTGCTTTAGGTAGCATAGACATTTTCCCAATATTTGTTCTTCCAATCCATGAGCATGGAACGTTTTTCCATTTCTTTGTGTCTTCCTCAATTTCTTTCATGAGCACCTTATAGTTTTCTAAGTACAGATTCTTTGCCTCTTTGGTTAGGTGTATTCCTAGGTATCTTATGGTTTTGGGTGCAATGATAAATGGGATTGACTCCTTAATTTCTCTTTCTTCTGTCTTGCTGTTGGTGTTTAGAAATGCAACTGTTTTCTGTGCATTGATTTTATATCCTCACACTTTACTGAATTCCTGTATTGGTCTATAAGGTATAAAGATTTAAAATGTAATAGAAAATGCCAACCTGTTCTAAAGATGTATGTTTTTTTTCTCCCCACCAACAGCATATGAGAGTTTCCATTGCTTCATATGCTTATCAACCAGATTTCTGTTTTCAAATCTGGTGGAGTATAAATGTATCTCATTATAGTTTAGTTTTGTATTTCTCTGATACTAGTAGGATGAGGTATATTGGCCATTCAGACTTCCCTTTAATGAATTGCATGTTTACGTCCTTTTTATTTCTAGATTTTTATTTTTAAGTAATTTCTGTACCCAATGTGGGGCTTGAACTCACAACCCCTAGATCAAGAGTTGCATGCTCCACTGACTGAGTCAGCCAGGTGCCCCTGCATGCTGAAGTCTTTTGTCCATTTTTCTCTATTCAAGTTGTCTTTTTCTTACTGACATGTAAAAACTTCATATACTCGAAATTCAATTTCTTTGCCAATTATACATGTTGCAAGTATGTGTTAAAAGCTCACTGTGTAAAAAAAAAGCTCACTGTATATTGTCTTCTTAGTCTTTCTAAAGTTTTTTGATCAACAGAAGTATTTAACTTAGCATAGTCAAACTTACCAATCTTTTACTTTATGGTTATCTTAAGAAATTCTTTTCCATCCATAAGTTATTTTTTGTTTATGTTCTTAAAAGCTTTACAGTTTTTACTTTTAGATTTGGACTTTAACCCTACCTGGTTAGGAATAAAAAAACATTTATTTTTATGTGTGGCCTCATGTAAGAATTCACTTGCATTCATTTCTCAGGTAGATGTCTAATTGTCCTATCACTTATTGAAAATTTATTTTCCCCACCAATCTCTCATCACCTTATTACCCTTAATCACCTATCAGGTGCCAGTCTCCCAGTGGGTCTCATTATTCTGTTTCACTGGTCTTTTTGTTTGCCCCCATGTAAAACCACAGTGTCTTAATTACTGCCTTTATAATGAATCAGGATGTATAGTAAAGCAAGTTCCTCCCGCTCTCTTATTATTCAGAAATGCTTTGTCTTCTTGGCTCCCTCCAGTATTTTAATCTTATACTACTTCCTTGGACCAGCATCATGCAAAGTGTGGGGAGTGGAGCATTAGGTCCAATGGTAGACAGACATCTGTTGGTAGCAGATGAGTGCAAAAGTAAGCTATTAGGGCCCACAAAGATTTTTGCCCATTTTTCGTCTAAAAATGGAGAAATATGTCAATGATTTCTCTCTCTCTCTCTTTTTAAAGATTTATTTATTTATTTATTTGACACACAGAGAGAGAGAGAGAGAGAGAGCACAAGCAGGGGGAGTGGCAGGCAGAGGGAGAGGGAGAAGCAGATTCCCCACTGAGCAAGGAGCCCAATGTGGGACTCCATCCCAGGAACCTGGGATCATGCCCTGAGCCGAAGGCAGATGCTTAACCAACTGTGCCACCCAAGCGCCCCATGCTGATGACTTCTCCTAAAAATAAATGTTACCTCATTAGTAATATAAATGAATTGGGGTCAGAAATCCCTTCTTGTTAGTCTTGAATTATTGAGCTGAATCTGATGTACTAGTAAAGTTTGAGCAAAGGAAAAGAGAAGTATGATTTTCATTTTTCTAAATCTGTGGTTAGATCCTTTATTTATATACAGAAACTGCAGAGCTCGTCCACAATAGGTACCCAATAATGATTGCATGAATGAATGACCTTTTCATTTTCTTGAGTCAGACCCTAAGAACTTAGAACCTCTGAATAGAATCCTAAAAAATTCACCCATTAAGACAAGACATTCAGGCCTCTTCCCATTAAAAAAAATGATTTCCCTCACTCCACTTTTCCACCCACACCAAGTTGCCATCTTCTTTTACTAATATTCACCTAAGAGTCTACTTCTTCACTAACTCTTCATTCTCAGTCTTGTGAATTTTGGCTTTTACCCCTTCTATTTCTCCAGCCACTGCTGTCTCAATGGTTAAATTTCTCCAAATTGTCAAAGTCAAAGCTTTTTCCTTGAAGATAGATTCCTTTATCAAGAAAGATAACCACTTATCAACCCCCTTTTTTCATGAATATTTTGTCTCTGCTGAGGAAGGATTCCTAATAATCACTGAGCGTAGCTTAAATGCCAACATCTGCATGGGACTTTCCCTGGTCACCCTAATTGGGAATGATCTCACCTTCCTTAAAATGCCTATGTATTTTCCTGAGCCATAATTTTCTAGGCTGTGATACATATTACACTAATATCCACACAAATGCTATAAATCAGTCTGTGAAAATCTCTAGCACCCACTGAGATCATAAAACTCTATATTGTGCCTTCTCACAAAGAGTGATAATACATGTTAAAGTTTATGAAAAGTCCCAGAGTAAGGAAAGCTAAATTTAGTCCATGATTTCTTGGATGTTTCTGGCATGAAATCCCTTTTACTTGTAATACTTATTAACATTTCAGAGGACACGAGGGTGCCTGAGTGGCTCAGTGGGTTAAAGCCTCTGCCTTTGGCTCAGGTCATGATCTCAGGGTCCTGGGATCGAGCCCCGCATCGGGCTCTCTGCTCAGCGGGGAGCCTGCTTCCTCCTCTCTCTCTGCCTGCTTCTCTGCCTGCTTGTGATATCTCTCTCTCCGTGTCAAATAAATGAAATCTTTAAAAAATAAAAAAAATTAAAAAAACCCACACATTTCAGAGGACATGAAAGGTATGTCGAACATGATTTTAGAAATGATACTCAACTATTTATTTGACTCATGCAGTATCAAATTTTATTTGTTCATATATACACCTTTTCTTCCCCTCTAGAAAAGCAATGCCCACAAAACTGGGACTTTGTCCTATATAGTTTGGTGTCCCATGGAACCATGCTTCCTTCCCAAGGGCTACTTAAAAAAAAAAAATCCAGATACAGACAAAGCTATCAGCCTGTAGTCTTGAACACTGAAATTTGAGGGATTTCATTTATAATCCAGTAAGAATTACCAGCTTCAGGTCAGAGTGCAAAGCTTACGTATCATATTTGAGTTGAAACTGAAAATAACTATGAGAACCCAAATGTGGTATTAAGCTACGTCAAGATGGTTTAAGGAAAGAAAACGTGGCATAGCCAAGTTACATTCCTGGGTGTATAGCATGTAGCTATGTAGTAATGTGTCCAGAGGAGTACGCTGTTGATCATGTGCATGAGAATCTCTCAGGAGAGCTTGTTAAAATCTAGATCCTCGAGCCCTACTGCAGACCCATTGGATTATTTGGGAATTGGATTCCAGGGTATCTGCAAATTTGTTTTAATACAATTCCTAACTTATTCTATGCACACCAAAGTTTGAGAACAACTGCTCTAGATGTTTAAGAATTGGCATATTCAAAGGAAATACTTCTCACTTTACATTTCAAGAAAGCAGTTGCCTTAGAAAACAACACATTTATTCCAATGACGTTGCTGTTTCTCAGTCCAAACATTTTTTGTGACTACGCCTTTTGTGTTGCCATAACGGCCTCTAAAACATTCTTTGGTATCTACTCACTGCTTCAAATCTGTTCTTTAAAGAGTCGATTTGAATGTTAGCAATGGTTACAACCATTTAGAAGCATGTGAATGAGGTAGATGTATCTTGCTTAGTTTATAAATTAATTATAATTTGTGATTATAATAGGGTGTGATTAAATAGGGTGTGATTATGAGAAAATTAAACTCGTTTTCTTGGGTGGCTTTAACAGAGTAAAAAGATGAATAAATATCAAAAAAGCCTATGCATATTTTCATAATCCCTGTATTTATTTGCAATGAAAATTGTTAAACTATTACATTTGGCTTGTAAAAACAAATACTCAAAACATTCTATTTCTAAACATTCCTGAAAATACATTTATGCAATGCTATTGTACCAGAAACATGTACACATGGATGGTAATTCAACATGATGCCTCAAATTTCACCACGTTGATGACTTTTTAGCACAGATGTTTTCAGATTGAGTTTTAAGAGGATGAAATCAAGACAGCCAAAAGCCAGACTGGAAGGGAACATGGGGGTTGCATTCTCAGATTCTGAATAACATTTTTACTTGGTTATTGCTTGATCAGATGTAAATCTATCATTTTAAACATCTGCTTTTTTATCCTGATTTCTATTTTGACCCCAGACTTCTGTTCTGCCCTAACTGCTTGGTTTCTGGGTCCTGCTGCCTTTAATAAGGTTAGATATTTGAGCAACTCACCATAGGAGCACATTTTCCTGGCACTAAGGAGAAAATAAAAATGGCCAGTGATGGGCAAACAAGCATATGCTTTGTTCAATTTATAGATTTGTAGATTAAATGTCACTGCAACTTTTAAGACATTTTGCATTCTAACCAAGTTTATAAAACAATCACAACACCACAAAAACAGTTTTAAAAATCTCAGAACAGTTTTCCCCCAGCTAAATTTACTTTAAGAAATCTCACTAAGGGGCACCTGGTGGCTCATTTGGTTGAGTGTCTGACTCTTGATTTTGGCTCAGGTCATGATCTCAGGGTTGTGAGATAGAGCCCCACCTTGGGCTCCATGCTCAGCAGGGAGTCTGCTTGAGATTCTCTCTCTCTCCCTCTGCCCCTCCCTTTGCCCCTAAAATAATAAACTTAAAAATCTTTAAAAAAAAAATCTTACTAGGAGTCAATTACATTTTCCAAGCCTTAGTTTTGTCATCTGTAAAATATATATAATAATGAGATTGAGTTCAAAGTGTTCTTGGAAAAATAATTCAAGTGTAGTACACTAAGTGCTCAAAAGTATTAGCTATTGTCATTATTATTAGAGAAAGCAACTGGCACAGTACTTGGCCTATGTGGTTGAATAAACACTAGCTATTATATTATTATTTGAAAAAACCTTGCTAATGAAATAGGAAAATATATTAATCAAAACTTTGGGGCACCTGGGTGGCTCAGTTGGTTGAGCATCCTACTCTTGATCTCAGCTCAGATCTTGATCTCAGGGTTGTGAGTTCAAGCCCTGCATTGGGCTCCACAAAATTCTTAGTTTTTTGGACACTGCCTAATGTATTTTTTATTCTAACTAAATATTATTAAAAGCATGGATTCCTATGTTAAGCCTGACTTTCTGATTGAGATTTGTCCATATGTAAAAACTGTCATTTTTTCAGCATTAAAAATTGCTGAAATCTGCTAAGATTTTAGTCAAAGTACTTTGCCACCAAGGGATAGACAGTCAAGGAATTAAACTGAAACCTTATTCATAAATGTTTGTGCAAGCTAAAGAATGTTCAGTTTATTGACAACTGGTAAAAATAACTTAAGGTGAAGACAGATGACCCAGGCATCTTATATTCTAAGCCAGACCTACTTTTTAAATTCAAAAATGGTTCAGTTAACTTCACATTTCTCCTTTTTTTTTTTTTTTTTTTTAAAGTATTGTGCCCTGCTGCACTTCTTGGCTTTTACCAGAACAAGGGAGAAAAAAACCTGCCAAAATATCATGAGATAGGTGGCTCTCAGGGGTACTTCTTGTCAGGCAGGAAGTGCCAGATTGTAGAATGTCATACAAATTTTCTCTTGCAGACTCTAGAGGTTTGCATCTGGATACACATCTGCATTTTCTGGGTGCTGGGCCAAACTGAAACATTCAGTTTATCCATTGCTAATAAACATGTCAGCAGTTTCTTTGCTCTCACATCTGTTGTGAAAAATGTTATCTTTCCTGAAGTGTATTTATTTTGTCTTTAATACCAGCTTTCGTGGATTACAAAACAGAGATATGCCTTCACTTAACAAATTCAATAGCATATGCTGGAGAGTGCCCCATCAGAGTGATGAGATAAATTAAAGATGTATATGCTATCTTGGGTCCTGAAAAGGAAATCCATGTAAAGAAAAGCGACGACTCTAAGGAAGGCCATGCCAATGGAGACAGTGTGCCTCTTAATCAGGTTCATCTTAAAATCTATTCAAGACACTGTATGCGTCACAGGAATTCAGTGCAAAGTTTTAAAAATCTATTATCCATTGTTTTGCTATAAAGGCTGTCTTCAGTCAAGCTGAAGACTTCCTTTCCCAAGGAAACACCTTCAAACAGTTGCTTTTTATTCTACATGGTCAGAATGCCTGCGCTGCCCACTTCACTGAAATTGGAGCTGCTCAAAGATGAGAATTTGCTTATGGAGACACTCTAGAAAGAAAACTATAAGCTGTTATATAAAATGTAAATGGTTGCCAATATTTCTTCCCCTTGCTATTCTCTCATTTTATCTCATACTCAGAAGGTCCCTTTTTCAAGAGTCCATTTCATCCTCAGCAATTCTGTCTCTTTGCCTTCCTTCACCAATTTCAACCCTCTCAGAGTAATTAATCAGTGAGAAGGTGATCTCTTTCACGCAGGTGAGGAATAGCATGTTTGGAAATTCACCACGTGCAGTTTGAGGAAGCAAGTAGGAAAATCCTGATATCAAGTGCATGGCAAACGTGACTGGGGCTGTCAGAGATGTACCTGCCTCCTCCTCAGACTCTTTCTCTGAGGTTAAGAATAATGCCACACACCACCCTCTGAAATCCAAAGACTTTCCACTCAATAGTCAATTCCTGCTGAAGTCAAGGAGAGAGTGGTGAAAAGTCCCCAACCTTGCCACTCTGCCCCTTTAGCCCTATAAAATAAACCAGAAAATGGTGTGCCCACATACGGAGTTTTTTGCTAAAGGTTTGGGTCAATGCCTGAAAGAAATGTACCATTGAATGGACAGTGATTCATTAAAGAAAACAGCAAAGATGCAAACAGAATTTAAAAAGCCAAAAATTTGTTTTCTAAAGCTCAATAAAATCAATTCACTTTTGGCAAGATGAATCAGGGAAAAAGAGACCTAAGTAGAAAAACACCTCAATTGAAAAAAGGCAAGAAAATATCATTAAAAGCTAAATGATAATAAATTTGAGGAGTTAGGTAAGATGTGTGCATTATTAGAAAAATATAACTTTACAAAAGTAACTTAGAAAAAATAAAAATCCTAACCAATCTTTTACTATTAAAGAAATTTAATCTATGGTTAAAATCTGCCTAAAAGTAAAGCACCAGGTAAAGACATTTTATAAATAAGACTATCAAATATTCAAGAAACAGATAATTTCAGTCTTACACAAAAATTTTTCAGGCAGGGGAAAAAAGGAAAAAAAAATGCCCAACTCATTTTTTGAAGCAAGTCATAGCAAGACATTCTTGAGAAACTATGTTGAAAGGACTGATCCCACTAAATATCTTATTCTTAACATAAAAGCCCTAATAATTAAGTGGCTATGATGTTGGTGCAGGGATAAACACATAGTACAGTGGAATGAAGTAGAGAGACCAAAATAAACTCATCCAAATATGGAAACCTAATATATAACAGAGTTGTTATTACAGATTACTTTGGAAGAAGATTAGACTTTTCAGGAAATAGTACTAGTCTTCCAGTAAATGGTTACCAGTAAATGGAAACTGGTATTTAGTTATTCATATAAAAAATTAAAATATGATTTCATCTTATACTACACATTTAAACAGAATCCATATAAATTAAGAGTGAGATTTTTACAATTTTATGAAAAAAAGAATATATTTATTAACTCAGATTATGGAAGCATTTTTTAAAATACAAAAAATGCAAATCATAGAAAAACATAGACTTGGCTACATTAAAGTCAGGAATCACTTAAAAATTAAGGTCATCAGGAGCACCTGGGTGGCTCAGTTGGTTAAACATCTGCCTTCAGCTCAGGTCATGATCCTGGGATGGAGCCTCACATCAGGCTGCTTCTCCCTCTTCCTATTCTTCTCCCTCTGCACCTGCCTGCTCCTGTGTGCTCTTTGTCACTTTCTCTCTCAAATAAATAAAATCTAAAAAAAAATTTAGGTCATCAAAATGCTATTAGAAAGGGGTGCCTGGCTGGCTCAGTGGGTTAAGGCCTCTGCCTTCGGCTCAGGTCATGATCTCAGGGTCCTGGGATTGGGCCCCACATCAGGCTCTCTGCTCTACGGGGAGCCTGCTTCCCCTCTCTCTCTGCCTGCCTCTCTGCCTGCTTATGATCTCTCTCCTCTGTCAAATAAATAAATAAAATCCTTTAAAAAATGCTATTAGAAAAGTAAAAAGTCAAGTCACAAACTGGCAGAGGATATATATAATAAATTGTGAAAAAGCTTTTGGAATCTAGAATATGTCAAGAACTCCTATAAATAAATTTTAAAAGGACAGATAATCCAATTTTAAAAAGTAGTCAAAATACATGATCCATATATCAGAGAAGGACACAGAAGTGTCCCATATGCCTATTTTAAAATACTTGCAATTTCATAGATGCAAAAATCATCAACAAAATATTAGCAAATGGAATACCTTTAAAAAATCATTCACTGTGATCAAATGGAATTTATTCCAGGGATACAAGAGTGGTTCAATATTCATAAATCAATCAACATGGTCCATCACATTAATAAAAAATTACTAAAGTTATCTGATCATTTCAATGAATGCAAAAAAAGCATTTGACAAAGTGTAACATCTATTCACGATAAAAAACTCTCAACAAAGTATGTTTATAGGGAACATACTTCAACATAATAAATGCCATGTCTGAAAAACCCACAGCAAGGATCATGCTCAATGGTAAAAAACTAAGAGCTTTTCATCTAAGAACGAGAACAAGACAAGGATGTCCACACTCACCACTGTTATTCCACATAGTGCTAGAGTCTAATCAGACTCTGTGTCAATCAGATTACTGTGTCTAATCAGACCACAAAAAGAAATAAAAGCATCCATACTGGTAAGAAAGAAGTAAAATTTTCATTACTTGCACACGACATAATACTATATAGAGAGAACCCTAAAGACTACCAATAAACTACTAAATCTGATAAATGAATTCAGAAAAGTTGTGGGATACAAAATTAATATACATAAATTTGTTGCATTTCTATATATTGAACTAATGGAAAGAGAAATTAAGAAAACAACTCCATTTACACTTGTACCAAAAAGAATAAAATACCTAGGAATAAACTTAACCAATAAGGTAAAAGACTGGTATTCAGAAAACTATAAAACATTGATGAAAGAAACTGAATATGACACAAACAAATGGGAAGAAACAAACTCCATGCTCAGGGATTAAGAGAATCAATATTATTTAAATGTCTGTACTACCCAAAGCAATCTACAGATATAATGCAACCCCTAACAAAATATTAACAACATTTTTTATAGAACTAGAACAAATAATCCTAAAATTTGTATGGAACTACAAAAGACCCTAAATAGTCAAAGCAATCTTGAAAAATAACAAAACTGAAGGCATCACAAGCCCATATTTCAAGATATACTACAAAGCTATAGTAATCAGAACAACTGTAGTAATCAAAAGAGAATGGTACTGGCACAAAAATAGACACGTAGATCAATGGAGCAGAACAGAGAGACTAGAAATAAACCCACAATTATATGGTCAATTGATCTACAACAAAGAAGGGAAAAATATACAATGGGAAAAGAGCAGTCTCTTTAATAAATGGTGTTGGGAAAACTGGACAGCTACATGCAAAAGAATGAAAGTGGACCACTTTCTTATACCACAAACTCAAAATGGATGAAAAATATGAATGTGAGACAAAACTACAAAATTCCTAGAAGAAAACAGGCAGTAATTTCTTTGACATCGGCTGCAGGAACATTTTTCTAGATAAATCTTCTTTGGCAAGGGCACTAAAGTAAAATTAAACTACTGGGACTATACCAAAATAAAAA
Organism: Procyon lotor; assembly: GCA_028646535.1. Classification (NCBI taxonomy): domain Eukaryota; kingdom Metazoa; phylum Chordata; class Mammalia; order Carnivora; family Procyonidae; genus Procyon; species Procyon lotor. Next base: position 45,958,395 of record CM053618.1, read on the forward strand.
GCTTTGAACAATGAAGGAAATAATCAACAAAACAAAAAGACAACCTACTGAATGGAAGAAGATATTTGCAAGTGATATCTCTGACAAGGGGTTAATATCCAAAATATATAAAGAACTTACACAACTCAACACACAAAAAAACAAATAATCCAACTTAAAAATGGGCAGAGGACATAAATAGACATTTTTCCAAAGAAGACATATGGATGGCCAACAGACACATGAAAAGATGCTCAACACCACGCATTATCAAGGGGAATGCAAATTAAAACCATAATAAGATATTGCCTCCCACTGTCAGAATGGCTAAGATAAAAAACACAAGAAACAACAGGTTTTGGCAAGGATATGGAGAAAAAGGAACCCTCTTGTACTGTTGGTGGGAATTCAAGCTGGAGCAACCACTGTAGAAAACAGTATGGAAGTTTCTGAAAAAGTTAAAAAAAATTGAGCCACCCTATGATCCAGGAATCACACTGCTGGTTATTTACCCCAAAAATACAAAAACCCTAATTCAAAGGGATACATGCACCCCTATGTTTATAGCAACATTATTTACAGTAGCCAAATTATGGAGGTAGCCTAAGCGTCCATCAATAGATGAATGGATAAAGAAGTGCTTCATAGATATCTATAGCTATATCTATGTATATCTATATCATCTATGTCTGTATATCTCTATTTTTATATCTTTATGCCTCTATCTATCTATCTATCTATCTATCTATCTATCTATCTATATCTATCTATCATCTATCTATCTATCTATCTATCTATCTATCTATCTATCTATCTATCTATCTATCTATCTTTCCATCCGTCCATCCATCTATCTTTGATGGAATATTATTCAGCCATAAAAAAAAAGAATGAAAATTTTCCATTTGCAACAATATGGATGGAGCTACAGGGTATAATGCTAAGTGAAATAAGCCAGTCAGAGATAAACAAATACCCTATGATTTCACTCACATGTGGAATTTAAGACATAAAACAAATGAAAAAAGGAAAAAGAGAGAGAGTCAAACCAAGAAACAGACTCAACTATAGAGAACAAACTTTTGGTTAATAGAATGGGGAGCTGGGTAGGGGGATGGGTGAAATAGATGATGGGGATTAAGGACTAACCTTGTCATGATGAGCACTGAGTAATGTATAGAATTGCTGAATCACTATATTGTACACCCGAAACTAATATAATGCTGTATGTTAACTATACTGGAATTAAAATTTTTTAAATTAAAAAATAATTATAATTTAAGAAAAAACAACCACAATGAGATATCACCTGACACAATCAAAATCAAAAACATAAGAAATAAAGAGTGTTGGTCAGAATGTGGAGAAAAAGGAACTCTTGTACACTGTTGGGGGAATGTAAGTTGGTGCAGCCACTGTAGAAAACAGTGTCGAGGTTCCTCAAAAAATTAAGAATAGAATTACCATATGATCCAGTAATCCCACTACTAGGTATTTATCCAAAGAAAATGAAAACACTAATTCAAAAATGTGCACCCCTATGTTTATTGCAGCATTATTAACAATAGCCAAGATATGGAAACAACCCTAGTGTCCATCAACAGATGAATGGATAAAGATGATGTGAGATACACACACACACACACACACACACACACACACACTGGAATATCACTCAACCACAAAAAAAATGAAATCTTGCCATTTTCAACAAGATGGAGTTAGAGAGTATAATGCTAAGCAAAATAAGCCAGTCAGAGGAAGACAAATACCATATGATTTCACTTATATGTAGAATTTAAGAAAAAAAAACAAATAAAAGAAAAAAGAGACAAAAAGGCTGACTCTTTAAATATAGAAAATAAACTGATGGTTGCCCGAGGGGAGGTTAGTGAGCAAATGGGTGAAACAGGTGAAAGGGATTAAGAGTACATTCATTGTGATGAGCACTGAGAAATGTATAGAATTCTTGAATCACATTGTACATGAAACTAATATAATACTGTTAATTATACTTGAATAAAAATTTTTTAGAAAATGTTTGTAATTTCATTAGTAACTAGGGAAATGCATAGTTCCTAAAATCATAAATGAAATAAACATACAGACACACACACACACACACACACACACACACTCACGTTAGCAAAACAAACAAAAAGTTATACTAATCCAAATACTGGTAAACATGTGGAACAAATAGGACTATAAACTGGTATAAGAATTTTAGGAAATAACATTATTTAGTTACACTGAAACTACTCCTAGACCTATGACCTAGTAATTTTCCTCTTAATTTTACAACCTACAGAAGTTTTAAAATACATCTATGAAGAGCTATGCATAAATGTGTTCATAACAGCAGTTTTTATAATAGCAAATACATGAAACAATTCAAATGTCTATCCATCAAAAGTAGAAAGAAGGAATAAAGGGTGACATAGATATAGAATGGAATTCTTTACAGTGAAACTTAATTAAGCACCATGTACGGATAAAGATTAATTAAAAAAAAATAGTAAGCCAGAAAAACAAGTCACAGATGCTATCTATCTATCTATCTATCTATCTATCTATCTATCTATCTACTATCTATCTATCTATCTATCTATCTATCTATCTATTATCTAACTATCTATGATGCCATGTTGATAACCTTCAATAAAAACAAAACTAAACATCCCTTAGGAGCACACTCATAAGTGGTAAAATTATAAAGAAAAACAATGGAATAACAAACATTTTGAAAGGATTAAAAAGTTAGATGCGATCAGAAGGAGTCTATAAGGACTTCAACATATTGACAATATTTTATTTCTTGAGCTTAATGGTATACACATATTAATATTATTATTTTTTACAAATGCATACAATGTGTATATTCAAGTGCTATAGGAAAGAATTATGTTGATTGCCATATCCAGTTTTGTATCTATTTATTCCAAATGTAATAAATATAGAATGTAGGAGAAGGAAAAAAAGGTGTCAAGAATTTAGAATGTATTAATAGAAAGAAGACATCAGACTCGGGGGAACCTAGCCAAGTACTATGTACAAGGATTTGATAAATAAAAACATGCCAATTCAGAGACCAAGGGCAGTAAAGAGGTGGCAGTGAACATGTCAAGATTATTTAGGTTTCTTGGAGAGAAATTTCAATCTGAAGCCAAAAAAGTGCTGGATGTGGAGCCAAGACAGAAATATCTAGAGATAGCTAAAGAGGACAACTGGTTTTGGCCAGAGGTGGTGTGAATGAGTAAAGATGGAGTAAAGCAAACCTTAATTCCAGGAGAAATGGGCATCATCCAAGGGATTTGAGAGCTCTTCCAGTGGTAAAGCTGCACAGGAACTCTGCTGCTCCTTAAGAATCTACCACAAACATTTCTATTCATAAAGGATCAAATTTTATGTTCATGCAGACCTGGTGTGCATAAAACATGTTCTCAAGATGGCCTTTATAGGGATGAAGTGGATGGACTAAGTAATGTTATGTGAGCTTCTTCCTTTGGAAGTAGGAAGACAATCCTTTGCAAGGTTTTCAAGGACAGCAGTAGCGTACCTGTTAGATGATCAAAGAGGGGAAAATGACCAAATCACACTCAGGATCATGTTTAGTGTTTATTTTCAATGAATAGATATATGACCTTGGGCTGCCACACCATTCCTCTGTGCTCCAATTTCCTCATCTGTAAAATAGTTGGACCTCCACTTTCTTCAAACATTTTCTAGTTCTAACATTGCATGATGTTATGATTCATAAATTCAGTGATCCAATTCTAACTGCAGTTTCTCTGTTCTGACTCTTTTCTAGAGGCTAAAAGAGGAAAGTGTCCACAGAGGTTTTTACTTCCCTCAATTTTCCATTTTCCAATTTGGCTTGGAGGTACCTGCTCTGTACAGGAGAGCCATGTGCTGGCAGCCTGCTGGGCCATCACCTCCTTCCTTTGAAGTCCTGTCTACTTCACTACCATCCCTGGACATTAAATGCTTTATTCCTAAGACATATTTGTGCAATGGGAACACTAGTGGCCCAGTTTGGCGTGGCCTTTCATTTAGAAAGTGACTTTCAAAGTTAAAGGCAATGGAGGCCTTTTTGGTTTCTGTATAGAATGCTTTAAAGTGAGGGTATCACTTTTTTTTCCCTCTTCTACCACATGGAATTTTTTTCTTTATGGCCTACAAAAATCAATTTTTATCTTAGAAGTAAATATTTCTCCTGCTCTTAAAATACTAGCACTTGAAAATCAATATATACTGGCAAATAACATGGGAAATAGACATGCAGAACACTTAATAATGATTGAATACATGAAGCATTTTTCTTCTGTTGTTATGTGACAGTTGGATGAGTTTCAACTTCCTGCTCTCTGCACAAGCTCTAAGCTTCCAATTCTGAGATTTTTCCTTTTCTTCCTCCTCCCTGCCTCCCCATCCCCTTCTTGCCTCCTCCTTTCTCTTTGGGAAAACACAAATGGTTTTGATTACATAATAGCTGCAAACTTTATATCTCCCACTTTAATTGTTACACATCATAAACAGAAGAGTGAACTTCAGACTCCATTAAGACAAAGGTTGGTCTGGATTGTTGGGAGGCCTTTCATGTTGGTATGGTTAAAAAAAAAATTCTGTAAGGAAAAAGAAATGCATTGGGTCCAGCTACTGACCATGCTCTGACTACCAAGCACTCAGCAAAAGATACCAATTCTAGTCGAGGAAAAAGTGAAGCCTGGATCCCAGAACTAACACAGCCCCTGCAAGATTCACTCATCCCCAGAGTTTTAATATGTGAGTACCATTAAACACCAAAATGTTAAGCTAGGATATCTAAGCTGGAGTTTCCTTTTGCATTTGATTTTACTAAAAATAAAACTCTATTACTTTCATAATGCTCAATGAGTAAATAAACTAGAAACTAAGAGCAGGGAAGCACTTTTTATTTTTCCACCATTTACAAATATTCATTGAGCATACACTATGTGTGAGGCACAGTTCTAGATTCCTGGACTCCCCCAGTGAACAAAACAGCCAAATTTACCTCTTGAAAGGGAGAAAGGCACTTTTATAAAGCAGTATCTCCAGTAAAAACAAACAAACAAAAAACCAAGCCATATCAGTAAGTATATTATACAATCTTTTAGAAGGTGATAAGTATTGTGGAACCCTAGAAGGAGATATATGGGAAATCTTTTTGGCTGGAGAGTTGTGATTTTAAACAGGTTGGTCAGTGAAACTATGTTACAAAAGGGACATGTGATCAGAGGTCATTTGAATTTCACGAGAGGAGATGCTAGTGATGTTTCCATATTTGAAAAAAGTATTCTGGGTAAAGACCTATTTTGACTGTTTCTTTGGTAAATTATGCTGTTTGGAGATGTGACTTTAGATGTTTATCTTTATACCTTACTTTGCAGTACATTTAATTCATTATAACATCGTAATTTTCATTGAAGCTCTGCTATGCAGTAGGCGCTGTCTTAGGCACTGAGGATACATCATTAAGAAGGAAGGCAGTGGGGTGGGGTGGGGGAGAGAAATGAAACAGGAGGGGATGGGGAGGGAGACAAACCATAAGAGACTCCTAGACTCATGAAATGAACTAAGGGTGGCTGGGAGGCGGGGTGTGGGGGTAGGGATAGGGTGGCTGGGTTGTGGACATTGGGGAGGGTATGTGCTATGGTAAGTGCTGTGAAATGTGTAAGCCTGACGATTCACAGACATTTACCCTGGGGCAAATAATACATTATATGCTAATAAAAAAAAGTTAATGATAAAATGATTAAATGGAAATAGATGAAAATGCTGACAGTGAAAAAAAAAGAAGGAAGGCAGGATCTCTGTGCTCTTGGGAGTCTCCATCCTCAGTAGGAGAGTCAAACAAACACATAAAAGAACTTGGTTCAGACAGTGGTAAGGGTTATACAGAAGTAAATAGGCCGATAGCATATGGGTGCAGAGATAGCGGGGGTCAGGAGCAGAGCCTGACTTTGATCTGAGCTCAAAACGAGAAGGTGATGGCTATGTGAAGGGAATTCTCAGCATAAATAAGAAGTACAAAATCCCTGAGGAGAGGATGCCATGGACTTATTCTAGGAAGAGTATGAAGGCTAGTATGGCTAGAGTAAGATGGAGAACGGCAAGAGATGATATGAGAAAAGCAGACACTGTGAGGAGTTGAGCTGTGGTCCCCAAGACGATGTTGAAGTAGTAACCTCCCAGTGCCTGGGAATGTGACTTATTTGGAAATGGGGTTTTTGCAGATGATTAGTTAACATGAGATCATCATGGTGGGCCCTAATCCAATATGACCATGTCCTTATAAAAAGGGAAATTTGGGCATGGAAACAGACACAAACAGAGAACATCATGTGAAGATGAAGGCAGAGGTTGGGGTAATGCATCTGCAAGGCAAGGAACACCGACGACTGCCAGCAAACCACAGAAGTTAGGAGACAGGCATGGAACGTATTCTCCCTCACAGCTGCCAGAAGGAACCAACCCTGCTGACATTTTAATTTTGGATTTCTACTCTCCAGAACTGTACAGCAATAAATTTCTGTTGTTTAACCCACCCAGTTTATGGGGCTTTGTTATAGCTGCCTTAGGAAACAAATACAGGCAGAGACAGATGCCCTAGAAATTTAGATTTTAGTCTAAGTGATGAGAAGATACTGAAAGTCTTGGAGCATGATCTAATGAACATCTTTAAAAAGATCATGTTGGTGCTGCCATCTGGTCATGGCAATACAACCGAAGAGAGCTTGATGATCTCCCCAAAGGAGCACAATCAAACTTTGCACAGCGGTTAGAGAGCAACCATCATATATAGTATAGTTTTCTCAAATTTTCAGCAATTACATTTCCATCCTTAATCTTTAAAAGCAACTTCTTGGATACAAGTTTTAAAACCATAGTCTGCAGATTTTCAAATACTGAAGGAAGTCTATTATGTGGCATATAATTTGACCCCTTTTATGATTAGGAATACCCATTTCAGTTTGTAAAATATTTATTGGTTTGAATGTTATGTGATGCGTGAGGCATTAACATATAAAAATAAATGCAACTATGCTCTCAAATTTATAGTCTAGAGAAGACAGATACATGAGAGAATATCAATCTTTGACAGTGAGTAATAATGAAAGGTATATAGAAAGCTCTAAAGGAGCACACTGAAGAATTCAATGATGTTTTCTGGAGATGATGCTTTAGCCAAGCATAGAAAGTAAATAACAACTGGCCAAATGACAGAAGGAGGAAGATATGCTCCAGGAAAAAGGAAGAGTCCAACAAATCCATATGGTTTCCAGCTAACCGTGAGCAGATGGGCAACCCTAGAAATAAAGAGTGGTGACAGAAATGTGAGGGCAGAGAGAAGCTTGGTCATGGAGGCCCTTGTATGACAGCCAAGGCCCTTCAACGGTTGTATAGGCAATAGGGGGAGATGCAAATGAGAGATAAGATGTTCATCTCAGTAGATGCATCAGCTAGAGTTCTTTGGTTGCAAGCAAATCTGAAATTGATCACTACAAAGAAGTTTGTGGCAAAAAGTTAGAGGCTTATGGAGTTGAAGGAAAAGCTGAAAAAACTAGGCTTTGAGAAGAATTCCAGTGCAACCCCAAGATAGAGGTGGCAGGATGGTAGTGAACACCTTACTTGGGGATGAACCATTTCCAGCTGTGTGCCTCGAGAAAACAGTTACTTTATCAAATAAAATCCTTACATATGTATCAAATGCTATGTAGTTTTTTTTTTTAATTAACATATAATGTATTATTTGTTTCAGGGGTACTGGTCTGTGATTCATCGGTCTTACACAATTCACAGCACTCAACCTAGCACATATCACCCCCCAAAGTCCATCACCCAGTCACCCCATCCCTCCCACTCCCCTCCCCTCCAGCAACCCTCAGTTTGTTTCCTGAGATTAAGTCTCTTACGGTTTGTCTCCCTCTCTGGTTTTGTCTTGTTTCATTCTTCCCTCCTTTACCCTATGATCCTCTGTCCTGTTTCTCAAATTCCTCATATCAGTGAGATCATATAATTGTCTTTCTCTGATTGAGTTAGTTCACTTAGCATAATACCCTCTAGTTCCATCCATGCCATTGCAAATGGCAAGATTTCATGGACTTTTTTGATGTAAAATGCCAAAGAGTTTTGCAGAAATCATATTAAATAACTAAAAAAATCATCTCTACACTGATTTCTACTCCAAAGAATTACTTTCAACCATTTTAGCTATTTTTCTTCTAAAATTTATCTCTGTATTTATGAGTTTAAAAAAATGTTTATACTGCTAACTAAAACTAAACATAAAGACATCATATGGTCTGCCATGTGGGGAATGAGTTGGGGACAGTAGCAGAGATTGAAGGAAGCAGGGAGAGGCGCTGTCATGCTATTATCTTAGTACAAAAGTGATTGTGCTTTATTTCTATGGATCTGAATAACTTAAACGTATGCCTTAAATTGTCAATAACATATGTTGTTTATTCTGAATATAAGCATAAACATAATAGGACTACGATGCTCACCTAACATATATTAGAGGAATTAGGGTTGCATCCAAATGCACTTATAATGCAGGGAAAGTATAAATATATATTTTGGGGTTGAAAGAAATCCTTTTTGTAGGAAAAATTATTTGGGAGGTGTGAATTTGCTTATATCTCTATCTTGTTACCAGCAGAAATATAAGCTCAGTCACATCTTCCATTTATTGACTAAGGAAACTTCTCCCGATATTCATAGGACCAATTCTCTTGATTTCAGGCCAGATTGAAAAGAATCCACTTTTTCTCTTAGAGGGTTTAGATATTAAGCACACAGTTTCCACTATGTCTTTTGCATTTATCAGATTTCTTTTCTATCTCAGTTTTTTCCCTTCTGTTCTGTTCTGCAGGAAGAGGGAGGACATCTTTGGTGTTTGGTCTCACAGGACGGAGCTATGCGCTCTTAAATATCTTATGAGCAGTTTTCTGGGTAAGAGAGTTGCGCTCGGTCTCATCTTTCCTTGAAGGTCTTATTTTGTAATTCTGTAAACCATCCTTGTAAGTCTATCCACTTATCAGCACAAGTACTTAAAGAATGGAGCCCATATTTCAAAACCTAAAAAAGGGCTGAAAAATACATGGAAAAACTTTAAGTAAAACTGTAGTGTTAAGAATCATCAACAGAAATAGCCCTATGCCTGGATGCTGAACAATATCACCCCTTTAGCCATTGTCAACAGGGGCGCTTGGAAACTTTCTCTCCTCTGTGATGCCTGGGATTGACCGCAGCAGTGGTTTTCAAAGCTTAGCATGCACCAGAATCTCCCTCAGGTGCTGCTTAAATACAGGGACACCTGTGTTACTGAGGTCTGAGCTCCATCTGATGGGTCATCAAGTTCTACATGGAGGAAAATAACTTTTCAAAAAGGTGTTTTTGTTTAGATTTTTTAAAATCCTGGGGTCCTAAAATGGTAGGCAGAATCTTGAAGAGAAAGAACAGAGAAAAATCCCCATGAAGGGAATCAGATGCCAGTGCCTGTGCCTGTGGTTCCACGAGAGAGGCACCAGAGGCGACAGGAACTCCTCTTATAAAAACTGGAAGGCCTAGTCAACTCAATAATATCAGGTTATGGTACTGAGTAATTCTGTAGAAACTATAAGAACTAAAGGAATGGTGGCCTGACTTTTTGGTGGGGGGCTGAAGGGGATTCCACAATTCTTCCCAGTACCTCTCTAACAAGTTTCCCTTTTCTAATGGTGGTGGTGGTGAATGAGAATCACTTTTTCTTTTTGAGAGTCATTCCTGTAGTGAGCCTCTGTAAGTAAAAGACGATGTCAAATCTAGCATATATACTGAAATAGAAAAGGGGTTGGAGTCAATATGAGTGGTTCAAACCCCCTCAACACCTGCTATATTGCTTTTAAATATCATCTGTCTCAAAATCTGCACTTTCTACCTAGGTAGGACAATAAGGACAATATCTACCCTCCCCTCTGGAACAACCAAAACAGCCAGGTAAAATTTATGAAACAATGATTCTCAATACACCGGCAACAGAGGACAATGATCCCTGAGAAACAGAGAGTGAATAAGGTGAGCCCCACAATTATCTCAGATTTCCAATTTGTGGAAGTTGCCAGACCATAGTACATGGACAGAGAATCCAGGTAGAGTCCAGGAGACTCACTGAGTTGAGGAGATAGAGCTGAAAATCCAGAGAGATCAGAGTAGCTCATGGTTATAAGACAGTGAACCAGAGAACACAGAGCTTCACAGAGAGAGAACTCCAAAGAATTTCAAAGCATCCCCCTTGAGTACTCATTGGAATACTAATCAGTGTATGAATGGAAGAAAAACATTTGAACCAGGGAAAGAACTCCCTGAAAAGTTTAGTGGTTAATAGAACCCATCAGTCATATAGGGCCAGGAACAGTATCTGCTCTCATTAATCCTAGGAAACTTCATAATTCACAATGAATTGGGAAGAGTTCTTATAAGAGACTTGCTTCAGTAGTGGAGAATAATAAGTCCTAGGCCAAATACCCTGTTCCCCATTTAAAAAATCTTAAAAGTAGTACCCCCAAACATCAAACTATCTCTAAGCAAATTAACTGCATCCCAAAGAAAGCTCGAGAATATTATGGAAAAACAAAAATATCCAGTACCCCAAAATATAAAATTCAAAATGTCTGGCCCCTGGTGAAAAAAAATTACCAGGCATGCAAAGAAACAGGAAAATACAATCCACAATGCAGAGGGGAGGCAATTTATTGAAATTGACACAGAACTGACACAGATATTTGAATTAGCTGAAGAGGATATAAAAATGTAACTGCATTCCATATGTTCAAAAAGTTATGTAGAAACATAAAAGAAATTTTTAAAAAGCAAATCAAGCTTCTAGTGATGAAAACAGAAAGAGTCTGAGATGAAAAATACACTGGATGCGATTAACAGCAGATAGGATCTTGTGGAAGGAAAGATTAAGTAAACTTGAAAATAAAGTAACAGAAACTGTCCAAGATAAAGTACATAGAGGAAAAAAAAAAGCATAAATAAAGTAGCATCCGTGAGCTGTAGGACAACTTCAGCCTAATATGGGTGTATTTGAAAGAGGGGTAGGAAGAGGCAGAAAAAGTACTTGAAGAAATTAAAAAAAAAATTGATGAAAACTGTAAACCCAAAGGTCCAAGAAGCTCAATTATTTCCAAGTATAAGAAGCATGAAAAAAAATTATACCTACGGATTCCAATCATAATCTTTACAGAAAGATTTTTTTTAAAGATTTCATTTATTTATTAGACAGAGAGAGAGAGAGAAATCACAAGTAGGCAGAGGCAGGCGGGGGAGGGGGGGTAGCAGGCTCCCTGCTGAGCAGAGAGCCTGATGTGGGGCTCGATTCCAGGACCCTGAGATCATGACCTGAGCCAAAGGCAGAGGCTTTAATCCACTGAGCCACCCAGGCACCCTACAGAAAGATTTTTAACTATAAATTCAATGTCTTCATTAGATTTAGGGCTAATCAGATTATCAATTTCTCCTTGAATGAACTTTGGTAGTTTGTGTCTTTCAAGGAATTGTGGTCCATTTCATTTAAGTTGTTGATCTGGTGAATTCTACCAAGTATTAAAGGAAGAAATAATACCAACTCTGCACAAACTCTTACAGAAAATTGAAGAGGAGAGAATACTTCCCAAATTATTATCTGGTTCCAGTATTTTTGCAGTCAAATGCTCTACCCCTGAGTTATACCCCTAATTCCAGTATTTCTTGAATACCAAATGCGAAAAAGACATTATAAGCAAAGGAAATGATAGGCTAATAACATTTATGAACGAACATGCAAAAATTCTAAATAACACTTTATCCAAGTAAATGAAATCATACCATAAAAAGATAATAAATTATTAAGTAGTGTTTATTTCATGAATGCAAGGTTGGTTTTACATACAAAATTAATCAATGTAATTCATATTAAATTACAGAAAAGTCAATCATCTCAGTTGTAGGAAAAGCACTTGACAAAATCCAGTTCACTCCTAATCAAAACTCTCAGTAAATTAGTAACAGAAGAGAAATCTCTCAATTTGATGAGGGGCATCTATGAAAGACCTATAGCTAACATCATCCTTAATGATGAAAGACTAAATGTCTTCCCTTAAGTTCAAGAATAGGGCATTAATGACTATCACTTCTATTCATCATTATACTGGAACTTCTGGCAAGTAAAATATGGTAAGAATAGGTAAAAGGCATTCATATAGGAAAGGAAGAAATAAAAATATATTCACAGATAACATATTCTCTAAATAGGCAGTCCAATGAAATGTATGAAAAGCTACTAGAACTAATAAGTCAGTTTACCAAGATTACAAGATGTAAACCAATATCAAAAAGTGGGGTGCCTGGGTAGCTCAGTTGGTTGAGCATCCAACTCTTGATTTGGACTCAGGTTATGATCTCAGGGTTGTGAGACTGCGCCTCACATCAGATTGTGTTGGACATGGAGCCTGCTTAAGATTCTCTCTCTCCCTCTCCCTCTGGGCCTCCCCTGCTACTCAAATGCTCTCTCTCTCTCATTCTCTCTAAAAAAAGAAAAAAAAATCAATTTTATTTCTACATGCTAGAAACAAAAACTCAGAAATATAGAACTTATAATAGCATAAGAAAATATGACTTAGGAATAAAGCTGATGAAAGATTTATAAAGCCTGTATGCTAAAAACTGCAAAACTTTAAGAGAAATAAAAGAAGACCCAAATAAATGGAAGAAATATGTTGTGTTTGTGGGTACAGAGATTCAATATAGTCAAGATGTCAGTTCTTCTCAAATTGGTCTATAGATTCAACAGATTCAGAATCCTATATATTGTTTTAGGTGACAAGTTGGCTGTGAAATTCAAATGGAATTACAAAGAACATAAAATACTCATATAATACATCTTTGGAAGAGAAGAATAAAGTCTTTAAACCAAAGACTTACTTTACAGCTAGATTAATCATGACAGGATGGTATTGGCATAATGATAGAAAAATAGATCAATGGAAAAGAATAGAATCCAGAAGTACACCCACATATTTATAGACAAATGATTTTCTCTGAAGACGACAAGGCAATTCTGTGGAGAGAGGATACTATTCAACAAGTGCTATTAGAGCAACTGGATACCCAAATGCCAAGCATGCCTATGATTCACATCTCTTACCATCTGCACACATTTAAAAAGAATCCTAGATCTGAATGTAAATTATAAACCATGAAAGTTTCTGAAGAAAAAATTTCTTAGGACACCAAAGCATGATTCATCCAGCAAACAATCAAAAAGTTGACAAACTGTAGTGATTAGAATTAAATACTTCTAGTCTTTTAAAGACACTGTTAAAAAACATGCAAAGACAAGCCACCAACCGGGAGAAAATATTTGCAAATCATCAATCTCATAAAGAACTTGTATCCAGAACCTGTAAAGTACATGTAAAATTCAGTAATAAGAAAACAAACAACACAATAAAAATGAGCAAAAGATTTGAACAAGATATCTTACCAAAATATACATAAGGCTTATAAGTACATGAAAAGATGCTCAACATCATTAGTCATTAGGAAAATTCAAATTAACATCATATCACTACACAGCTATTAGAATGGCTAAAACTAAAAAGAGTGACCATAGCAAGGATCGGTGAGGATGTGGAGGAGCTGGGAACCACTGGTGAGTATGCAAAATGTGGAACCATTTCAGAAGACAGTTTAGAATACTGTTAAGAAGTTAACCATATATCTATCATTATCCAGCCATTCTGCTCCTAAGTAGAAATAAGAGCATATATCATAATGAGACTTGTATAAAAAGATTCATAGCAGTTTTTTCTAATAGTCAAAATTAGGAAATGACTCAAATGCCCATCAGGGGAATGGACAAACAATATATGTTATAGTCATACAATGGAATACTACTCAGAAATAAAAAGGAATTGGGATGCCTGGGCTGCTCAGTCAGTTGGTTAAGCTCCTGCCTTTGATTCAGGTCATGACCCCAGGGTCCTGGGATGGAGTCCCACATTGGGCTCCTTGCTCAGTGGGAGCCTGCTTTTCCCTCTGCCTGCTGCTCCCTTTGCTTGTGCTCTCTCTCTCTCTTTCTCTGACAGATAAAGAAATAAAATCTTAAAAAAAAAAAAAGAAATAAAAAGGAATGAACTTGATAAATGAAACAATAGAATGAATCTCAAAATAACTATGCTGAATGAAAGAAGCCAGAAAATAAGAAGAATGTGCACAGTTTAATTCTTTTTGTATAAAACTCCAGAAAATCTAAACTAACATGTAGTAATAGAAAAGAATCCCCACTGGATTGTCAGGGAAAGAGGGAGAGGAGAGAGAAGGGACTATAGAGGGGCAAGAGGACACAATTATGAGTGATTGATATGCTTGATTCAACTTTCTTAATTATGATTTCATGCATATATACATATGTCAAAACCTATCAGATTATGCAGTTTATTATACATAAAGGTATTACGAATATCATCTCTTTCTTTCAATTCTGTTTACCTGCTTTTTTCACTGCCCCAAGTAGATCCTTTTTTTTCAAATTTTATTTTCTTATTATGTTATGTTAGTCACTATACAGTACGCCATTAGTGTTTGATGTAGTGTTCCAAGATTCACTGTTTGCATATAACACCCAGTGCTCCATGCAATACGTGTCCTTCTTAATACCCCTTACCAGGCCAATCCATCTCCACACTCCCCAAACCATCTAAAACCCTCAGTTTGTTTCTAGGCACATCCTCTCTCATACTTCGTCTCCCCCTCTGATATACCCCATTCATTTTTCCCTTCCTTCTTCTAATGTTCTCCATGCTATTCCATATGTCCCATGTAGATCCTTAATAAACCTCTGCTTTCTGTTCATTAATTTCTCTCAGAGAATTAATTTTTGTTTGAAATTCTGAAAAAGAATGACTCCAGCCCATAAAGGCCTTAGGAATGTTACCAGTGTCACTTAGGTGTTGATTAAGACTATTTTTATGGTCTAGCTTTTATGTTTCATAAAGTTTTCATATCAGGCTAAGCAAAGAGCTATAATCACTACAGAAATTATGGTACAAGCATATCTTTCTAGGAGCAAAAGAGTCACTAAATTATACCAACTCTGTGCCTGAAAGACAAGAAGCTTTCTACATATCACTTCTTTCAAACAAGGGAAAATTACTGAGTACCAACTACATTCCAGGCATTGTGATAACTATTTGAGGGCTTACTACATCGTAGATACTAAGCTCAATATTCAGTCCTTTATAAACATTCTTTCATGCAGGTGTTTATTATCACCAATTTATAGATTAGCAATGTGAGGATCAGAAGAGTTAAATACTTGTAAACTTTTACTTATTTAAACCACAAAAATTCTTGCAAAAGTGCTTTTTTCCCCTATATAAATATAAAATCTAAAAATTTCTTCCTCCTAGTCATTTAGAGGTCTTTCTCTGGTTCTCTAGCTTGGAAGAAAAGAGCATTTGTCATTACATATTCAAATATACACACACATGCATACACAGTTTTTGGAAGGCCTTTGCAATATTCTTTCTAGTTCTGTGACTTCATTCCCAGGCCTGTTTTCATTCATCGTAGACTCTGTAGTTTCAAGGTTGTTCTAGCTTTAAACCCTCTCTTGTGAGGTGAGGAGCCCAAGGATATACAGGAGATTGGTTGGCAAATGTCAATAATGTACTTCAAAGGGGTTGGGATACATAAATTGAAAGTTGTTATTCTTCCTGTAATAGAAGAATTGGTTGAAATGTTGAATTTCCTCCAATGAAAGGTTTTAGTACCTTTCGTTGGTAAAATGGGTTACTGCCAAAGGAATGCAAACAACTAGTGGCTTGGTGTACGGTAAGGGTTTCTATAATAACACCTGAACAGCATGAGGTGCAGGTATTTTTCAAAGTCAAATAGGACTGGAAGCAAAGGGTCATGCACCTTGTAGTAAGGTGAGACATCAGTTATGTCCCATGGGCTGTTCAAAGGGGCACAGCAGATGTAAAGAAGGGGAAACTGGCATAGAGCCACATAACACATGCCTTCATTTCATTCATGGAGCAGACGGAGCACAGAGCAGATGGCCCCTTACTTTGATGAATGATCAGAAGGGAAGCCCATGGATGCCACAGAGAAAAGGAGCATACAAAATGCTTTTAGGGACCATGTGTCAAGGGGAACTCCAGATGGGATAGTTAGCTCTCTCTTCTCACTCCCACATTCAAATCCATTAAGAAATTACAGTTGAAAAGGATGATCAGTAAAGAGACAAAACAGGATCAAATGGTTAATGGTATAGGATTAATGTTTTCTTCATCAAGCTTCCACTCCAGGCACACAGACCTACATTCTTTCTTTTCGGAGCTTTGTCGCTGTTTCTTCTCTCTGAAACCCCTGCTCCTTCTGCACAAACCGAGTCTTTCTGTTCTTCAGGACTCTGCTCAATCTCCACATCTCTTCAGTTTCCCCAGCCCATAATTACTGTCCCTTCCTTAATTTCCAAATTACTCAGTTTTTAACAGCCATTCTTACTTTAATTGATAATAAGTTTGATATATGATATTCTTTTTATAAAAGAAACCTCTGAGTAAAAGTAACTTGAGATCTGAAATCATTTTAAAATTCGTCAGACTCCTGACTAACACAGCATCTAGAATATAGTAGATGTTGTGACTATTTTATTTATGCCAATCAAGATCATAATGTATATACCTTGTCATATTTGATATTTAAAAAGCACTGTACAGCAGGGGAACCATCAACAAAATGAAAAGCAAACTACAAATGGAAGGAGAATACTTGCAAATCATATATCTAGTAAAGGGCTAATATCCAAAATATATAAAGAACTCATACAAGTCAACTGTGAAATAAAAAATCCAATTAAAAAAGGAGCAGATCTAAATAGACATTTTCCCAAAGAAGACATAGAGATGGTCAACAGGTACATGAAAAGATGTTCAACATCATCAATTGTCAGGGAAATGCATATCAAATGCATATCAAAACCACAAGATACCACATCACATCTTTTAGAATGACTATTATGAAAAAAATGATTATTATGAAATCATTTTAGAATGATTATTATGAGGATGTGGAGAAAAAAGGAACTTTTGTTCACTGTTGATGGGAATGTAAATTGGTACAGTGCTATGAGACAGTATGAAGGTCTCTCAAAAATTAAAAAATAGAACTATCATATGACCCAACAATTCCACTTTGGGGTATTTACCCAAAGAAAACAAAAACATTGATTTGAAAAGATATATTCACCCCCATGGTCATTACAGCATTGTTTGTAATAGTTAAGAATGGAAATACCTATGTGTCCATTGATGGATGAATGGATAAAGAGGATGTGGTAGATTTATACGATGGGATATTATTCAGTCATAAAAAAAGAAAATCTCACCATTTGTCACAACATGGAGGGACCTCAAAAGCATTATGCTCAATGAAATAGAGAAAGACAAATATCATATGATCTCCTTTGTATGTGGAATCTAAAAAACAAACCAAAACAAGCTCATAAATACAGGGAACAGATTGGTGGTTGCCAAGGTAGGGAGTGGGGGGTGAGAGAAATGAGTGAAGGAGGTCAAAAGGTTAAAAAAAATAGGTACAAGTTTATGATATTGGGCAATATCCATAAAATAGATTCCAATGAGATCATTCATGAGAATGGTAGTTTTGATTTAAAAGATGACCAAGTGAAAATGGCATTATTACACCATGATTCAATTTTTTGTACTATGCATATATGTGTGTGTGCATAGAAAAAGTACGAAAGGCTACACACTGAAATATTACCAGTTATCATTTCTGAATGATAGAATTACAAGGGATTCATTTTATGCTTTTCAGTAAACTATGGGCATTTTACAAATATATTACTTTTGTAGTCATAGAAACACCTATGAAACTGGTAAATAAAAATTTAATCCAGAGGAACCCCTGAATCTACAGAAAAACATTATGGTATTAAACTGTTAGACAGCAGAAAGGTACTTGGTGGGGAACTGGGGGGTGGGGACGCAAATATTTAAGTCCTGAGAGCACACTGAAATTTGAGAAGCAGTGCCCTTGGAGAAGAGAGTGTGCACTATTTGGAAATTATCACTACATACACAGCAGCTATTTAATGTCCAATCACCAAGGGCCCATACAAAGGAAAGAGTATATTTGGATAACATGATGGAAATAAATAGCTCCAAGAGAGGAATTGGCAGTTCTTGGCCCTCCTATTACGCTTGATATTGTCCTTTTATTCATTAGGACTTTTTTGGTTGCTAGTGACAGAAACCAACTCTAACTGGCCTGTGCAAAAAAGAGAATCTCTTCATTCAGAAAACTCTGGAGCATATTTGAGCAATTCATAGACCTGAAAGAAGACCTCCAAGCATCAGAGTCTTGGGGTCTTTAGCCAGAGATTCAAAGACACAAGATTCCTTCTGTTTCTGTATGATGATTGTCTTTACTAGGCTTTTCAGTGAGGACATTATCTCCAATTATCTGCTAGCAGCCCTAGGCTCATATCCTCCTGCCTTGGAAACCTCAGAAAATATATTAATCCTAGTGAATTGGATATGGTGAAAATAAACGTGAGAGTGATGTCTGCCATATTGATGGAGAATGTTCCTGGGTCTGAAAATCGTGAAGACATAGAGTTTCTATGCTGGGGAAGTCAGCAAACACTTTATCCTGAAGGTCCTGGAACCACCTCATATAATGGATCAGAAGAACCTGTAGAGCTATCAGTGATTGTTAATAATCCACTTGAACTTATCTGCTTTGCTTTTGGAATCCCAACTCCTAAAATTACCTGGATGAAGGATGGACGGCCCTGCCACGACAGGTCAGGTACAAACTCTTGGAGGTGGATTGTGATTGGCCTTTTTTGGATCATGTGCCCACCCTTGATCCAATCACTGAGATGAGTGGCCGTAGACCTGAGATACCTACTTTTCAACCCTGCAGTCAGGGGACAAAGTTTTTTTTTCTCTTTAGGAATTTTTTTGGGGGGGCCACCATCATATTAAAAGATGGCAAAAATTCAAGAGAAATTAGAAATTGCTTCAGAAATATTAAGATAGTTCTACTATTTGTAAAATTTCTTTTTGCCAAGATAAAATCCACACGAGATTCATTAAAGACCATTGTTGAGATTAAAACAGTTACGGTGTATCATTGTAATTTGTATCTGAAAAATAAGCGTTTGACTATGTTGGCTTCTAGGAATATACAAAAGTTACTGAAAAAAACAACTAAGAAAATCTGTCTTGCAATCCTTTGGAGACACTCTGCTTTGGAAAAGTGCCGTAGCTACAGCTCTAGCCCCTCCAATATTCGTTACCTTGCTTCTTGGCTTTAGATAGAAACATGTAGCTCTACATCAAAAACTAATGATGTTCTACATAGTGGCTAACTGAACATAATAATAATAAAAAAATAAAAGCAGAATTGACTAGCAAATGAAGTAATAAAAAAAAAGCAACCTGTAGGTCAAACAAAATCATTTTGTTTTTAATTATGTTATAAGCAGCACTTTTTCAACTGAAACTGTTTCGTAGCTTTTATACACATGTTCAAAGCAAAAAAGGGAGATGGGGGAAATGGTGTGGTATAGACTTACTCTTATCTGAATGGGTCTCCTCGGAATGGATTACTCTGAGTTCAGCTTCCCCCCGCTGGGTTCTCTTCTAGAGACTTCTCTCCCTGGCCCCCTTCATGCTCATAGTAAATCAGAGTTTCCCAAAGTTTCTGTTCAGCGTTTTCAACTTTGTGAGTTTCTGAGAAAGTTTAATGTCTAGCTACCACCTGCATTTTTCCCTCTGGGTCTGTGCATCATAAGGCAGACGTAGTGTTAAATAACTACCTCATTTATCAGACAGTGATCCATCCTTGAGACTCTCCCTTGCTCTAAATCATAGTCTACAATGGGCCTTATGTAAACAGCTGAGTTTTTCTTTATTAGCCAAGATGAATATCTCATTTAAGGAAAGTATTCATGCCTAACAGCTTCAAGAATCAGAAGTCATGACTGAATACTAATCATAGACGGAAAGGGGTTATAATCCTTACACTTTGATTTTTTAAAAATCCCATAATTCCATAGAATATCCTTCATATTATTAAAAAAAAATTCCTTTTAAGGAAGTGAAACTCAAATGAGTTAATTCTGTATTCCTTGCTCGTTCCTTTACTGGAAAAAAATGTATATTTCCCATAATGTGAACAAAACTCCCTCTGGAGTGTTTCCCCCCTCCCTTTATTGAATTATCCATGAATCATCATTACTTAATGAATATTCTTAAAATAAACACACCTATGAAATGGGGAGCCAGGTCAAAAACAAGTAACCATCACAACCCCAAGAAGCCCCCTTGTGTTTCTTTCCAGTTACTATATCTTCCCACTATGATACGTATTTTTGGTCTGTCTTTGGAACTCATATCCTTCTTCAGTATATACTCTTCTGTGTCTTGCTTCTTGCACTCAGCATAATGTTGAATGAGATTCACCCATGTTGATGCATGTAACTTTGGTTTGATTATTGTCATTGTAACTTAGTACTTCATTACCTATATAGAACATAACTTACTTTCCATTTTGTTATTGATAGGTATTTGGCTTATTTTTGGATTGAATAGTTCTATTGAAACCTTTGTACATGTTTTTTGGTCACCACATATATGAACTTCTAGTGGTATAAACCTAAGAGTGGACTTGCCAGGTCATAGAATATACATATGTCCATCTGTAATATATAGTATCAAACTGTTTTCTAGCTTTGTTAGAGCAATTTACACATCCACCAGCAGTGTATGAGTTTTATTTTCTTTGCCAATACATTCTGGTGTCTGTGTAGTAGGCTCATATTGGTGTTCTAATTTGGATTTCCCTGAAGGACTATTAATTTTGAGCACCTTTTGATATGTTTATTGACCATGTGAATCTCTTTCCAACATGTCAGTTCAAACCTTTTGCCCAATAATTTGCCTAATAATTTAATTAAGTTTTCTGTCTTACTAACTTGCAAGTATTCATTATATATTCTGGGTATGAGTCTTTTGACAGATACATGTATTGCAAATATTGCTTTCCTCTTTGCGATTTGTCTTTTCACTTTTATCTTTTTTTTTCAAGATTTTATTTATTTGAGAGAGAGAGAGCATGAGCAGTGGGGGAAGGTGAAGAGCAGAGGAAGAGGGAGAAGCAGGCTCTCCACTGAGCAGGGAGCCTGACAAGGTTCAATCCCAGGACCCCGATATCATAACCTGAGCTGAAGGCAGATGCTTAACCAACTGAGCCACCCTGGTGCCCCTGTCTTTTCACTTTCTTAAGGGTAACTCTTGATGGACAGAATTTTTCATTTTAACCATCATCATTGGTTCTTGATCCTGTCCTAAGCTCTAGGTCTTACAATGATTGAATTCATAATAAATGAATTCTCCAGATGTATGGTATATATTCAGAACTGCATCTGAGCCTTTAAATCCAAGGACTTCCTGGGCTTCCCAAAAGTGACATGCTATGTCACATCTTCATGCTATGAGTCTCTCCCAGACCTGAAAGCAGCTCAGGCTCTCACAAAGGGTCAAAGCTGAGGGTCAACGATTCTACAGCTCAAGTTACTAGAGTCACAAGATGACCTCAGGCCCAGCCAATACAGATCCTCACTAAGAATTCACAAAACACATAGGAAGGCTCCAATTTGGGCATAATCAAGTTTCTTGGGTAGGAAAGGAAGAGGAGGATGGGATTATATCCAAGCATACACACTTAGAGGCAAAAACATTTGAAGTTCTAAATCAAGAAGAACCTCTATCTTCTCTCGAGATCACTAATATTCCCAGAATGGCCCCCATTCCACATTCCTGGATTTTAGTTGTTTTGTTTTCCTTGGATTTTCTGAGTCAGTCTTACATTCTATAATAAGCCCCATTTTCTATCTAATTTAAATAGTTGTCTCTTCCTTTATCTAAACATGTGTAGCTAATATAAATTTGGACAAATGCTAGAGATAAAAACACAAAAAACAAAGGCAGTTTATTAGGGCAAGAATGAGATAAAATCATAGGTAATAAATATTTTCCCCTGTTTTGTGAACATTCTATAATGTCCCCTGGCAAGTCCTAGGATATCTTGCCTACTCAGTCTGGAAGATTGGTCTATGACAATGAACTACAGTGCCCTCCCTCAATAAAGCTAAGTCCCTTTTGATATCCTGCAAAACTATAAAGAAAGATGGAAGTTAGCGAACAAAGCTGTTATAATTTCCCCAAAAAGCAGAGTCTGAGGTAGACATTAGTGTGTGGGAAGTACATGAGGGAGTGCTTTTGGAGTCAGTACTTGTGACAGGAGGACAGGAAGCATAACAGCAGCTGGAGATGTCAGACTGCAGTGCTATCACAACAAAGGACTTACCTGAACTCAGCAGCGCTCAGAGCTTGGGATGTCCCTTCAGTCTCGTCCAACTTGAGGCTAGAGCTGGACCTTTATACCTTTCGCTCATTGGACGAAGGCTACCCTGGAAAAGGAGTGTGACCACGGGTGAGGGAATTCCAAGAAAGAGCAGACAGATAAATGTTTGCAGCTAGCATCATTCTCAGCAGTTAGGAAAACAAGTCGTCCCCACCTGAAAGAGGATATGGGGTGGTGGAGGCTGGGCCACAGGATCCACGACGCATCATTTTCACATACATACGAAAAGTATTCCAAGCATATTCTTAAATTAATATCCCAGATTATGAGGCCACATTTCTCCACCATACAATGGTGAAAAAAATGGTCAAGGAGACAACTAAGAACCTTACAATTTTCTTACTGTAACACAATGACTATAGTTACAAACAAAGTAACCAATGTTTTAAAACTCAATTTTTTAAGAACTCATCTCTTTCTTCTCTGGAGGGTCTTAAGCTTCCCAGTCTTGCCCAGTTATCTCTGCAAGTCCCCAAGGGGCTTTTAAGTGTATGAGGAACAATTAGGCCCATACATCTTGACAGCCTTCTTGTCAAGGCATTCTGTAGTTTCCTGTCTTGACAGTGCCCTGCCCTACTAGGCAAAGTAGTCTAAACTGATGGACATTTTGAACCTCAGAGTGCTGGACCTACATTGTGAGGTGAGGGACAGAGAGAACTCCTTTGCTATCCTGGGTTATAATTTGTTACAATGCCCCATAAGAGTTGTGTTTGTGCCCACAGTGCCTTCCAGATCTTTCTGGAAAACAGATCCCATAGCTTAGGTCTATCTCTCTACAAGAAAACTGAAAACCAGTTCATGAAGCCAGATAGCCTGACTTCCCATGCTTCCCTATGGGATAATTTTTCTTCTGCCTGAAGAATTCCCATTAGAATTACTTTCAGTGAACCGCTGCTGATAATGAAGATTCTCAGTATTTCATTGCTTGGAAATGTCTTTATTTTACCTTAATTTTAAAGATAATTTTACCAGATACAGAACTTGAGGTAGGAAATTCTTTTCTCTGAGGTATTTGAATATGATTTCCACTATCTACCGCCTCCCATAATCTCTACTGAAATTCGTTATTGTTTCTTCTTTGAAATCAAAATCTCTTATCTGGCTGCTTTTAAGATTTTTCTTCTTTTTGGCTTTCAGTAGCTTTTTTATGATTTTCCCTAGTGTGACTTTCTTTATACTTTCCTACCTGGAATTCATAATACTTCTTTAATCTATGGCTTGATGTTTGTCAGCACTTTGGGAAAACTAACAACCATTCTCTCTTCAAATATTGCTTCTACTCTACTCTTTCTTTCTCCTTATCTAGGACTGCAATTACACATTTGTTAGACTTTCTTACTATGCTATATGATTCTTATATTCTGCCTTTTCCTTTCTCCTTTTATATTTTATCCTGGCTTGTTCTAGTCACTTATCTTCCAATTTACTTATTCTATTTGAGCTATGTATAATCAGCTCTTAAATTCATCTACTTATTTTTAAAACTCAGTTATTAAGGAGGGCACATATTGCATGGAGCCCTGGGTGTTATATGTGAACAGTGAATCCCGGAACACTACTTCAAAAACCAATGACTTGGGGCACCTGGGTGGCTCAGTGGGTTAAAGCCTCTGCCTTCGGCTCAGGTCATGATCTCAGGGTCCTGGGATGGAGGCCCACATCGGGCTCTCTGCTCAGCAGGGAGCTTGCTGCCCCCTCTCTCTCTGCCTACTTGTGATCTCTCTCTCTCTGTCTCTCTCTCCCTGTCAAAATAAATAAATAAAATATTAAAAAACAAAACAAAACAATGACTTAAGGAGGGCACGTATTGCATGGAGCACTGGGTGTGGTGCATAAACAATGAATCTTGGAACACTGAAAAATAAAATAAAATTTAAAAAAACTAATGACGTACTGTATGGTGACTAACATAATAAAAATAATTTAAAAAATAAAAAATAAAGCTCAGTTATTGTATTTTTTATTTTAAAATTTGATTCAATTACAGACTCCAGTTCTCTGCTGAAATTTTTCACCTTTCCTCTATTTTCTCAAAAATATTAATCAGAGCAATTTAAAAGTCCATGTCAGATAACAGTAATAAATATTTTTCCTATAGGTCTTTTTTCCTCTGAGTGTCTTTTTTCTCTGCACTTTTGCTCATTTGGTCTTGCCTACTGGAATGTCTGATAATATTTTATGAAACACTATGTGTATAGAATATTTTAAAGAGAGTGTAAAGCTTTTAATGATGTTATCTCCCTACACAGAGCATTTACTTTGATTTTGGTGACCCATTAACCTAAGCAGATCACTTTATTCTAATCTGGGATTAAACTGACTTTAGAGTTTTAGTTTCTGCAATGGCTGATTCTGTTCATTTTTCCTCCAGGTTTGTAGCCCCTTAGGGGTCCCATCTGAAAGCGTGGTTATTTATCAGATCCTTAACACCTTCACAGATTCCAATATCTAATTTTTGTCCCTTCAGTCCCATAAAACTGCAAAAGCTGCCCTCAGTTTCTTAATTTCTTGGCTGCTTCTAAATTGAGGAATATCTTAATGGGGAAACACCCACAAATGTTACGGCCATCTCTTTCTTCTATTATTTTTAAGGTCTTCAACCCTCAAGTTCTAGCTGCCTTATGGTTTTCCAGCGCCATCAAAATTTTTAAAATGTATCTGCCATTCAAACTTTTGTTGGCGTTTTGATCAGATACAAACTATTCTATACTGGCTAGAAGTGAAAGTTAACTGTTTCTCTTAAGATTATCATCTAACATCTATCATATCTAGATTAAACTGAATATTTTTTGATAGTGCTTAACTCACTAACATTTAACAATGACAACCTTCAAATTAATACTTAGGAATAATACTTAGGAAAAGATCTTTTTTTAAAGCAACATTAAATATATGTGATTTCTTATTCAGACTGCTAACGAGCTTTTAAATGTAAACTTCACATAGTCCACTCTTTCAAACAATGCAATGATAAAGATCTTTGGATGTATACTTTTGTGTCATGATTTCTTGATTGTTTCCTGAGTCGACTTCTGAAGGCATAATTTCTTGGTCAAAGTTGTAGACATTTTAAAGTGTTGCCACGTTTTAGCCCTCTTGTCTCCAGAAAAATTTAACTATTTACATGCTAACAATTGGGCTTAATTTTATGTGTGTATCTATAACTTTATTTTTTTTTTAATTTAAGAAGAAACAGGAACTCACTGAACACTACATCAAAAACTAATGATGTACTACTTGTTGGCTAATCGAATTAAAAAAAAAAAAAGAAAACAGGAAAAATATTTGTATCCTGGAAAATACTTTTCCCCACCCATCATCCAGTCATAAAATTTATAAAAGGAATTTTTATTTTATCCTTCGCACATAGCAAAAAATCTCTTTGAGCTTGATTCAAAATATATTAAATTTAATCCATAAGGATCTTTTATTCCTAGCAACATGTTTGAGTTTATATCAAAGAGAGAGTTCCATGAAATTCCTGTTGTAACCTTAAATGATTCAGTAATTGCTGAAGTAGAGCTTTGGTGGGGAAAGTCTAACAAACAGAAAAGTAACTTAAAATTTTACAGAAGTTGTGATATTTGGAGCGCCTATGCAACTTTTGTTACCACCCATTGGTAAAGCACCATTTGAATATGTTGAGTATGTTTAATAAAAGTCAGTATACAGTTTATACGAGGGAGGAAAAACTCAAGTTCTGCACTTTGGAGTGACAGGACCAAATGTGGTGCGGCTATCTCTTTAAAAAGCTACAGGAATACGGGGTGGCCTAGGGCGCTTCAACCAGGGAGGCTCATTTCAAATTACCAGGCACGTCTATTATGAAGTGTTGAAAAGAGAAAGAAAAACAAATAATAAAGTTACAAAATAAAGTTTATTTTATCAAAATTAAAACTGCTTCCTTCTCTCCACTTGAGAGTAACCTTGAGATGGAACAGTCTGAGGATTACATTGCTCTAATCCCTTAGCAGTTAGTTCCACAGCGGGAGGCGCCTGCTACAGACCAAATTATAGGGTTAGGAATGTTCACAATTCTGTGACCTGATTGGCTGACTACTCCTCAGGGCTTTTGAATCAAATATTTATACATCTAAATGAGAGCAAAGAAAGGAAAATGGTTCATAAAGAGAGTCCCAGAGCATGTATTATTGAAATAACAGATGGAAATATTATATTTTTGAAACATTCTTTCTATAAAGAAGTCTTATGAAGTGTGTTTTGGTAGGATAAGCTGAGCCAAAAGCGGAGGGGGTGGGGAGGGAGTTTTATTTTCAAATTTTTGGTGTCAGCAGTACACAAAGCTAGTGCGTCCGCATAAAAGGCATGTCTCGGAATGCGGTGCAGCATCGTGTGTTTGCAGTTTCTGTCCTACATAACAGCACCAGGGGATGAATCCTAAGAAAACACTTGATTGTCCCCGCTCAGTTTGTGTGTCTAGTTTTCTGAATGTTGACCCTTGATGTCTTTGCAGACAGTGTATGGCCTCCTCTTACTGAATTTTTCATGTTTCCTAAAGTGACTGAAACCTAAGCCAAGATCGAGGGCATCATCTCAAAAAAGCTACTATTGGCTACCTCAAACCAGATGACATTTTGGTAACAGATAGATTAAGGTTGTAGATTTTATACCACGTGAGCAATATCATTGATCATTTAGAGAATAAAAATGTAGGCTTGCAATGCAAGGCAAAAAGCAAGAAAGCAGGCAGAAGGCCAAATAAAAAATTGATTGCTTTATTTTCTTCTACATGGGAGCCTGTACCCATGACAGAATCAATAGTTCAGATTTATTCTGTTGTGTTTCCAGGAAAAAATACCCCACTACTAAGCAATCAATTTGAAGTGCTCATGGTGAGTCTAATTTCTCTGCCATTTAGCTCTCAGGACATGGTTCAGTTATTTTGCAGGTCTCAGCTATTAATTGGATCTGCTATATGATGATGTGATTTATTACATGGCAACTGGCAGTTACTTTGGCCAAGGAAAGAAAAAGAATTCACAGTAACAGAATTATTTTAACCTTGAATCTAGACATGATCTATATCTGTGACAAAGATCTGGATGCAATTCCGGTTAAGTGTATTCTTATAAGGAATGCCCTCTCTCTCTCTGTCTCTCTCTCTCTCTCAGGAATACCCTCTCTCTCTCTGTCTCTCTCCTTCACACACATACACACACACACACACACACACACACACACCCCTAACCTAGGAGAAGGGGAAATGGTTATGAGGCAATAAATAAAAAAAGTTCAGTCTTGTTGAAGTCCAGGCTATTGATATTTGCTGATCAGGTGATCTAGGAATTGGTGACAGTTTGAGGATTTAGTTTTTGTATACAGGTTCCCAGCCTCAAACAACAGTCAGTTGGCAAAGGTTAAAAAGCCAGTAATCTATGGCTTCTGCAAAATCAGAGTGAGCAATCAGATGGTCACCTCTGCCAAAAGAAAGAAGCAAGAAAGAGAAAAAGAGACTGCAACTCATTCCCACCCACCAGTGGGGCCACCTCAGAGTAAAGAAGAAAAAAAAAAAAGCTTTAGTAACGGCTCCTTGGGTGACAGCATCTGCTCAGGGATTTGGCTCAGAGGGCCTCAGAAGCTCAGGGTTCCAGCCAGCAGCAGAAAGGACTCTTGGCAGAGCTGCTTCCTGTACCTCTTTTGATCATAGGGCTCAGGCTTGGAAAGGTTTTCAGCAGTCTTGTGGTTTCCTGGTCGTGCGTCAGTACATTCTGGCTGAAACACTTCACTTCCTTCAGGCCAGCCCCTCCACCAATGGCTCCCGGCTCCATAGTGCATTCTCTCCAGCTTTGAACTAGACTCCAAGGACACTGCTGGCTGCAGCAAGTATCCTGAACGAGAGGTTTGCAGCTGGGATACTAGCATTGCCCTTCTTGTGATGAGGAAGTTGCAAGAGGAAAAAATAGGTCTGATGGAGTCACAG
>CM053618.1:45996441-46073121 GCA_028646535.1 Procyon lotor
AGCCACCCAGGCGCCCCTCAATGCATTTCTTTAATCTTGTTATTAATTGGTTTATAAAACTGGCTGCTCCCAATGTAGGGACATAAATATTTACAATTGTTAGATCTTCTTGTTGGATAGACCCTTTTACTATGATATTGTGTCCTTCTTCATCTCTTATTACAGTCTTTAGTTTAAAGTCTAGGTTGTCTGATATAAGGATTGCTACCCCAGCTTTCTTTTGATGTCCATTAACATGATAAATTGTTCCCCACACCCTCACTTTCAATCTGGGGATGTCTTGGGTCTAAAATGAATCTCTTGAAGACAGCATATTGATAGGTCTTGTTTTTTATTTTTATCTAATCTGATACCCTGTGTCTTTTGATTGGAGCATTTATCCATATACATTAGAGTAATTATTGAAAGATATGAATTTAGTGCCATTGTACTACCTGTAAAGTCACTGTTTCTGTAGATTGTCTCTGTTCCTTTCTGGTGTTTGTTCCTTTTGGGCTCTCTCCTTGCTTACAGATCTCCTTTAATATTTCTTGCAGGTCTGGTTTAGTGATCACAAATTCTTTTAGTTTCTGTTTGTACTAAAAAATCTATCCCTCCTTTTATTCTTGCTGGATAAAGTATTCTTGGCTGCCTATTTTTCCCACTTAGCACATTGAATATATCAAGCCAGTCCTTTCTGGTCTGCCATTCTCTGTGGACAGGTCTGCTGCCAGCCTTATGTTACTACCCTTGTAGTTTAAGGACCTCTTGTCCCAAGCTGCTTTCAGGATTTTCTGTTTATCTCTGAAATTTGCAAGCTACGTTGCAAATTTGCAAATATTCTGTGTTGTGTTGACCTATTTTTATTGATTTTGAGGGGAGATCTCTGTGCCTTCTAGACTTGAATGCTTGTTTCCTTCCCCAGATTAGGGAAGCTCTCAGCTGTAATTTGTTCAAATAAACCTTTTACCTCTCTCTCTCTTCACCTTTTGGAACCCCTATTATTCAAATATTATTTTGCTTTATGGTATTACTGATTTCTTAAAAGTCTCCCTTTGTGATCCAGTAGTTAATTATCTCTCTTTTTCTCAGTTTCCTTATTTTCCATCATTTTGTCTTCTATATCACTGACTCTTCTACCTCATTTATCCTAGCTGTTAGAGCCTCCATTTATTACTGCATCTCAGTAATAGCATTTTAAATTTTGGCCTGATTAGATTTTAGTTCTCTTATTTCTACAGTAAGGGATTTTCTAGTGTCTTCTATGCTTTTTTAAAGCCCAGCTAATATCTTTATACTCATTGTTTTGAATTCTAGTTCCAACATCTGACTTATATCTATATTGATTAAATCCTAGACTCCTTGTTTGCAGCCAGCTTCCCTGCTCCTATGTCTGGGAACTCTGCCACACTCAGGCACCCCATTCTTCTTCTGACCCCAGGTCTCCTGAGACCATGCTGTCCCACCTGGGATTCCATCTTACTCTGCCATCTGAGCACATTTAAGCCAGAGATATGGAGCAGACTTCTAAAAGTTCTGATTTTGCACTCTGCTACTTATAATACTTAGTTGTAACCTCCTTAAGCAGGCTCCCTCCCCATGCAGTATCCTCTAATATATCGACCTTGGATTCACATCTCCACACCTTCTATCTTCCAAAAAGTAGTCACTTTTCTATTTGTAGAATTGCATCATTTTTTTTCTCAGCTCTCTGATTGATTTCACAGGTGTTCAGAATGATTTGGTAAATATCTTGCTGAATTCCAAGGACCAGATGAACTTAGGGTCCCCTACTCCTCCATTACCTTAACTCCTCCCTCTTAGAAATGCATTTTAAATATAAAGACAGAAATAGGCTAAAAGTAAAAGAGTGGAAAAAGAAAAACTAGGGAAATACTAACATAGGAAAGGTAATGTGGCTATATTAATATCAAAGTATACTTCAGAATAAGAAATATTAGCAGAAATATAAAGGGCATTTCATAATAATAAAGGGATAAGTTCATCAAAAAGACATATTATGTTTTTTTAAAGGTTTTATTTAGTCATTTGACACAGAGAGAGAGATCACAAGTAGGCACTGAGATAGGCAGAGAGAGGGGGAAGCAGTCTCCCTGCTGAGCAGAGAGCCAGATGCGGGGCTCAATCCCAGGACCATGAGATCATGACCTGAGCCAAAGGCAGAGGCTTTCACCCACTGAAAGACATAATCCTAAATGTGTTTACACTCAATAAAAGAGCTTCAAAAACAAAAACTCATGAACATGAAAGTAGAAATTTAAAAAATCCAAAATTATAATTGGATGCAAAAACACATTTCTCCCAGCAGTAAAATTTGAAAGAAAATCAGTCTGGAAGGTTTGAACACTATCAAACAACTTGAAAACTATTTGCTATATACCAGCAATGACAGGAAAAACATTTTTTTCAAGTATAAATGGAACATTTACCAAGATTAACCATACATGAAGCTATAAGAAAATTCTAGGAAAATTAAACGAATTAAAGTCATACAAAGTATATTCTCTGACTTCAAGAAAATTTAAAAATTAGTTAATAACACATGATACATGAAAATTCACCATATATTTAAAAATTAAACAACATACTTTTCAATAAGCAATGAATTTAAAAAGAAAATTACAAAACAATTAAGACAATATTTCAACTGTATGAAAACAGGAACACACTATGTCAAAATTTGGGGAATTCAAAGAAAACAGCAGCTAGAGATAAAGTTATAATGCTTATATTGGAAAAAAGGAATGTCTGCCATCAGTGATCTAAGCTTTCATTTTAAGAAGCTAGAAAAAGATGATACTATTAAGAATAAAGTATGAAGAAGGAAACAATAAAGAAAAGAGCAAGAGTCAGTGAAATAGAAAAGAAAATCAACAGAGAAAAATTAAAACTCTAAGAGCTACTTCTTTAAAATACCAATGAAAATTAGGAATATTTAGCTAGTTTGATCAAAAAGACAGATTTTCACTTACCATAACAGGGAAAAAAGAAGAAAAACTTAACTAAATAAAAATTTTCTTAAAAATCAACTACTGCTCTTCAAATGATATTACTAGGAAATTAGAATGCAAACCACAGATTGGGGTGAGGTGTCTGTAATACATATATCTGGTAATACTATGCCAGATAAAATGAAATACATATATCTGACTTATGCCTGATTTATATATACATATATAAAATATTTATATGTCACTCTTACAGTTATGTAATAAGAAGACAAAAAAACCAGTTTTCAAATAGGGTAAAAAAATTGAACATACCTTTTGGAAAAGAAAATATATAAACAACCAATGAGTAGGAGAAAAGATTTTCCACATCATCAGTAATCAAGGAAACACAAACCAAGCCCACAATGAAACATTACTACACATGCATTTAGAATGGCAAAAAAAATTAAACTGTCAATATTCACTGTTGTTATGGGTGAAAAGTAACAGATACTCTCACACACTGACGGTGGGAATATAAATGGTATACCACTTTGGAAAACAGTCCAGCAATTTGTACTGAAGGACACTTACCATTTGACACAGTGATTTCAATTTTAGATATTTATCAATAAAAACTGAAAACATTCATTCACAAAAAAATCTTGTATGTAACTACTCACAGCAGCTTTATTTATAATGATCCCAAACTAGAAACAACCTAAAGGTCGTTAAAAGGTAAATGGATTGGGGTGCCTGGGTAGCTCAGTGAGTTAAAGCCTCTGCCTTCGGCTCAGGTCATGATCTCAGGGTCCTGGGATCCAGCCCCGAATTGGGCTCTCTGCTCAGCAGGGAGCCTGCTTCCCCCTCTCTCTCTGCCTGTCTCTCTGCCTACTTGTGATCTCTCTCTCTGTGTCAAATAAATAAATAAAATCTTAAAAAATAAAGAGGTAAATAAGTAAATTATGGATACTACTCAACTAAAAACATAAAAGAGGAATTAACTACTGACATGTGCAGCCACACGAAGTTTCAATATTATACTGTCTGAAAAAGGCCAGAAACAAAAGAGTACATCCTCTTCTATTGTATATACATTCCATTATACTGCTGTATATTCTGTTATATGAAAACTGGAATAGCCAAAAGTAATCTATCTACAGGGACTGAATGAGGTCAGTAGGTGCTTGAGACTGAGTAAGGGGGAAGGAGGTTGACAACAAATGGGCAGAGGAAACTTTATGGCTCATAGGAATACTCTATATCTTAATTCGGGTGACGGTTACATAGGTTTACATTTTTGCCAATACTTATTAATTGTTCACTTAAGTTATGTGCATCTTATTCTATGTAGTTTATATTTCAATAATATTAATTTTAAAAGAAAAAAGATATAAAAATCTAAAACTTAGCACTCAATTTTGTTATGATTATTTCTAATTTTCCCAAACTTTTTTCACTGTTGAGATGAGATTCTATGCACTATATGATACCATTTTCTCTACTTCTATCTACCACTTACAATTTACCATGTCATCAATGATTATTTGTAGACATTAAATAACTTACTGATCTTTGCTTTATTTTAATAAAAAATTATTATAGTTTAGATTTTCCTGTGATTTCAGTTTTTAAATCATATTTCAGTGATCATCTCTGCACATAAATTTTATCCACATTGGCATCATTTCTTTAGGAAAGATTTCTAGGAAAGAAATAGTGTGTTAGGTTAAAGGATAAAGGAAAAAGATATTCTAATGTGTGGCTCCTAATTTTCTGGAATTTGACTTGTAAGCATTCTACTTAGAAACTTAACCACAGGGGCAACCTGGATGGCTTAGTCAGTTAAGTGTCTGCCTTTGGTTCAGGTCATGATTGTAGAGACCCTGGGTCAAGCCCTGCACCTAGCTCCCTGTTAGTGGGGAGTGTGCTTCTCCCTCGGTCCCTCCCTACACTTGTGCATTCTCTCTCCCTCTCTTTCAAATAAATAAATAAAATCTTAAAAAGGAGAAGCAGCAGCAGCAGCAGCAGCAGCAGCAGCAGCAGCAGCAGCTTAGCCACACTGAGAAACCTGGCCTGTGATTCTTACTTCAAGGTAGTGATTTGTTTGGGAGACACATTATGGTTAATTGGCTTCTTAGGAATTAGGGTAAGATCTCAAGGAACAGTCAACCAAAGATAGTTGCAAAATGCCCATGGAAGGCTAGTTCTGTTGCTGATAGACCCTTTGCTTCACTGAGTCCCACAGGAATTCATCTACAAACATTGGTGGCAGGAGTTAGGGTAGACACGAATTATTCCATAGAGTCCTCATGGTCCCCTCTCCTTATTCCTTCAGTTATCTCTTAGATATCTCTTTACCAGAAAGAGTACCTTTACTCTTTACCTAAGGCTTTACCTTAGCCTCCCTAAGTAATTTAACAATCTCCCCGGCTCCTACACACACACACACACACACACACACACACACACACACACACACACACACTGTCTTATTAACCCTTAGACTGATACATTTTTTTCTTAATGGCCCAAACATCACTGACATCTGCCATACATACCACCTCCACCCCTTAGGAGAAAGTAAGCCCCACAAGGGTAGGGAGAGCAGGGATTTTGTTTTGTTCACCATCATATCCCTATTACCTGGAATGTATCTGTTCCCAGTAGGCAAATGACTGCCTCACAGTAGGTCCTTAACTATTTGTTGAGTCCAAGCTTAAGGAAATGTAAGTTGATGACAGAAAGGCCCAGAGGAAAAGAAAAATAGGACAAGATTATTATTGTGTTTGAGAAGAAGAAACCAAACCAAACCAAAACAAAACAAACAATTACTGGAGAAGAATTAAAATGTCTACAGGAGATATTTGTTTGCTAAGAGTTGTATTTAAATTTTTTGCCATAAATTTATGATGGAAACTCAACACTTACCTCACATTCTCTACAAAATCTTTAGTTAAATGTACAATGATTGGCTCTTGGGGGCAAATGTGAAATGGGCTGAGGTCCACCATAAGTCTGACAAGGGAAACAGAGTTAAATAGCAAATTTTTAAAAAGCACTTCCTGATTGCTTACTTCTTAACCATAGATAAAGTTGTAAAGAATGATTCCCGAGTGGTGAGGACAGTTTCTTCAACAAACGGTGCTGGGAAAATTGGACAGCTATATACAAAAGAATTAAACTCGACCATTCTCTTACACCATACACAAAGATAAACTCAAATGGATGAAAGACCTCAATGTAAGACAGGAATCCATTAAAATCCTAGAGGAGAACATAGGCAGAAACCTTTTCAACATTGGCCACAGCAGCTTCTTCCAAGACAAGTCTCCAAAAATAAGGGAAAAAAAGCAAAAATGAACTTTTGGGACTTCATCAAGGTACAAATCTTCTGCACATCAAAGGAAATAGTCAACAAAACAAAGAGGCAACACACAGAATGAGAGAAAATATTTGCAAATGACACTACAGACAAAAGGCCGATATCCAAGATCTATAAAGAACTTCTCAAACTCAACACTGAAAAAATAAGTAAGTCAAAAAATGGAAAGACATGAACAGACACTTCTCCAAAGAAGACATACAAATGGCTAACAGACATGAAAAACTGTTCATTATCGTTTCCCATCAGGAAATTCAATCAAATCAAATTCAAATCAAAGCCACATTGAGATAACACCTTATACCAGTTAGAATGGCAAAAATTGACAAGGCAAGAAACGACAAATGTTAGAGAGAAAGGGGAACCCTCTTACACT
Source organism: Procyon lotor (assembly GCA_028646535.1). Lineage (NCBI taxonomy): Eukaryota > Metazoa > Chordata > Mammalia > Carnivora > Procyonidae > Procyon > Procyon lotor. The sequence goes on from CM053618.1 coordinate 46,003,133, forward strand.
GTTGGTGGGAATGCAAGGTGGTACAGCCACTCTGGGAAACAGCGTAAAGGTTCCTCAAAAAATTAAAAATAGAGCTACCCTATGACCCAGCAATTGCTCTACTAGGTATATACCCCAAAGACACAGATGTGGTGAAAAGAAGGGCCATATGCACCTCAACATTCATAGCAGCAATGTCCACAACAGCCAAACTGTGGAGAGAGCCAAGATGCTCTTCAACAGGTGAATGGATAAATAAGATGTGGTCCAGGGGCACCTGGGCGGCTCAGTCGGTTGAGTAGCTGCCTTTGGCTCAGGTCATGATCCCACAGCCCTGAGACTGAGCCCTGTATTGGGCTACCTGCTCAGTGGAGAGCCTGCTTCTCCCTCTCCCTCTGCCTGCCACTCTGCCTGCTCATGCTCTCTCTCTGTCAAATAAATAAATAAAATCTTTAAAAAAAATGATGTGGTCCATATATACAATGGAATATTACTCAGCCATCAGAAATAATGAATACCCAACTTTTGCATCAACATGGATGGGACTGGAGGAGATTATGCCAAGTGAAATAAGTCAAGCAAAGAAAGTCAATTATCATATGGTTTCTCTTATTTGTGGAACATAAGGAAGAGCATGGAGGGCATTGGGAGAAGGACGGGAAAATTGAAGGGGGGAAATTGGAGGGCGAGATTAACCATGAGAGACTATGGACTTTGGGAAACAAACTGAGGGTTTTAGAGGGGAGAGGTGAGGGAATGGGTAAGCCCAGTGAAGGTATTAAGGAGGGCACATATTGCATGGAGCACTGGGTATTATACGCAAACAATGAATCATGGAACACTACATCAAGAACTAAAGATGTTCTGTATGGTGACTAACATACATAATAATAAAGACAAAAACAAAAACAAACTAAGTTGGGATGTGGAAAAAAAAATGATTCACCACTTGTGATTATGAGTACATAATTTTTCACTTACACACATTATAGATATAGTTACTGTATTTTCCAGAGTCACACAAGAGATATAAGAAGAAAATGAATTTTATCATGGCATACACTAGAACTGTAAAAATAGTCAAAGGTACTGAAAGTAACTGAATGATAACTTAAGGTCTTAAAATTCATAAACCATTCAAGTAGTAAGTCTACAAACTCTTGAAAAGCCATGTTGAAAATACTAGGCGAAGCCCATGATTAATGAAGAGAATTTGACATGATCGTATTTCCTATTTTTAAGTTTTATATTAAAATCAATTTAGTTCCCTCTTTATCCTGACTAGGTAAGGCTAAGAACACCATAAAATATGAGGAAAGTCATTTTCTCATCATTTTCTCATAATAACACATTTTACAGATTCCTAGATTATGCTAGTAGTAAAAATTCTAGTTGATTGTTTATTAGCTCAAGGTTTATGTCTAATGAAATCAATAGCTACTATATTTTCTGAATTCTAAGGTGCCTTGACTGTCATAGGCACCATTAATTTAATAGCAACTATGGACACAAAAATAAGTAAGCAAACTTACTAAATATTCACACCAAATATGAAATGCATTCCAACCATGAAAAAAATGCATTTTATCATTGAGGAAATACTGTACTTTGAAAATAGAAGATTTAAATTCAGCAAGTTCATTGATTACTGGTTTTGAAATCCATATTTTGAAAACTGAACCTTTTTGGCTCAATTGTCCTACTCTAGAAGTTCTCTTCTTCCTTGTGAGGCAGAGGAAGGGAAGGGCTGAAGAATGGAAGAGCAGACCAGATGATCTTTGGTCATCATCTTTCTAGCCCTTGGGCTCTAAGGTTGTGGTTCCATGTTTCTTCTTCTTTTCTTCTTCTTCTTCTTTTTTTTTTTTTTTTTTTGGTTCCATGTTTCTTGATGATACAATTATTGAAAGAAGAAGATCCTAATTTGACTTATTCATGCAAACACTTGTGTTGATTTTCATTCTCATCCAAAATCTTGATCACAGTTCTCAGAAAATTTCTACCTTCATAACCTCTGATTTTAAGAGGGCCCCTGAAGTTGTTGATTTTAGGAGTTGGTAAGTCATTCTTTCTACATAAAATCTTCGACGACAAGCTCCAATAGCTAAAGTAGACACAGCTTCCAATGAGCAGGACGGCAGCTCCATTTCTAATAAGTTAATCCAATGGTTTTTGTCATGAGCAAAACAAGAAATCATGTTTTTAATCATACTAAAAGGTCTCTGCATCTTGTTAACATCTGGAGTTCAATCACTTCTGTGCTAAAAACTGGGGAATGCTTCAGCAGGGCATAAATCTTGCCCCTCATTGTACATGTGATCCAGATGCTAGAGGAGAATTAACGTTCGTTTGTAACACATCTGGTGTCGGCAGCTTTGAGTAAACTCTAATAGAAAGAGTGCGGAACTAACGTGGCATTACACCTTCCCTCGGGCCAGGGGTTCTAGACTGAAGGTAAAAGCCTGCAGGTGTCCCTTGGGGCTTAGCAATAAACCTCACTAATCAGCTCTGGCATCGTGTTAAGTGCAGGGTGTTTTGAATTTTCCACAGAAATTTCACAGCCCAGTAATTCTACATTCCAACTGTCTGCTTTTGACAACTCTTTAGATTTGCCACCATCTTGAAACTCCAAATAAAGGGAAGGTCCAGAACCATTGTCAGGGTTGGGCTATCCCAAAAGATGAAGGAGGGCAGATTATATAACCAGAGCAGTAGTGAGCAAATCACAAGAGTAGCCTAAATGTAAGTATAAGTAGTGGTTTGGATTCTGTTGAGAAAGGCAGTCTGGCAGAGTTGAAAGAGCATCACATTTGAATTGGGACATCTGAGCTTAAGTTCCATTTCAGGTATGTGTACAAAAGTCCAAAATTATCTGGGTCACAGTTTCTCACAAAGATAGTTGAGAGGTGATGGCTTTTTGTAACAAAAAACTCAAATCCTAAATTCTTAGAACAGCCTTTTAATTAACTTTGTAGTACAGCCTTCCTTTCCAACCTCCTTTATCCTCAATATATACTTGAGATTTAAATTGTCGCAGATATCTTGCTTTTTAAAAACCTATTGCATACTTTTGTGCTTTGGGGTCTTTGTCCATGCTATACTTCTGGGTATAGGTGGTATCTTTGGGAGCATTTAATAAACTCTAAGGATACATTTCATGTTGTTGCAGATGGGCTTCTGGTTACATCACACTTCCATGAGAAAAGTATTAGTAATAGTCAAACGATAGGGCATGCAAATGCTACCAGGTAATTGGAGGGTTTAAGTTAGGATTTCAAAGAACATCTAGTAAACCATGAATGTGTTTGTATGATGGCATTGTGCTCTGTTGGGAGTCAGGCTCTGAGGTCAGGGAAGTAGGATGCTCACCTCTACTCACCCACAAAAACATCTAAAGGAAGATCAGATTCACATCTCCTCATTCACACTGTGCCTGGCTCCTGCACTCACTGAGGGAAATTGTGGGTGAACCTTCCACCTCATTCTAAGTGCTCTTTATTTTAAGTTGGCGCAGCCCGTATGGTTGAGTAAAATGTGCATATGACGTGACTTCACCAATCATATGTTTCGAATTTGGTATTTGTAACTATAAGTAGAATGCCAGAAGAAGCTACTTTCCAATTTAAACTTGAAAACTGCCACACCACCAAATGAATCATATAGAATAAAAGAGATAAGACATGAACACTGATACACGTTTATAATCTCATTACAAGAAAAAAATGTGAACTAAAAATGTAAGATTGACAAGAGTATTAATATCTTAAAGAGACAAATCTCTAGCAGTGTTAAGATCCTGATAACTTCCCTTTGCTTTTGTTTTGTTTTTTTACTGTATTTTTAAATTTTTTTTTCTTTAAGATTTTATTTAGTTATTTGAGAGAGAGAAAGAAAGACAGAACATGAGCATGAGCAGAGAGGAGAAGACAGGGAGAAGCAGACTCCCTGCTGAGCAGGTAGCCCGATATGGGACTCGATCCCAGCACCCCAGGATCATGACCCAAGCCAAAGGCAGATGCTCAACTGACAGAGCCACTGAGGTGCCCAACTTCCCTTTGCTTTTGAATAGCATGTATGTTTTCCTCAGTACTTTTATATATATCATTCACTCATTCATTCATTCATTTGTATTCTCTGCCTATCTGTGAAATAACACCCAAGATCAAGCTTAGAGAAAAAGGAAAACCAAAAAAATGATTATATACATCTAAAAAAAACCCAAACAGAATTCATCAGTTGTTCAACAGAAAAGTTTCCTAATATTAGCCCCTTATCGGTTGTGCCATTTGCACATCTGCTCCCATTCCATAGGTTGCCTTTTAGTTTTGTTGATTGTTTCCTTTGCTGTGCAGAAGCTTTACATTTTGATGTAGTTTCAATAGTTTTTTCTTTGTTTGTTTGCTTTTGTTTTTGGATTTTATTTCCTTGCCTCAGGGGAACACATCTAGAAAAACATTGCTATGGCCAATGTCAGAGAAATTAATGTCTGTTCTTTCTTCTAGGATTTTTATGGTTTCAGGGCTCATATTTAGATCTTTAATGCAGTTTGAGTTTATTTTTGTGTGTGGTATAAGTAAGTGGTCTACCTTCATTCTCTGGCACGTACCTGTCCAGTTTTCCCAACAGTATTTGTTGAAGAGGCTGTCTTTTTCCCATTGGATATTCTTTCCTGCTTTATCAAAGATTAATGCTATATAACTGTGGGTTTATTTCTAGATTTTCTATTCTGTTCCACTGATCTGTTTTTATTTTGTGCCAGTACCATACTGTTTTGATTAATAGAACTTTGTAATATAACTTGAAGTTTAGAATTATGATACCTCCAGTTTTGTTTTTCTTGTTCAAGATTGCTTTGGCTATTCAGGGTCTTTTGTGATTCTTATAAATTTTAGTATATGTGCTGCCGAAGCGAGCACTGATTCTTACAAATTTTAAATTCTTTGGTCTACTGTGAAAAAATGCTGGTGGTATTTTGATAAGGACAGCATTAAATCTGTAGATGCTTTGAGTAGTATAAACATTTTAGCAATACTTGTTTTTCCAACCCATGAGCATGGAATGTCTTTCCATTTCTTTGTGTCATCCTCAATTTCTTTCATCAGTATTTTATATTTTTCAGAATACATGTCTTTTACCTCCTTGGTTAAATATATTCCTAGGTATTTTATTATTTTTGTAAAATAATAAAATTGTAAAATGGGCTTATTTTCTTTCCCTTTCTGCTGCTTCATCATTACTGTATAAAAATGTGACAGATTTATGTACATTGATTTTATATCCTGCAACTTTACTGAATTCATTTATCAATTCTAGTTTTTTGGTGGCATAGTATCATGCCAACTGTAACTGTTAAAGTTTTGCTTCTTCTTCACTAATGTGGATGCCTTTTATTTCTTTTCTTATCTGCTGTGGCTAGGAGTTCCAGTACTGTGTCGAATAAAAGTGGTGAGAGTGGACATCCTTGTCTTGTTACTGACCTTAGGGGAAAAGCTCTCAGTTTTTCCCCCTTGCTTATCATGTTCACTGTGGGTTTTCATATAAGGCCCTTATTATGTTGAAGTATGTTCCCTCCAGACCTACTTTGTTGAGAGTTTTTATCATCAATGGATGTTGTACTTTGTCAAATGCTTCCTCTGCATCTATTGAAATGACCATGTGGTTTTTATCCTTTCTCTTATTGATGTGATATATCATGTTGATTGATAAGCAAATACTGAACCACCCTTGCATCCTGGGAATGAATCCCATTTGATCCTGGTGAATGATTTTTTTTTAATGTATTGTTGAATTTAGGTTTTTTGAGTATTTTATTGAGGACTTCTGCATCTACATTCATCAGAGATATTGGCTTATAGTTCTCTCTCTCTCTTTTTTTTTTTGGTCTGTTTAGCTTTGGTATCAGGGTAATACTGGCCTCATAAAATGAATTTGGAAGTCTTCTTTCCTTTTATTTTTTTATTTTTTGGCACAGTTTGAAAAGAATAGTTATTAACTTTCTTTAGATGGTTGGCAGGATTTGCCTGCAAAGCCATCTGGTCTAGAAATTTCGTTGATTGGGAGTTTTTTGATTGCTAATTCAAGTTCATTGCTGGTAATCAGTCTGTTCAAATGTTCTATTTCTTCTAAAGGCAGTAAATGTATTAAGATGGACTATACTAAGTCGTGTCTTGTAATTTTCAGTAACCACCAAAACAAAGATATTAAAAATTATAAAAGTCTAACTGAGGAGATAAAAGGGATATTTTTTAAAATTGATTTTTATAAAGGAAGGCAGGTAAGGAATAATTAAAAAAAAAAAACAAACAGAAAAAAGGAGAACCAATAGCAAAATGGTAGACCAAAACCCAGTTGTATCTGTAATTGCATACTATATATATTGAATACATATATATGAACATATATATGAATATATACATATGAATGAAATATTTCATTCATATTAATTAAGACTTTCAGACTGAATTAAAAAAATACAATTACAGCTGAATAAGAAATAACACCATAAATATAAAAATATACAACACTTCAAAGAATAGAAAAAAGACATACCAAGTAAACATTAACAAAAAGCAGTTGATATGACTACACTGATATCAAAGTAGACTTTAAGTAGAGAAGAATTAAGAGAGGTAAAGAGGTATATTTCATAATATTAAAAGGGTCAATTCATCATAAGAACAAAGAAACCTGAATAATCACTATCAAGTTTGATGTAAAAAGCAAAAAGGGAGAGGGAGGGAGAGAGAGACAGAGGTAGGCAGGTAGAGCTGGCAGGGGATGGGACAGACTAGGAGAAGAGAAGAAGGCAGACAGAGAGACAGAAGTGCCCAACATCAAGATAAAATAGGAAATGTCATTACAAGCATTAAAAGATTGAGAAATATTAGGAACAACTTTGCATCAATAATTTAACAACTTAGTTTAAATGGACAAATGTCTTTAAAAACATGGCATTAGGAAAAAAAAACAAAACATGGCATTAGTAAAGTTTATGATCAGGCAGAAGAGAACCTTCTTGGTCATGCTATGCTCAGTACCTTACAACAAAGCTGAAAGAGCTAAATGCAGCTTACATTCTTCCTGCCTATACAGACACTGGGACCTACAGAGACCCTGTTGCACCGAGACTGCCTTGTTGTAGGGTGACAACATTCTGGTTTGCCTAGGACTGAGGGATTTCCCAAGACACAGGACATTTAATTCTAAAACCAGAAATTCCAAAACAAACCAAAATGATTTCATCAGCCTGAGCCCTTGCTCCAGTGGAAGGGCCCAGTCCATGTCTCTCCTGGCACCTCAAGGGCTGAGCTGAGCAGATCAGTATCTCATAGCACATCTATGACCAGCTCTCAGCACAACCATAATCTGTGGTGCAGCTTTGGGGAAGCTCTGGTGTGATAACACCTTTAAAAAATTTCTCACCTGCTTTACATAATAAAATGATTTAATCATTGTTAATTGTCAGTAATGATGGTATTCTCTATATTAACTCAGAATACTAAGAATATTTTACCCTGCACCCATGCCAACATGTATTTTCTAAATGGAATTTTGTGTTCATATTCTCAGTTATCTACAACTACTCTGGTCTTACTAAGCTTCCATCTTCTACCTCTCCTAAAACGTCTTCCTCCAAGCAATACATTATTGTTCTTAAATGTGAACACAAACAGCTATAACCCTATGCAGTACCTAACCATTCTTGCATTAAATCAGATAGGATAATGGTGAAATCCATATTCTCATTTTTATGCAGGTTGCACTTTTTTATTAACATATAAGGTATTATTTGTTTCAGGGGTACTGGTCTGAGTCATCACTCTTACACAATTCACAGCACTCACTATATAGCACATAGCCTCCCCAATATCCATCACCCATCCACCCATTCCCCCCCTACTACCCTCCCCTCCAGCGACCCTCAGTTTGTTTCCTGAGTTTAAGAGTCTCTTATGGTTTGTCTCTCTGGTTTCATCTTATTTCATTTTTCCCTCCCTTCCCCTATGAAGCTGTCTTATTTCTCAAATTCCTCATATCAGTGCGATCATATGATAATTGTTTTTCTCTGATTGACTTATTTCTCTTAGCATAATACCCTCTAGTTCCATCCACATCATTGCAAAAGGCAAGCTTTTGTTTTCTTGATAGCTGCATAATATTCCATTATATATAAGTATATATATAATATATAATAATTTATTATAAATATAAGTTATAATATATAATATATTTTCATTCTATATTATATTATATATTAATATATATTCCATTACACATGTGGATGAATATATATATAATATAATAGAATATATATATGAATGATATATCCATATATATATATGGATGAAGGACCTCAACGTGAGACAGGAATCCATCAAAATCCTAGAGCAGAACATAGACAGTAACCTCTTCAACATCAGCCACAGCAACTTCTTTCAAGACATGTCTCCAAAGACAAGGGAAACAAAGGCAAAAATGAACTTTTGGGACTTTATCAAGTACAAAGCTTCTGCACAGCAAAGGAAATAGTCAAAACAAAGAGACAACCCATGGAATGGGAGAAGATATTCTCAAATGACACTACAGATCAAGGGCTGATATCCAAGATCTATGAGGAACTTCTCAAACTCAACACCCAAAAAACAAATAAGTCAAAAAATGAGAAGACATGGACTCTTGAAGTTTAAATGACCTAATGCCCAGAGGATTAATCACATCTCCAGCCCTCTTTTCCTGTCTTTGTTTAATGAAAAGAAAGCTACCATTGAATTGAGGGCCAAACACTTTAAGCTGTAATTTTATTAATGTTTTCCAAATTAGTTCTCATGCAATCACGCTGAGGTTAGCTATTGAGTTTCTTGTCTAAGGGAAAATATTAAATGAATGACAGCAGAAAAAGACTATAAGGTAAACTGAAATGAAAGGTCTGTGTAGGGGCTGTGGGGTTTTTCCTTCATTAAAAAAAGAAATACTCACCAATATCTGCAAGGATATGGAGAAAAGGGAATCCTCCTACACTGATGGTGGGAATCTAAGGTGGTGTAGTCACTCTGGAAAACAGTATGATGGGTCCTCAAAAAGTTGAAAATAGAGCTACCCTATGACCCAGCAATTGCACTACTGAGCTTTTACCTCAAAGATATAGATGTAGTGAAAAGAAGTGGCACACTGCACCCCAAAGTTCATAACAGCAATGTCTACAATCGCTAAACTGTGAAAAGAGCAGAGATGCCTTTCAACAGAAGAATGGATAAAGAAGTTCTGGTCCATATACAATGGGATATTACTCAGCCATCAGAAAGGATGAATACCCAACTTTTGCATCAACCTGGATGGTACTAGAGGAGATTATGCTGTGTGAAATAAGTCAAGCAGAGAAAGTCAATTATCATATGGTTTCACTTATTGTGAAACATAAGGAATAGCACAGAGGACATTAGGAGAAGGAAGGGAGAAATGAAGGGGGAGAGAAACCATGAGAGACTATGGACTCTGGGAAATAAACTGAGGGTTTTAGAGGGGTGGGGGTGGAGGAAAGGGTAAGCCTGGTGATGGGTATTAAGGAGGGCACCTATTGCATGGAGCACTGGGCCTTATACAGATTCATTTGAACACAGACAACATTCACTCTCCTTTTTGCTTGTCCTACAAATTAAATCCCTTGAGTGATCAGCAAAACTTGATTTGCTTAGGAGCTGCTGAGGCAGGGATCACACCCTAATCATCTCTCAGTCTCCCAAAGTGTAGTTCAATATAGGCGCTTAAACTTGGAACTGAATACTTATTCAAATAAATTGGGACTCTAACTGCTTCTTAGCTAGGGTTCCAGAGATTTAAGTTGTCACCAGCCAAAAGGAGAACCTCAGTGTCACTGAAGGCTATTTCCTTAAGATAAAAGGCCATTTAATTCTGGAAATCACCAAAAGACCACACAGAAATTGAGCAGAAAGCATTGTCTTAACCCTGAAAGGAAAAATTTCCATGCTATTATATATACCATGTGTCCTGGGTGAATGTTTTTCAGTAAAAACAAAGTAGGGAAAGGCACCAGGGAGAGCTGAGTGGGAGGGAGACTTCCATATGAATATGAGCTTTTAAAAAATGACAAAGGTTCTCTTTAATCCAAAAAGGGGAAGACAAAAACAAAAATGGCCTAAGCTTACAAAAAATAAATAACTACAGGTATATGGAATCCCCTCCTAACTTGAGAAAATTAGCCTGTGTATCAATATTTTAAGGTGTTTTTTTTTTTAAATAAAAAGTCAGAAAGACAGAAAAACTCCTCTCTAAATGCACATCCTGGTTAAACAGTAAAAAGGTATTCAAGGAGCCCTTAGATAAATTAAAGATGATGGATTCAATCATTTATTAAACAATGTCTGGAAAATGTGAAACAGGTGCACCTTCACATTTTCTTTGGTCTGATGCAAGTATAGTAAAGTTGTGCTCTCTGAGCTGGTGAATCCTGGCCTGGTACACTTCTATCTCTTATTTTCAGACTTAAGTCATTTGGTTCTATTTTGTAAATAGCATACCATTAAAAACCTCTTCTTTTTGAACTCATTTACTTTTTGCATTATATATTATAGTTGTGGTCAGTTTTGTGCTAATTTATTTTGTTGTATTAATCATGAGTTTTTTCTCTGCTGCCTCCTTCCCTAACTTCTGTGGGCTACATCACAATTCTCTTTATTTTCACCACATATTTTTTTATTTTACCCACAGTCCTTTTTATTTTTCCTTATATACATATATTTTGCTTTAAAAAGGGGAGGAAGAACTGGTATTTATATTTGTGCCCAAATAAAATGAGATTTGTACTCCTAAAAACCTAAACTTCCCATCAGAGTAAGAAGCCAGTGTTATCTAGATTTAGATGTATGTTTTAAAAACCAAGAATAACTGTAATGAAATATTTACATAGAATGATCACTGTGTTTTACTGATGCTGACAGTTGCTTCTTGCATTCCACTCTTTACAAGAAGACACAATAAAACAGGAGCCTACTGGGAACATAAGCTCTGCTATTAGCCTGCCTAGATGCAAGCCTACACTTCCACTTCTCTATTTGCGTGACCTTGAGCAAACGATTTCATCTCTCAAAATTTCCAATTCTCATCTGTAATCTAGGGATGCTAATGGCACCTACTTCATCAAATTTTTGTGAAGATTAAATTCGATGAGATAATGAAAACACTAAAAATGGTGTATTAGGCATTAACATTGACTTAGCGTTGACTATTTCTTTCAGCAAAGGTCTGATGAAAGTAAAATTTCTGACACTTTTGATCTGTTTGAAATAACTCTGTTTTGTCCTCACTTTTAAAAATGTTTTTTTGAGGGGCACCTGGGTGGCTCAGTGAGTTAAAGCCTCTGCCCTTGGCTCGGGTCATGATCTCAGGGTCCTGGGATAGAGCCCGCATCGGGCTCTCAGCTCAGCAGGGATCCTGCTTCCTCCTTTCTCTCTGCCTGCCTCACTGCTTACTCCTGATCTCTCTCTCTCTGTGTCAAATAAATAAACAAAATCTTAAAAAATAAATAAATAAAAATAAAATTTTTTTTGAATGAGTAATGTAAAGGACACAAAATTCAAAGGCACAGAAGGATACACTGTGAACAGAGGCTGTGTGTTCTACCTCTGTTTCCCCACCCAGACATCCAGCTCTCCTCCGCGGAAGCAATCGCTCTATACAGTCCCTAGCTGTCTTTACAGAAAGGACCTATATAACTGCAGGCACGTGTATGCACACATGTGCTCAGGTGAGTCTGTGTACGTGCATACGTACATATATTTTAACATTAAATTATAATGTGCCACTCTTGCTCTTTAAACTTAAAAATGTACTTCTAAGATAATGATGTTATCTATATCTTACTCCTTTTAAGGGATTCATATTATTACATTGTATTTACCTACACAACTTATTTAATTGGGGCCATATTATTAAACACGAAAACTGTTTAAAAACTCTTCTATTATAAACAATACTGAAACAAATAACCTCAGAAACACACACATTAAGTGTGTTCATAGGGTAAATTTTTACAAGTAGAAACATGAGGACAAAGTCCTGTATGCACTTATAATTTTGTTAGCTATCACCACATTGGCCTCCAGGGAGGTTTAATAACATACATGCTCACTAATTTTGTATAAGAGTGCCTGTTTCACTCACTCTTACCAACATATCATGCTATTAAACTTTATGATTTTTGCCTATCTGGTGGGTAAAAAGAGATACTTTAGTATTTTATGTTTCTCTTGTATGGGGCAGATTAATCTTTTTTTAATTATTATTTTTTATTATGTTATGTTAGTCACCATATAGTACGTCAGTTTTTGATGTAGTTTTCCAAGATTCATTGTTTATGTATAACACCCATATAACTAGAGATCCGAGGGTAGGGTTTTTTTTTTTTAAGATTTTATTTATTTATTTGACAGACAGAGGGAGATCACAAGTAGGCAGAGAGGCAGGCAGAGAGAGAGGGGGAAGCAGGAGATGTGGGGCTCGATCCCAGGACCCTGAGACTATGACCTGAGCCAAAGGCAGAGGCTTTAACCCCCTGAGCCACCCAGGTGCCCCCTGAGGGTTGTTTTTTTAAATTAACTATTCATTTGAGCTCTTCCAAGACACCTATTTTAAGCATAACTCATACAAAACATAGAGTTGGGCTTTTTGTTATGACCAAACATGTTTTTTGGGGTTTTTTTTCTGGTAGGTAATTTATCCACTTACATTTATAGAGACCAGTCCTGATTGGTCTTAATTCTGTCATTTATGTCATGCTTTCTGTTCTTAAATTGCTTCTACTAAAACATATTACACTACATGATCTATTTTCTTCCTGTGGTTCTCTGTTTATGTGTTCTTGATTTTTTTTTTTTTTTTTAAGATTTTATTTATTTGACAGAGAAACACTATGAGAAAGGGAACACAAGCAGAGGGAATGGTAGCGGGAGAAGCAGTCTTCCTGCCGAGCGGGGAGCCCGATGCGGGGCTCGATCCCAGGACCCTGGGATCATGACCTGAGCCGAAGGCAGACGCTTAACGACTGAGCCACCCAGGTGCCCCTATGTGTTCTTGATTTTAACTCTTAAGAAAATGAAAATGATAGTTATATTTTATAATACAAGGAAGTATATATCTCAGACATTATCTGACTTAATGGGATATGTCTACCAAATCTTTAAAAAATAGAAAATTCCAATGACATTTAAACTGTTTCAGGGAAAGTGTTTTTTCATACAAAAATCCATTTAATTTAGTTTCTTTGTTATACATTAAAAGAGAAGATGGGATCAATTTGAGTCATATTAAAATCAAGGTAACAAACTTAAATTTTACAAAATAAATACAATATACAGTCCATTCAATATGTTGAATCCAAGAATACAATATACTTCCACTCAAACATGCCCAGTTAAGCTAGAAGTGTAGCAGGAGATGATGCAAAGTGAAGAAAAGAGGTAAAAGGATAGAGATAATATTATTTGCCGTTCTCTAGAAGGATATCTCAAATATTCTAATGAATATGAAAGAAAAAAAGAAAAAGGACACAATTCAAATGCTCTCTGGCAGTGAAGTAGTCTTAGCTAATGAACAAAACCTGTAAGATTCTTGGAGATTCTATTTTCCAGCCAAGAGGGAATTTTTTTTTTTAAAGTCATAGATAAGACATAAATGTTTATTACCACTACTGCCATTTCACATTGTCCTAGAGGTATTAGCCAACACAAATATGAAAATAAACTAGGGTATAAAAAGAAAAGAAAGTAAAATTACCATCATTTGCAGATGATATAATTGTATAATTGGAAAAAAACAAGGGAATTAATTTTAAAAATTATAACTCTGTAAGGTGTCTGGGTAAAAAAATTAACATACAATGGCAGCTCCTATACATACAAACAATTTCCACTTAGAAAACCTATAGGTGGGGTGCCAGAGTGGCTCAGTGGGTTAAAGCCTCTGCCTTTGGCTCAGGCAAAGGCCTGCCTTTGCTTCTCTGCCTACTTGTGATCTCTCTCTCTCTTTCAAATAAATAAATAAAATCTTAAAAAAAAAAAAAAAGAAAAGAAAACCTATAGGAGAAAAGATCCCACTTACCAAAGTATTAACAGCCACAAAACCTAGGAATATATGTAACCGGAAATAAATAGTATTGATGTGAAGAAAGTTTAAAAATTCTCCTGAGAATCACAAAATACACTCAGACACACATTCACAAATATACATATACACACACCCACATATACACACTTACACATATAGAATGTGCTTAGAAAAGAATATCCAAAAATATTTAAAAAGTCAAAGTCACCTAAGTTAATTCATAAATTTGATATATTTGTTCTAGAGGGTAGGTGCGGGACTAGGCTAACTGACCCTAAAGATCATCTAGAAAAATAAACAAATAAAAATAGCTAGAAATTTTCTGAAAAATTAAAGCAAGAGAAGGAAACTATTCCTACCAGGTTTTATAAATCTAATAAAAATTTAAAATTCACCATTTGCACGTGATTAGGCAGAGAGGCCTATAAAAGAAAAAAGAAAATCCAGAAGTAGATCCAAATACGAACAAGATCCAAGAAACATTTCAAAATGGCATTGAAAATATGAATGAAATAACAATTTGTGCTAGGAAAGCTGGATAACCACCTGAAAAATACAAATTTGGATTCATAACTCTCACCAGAATAAATTTAAAATTGATAAAAAATTTGAGTGCAAGAAATAAAATCATAAAAGTAGTAGAAGAAACCATGAAAAAAATTTTACTCCCTTAAGTGAGAAAAGTTTTTGTAAGTATGAACAAAATCCAGAAGCCAGAAAAAATTGATAAATTTGACTATATAAAATTTACTTAATATTTTGTATGGCAAGAATCACAATAATCAAAGTCAGGATCAAACAAAAAATTGAGAAAAATTGTTTGCATAAGAAACAAAACACTAATTTCTCTCATATATAAAGAATCCCTACTAATTAATAAGGAAAAAATCCAACAATCTGTTAGCCTAATGAGCACAGATTGAACAGACAGATCACAGAAAAGGAAATATAGACAACTCTCAAATACATAACAAAATGATCAAGGATTGCTACTTTAAAGCACATTATAACATCATTTTTTTAATCTAAAAGATTGACAAAATTCAGAAAGTATGATACTTCTGTTTTTTTTTTTTTTAATATTTTATTTATTTGAGAGAGAAAGAGATCAGAAGTAGGCAGCAAGGCAGGCAGAGAGAGGAGGAAGCAGGCTCCCCACTGAGCAGAAAGCCCGATGTGGGGCTCGATCCCAGGACCCTGAGATCATGACCTGAGCCGAAGGCAGAGGCTTTAACCCACTGAGCCACCCCCAGGTGTCCCTGATACTTCTGTTTTGGCTAGAGTTCAGGGAAACACTCATAAACCGATTATGTGCACTGAAATCAATAAAACCTGCTTGTACGGTATTTTGACCATAATAGCCAAAATTACAAATACCCATACCCTTTAACTGGCAATTCCTCATTTAGGACTCTGTCCTAGAGTTTTACTCACACATGTAGTAAAGGGATAGTATATAAGTATATACAAGATTACTCACTGCAAGTTTGTATGGAAAAGCAAAAACAATTTACAATAGAGTACACCTTATATAATTGTAGCATTTACATATAATCATATATGATAAATAGTAAATAGTTCTATGTACAGATATGAGAGGATCTCTGAGATCTTTTTTATTTTTTTAATTATTTTTTTATTATTATGTTCAATTAGCCAGCACAAGATATGTTTTTAAAGAAAAAAAGGGATACAGGATATTGTGTGTGATATATAAACACTTAAGTGAAAATTAACTGACAGATTGAAAGGAACACACATAATATGTATTTTAACCCCAGCCACTATGGTCCACATTTCAGTAGTTTCAGACTCTTACCATTTTCCACATACACCATTTTGTTAGAATGACCATACTTTTGATTATATTCTTCCCTCTGTAGACTGTCCTTCATCCTTATTTTTGCTTGTCAAAATTCAACCCATCTTTAGATGTTCCTGTAACATTAGTCTTTTGCTTCTTTTCTTTCAGCACTACCATGTTAACCTGGCCTTTTTTTCTAATAAATGTTAGTAAAATCTATTAAGTCTACATAATGCTGGAAGAAGAGAAGGGAGGGAAAAGGAACAGCTACTAAATACGAGTCTGCCAGACACTTTAATGCCCTATGTCATTTAATTTTATAACAACCATAAAACTCAGGTTTTATTCCAGTTACAAATGTTGAAACTAGCTTGAGGAGATTAAAGAATGTTCCTAATGTCACACATTAATAATTGGACATGCAGAGGTTCAAACTCAGTATTAGGATCCCAGGATTTCCCTTTTCCACCATAGAGCCTTTTACTTAAGGGATTTTTGCCACTTTTCTGGAGAACCCAAACCTTTGAGATCATCTAGTTCAACACTCTTGATTTACAAATGAGGAAAAAAAAGCTGGAGGGGTTAAGTGCTTTGCAAAATAGTTTGTTAGTGTCATTGGGGTTGGATAGAAGGTCTATAAAAACACATGTATGTAATTAGGCCTAGGGATGTAAGGTCAACCTGATACTTTACACTTTGATAGTGGAATTTAGAATAAACAGGATAATTGATAGACTTTAAAATTAAAATGTTGTCACATACCACGGACCACTGGAGGTTCAGGAATGAAAGCATAAACCTCTGAGAACGAATATGCACCTGTGAAAATTAATGTCTGTCTATGACATTTATAAAAATGCTTTAGTGTAATTAATTCTTTGCCAAGCATCTTTCTGTGCAAAATGAGCTCTTGACATTCTGATACAAAGTCCATGTGCCTGACGATAAAATCCTGAGAGGTCTCCAGTGCTCACTTGCCTCCTCCCTCCAATATCTGGCTCCCATCCCACAGCCTCTACCACTCTGGCTCAGGAAGTAGGCAATTTCCTGCCCTAGCTGAGCCGGATATTAAGACCTCTTTGTTCCTTATCTCTGAGAAATAACACCTCTCTGTAATATTCCAAATGGCTGGCTGACTCATGGTCATACCTGCCTAAAGGGCTCTGTGCTATTCTTTAACATTACTGTTGACCGAGGGAGAGCTATTTGCCCACACTCTAACTGTAAGTGTTGTGGGGCGATATGGAGCGCACTGGATTATTACGGTTTGTAGATTGTCTGATTGTAGGAAAAAACGAGATTTGTAAAAGAATGGTAAAGCTAGAGGATCTTCCTTTCTGCCCCTCTGCTGCCTCCCAGCTCATCCACAAACAAACCTACCATTTTATGGCAATTTGCATTTGTGGAAGCATCCTCTCTCATAGGAGACATAGTAAGTAAATTCAGTCATATTAGTACAGACAAAACTGAAACTGCTCGGCTGTGTAACACAGGCAATTTGACTCTTCTCCTTGGAAGCAATACACACAGAGATAACAACTGCTGACAACTCCTTGGTACATCCCAATGTATAAAGACATGACGTATCGATCTGTACACATAGGCTGTGTTCTCTACTTGACTGATGGTTAGTAATACCATCTGCACATCCACAGCTTGTCCAGTTTCCAGGCTTCTTCCATTGGAAGAAGGAATGTTCTTAATACAATATTCCTATTCAACACTTCAAAGCCCTTTCAAAACATTTCACTTTTCATGTAATGCATGCCCTACATTCCAGCTTCTTCTTTTTGGAGCTCTGATACCAGAAAAGCTAAAAACAGTTCATCATGATAACCGACCACAGAAAATACAATTCAGAAGTAAAAAGGTAGGGAGCACCATGTACTTTCTTTCTTCATTAGCAGGGTTAAAGAAATCAAAATATTTTAAACCTGAGAAATCTTAAAGGTCATTTAGGCTCAGCAGCTCATTGTGAAATTGTGGAACCTAGGGAGGATGATTAAGAGCATTTTAAGTAGTGGTATGAAAAAGGTTCCAGGTAAAGGGAATTACATCTCCGTGGGCACAGGGATGCTGACTGGACCACCAAGACGCTCTGACTAGATGGGCCAGTCAGGAAGGAACAGAACATAAGATTAAGTAAGCAGGGTTGAACAAATTTACAAAGGATCTTGAAATTTTCACTTCCAAGTTTCCAATTTGGTGAATAATTTTCCACTTTTCTGGAAATTTAGACATTGAATCATGTAGTTTAGATTTCGACAGGAACTCAGGCTCTCAGCTCTTATTTTTTTTCTTCACTATACTTAATTTTATTTAGTTGTATTTTTTTAATTTAATTTAAAAATGTTTGCCATCCACTAGATTATAATCTTTATAGCATCTGGCACAATTGGCAGGCATATAGTGAGTACTCCAGAATTATTTGTTAAATGAATGAGATCATTTCATTCAACAAATCTACAGAGAAATGACATCTTTTTTTATAACTTTCTGAATGGTTGACTTCCTAACTGTGGTCTCATGAATATCCCAGGTGATGAAGCCTGGCCTTCACCAAAGTATCCCATGCCCTCACCAAGCTGCCGTTTTTTTTTTTAAAGACCTTATTTATTTATTTGACAAAGAGAGAGATCACAAGTAGGCAGAGAGGCAGGCAGAGGGAGAGGGAGAAGCAGGCTCCCTGCCGAGCAGAGAGCCCGATGCGGGGCTCAATCCCAGGACCCTGAGATCATGACCTGAGCAGAAGGCAGAGGCTTTAACACACTGAGCCACCCAGGCGCTCCCTTAAGCTGCCATTTTGAGAAGGAACCAACTTCTTTTGAAAGGAAGGGGCCAGACTTCAGATTATCAGGATATTGTGGGTGAAAGAACATGAGCATATGCTTCTTATGTCTCTGGCAGGCACTAGGCTTCAGACAAGATACAAGGAAATGTAATACATGGGGGGCCTTTCAGCACTTCTCAGAAAGCCTTATGGAATTGGGCATCCCGATCTCCGTTTTCCATATAAAATAACTGAGGCTAACCTTTGAGTACTTAATTACAGACAACAGAGCAGGGAAATTGATTTGAAACCAGGTCCAGCTTGGAAGTTCAGATTCTTTCCGACTTGCGACACTGCCTCAATTGTATAAAACAAAATTGGTACCCTCAAATAAGTCACAATATACCTAGAGAGAGAGATTTGTAAATACCCACTGTAATGTTTCTCCCAAGTGGGTAAAGGGCTCTCAGCACCCACAAGAAAGCTATTAGTTTGGCCTGGAGTTTGGAAATGTCAGGGACGTTTTCATCAAAGAGAGGGCTCCTGACCAGAGCTGCGAAGGGGACCACGAGGTGGAGTCAAACCGACTCATCAGAAAAAGTCTCCCAAAGGAAGGAGTCAAAGAACACAGTGCAGCCAGAAGACTTTCTCATGGGGCATAATCTGCTCCAGCCAGGCTGAGGACACATCCATGTTAATATGTAATATCTTCAGGGAAATTCTTAGAAGGTTTTATTTCCTTGGTACCTATGTACTGCCTTAAATCCCGCCAGCTTCACAAACTCGTATGCGCAAGCACACTCACACCACCACCACCGCGTACTTTCCATAGTTGTGCCGGGACAGATTGTGTTGGTGCTCTTTCTTCTAAACTCACTGCTTCGGAGCATTAATAAACAATGCGCTCCGTGTATGTGATATAAGAGTACCGCCAAAGGAATTTTAAAACAGCAGACATGGTGAACTGACTTCAATGTTACAGACATTTGTCTGGCACCAAAACTTGAAATAGGGGGAGCAAATACAGACTAGGCAGCAGTAGAGGAATTTCCCAAACTTTTGAAGTTCATAACAGAAATCGGTGAATGTCCTCTGCAATTTGCTTTTAATGCAGATGAAACCAGTCTCCCATGGAAAGATACCTTCTTGAATGTTTAGTGCACATTAAAAAAAAAAAAAAAAAGACTGTGCCTAGATTTAAGCAGCCACAAGAGCACATCATTCTCTTGCTTAGAGGACACTCAACAGGGAATGTAAAGCTCCAGCTTGTTCATCACACAGAATTTCCAACTATCCAACAGTATCCAACACTAATGAGCAAATCAGACTTGCTGGTATTATGCTATTCAAACAGAACAACAGGAGTTATTGGAGATAGTGAGTGGTTGATTTGAGGTTCCTGCTTAGTGGTTAATAGGTAATGGGAGAGTGATAACCTTTCAAAGAAAGCACTGCTCCTCCTGAACAGTGCCCCTGGTCACTCTATAAACTTGGGAGTCTTTGGTGGCAAACGTTAAGTTTTAAGTTTTCTTCCACCCGACACAAATCCATCTAGCAGCCAATGTGGCAGGAAGTGACTGTGAATCCAAGATGGGCTGGATGAAATACCCGTTCTGTGGCTCAGCAATGATACTGAGGCTGACGGCATATCCCAGGGATTTTGGCACATTTGACTACCAGGTTAAGAAAAATATTGAAAAACGATGGTGGGAAATGATATGAACAGTGTGTGGAAAGAAGTCTAATTTGAGAGTGGACCTGACTTCCTTAGTCTTAAACTTGATATGCCTCAAATTCCCAACACTCCATGGCTTGTACGACTAGAGAGTCTTAATGAGGTCATGGAAGATGAGGTGGAAGTGATGTTAAATCCTTACAATGAGTCCTAGGAGAGCAAGTGCTACCGCCAAAGAGAACTTAAGAGTTTTCCAATGTGAAGAGAGCCTCAAATGTGTTCAGAGAAGCCAGATATACTTCTGAAAAAGAGGTCCTAGAAATGGGAAGCACAGCAGTGAACCGTTAAAGAAGATCCCGAAAGCACTAACCTATAACGAAGTGAATTAGGAAGAAAGGAGAAATGGTACATCTTTAGAAAAACTCAGTTCTATCTGGATTCACAGAAAGAAATGAGAATACTAACCTAGGAAAAGAAAGTTGAGGAGGAAACTATGCCTCTAAACATCACGGCTTTTGTTCCAGGTTGTCACATTACTTTCCTTAGGGAACCCAGTGGGGCTGTAGAACTAGAAGGGGTGCTAGAGATCATCTACCTCAACCCAGTTATTATACAGTTGGGGAAGCTGAGGGCCCAGAGGTAGTGACTGACCCAAGGCTGCACAGCCAGTAACAGGACAACCAGGACTACACGCCCTTTTTCAGACTTGTGGTTTAGATTTCTGTCTTCTGATTTGGCTCAGAAGACTCTGGATCTACAGTTGATTCCCATAACAACTAACTATTATATAATAAAATGATTCTACAAGTTCCCTGTGCTTGGTTTTCTCATCTGCCCTGTTTCATAGATTTATTAGAATAAAATAAAGATGTGGCATATAGTGCTCATTGTAAAAGGCAAATAACACTATTCAAAAAAAAAAAAAAAAAAGAATTCCAACCAGATGTCCTCTCCTGGGAGGTTAAGGATGGGAATTACCTTTGTATCTTTCCCAGATCCTAACATACATAAATAACACTAAAATGAACTGAAATACTTCCATTACAATAAATTCAAAATAACTTAAAATTGTGTATAACAGGGAAACCGCCAATAGGGCTTCTTCCAAGGGGCTATATTATATTTTCAAAATAATAAATATGCCCTTTGGAAAAAGCAATGACCCTCTGCAACACAGTCTTAGATCTAGTAAGAATTTAGAAATATAGAGTTGGTTGGAAAAAATAATTTTGATTACATTTCCAAATGTCAGAACTGAACAAATAATTTATAATTAGTATTAAACTTATTTTTCTTATTCCTTAGTTCCCAATTTCAATAGGGAAAAAATCCCTCCTGAAACTAACCTTTTCTATATTAACAAACAAGATAAATTTAATTTTTAAAAATTTATTCAGGATCACTCAGACAGTTGCTTAATAAGTCCATGTAATTGACATCTACTTAAAAACATTATCAGCATTTATAAACAAAATTACATTAAATATTTCAGTTTAAACTTATAATTAAAATTATAATAAGTTTAAGCTTAGCATTTGAACTTCTAAAAATAGAATTACTCCATTGATATAACCTGACATTCCATTTACTACCTAGTTTTAAGTGGAATCACTTTGTATCAGATATTTGAATCCCTGAATTGTTGGCCTTTAAAAATGTATTGTTTCTATTTGTCCCTGTATTTTCTTAAATATCTTTTCAAAAGTTTTTATTTAAATTCCAGTTAGTTAATATACAGTGTAATATTAGTTTAAGGTGTATGATGTAGTGATTCAAAACTTTCATATACCTGGTGCTCATCACAGCAAGTGCACTCCTTAATCCCCATCACTTATTTCACTCATCCCCTCACCAGCTTCCACTCTGGTAACCGTTAGTTTATTCCCTATAGTTAAGACTATTTCTTTTACACCATACACAAAGATAAACTTGAAATGGATAAAAGACCTCAGTGTGAGGCAGGAATCTATGAAAATCCTAGAGGAGAACATAGGCAGTAATCTCTTTGACATTCGCCCATAGCAACTTCTTTAAGGACATGTCTACAAAGACAAAGGAAACAAAAGTGAAAATGAACTTTTGGGACTTCATCAAGATAAAAAGCTTCTGCACAGCAAAGGAAACAGTCAACAAAACAAACAGGTAACCCACAGAATGGGAGAAGATATTCGCAAATGACACTACAGGCAAACGTCTGATACCTAAGATCTATAAAGAACTCAAACTCAACACTCAAAAAACTGACAATCACATCAAAAAATGGGCAGAAGACATGAACAGACACTTCTCCAAAGAAGACATACAAATGGCTAACAGACACATGAAAAAATGTTCATCATCTTTAGCCATCAGGGCGATTCAAATCAAAACCACATTGAGATACTACCTGACACCAGTTAGAATGGCCAAAATCAACAGGACAGTAAACAACAAATGTTGGAGAGGGTGTGGAGAAAGGGGAACCCTCTTACACTGTTGGTGGGAATGCAAGTTGGTGCAGCCACTTTGGAAAACAGTATGGAGATTCCTTAAGAAATTAAATAGAGCTACCCTTAACCCCTGCAATTGCACTACTGGGTATTTATCCCAAAGATACACATATAATACAAAAAAGGGCCACATGTACCCCAAGGTTCATAGCAGCAATGGCCACGATTGCCAAACTGTGGAAAGAGCCAAGATGCCCTTCAACGGATGAATGGATAAAGAAGATATGGTCCATATATACAATGGAATAGTATGCCTCCATCAGAAAGGATGAATACCCAACTTTTGTATTGGCATGGATGGGACTGAAAGAGATTATGCTGAGTGAAATAAGTCAAGCAGAGAGAGTCAGTTATCATAGGGTTTCACTTATGTGTGGAGCATAAGGAAAAACATGGAGGACATTGGGAGAAGGAAAGGAAGGGTGAATTGGGGGAAATCGGAGGGGGAGAGAAACCATGAGAGACTGTGGACTCTGAGCAACAAACTGAGGGTTTTGGAGGGGAGGGGGGGGTTGGGTGCCTGGTGGTGGGTATTGAGGAGGGCATGTATTGCATGGAGCACTGGATGTGGTGCATGAACAATGAATCTTGGAACACTGAAAAAATAAAATAAAAATAAAAATAAAAAAGACTCTATTTCTTGATTTGCTTCTCTCTCTCAATCTTTTTCTTTCTCTTTGCTGTTTGTTTTGTTTCTTAAATTCCACGTATAAGTGAAATCACACGGTATTTGCCTTTCTCTGACTTACTTCACTTAGCATAATATTCTCTAGCTCCAACCATGTTGTTGCAAATGGCAAGATTTCATTCTTTTGTGAGATATGTGAGATATATATATATCACATCTTATTTATCCATTTATCAGTCAATAGACACTTAGGTTGTTTCCATAATTTGGCTATTATAAATACTGATTCTTTAAATATCATGGTGCATGCATCCCTTTGAATTAGTAGTTTTATATCCTGGTAAATACCTAGTAGTACAATTGCTGAATTGTAGGGCAGCTCTATTTTTAACCTTCTGAGTAACCTCCATATTGTTTTCCAAAGTGGCTGTATCACTTTGCATTCCCACCAACAGTACAAGAGGGTTCGTTCCCCTTTCTCCATATCCTCACCAACACTTGTTTCTTGTGTTGTTGATTTTAGCCATTCTGACAGGTGTGAGGTGGTATCCCTCTGTAGTTTTTATTTGCATTGCCTGGATAATCAGTGATGTCGAGCATCTTTCCATATGTCTGTTGGCCATCTGTATGTCTCCCTTGGGAAATTTTCTTAAACTTAAATTAAACTTAAATTAAAGAAAACTTAAAATTTTCTTTAAACTAACTAGGATATCAAATTCTTTATGTTAATATTTATTTATTCTGCCCACATCTTTTCCAAAGAACATTCATCATTCAGTACATAAAAATGACACCCTCTCTCATGTCAGAAATGGTTGAATTTCAGTGGGTATATTTTATGAAAATCAACTAACTTTTTGCAGTACTGTGAGCAAAGAAAAAGGTCCAAATTGTAATTTTACTTTTCGGCCTAGGGGATAGCAATGATAGTTATCTTCATCATCAAAAAGTTCCAGGACCAATTTTTATCAAGTGAACTGGTATTGTTTCCAAGGAATTAAGATACCTAAGATAAATGAAGCTGGTCCTCAAATTTGGTTGCCTTCACTGAAGAAATTCCAAATAGTGTATTTTAACATACAGAATTTCCACTGACATCAATACTTTCTTGGGTTCCTAAATTCCTGTGAAAATTTCTCAATTTGCAGAGATGGAAAAGTGGTCCCAGAGACATGGTCACCATCCTCACATCTTGTGACACCAATGCCTCTCACATGTGAAATCTGGTTTGTTAAAATGTAGTCTTGGGGAAACTTTGCTATAGTTTCAGAAAGCAATATTTTAATATCCATTGATGACTTCCTGAATTTTCAAGTTTAGAAAAAACTTTAGCCTATTCCTATTCTCCTTATTTAAAGAAGAAGTTCCACAAGGAAAAAAAAAATGACTGTACAGGATAAAAGAAGACATCCATAGCATTTGTCCCAGGCAAACTATAACAACAGGGACTTGCTTAGCAATAGTCTCTAGCTCAGGGTCTTAAAAGGAAACCAGTAGAATAGGAACGTTGACAAGTAATCTGCATATTGTCCAAGGTGGTATGCGATATTTATCAAAAGTTCAGACAAGATAGATCAAATAAATTAACTGGCTCCAGAAGTAATTCAGTGAAGATCCAAAGAATGCTGTAAGAATGGCCAAGTATCACTTCTTACAGCTATATGCAGTCACACTGCAGACCATAGGCTTTGGACTGGGTTTGAATTCTGGCTCTACCACTTACTAACTGACTGACCTTGTAAAAGTTATTTAATCTCTCTGAATCTCAGTTTCTTCATCTGGAAAGTGGGGATAACACTGAGTACCCCAGTAGACTGCTATGGGATTGGGGGGCCCATGGGTATGAATGCCTAACACAGTTTCTGGCTCATAGCAAAAAAATTGAAAAAAAAAAAAAAGTGGCTACTTAAGGAGATCACAGATGTAACCAAAAGATTTCATAAAAGACTATGTGGACTACACAGAAAGGAGCAGTGTCCTATCATTGGAAGTGAGATGGCAGGACAAGTGCAGAAGCTCCATTTAAATCTCCTAGTTTTCTAAGTAAAATGGCTGATTATTACATAACCACAAAAACCAAATTCAGGACTAGACTAAAAAGGAGGTCTCACTAATAATAGGAGATGATCTGATATGGGTTAAAGATACCTAGATATATTTTCAACAGACAATTGAAAAATTTACCAACTAAAGAAGACAAAAAGAGCTGAAAGCACAATACTCATCAGAATGTTACTTGTTGGTGATTACTAATAGTTTAAAGATGTCCCCTAAGAATTCCTTCATTTGGCTGGATAAGTGGAAAATGACACAATAGTGTATTCATTGTTCTCTGAAATTGGTTGTTGTCCATCTTGTACTAAAACCATTTGTTTAAGATCTAAAAAATTAGATTATAATTTTGAGGTATACATAAACCAAATTCCTATTTTTATCCTCGGAGGGGCTAAAAACATAATCTGTGCTTCAAAATTTTAGTTTTAGTTTAATGTCTTGAGAAGCAATACTATTTCCATTTACCAGGGCAAGTTGCTATAGTCTTGCAAGTCTAGAGAGGGGGAAGAACTAAAGTGTGGAACATACATAGACTGGATAAAACATGTTCAAACTGAAAAAATAAAATAAAATTTTTTAAAAAACGTGTCCAATAGTACATCTTTCCCTTTCTAAAAACAAGTACACAAAAAGATTTTTCAAAAGCTACAGAAAAAGTTTGGTATAATCTTTGTGGCCAGTGAAGAAACTCAGAAAACAGAAAACAAATGGAACAACCATCCCTCCCCCTCTCCTCACCCATCACCATCTTCCCCACTAACAGGCAGGGCATAAAATAATTTCCAGAGAAACACGAGATTTTTCTTTATCAAAGAGGGGCAGAGGTTACAAAAAGGTTGAGAAACACCTTTAGAAACCCAGCAGCTGGAGAACTATTTAAACATCACAAGGGACAACATATTCTCCCCATGAGGCATGATACAGGAAAGAGATGAATTGAAGCCTTTAATCTCCTCTGTGGTAAATGAAGCCCAAAAAATCAGATTATAAACATTGGGATACTAGCTCAAGTGGTTCCGCCAAAGACTTTATTGCAGTGACTACGTCCGACCTTTGTTGCTATCCGTTCTCTTAGGAATAAATTTAAGCCAGAGGAACAAGATCCCTGAATGAGGATTCACTTCTTTACACACTGCCAATCCTATACTCATTTAAAGAGGAAATGGCCAAACAAATATTACTTTTACAATTGTCAATTGTATATGAATTTTTATTCATTGCTTTTGAAAATGACCTTTCACTTAAATGAGACTTACACTGATACACACATTTTTTCTGTAAGAGCAGAGTCATTTTTGGTTACTCTACGAGTCTGATTACCCTCTGCTGTGAATTATTTGACTTCAGTACCTTCCATTCTTTGCATCACTGAGATTTCTGATCAGCATGTTTTCAACCCTATTTCTTCAGTGTGGGTCCTCATTAAGGTTAGATTTTTTGAGCTGACACAGCTTTACACAAAAGAAAAACAAATCCTCTCTCTCTGGGCAATAGTGAGTAGTTCAAGATGATTTGCATAGCACTGAACAACCGTAGTCACGGCAAGTTCTGATATCATATCTGCTGCTGAATTTCTGAATGTTTCAGCGAAGTTTGTTATTAATGACAGTTCATGGTTATGAGCACATATTTATATTGCCAAAATTAGCAGCTGATACTTGAGCTCACATTAACAGAACAACGGCTATGTTCACATTAAAGAGGGAATAAGCATGCTAGAGATGACTGAATCGTGCCAGTTGTAGGCTGTGGGAGACTGTTATGTGGGTTGTGACACTTTGGGTCTCCCTTAGGGACTGGGTGATAATGCGGTAGAATAAGGATAGGCTCAAGGTCAAGGGGAGAGTAAATAAAGAGCTCAGATCTCAGACAGCAGTGGAGGTTGTCTGTGGAGTTGTGTAAGAGAAACGCCTAAGCAGCTCAATAAATGTGTTTACATCTCCCTGCGTGAAGGATACGAAGGCCACGTTTACTGGCTGCAGCAGCAGAGCAGGGCCACTATGCAGATAAGTACTGACAAGACAGTTGAGCTCATCCAGAGATGGAATGAAATAAGGTTATCAAATCCATCATGAAAAACACAAAGCTTTTTGGATCATCTGCAGCAGCTACGTCAATCCCCTCACGTCCAGATGGACAACTCCAAACTCTCCTGCTGTATGCAGATGTGTTATCCCAATGGACCACTTTGGACTAACCAACAACTGCGCACTGTGGCCTTAATGCCTGAGATGCTTCATGGGCAGTGGGTCCCTGACATCAAACTCGGAAGACCTTTTTGAAAACCAACTGTCTAACTAACTATGGGCAATTTGAATGAGCCATTGCATTTGTAAGACTGACCACTGAATTTGTGCATCACTTCAGTGTCCTGCAAGCTAAAACAGGTTGCTATGAGCCAATTGGATGAACAAAGGGAATAGACACCAAATGTTAGATGCCATTGGTGATTGGATACAGATGAAGGAAGAAATTATGACATCGACCTATACCATTAGCACTACCCTTAAATGGAGGATTAATTTCAAAGGACTCACTATAGTTAGTTTGGTCAAGGAAACAAAATCACAGTAGAATCTCCTAAGGTTTTAGTCAAAACTCAATTATTTCTTTCAAAATAATGACTTCAGAGAATCACTACTGGGTTTAAAGTGATAATGTACATTTCTTTGGAACCTAATGAATCATTTCGGGTGTTTGAGTCTCCACATAATATAAAAGGGACATAACAATGTGGAGATCAGAGAAGCAAACATTCTATATATGGGTTCACTCTCAATTAATATGTACAGGATACATTGGACAGTATTTTCAGGATTTTGGTGTCAACTTCTATATCCCTGATATAACTAGACTGATAGTTCCATTTTCTCAATCTGTAAGATGTCTTGATTTCAAGAATGTAAGTTCTATTTAACATTTGAACATCCATCATATACAAGAGGCAATAATTGCATACAAGTGTCAGTTAACCTCAAAAGGAAGTGGGGCTACTCACCTGGGGTACAGCTTCTTACTAACATATACAGAGCTGTGCAAGGATGGAGGCGAAATTTAGTGTTAATATGCATTTTTTCAGGTGTTTTCATCATACTAAAAATTTGTCAAGATCATTGTTTTGGGGGCGCCTGGGTGGCTCTGTGGGTTAAAGCCTCTGCCTTCGGCTCAGGTCATGATCTCAGGGTCCTGGGATCAAGCCCCGCATCGGGCTCTCTGTTCAGCGGGGAGCCTGCTTCCCCCCTCTCCCTCTCTCTACCTGCCTCTCTGCCTCTTGTGATCTCTCTCTCTCTCTCTCTCTCTGTCCAATAAATAAATAAATAAATAAATCTTTAAAAAAAAAAAAAAGATCATTGTTTTGTAGTTTTGAGTTATAGATTCTATTTCTACATAACATCAGATGCCTATTACTTCTGAGATAAGGGAGTTTATAGTTTATGATAATTATGTTTCAGAGAGAGAATGCCTGAAAGGATGAAAAACGGTTTCTTTTGGAGTAACTGGCCATAAACCTGCCATTTGATTGGATCTGATCTATTGCTTGGAAAATGCAAGAGAGGGAAAAGGGCAAAGTTTTAGAAAAACTTAGGGGTAAAAGAAAATCTTAAAATATTAAAAAGCAATTAGAAATGTGAAACCGTGAGTTGCAGAGTATAATTCTTAACACAAAGAACTGAAGTAAACTCAAATTCTAAACAAACTTAGGACTAATGATAGTTTTTAGACTATTTTTTGCCAAAGCCAAACCTCTTAAGATTCTAGGTGATCTATTTTAGGCTAACTAATGGGCAGGCAGGCTGACACATAGATATCAGATCATTTAAAATTCAAAGCCATGGACTAGCCTTAATTTAGTAGCCATTTTTGGACAGCAGAACAGGCAATCTTAGCAGTATAAGTTTAAAAATGCTGTGAACAGGCTGAAATAGTAAAAGTCAATATAAAATAAAAGTCATCAGAGCAGTTAGGGGAATTGAATAAAGTTTGCCTACCTGTTTTCAAGCAAGCTAGAATTCACTATTTGAAGTATCAAGTATATCATTTGGAGCTCCCAACATTGGAAAGGGGGGGGCTATCTTGTTGAATATCATAACCCTAAAGCCCATTACAGTAGACAGTTGATAAATATTTGTTAAATGAACGGAATGTGAAGATTCCAGAAACTTGGCATCCTCAGGCCAACTAGTATTGGCATCCCTGCCATCACAAAACCTGTAGCACTTTTAAGTTTTATGTCGGGGTCCTGAGATGAATCCACAGGACAGAAAGCTCTTTGCAATATTAAAAATGTGGGACTCATTTTTCAGAGCTGAGCACTAAGGTAACAATGACCTGGAGAACAAAGTGTACAGAGATGGAGGACTTTGGAAACGAAGTATATATATCACATTTATTGGAACACCTAGACCAGCTTATATATAAACCAGTTTATGACTGGTAAGGAGGGTCGTAGTTTATTCATTCTTATAAAGAACTGTAGCGGTTCCTATCATATATCAGCAAGTCATGCCTTCCATGATTTAATAAATGCCTAAACATGGATTTTTCTTGCATAGATATGCACGCTCAGTAAGGTGCGGCATGCATAAATCAGAATCCAATACAAAATTCTACTCGCAAATGACAGATTTTCAACAGTCTGACCTTAACCTTCAGTCAATAAAAGCACTTTTGTGTTTGAAATATACCTATTCATGATATGCAACTCATTTTATCTTGTTTCCATATGGATGGGACTGGCAATGGGGTTAACAATGACAAATCTGTCTGGACTGGAAATATTCTACCAATCCTCCCTCCTCTCCAATCTACTTCCTGCTCCCTTGCCCCCCAACTACGTGGCTCCAAGAGAAGGAGCAGCATGAAGAGGCTAACAGGGGTCATTGCTGTCAGCTGCATCTTCGTACTTAGGCACATGTCTGTCTAGCAGTGGAAACAAAAGTCTCTGCAGCCCTACTAGCTAGTGTTATGCCGCTTCTGTCTCCAGCATTCATTACAGAGGCAACAGAAGGGCAAAACCTTCCATTCCTGTCCTCAATCCCCTCCCCCAGCTGAGCCTGGGATAGGCATTAAGTAAGGCTGCCTTTGCGCAGAGCATTTCCCCCCTTGAACATGCTCTCACAAGCCCCCTTTGTTCCCTGCCCCTCCACCCCACTATATGCTGCAGCAGCAGTCGCCCAGATGTTCTCTATCACAGCCTGAGCCGTGCCAGCAAACTTTGGCACGCATGAAAGTGCACTGAGTACTGGCCCTCCAGAAATACCTTATTCCCCCTCTGATTTCTGCAAATATTTTTAAATGTTAATGGGTTCCACTCACCCACAACCTA
This sequence comes from Procyon lotor, assembly GCA_028646535.1. NCBI lineage: Eukaryota > Metazoa > Chordata > Mammalia > Carnivora > Procyonidae > Procyon > Procyon lotor. The sequence continues at coordinate 46,033,974 of CM053618.1, forward strand.
GGGGGAGGTTACAGAACAGGGCTCTGTGTGTCCAGCAAATTAGCAGCCCGAGGATACTGCCTGGCGCCTGGGTTCTGTCCCACCCTCGGGCGTTGGCTGGGGTTCTCCAACCTTGAACTATTGAGGCCAGTTTGCCAGCACATAGCTTTCTAGTGACAGAGGTTAGATGGGCGGTTGGCAGGAAAGTTACTCCAAGCTACAAAAAAGAAAGGACCCTATCTTGCTCTGAAACTTTTGAAAGTAAGAGAGATCCTTTGAGCATTCCTGAAATAAGATTTTGAAATTTTCTTTTTCCTCTTACTCATCCTCTTTTTTTTTTCCCAGTTCAATATTATCAGCACAAAAGAATCAGACGGATGCTCTGGTATTTTGGCTATCATGTACGTTTGGAAGTACCTTAATGATAGAAAATGGTACATTAACAGAAGTCTCCATGCAAAATTTAATAGAATAGAAATTTGGATCTTTCATATACAGGTAGGAAGGTGATATGTATTTGGAAGGAGAAGAAGAATAGATAGAATATATTTGTCACAGGAGAGACTTACTCATCTTACTTACATTGTGACAGCTGTTTTAGGGTGTAGCTGGAGGGCTCTTAAAAGCCCTCTGAACTGAAAAGATAACTGAAAGCCACCCTTAAAAAGTCTTTGTTTTTAATTCTACCCTGATAATCTCACTGGTCACTCTGGAAACCAACTGCTTATATGTTATCCACCTCTAGGCCCTTGTTTCTCCATAGCTAAAGCTCTCTTATTGCTTACAAAGTCACACTGGGTGAGGCTGCCGCCCACATGTCCTGCCCCTGCCCTGCTGGGGAGTGGAGGAACTGAACCTCCAGTCTTCTGTCTCTCAGATGCGAGCTTTGGAGAATGAACTGTATCATGCCATGATCCAAAGACTTCAGAATGTGCCAGGTACACCATCGGTATTCCTGCTTGAGGTGAAATTTTATTTTCCCACCTTCCAGTGAGAAGGAGCAGAGAATCAAGAGGACCTCAAAAAGATCTGACCACAGAGCAAATGCAGGGTTACACAATCCAGATAGATCTTGAGAATGTTGAGAAATAAAATCATCCACCCACATACCATCTTGGGCACTGAGTAAGGAAGCCACATCTTACTGCCTACCTTCATGTGATTTTTCTATTCCACTGTCTTCATTAGCATCTTTTTAAACTTTACTAGGACTGTCCTACCCAACCAAGAAATGGTGTGAATGTTCATTACAGGAATTTCCCAAAAGATCCACCAATTCTTCAATGGAAACCACTGACTGATGGGTATGGCCGCTGGAGTCTTTGAATCCCTTGCTTCAAAATCTTCCCCTTGATCTTTCTACCAATCCTGGACTTCTTACCCAATCTAATCAATTCCCCACACTGAAAGATCAGATTTAAGCAAAACTTCCAATCCTCAATAAATTCTGACCTTACTTTTCCCCCAATCCCTTCTAGACACAGCCAGAGCTCTGTGAGACCGTGCTTCTTTGCCAACCACACCGAGCAATAAACTCAGTCCTATCTTACCAACAACTGTATTGTATATGTAGGGACCCAACTCTTAAACACTCTTTTGTTTAACTATAACCTGAGATGGATCTAATACTTTGAGATTTTGAGTTTTATATTTAAAATGGGGAGGCGGGATGATTTTTTTCAATTCTCTATCTTCGTCTTCTCAAAATTATTCTCCATTATTTAAAAAGTTCTGAGATGATTTAAAAACTGAAATTAAGAAGAATTTCCATTATGAGCTAATTCTAAAATGAAATTAAGTTTAAGAAGCAAAACTTTACTTAAATAAGCTAAAAATATAGGCAAGGACCATGTCTTCAATCTCTAAATTTAAGTGATGACAAGTTAATTAATTTGGTGCAAACTGAAATAGCTCTAGATGTTTATGTCAAATCACTTGGATTTTTCTGATGTGGGAAAATCTAGCATACAGAATTTTATTGTTGGCAGTCCCTGCAAGTCTGACTTGCCCTGGGTCTATAATGATAAGTCTCCAATATAGAAAACACCTGAATAACAAGAGTGTAACCAGGATAAAAACACACACAAGATTTTGCTAAATTTGTTTCTAGTCAGCAGCCAAACAAAGAACAGTTATAAGTGTCTGACATAGGTGTCTCACCAAAGAATATGATTTTAACTACAGAGACCACTAAAACCTCTGGATGAGAGGTGTGCTGGGTCAGAGGAAAGAACTATAGGAGAATCACTGCCCAATTTACAAATATCTTTAAAAAAAAAAAAAAAAGTAGTACAAACCCAGCGGAGATTTTGAGGTACAACAGCGTTTCTAAAGCTAAGTCAGTACATTCTAGCTAGGATCCTGCAAAAACTTTGGCTTTTCTTTAAAAGAGATCTGCCGGTTTGAGGTTTGAGGAGCACTACTATACACTCTAAATCCTTACTTAAGCCAATATAAAGAAGACAAAACTTTTGGTTCAAGAACGCAGCTAAATATAATTGTTCATCTGTTCCCCCAAATCAGAGAAAGCATAAAAGTCAAAATAAATCCTGAAATGCCAGGAAGGATATCATCAGTGTCCATGAACTGGAATATGAAATCAGATATACTCCAAATTCCAAAAGATACACACACACACACACACACACACACACACACACACCTTAAATCCATACAAACGAAGGAGAGACTCTCCTGAAAATCTGAAAATCTAAGTTTACCTAGTAGAGTCCTAGATTAAACCTGTGAATCAGAGACAGCAGGGGCTAGGAGGAATGGACCCTGAGTGAGCAAATATTTAAGGGCAGCAGGACAGCTGAATCTCCACACACAGAACCACTTTGGTGTTGCCCAAAGCAGAAAGCACAAAAACTCCATAAAAATAGGAGTTCTAATCCAGGATGGATAGAATGGGCTGTGGGAGAAATATGTGCCCATAGCTATCATAAGGGTTAGGAGAGCTCATAGAAAAAAATAAGTATTGCTTACCCTCAAGCCTGCCATGTCATACCCGTCCTTTTGCACAACCAACAGAATCATGACTCATGGACTAATTAGCAGGGGACAAGTATCATTCCCCAGGCTGATGAAATCTGTTTCAGCAAGCAGCAGTGTTCAGCCTAGCCTGGGGGTTTTAGCTTCTTTTATAACACATGGACGTCTTTGTCTGATGAAGCCTAGGGAGCCCTTCTCAGAATAATATTTTAAAATATATAATATTTTAAAAATTTATATGATTATAAAGGAAACCAATTACACTGAAATGAAAGTATCAAAATATTTTTAAATTATAATATAAAAATAGACCTGTTTCTTTATTAACACATCAAATGATAAGATCTAGCAGTAGGCCAAACACTGCCAAAGTTTCAAAACAGTGATGATTATAATCCATACTTACAAACTAATGTGATGTGGAAATGTCTGTGATGTCTATCAGTGACAAAGTCACAGATACTCGTAATACTCCTAGAGTTGTTGCCTATGTTCATAATTGAAGAAATTACTAAATTTCACTTTGAAGCCAGTAGAATAGTATCATTTTTCCCATCTAAATTCATGAACATCCTGAATTCTAACTGTGTTGGTCTGTAGTTCTCAAGTTAAAAATCTCTGATAGCAAACTCACCAACAAATATGAATAGGAAACCAAATATCAACTGCATGAGAAGGTCAACCACATGTTTTAAAAAACTGCAATATTGTGTGGACATTCCTCAAAAAATTTAAAATAGAGCTACCCTATGACCCAGCAATTGCACTACTAGGTATTTACCCCAAAGATACAGATGTAGTGAAAAGAAGGGCCATATGTACCCCAATGTTCATAGCAGCAATGGCCACAATCGCCAAACTGTGGAAAGAGTCAAGATGCCCTTCAACAGATGAATGGATAAAGAAGATGTGGTCCATACGTACAATGGAATATTACTCAGCCATCAGAAAGGATGAATACCCAACTTTTCTATCAACATGAACGAGACTGGAGATTAGGCTGAGTGAAATAAGTCAAGCAGAGAAAGTTAATTATCATATGGTTTCACTTACTTGTGAAGCATTAGGAATAGCATGGAGGACATTAGGAGAAGGAAAGGAAAAGTGAATTGGGATAAATCGGAGGGGAAGACAAAGCATGAGAGACTGTGGACTCTGAGAAACAAACTAAGGGTTTTGAGGGGAGGAGGGTTGGGGGATGGGTGAGCCTGGTGGTGGGTATTAAGGAGGGCACATATTGCATGGAGCACTGGGTGTGGTGCATAAGTAATGAATCTTGGAACACTGAAAAAATAAAATAAAATAAAAACTGCAATATTCCACAAAAGAGCTAATTCCTGAAGAAGAAAAAATGTAGGGAATTGGAAAGAATCATCAGAAAAACACAATTTGTAACTACAGATAGTTTCAAAAGGAAAAGATGTCACATTAAAAAAAAAAATACTTCAAAACAGGATGCAATGAAAAAGAAGCAGAGTTTTTGGAAATTATCAAGATTATTAAAATGCGGCTGAACTTCAGAATGACTGAGACTTCAGATTAAAATAGTGAGCTGGAGGGGTAAGCCAAAAGATTGTATCAGAATTCAATAACAACAACAAAGAGATTAAAAGGATGAGAGAAAGGATGAGATATGTATATCTAAAAGTTCTGCCAACCATCTAGTAGGCATTCAAGAAAGCTAAAATAAAAAATAGAAGGAAAAAAATCAAATAAGTATCAAAAGCAAGAACAGCAAGGCAAAGTTTCTGCTAGATGAACAAAGTCTCTTCAGTAGGGCAAGCAATAACATCTAGACCCATTCTATTAAAATAGGTTATCTCCAACATTAAGTAGGAAGTTGTAATAGACTATAAAAGAGATAGAGTATAACCAAGTGGAAAAAAAAAACTAAAACAGCATCAGGCCTCTCACCTGTAACAATAGATGCTAGAAGACAACAAACAATACTTTAAATTAACCAGGGACAATTAGAATTTACACATAAAATTAAACCATTCTTTAAAAACCAGGGCAAATTTAAAAAAATTTTTTTAAATTTAAACCAGGGCAAATAATCATATGCAAAGTTTGAGTTGAACACATATAGCTTTTCTGAAAAAATACATAATAATGTACTATAACAAACTAAAAACTGAATTCAAGAAAGAAGATAATATAAGAAAAAAATTGTAAGCAAAGATAAAGCCTGCAGTTAAGTTCAAATAATGACTGATGATTAACCCTAAAGTTAACTCAATTGCTAAGAAATTATTCCTAAGGAATCAGGAATCAGAAACACAAGGATAGGAGAGCATGCAAATACACCCAATCAATTGAACAGATTCCAAAAGATCTTAAAATGTGAGTTCATGGGGGGATGTTTAAAAAGTCTGCTAAGGGTTGTGCGTGCTCTGGGAGATGGAGGAGATTCTTAGATTCTGATTAATTCTGGATGTTAATAATAAAGTTGTTATCACTATGTGATTATAAATGTATACAAATATTTTTAAACTGGAATAACATGAATACCCCCATATTATTTCCCTCCTCTGTTTTGGCCCTAAAAAGTTTCAGACCTAAAATCATGATGCAGCTCTAGAAAGTATAAGACCTTGAAATGTGGTTTTCGTGTCCTATCCTCAATCTTGGCTCCATTTTATTTTTCCTATTCTTATGTTCCCTCAATTTGGATTTCCTTACTTCTTTAAAAAAAATCAAATATATATATGTGTATATATATACATATATATACACACACACACATACATATATATATAAATCAAATATATAAAAAATATATATACATATATATACATACATATAAATAATATATATATATATATATATATTTGCACATGTGTGTTTATGTCCCTATTCACACATATATATGTATATACTCATCCCAGGCAGAGATAGAAAGAATATGCATTTATAGTTTGATAGATGATTTCAATTAACTAAAAGTACGGGTATGGTTTAACACATTGCTATTTAATCTCAATCTTATTAATGTAATCCAAAGATTACCTAGGCCAGAATTGTCCTAACCTTAAGATGGTTTTCAAACTGCCTACTCTTCTGAAAATCAATGATAGCTTCACTGTATCTCTTAACCACATAAGTGGAAAGAACCATGCGTAAATTGTATTACCTAAAAGAAGAACTTGAAACATTCAAAGTGACCAGCTAACTATAGCAAAACAAAGCAAAACCAATACCTGAGTTGTAAGTGTCTTGATTAAGAGCAGAAACCCGTGAGGCAGACTGCCTGGGTTGATCCTGGTTAGCAGGTATGGCAACTTGGACAAGTGACTGCAATTCTTTGTGTGCAGTTTTCTCATCTGTAAAATGGGAGTGGGAGGAATAAAAAAGGTTGTTCTGAGGATTCAGTAAGATAATGCATGAGAATCTCTTAGAACTACTTAGAAGGCTACTACAATAAATGTTAGCTATGACTATTTTAATAAAATATTTCCCTGGAAGACATCTTTCCCAGAACTATATTAGCATCCTATCATACAAATGATGATTGTTTGGAACAATCCAGCTCAAAGCTCATTCAGAAAAGAATAGTCAGGGGCGCCTGGGTGGCTCAGTCGTTAAGTGTCTGCCTTCAGCTCAGGTCATGATCCCAGGGTCCCGGGATTGAGCCCCACATCGCGCTCTTCCCTTAGCAGGGAGCCTGCTTCTCCCACTACCATTCCCTCTGCTTGTGTTCCCTCTCTAGCTGTGTTTCTTTCTGTGAAATAAATAAAATCTTTAAAAAAAAAAAAAAAAAGAATAGTCAGATTCTTTATGAATAACAAATAACATAAATAAAGCTACTTCTTTGACTTTTCTATTTCCATTCCTTTTGTCAGACCATATATCTGACAGTTTATTAGTAGGCATTTTCTCAAAATGCTCCATCTGAGAAATGACTAAGTCCTGTTGAAACCTTCTCAGGTGGTCTATGCCCACAGTAAACTTACTAGTCTATCTTATCCAGTTAAACCAATTTTCCCCAACAACATAGGCTTTTACAACTGATGGCTTCCATACTGCATCTTTAGCAAATATAAGGGAATCCATCATCAATGGTTTGCTGCAGGAGGCTGGCATCGATTGGCAAGAGGTGATTTACACACCTCTTCTTACCTCCATGTTTCATATTTACACTATAAGGAATCATCAAATGGAGGTGGTTGTTGACTTATTTCTTTTTCCTGGAGAACTTTTTGTTAAAAATTACCAGCTCATTACTACCTCTTGTCCAAAAGAGCCAGCCTTTGTAAAGTCCCAAAGTTAAGAGTACCCACATTATCTTTTAAGATACAGGTTTTACAATGTAAAAAGCAAGGATAAGATAGCCTGATTTGCATATATAAAAGAAATATGGTGTAAAAAAAAGAACAAATATATTTCTATATGGAATATCATATTCATGAACATAATTTTCTACTCTGGGTTAAAAATCTGAGCACAAATCTTTTCAGATGCAACAGTAACTATTGTGGTAATTATGTAGTTCAATTCCACATACTAAATTAACTTGGAAACGTTGATACATGATGTAAGTACTCTTCGAAATTCAGTCTGTTTTATTCAAAGAACTTTAAATTCAGAATATTTTATTTTGTTCTGGAAATTTTATAAAGGGGTTTTGCCAAAAGCATTAAATATTTGATTCTACTTGTTAAGATTTGCAGGAACTGCTTTAAATTTATTATAAAAAATAACAGCAACAGCAACACATTTTCCCCTTTCATTAAGGTAGTGAAAAAATGAACTTTAAGAGCTTTTCCATAAAAATGCTCTAAAATATTCCATTAAAATTAAAAGGCAACTGCCATTTCACACGTGGTCAAATTTAACTATTCAGAGTTATTTTAGGTATGTCAGCCCCCAAAGACCAAACTACCTGAGAGTCCAGCTGTGTTCAAAGATCTCCAGAACCCAGCCTCCAAAGTTGGATAGGGCTGGTACAAAGAGTTGTTAGACCTGAGAAGGAAAAGAATAGTTCTGTAGTATTCGATGTAGTTAGTATTTAAGCCCCTAAAAATTCTCACTTGATTAGAGGTTCCTTAATGAAGCCATCACCCTGCAGTGGTCAGGGAGAAATCTACACTAAAGCTTGCTTAGAACAAAAGCCTAATCCAATACTGAGAGCTTAACTATCCCCCTACTCCCGCCATCAGAAATGGTGAATTGAGAATCTTAATAGCAAACCATCTTCCAGGGTTGTGAGAAATAATGGCATTTCAGTTGAGATCTTAAGCTTTCACGATTATAAAAAGTATCTTTAAAATGCTACAATAATATGCATATTTGCCATTAAATATTATACTCCTTCTGGTATATAGCTCTCCTTGCCCAGTTTTGTTTTATAGCAATATTTATGCATTTTAAATATGGTCCAAACATTAGTTTGCCACAGAGATATGTAGTTTCCGGCATGATTGATTTATGTATTTCTTAGGGTGGTCCATTATACATATGTTTAATTAGCCTTAGAATCAGATTGTTAAATACTTGTTTAAATGTCCCAAATATCAAGAAATAAGAGTACCCTATATTTTTCAGGAATTTATTATTGACTTTTGCACTTAAACCTTAACAATGTTTCACCAGTATCCTTGCTAGGGGCTCCCAGAACCCCAGCAAAATTTGGCATAATGTACTTTTAACATAGTACCAGATGCTTATGTCTTTGGAATTTCATTTTTTGGTATAAAAGAAAGCTATCCAAAAAAAGTGAACTAATGACTACAAGATAAAAAACTATGGACACAAATGATACAGTAACTACATTTAAAAGCCAACAGACTTGTAACATCTTACTTCCTGCACCAGTGTTAGAAAAAGGATGGGGGGGTGGGAGTGTTTTTGTTTGGCTTGTTTATTTGCCCTTAAGTGAAAAGTAAAGGGCTTGAAACCATCCATATCTGGAGCATAACTCTGACTCTTCCATTTATTCATTTGTTTGACCTTGAGAAAGTTACCCAACTTCAAGTGACTTCTAGATCTCATCAGATTTCCTTTGAGAAAACAAAAATAATGAACACTGTTTTAATGATCTTATTTATACAGATATGATGTTAATACTGAGAAAAGCTAGAACAACAGTAACTGTCAGATTAGGCCTTAATCTTGCCTCAAAATATCCCCGTTAAGAACCTCTCAGCCTTGGCCTTAGAATGATTTCTTATTGTCAAGAATAGCTCCATGTCATTTCTCATGTCAAGTATGCAAAGTGAAGGATTTCTTCAACCTCCCACACACACTCAGAACTTGCTTCTCAGGTCACTGGCTTCTCTTCCACCTCAATCAAGGAAGGGGCAATTTCCAGTCTACTCGCCTGCGCATTTACTGTGAGCGTTAATTCGGTTTGTTGGAAAGCCACCATAAGTTTATGAGAGCCCAAGGGATATTGGGTGCTTGTCATCTTTCTCGTGCTCCCTCCTGCCACACCAAGTGCCCTGGACACTGTGTTCCCTGCAGAGCCCCTTGATCCCCAAATTGTAGAATATTTGGACTAAGTTCAGAGAAGAGTTACTAAAAGGACTAAGTGACTGAGGGGACCAATTTATAAGGAACTCAGAAATGTTTGGTTAAGTGGTAATTACCTTAAAAAGGTGTGGTGGCTCTGACATTAAGTTCGAATTTCAAGCCCTACTTGGCAAAAAGGCCTCTTTTCAGGCCTCCAAATTCAAAAATACTCTGAAGAAGCAGCAGAATCTCCCTCTTGCTCGGCCCTCCAACCACGGCTCAGGCTGCTTGGGTGATATTCACAGTCCTGTGCAGGGACCTCTACACACAGGCACAGAAGGCAACACTAGGAAGCAGAGAGCTCATGTAAGATAGCTGAAAGATGCTTCCAAAAAAGTCTTCTCAGCAAATCACGAAGAACAAGCCTGGGTTGTGAAGGGGGCTAGTTCCTCCATCTCAGTAAAGCACTCATCCACACCCCATTGCCAATCTCTGCTTGATGGGTGGTACCACTTAATAAGAGCCACTGACTGAGTCCAAGTGTGCAAGTCTGTCTGAAATACACCGCTGGAATTTCTTTAAGAATGACAGTTCCCACTTGGCCATAGGGAAAAACCTGAGAGTGCCTGTAATCATTAAGGAGGCTGAAAGAGATAATTCCTCAGAGCAGCACTGCCCAAAATGTTTTGCAGGTGATATTACTCTGTGTTACACACATTGAAAAAGAAAAGAGCTAAAAACCGGAATAAATGAAGTCAAACTTGGTGTGTGTGATGTGTGTGTTTTTAAACAGTAGTATCTCCGAGCCATTTATATATTGAAGTCTACTGTGTCTCACTAAGGGTGGGAAGGTAGTGTATATACGATTTCCTAAATTCAAATTGGGCTTGGAATGCTTTATTCCTGAAGCACAGATTCTTTGTGTTCACAGCTACTTTCATAATGCCTTTTATAATGCTGCACTCAGTAAATGAAGAACACAATGTATGGGCCAGCCTAGGCTAGAACACGGGTTTTAAAACTAATCCACTCCTCTTTCTACCACACTGATATTCTAGCTACTGTTCACTTATAAGAATCTTTTCACCCTATATAAGTGAAATCAAATTTGTTAACTAGAAGCATTGACTTGAAGCTACAAAAGGTCAAACTCAAAGGCCTTCTACTTTCTCAAGGGATCCAGGTAAGTGTGTATTTATATTTTTTTCTTAAGGAAGCCCCACAAAACTGTATAGCCTTTATGTCCTGCAAAACTTGCTGCTACCATGTAAGATGAAAATAGCCCAGTGGGTTCTCACCAAATGTATTAGTTGTGATTGAGACAGACAGTTGAACTTAAATTACTAATGATCTGACAGATTAAAGAGCACTTTGGATTACTCTGGGGTCACCTTTGAGAGAGATTCATCCTCCTCTGTGACTAAAATGTATATTCAAATAAGAACTAAATCTAGATTCATTATTTCTATACTCTTCATAATTACATGAACTTTAACCTTCTCACTTCTTAGCATTCTTCTTAAGACATTTACTGTATCTATTTGGTTGAATAAGAACCTTACCCAATAGTCCTACTTCCAACCTCCCACCTCTCAACATTTTCCCCGCTATGAATAGCCACTCTGAAATCATCACATTGTAAATATTGCCCCAGATGGAATTCCTCCTGACGACCATCTGAAGTTTCTGTATCAATTTTTTTCCGTGAGTGGGGGCTGCCATAGTTAAACTTAAATCTACGGTACTGCAATTTGACATTCTACTTTAATTCTTTACAAGCTTCATTTATATTGATCTTGTCTTTTGGAATTTCCTGTAGGCTGCCTCGTATAAAATAATTTCCAGCCTGACCTTCATCTTGTCTGATCTCTAGTTTGACATTATGCCTTCACAATCAAATCTTATCATTTAATCCAAAACAAAAACTTTGTTATTATATTAAATAGTAATATTCATAGACTGACCTTGGTAATTCATTTTTACCACAATCGAGAAATCAACGTTTAAGCTTTGACTATTGATGCTCAAAACTTTGCAAATTTCTTCCAGACTATTCATAATTTAACAAGATATGCTAACAACCACACACACAAATCACTATCCAACCATCCTGTGTCTTAAGCCAAATAAAGCCTTTACTTTCATTTTTCAAGTAATCTTCTAGTCCAGATTATAAAACCAGTACTGAGTTTTACCTTCCTTTGTACTAAACATTTTACCTTCCTGTGTGTCCTTCCCATCAGTTTCCTGAGTTGGTGACTATGACAATATGCTAAGCCCAAAATAGCAGTTGTATCCTGCCGGCTTGGCCTCAGTCATTTCCAAGCCAAAGGGGAATTGACAGACACCCCCTTTAGGAGTGAGTCTAATGTTTGTAAATATCCAAGGAAATGACATCATTCAGTCAATTATTTCTGGAGAAAGCTGGCAGAATAACTTAGTAATTAAACTGAGGACTGATGGAAACTGTTAAACAGGAGAGCTATTTTGCACAGCAATTCATGTTAATGCTTGTAATGCATTTTCGTTTTTGTTTTGTTTTTTTTTAAAAAAAGCTTGAAATACTAGGGCAATTAAAGGAACTGCCCCTTCACTGAGAAACTTATCTAAAATTCCAGCAAAGATGCATATGGAAAAGAAGGAGAAACTCAGTTTTCCAGTATCATCTTAGAATCAGTATGATTTAAGTATGATAAATTGTGAAACCAAAATACAACTGTATTCAAATGTAAGTAGAAAACACATCCCAAAGCCAGGACATCACGTACTCAAGACCCAATTGCCCGTGTGCTAGGTAGTCACCTCGTAGTGAATATGCTGTCTGCCGCATGTTTTTGCTCTGTCCAGTTTCCCTTTTGTTCCTCCAGCTGGTCACCAGCATACCTTAATTCATCCATCCAATCATTCATTTATTCAACAATATTGAGCCACCACCTCAGGCACTGCCCTAGTTACTTGTTATGTAGCTGTAAACAAAAATACTCTCCTACACACCTCTCCTAACTGTGTAATAGTTATGTACTTGGAGATAGATAAAAATTCTAGTACAAAGTAATAAATTGGAATCCAAAAGCTGATAGAAAGAGATCCGAATGCTTCCCAAAGGAAAATCCAAGCTGTTAAATTACTTATGTCACTTTGTTTTTTTATTAAACTTTTAATTTTAATTCCAGCATAGTTAACATATCATGTTATGTTAGTTTCAGGTGTACAATATAGTGATTCAACAATCTGTTTTTGCTCTATTCAAGCAAAAACAGAAACACACTACTCAGTGCTTATCATAAGTATACTCTTAATCCCCATCACCTATTTCACCCAGACCCCCACCTACCTCCCCTCTGATAACTATCAGTTTGTTCTCTATAGTTAAGAGTCTATTTCTTGGTTTGTCTCTCTTTTTTAATCCTTTGCTCATTTGTTTAGTTTCTTAAATTCCACATAGGAGTGAAATCATATGGTATTTGTCTTTCTCTAACTGACTTATTTCACTTAGCATTATACTCTCTAGCTCCATCCATGTTGTTGAAAATGGCAAGATTTCATTCCCTTTTATGGCTGAATAATATTCCCTTGTATACATATGCACCATCTTTTCTTTATCCATTCATCTACTGATGGACACTTGGGCTGGTTCCATAATTTGGCTATTATAAATAGTGCTGGCAAAAGACATAGGGGTGCATGTATCCCTCTAAATTAATGTTTTTGTATTTTTTGGGTAAATACCCACTAGTGTGATTATTGAATTGTAGGGTAGTTTTTAGGTATTTTTAACTTTGTGAGGAATTTCATACTGTTTTTCCACAGTGGCTACACCAGCTTGCATTCTGGTGTTGTGCTATACCAACAGTGCATGAGGGTTCCTTTTTCTCCACATCCTTGCCAACCCTTGTTTCTTGTGTTCTGATTTTAACCATTCTGACAAGTGTGAGGTGATCTCACTGCAGTTTTGATTTGCATTTCCCTAATGATGAGTGATTTTCATGTGTCTGTTGGCCATCTGGATGTTTCCTTTGGAAAAATACCTGTTCATATCTTCCGCCTATTTTTTAATAAGATTATTTGTTTTTTTGGGTATTAAGTTGTATCAGTTCTTTATATATTTTGGATACTAAACCTTTATCAAATATGTCATTTGCCAATATCTTCTCCCATTCAGTAGGTTGCCTTTTAGTTTTGTTCGTTTTTTCCTTCGCTGTACAGAGCTTTTTATTTTGATGTAGTTTCAATAGTTTACTTTTGTTTTTATTTCCCTTGCCTCAGGAGACATATCTAGAAAAAGGTTGCTACAGCCACTGCCAAAGTATAGCACTTCATTTTTAAAAGACTAATATACAAATAACCACCATCTTTCCTAGTACCTGATGGCATAGATACAAAGCCTTAAAAAAAAAAAGGGAAACTTTTAGGTCATTTGTAACAATTTAAAGAACGGAGTAAGAGACTTTGGCAAAAATCAAGACCAACGTAGGGAAACCAAGCCAGAAAATTCCAAGGTAGAGTGAAATTGGGTGAGTTAGTGACTAAAAAGAGTTTCTGCTACACTTCAGAAATATTTCTCATTTCTCTTTCTCAGTATTTAACTTACTAAATATTCTTCTGGATGGATAATCATATTCCTCTGAAATTACAAATAACATAGGGGTGTGAGGTAAAGGACTGTCAGTCATTCATATTCTGCTTACATGAGCTACATAAGAATTTAACAAAATGTTTGGCACAGTTCTTTGTAAACTAAGGAATGCTATAAAATCAGAATGGCAGCGTTGTTAAGATCATAGATTCTGGAGCCATACTGCCTGAATTTGAAATCTAGCTCTACTAATAACAAACTAGGCACGTTTAGGCAACTAATTTAATCTCTTGATGCCTCAGTTTCCTCATCTACAAAATGGGAATAATAGTTGAAACTATTCCACAAGGTTGTTGAAAGGTTTAATCAGTTAATACGTAAAGCACTTAAAACAGTGCTGGGACTTGCCCTTTTGACCAAAACAGAATAACTGGGACTGGTTTTATGCTCCCTCCCAAAGCTACCAAAAACAAACAGGATATGAAATAGAATATGAAATAATGATTATCAAGACACAGTACATCAGGCAACGAAGGGCAGTGATCCCTGAGACATAGGAAACAAATGAAGCAATCTTGAATGAGTGCCCTAATTTACTGCCTTGAAGAGTTCCCAGGCCACGGTATAGAAGGGATGAGGTTGAGGGGAGGATCCACACAAAGCTATCAGGGCTCCCTAAGTTGAGGAGATAGAGTTCAGAGCATGAGCAGAAGAACAAGGGGGCTTGAAAGTGCAAGACAAAGTGCCAGAGAGTTGAAAAAAAATAAAAAATAAAAAGGCAAAAACAGAAACAAACACTGGGGATCAGCAGAGCATCCCCTCCAGTATTCAGCAGAGTAGTGATAACCATATGCCATGTGAGGAAACTACGTAAGATATCCAAAAGCACCAGAGAGTATAGTACACAATACCCACATAGGACCAATACTGGCTATTGTCACCAGCCAGACTGAAAAACCTCAAAATTCACAGAATATTTGGTAAAGTACTCAGAAGATTCTTATCCCAGTAATAGGAAATAATTAGTCTTGACTAAATATTTCTCTGGTCATATCTAACACATTTTAAAACAATTCTCAAAGGGGTGCTTGGGTAGCTCAGGGAGTTAAGTGTCCAACTATTTAGGCTCAGGTCATGATCTCAGGGTAATGAGATTGAGCCTTGTGTCGGGCTCGGCACTCAGTGTGGAGTCCACTTGAGATTCTCTCCCTCCCTTTGCCCCTTCCCTTACTTGTGTGCTCTCTTTAGCTCTCTCTCAAATAAATAGATAAATCTTTAAAAAAAATAATTCTCAAAAAGATAAAACTATTTCCAAGTAGCAACTGCATCTCAGAACAAAGTTCAAAAATATTTATAGGAAAACAAAAACAGCAAGTCAAATTCACAAAGATAAATTCACAACGTGAATCAAATCAAAGATTACCACGTATGCAAATAAGGAGAAAAATATGAATCAAAATGGGGAAAATTAATCAACCGAAACTAACCCAGAACTAACACAGATGTTAGAATCATCGGACAATGACATTAATCATAATTAATAATGACAACATTATTATATTCCACATGTTCAAAAGTATGGACAGACATTAAAGATATAAAAAAAGACACACACTGAACATCTATAAATGAAAACTACAATGTTTGTGATGAAAAAGACACACCAGATGAAATTAGTAGAAATTAGACAGTAGACGAGAAACTATTAGTGAACTTGAAGACATAGCAATAGAAACTATACAAAATGAAGCAAAAAATATTAAAATACAAAAAGAGCTTTCAGTGAACTATAGGAAAATGTCAAGTGGTCAACAAACATGTAATGGAATCCTCCAAAGAGAGTGGGGAAATGGAAAATATATTTGAGGAAATAATGGCGAGAAAATTTTCAAATTTGATGAGAACTAAAAATCTACACATCCAAGAATCTCATATAACCTTAATACAAGAAATATGAAGAAAAGTACACCATGGAACATCATACTGAAATTGCTCAAAAACATGATAAAGTCCAAATCTTACAGGCAGACAGAATAAAAAGATAAATTATACATGAAGAAACAAAGTTAATGATAATAGATTTCTTATCATAAAGAATACAAGCCAGAAGACATGGAGCAGCACCTGGAAAGCATTAAAAGAAAAAAAATCACACTAGAATTTTATACTAGGTAAAATATCCTGCAAAAACAAAGGCAAAATAAAGACTTTTTCATTTAGGCAGAAGGAAAATTATACCTGATGGAAGTATGGATCTGCACAAAGGACTAAAGAGTATAAGAAATTTTACCTATATAAGTAAATATATAAGACTTTTTATTTCTATCTTTGAAAAAGATAACTGCTTCAATGAAAATAATAATACATTGTGAGGTTTGTAACACATATAAGTAAAATGTATAAAAACAAGAATATAAAGGCCAGGAGGGAAGAAATAAAAATACATATTTATGAGTTTCTTATACTATATGTTAAGTGTTATATTACCGGAATGTCAATTGTAATAAGTTAAAGAGTTATACTATGGTGCCAAACTAACCACTAAAATAATAAAACAAAGAGTTATAGCTAATAAGTTACCAATGGAAATAGACAAATCTTAAAAAAAAATACAAAAGAAGATAGGGAAAGGGAACAACACATGAGACAAAAAGAGAGCAAAGATTGGAATGTTTTGTTTTGATTTTAGATTTAGCTCAGAGGTTTAAAACCCAAACATAATAATCACATTAAATATAAATGGCATCAACACACCAATTAAAAGGCAGAAACTGTTAGATTGGATAGAAAAGACCAAATATGTGCTGCCTAAAAGAAAGGTACAAGTAGTTTAAAAATATAAAACAAACAAAAACAAGAAAAGGAAAAAGATATACCAAATTAATATTACTCAAAGAATGTTACAGTAGTATATTAATATCAGACTAAGATTTCAGACTAATATTATCAAGCAAAAGAAGGGAAGATTTTATAATAATAAGTGGATCAAATAATCAACAAGGCATGCAATCCTAAATGTTTATACACCTAATAACAGAGCTTCATGACACATGAAGCAGGACACCTGAGTGGCTCAGATGGTTAAGTATCTCCCTACGGCTTAGGTCATGATCTCCAGGTCCTGGGATGGAGCCCCATGTCTGGCTTCCAGCTCAGAGAGGAATCTGCTTCTCTTGCACCCTCTGCCTCTTCCCCACTCCTGCTGTCTCATTGTCTCTCTCTCTCTCTCAAATGAATAAATAAAATACTTAAAAAAAAAAAAAGACACATAAAGCAAAACTGACAGAAGCACAAAAAGAAATGGACAAATACAGAATTATACTAGCAAATTTCAATTCTTTTCTCTCAATTAAATAAATAGAAAACCAGTAATGATGTGGGGGACTTAAAAATCACAATCAACCAAAATTGACTTGATTGGTACTAACAGAACACCCCGTCTAATGATAGTAAAATACACATTCATTTTACTTGCACACGAAACATTTCCCAAGACGGTCTACATTCTGGGGCATAAAACAAGCCTCATTAAACATAAAAGCATTCAAATTATACAAACTACCTCTTTGATCACAACAGAATTAAATTAAAAATAAATGAGAGGTCTCTAGAAATCTCCAAATAGTTAAAACTTAACAACACAATTTTAAATAATCAGTAACTAAAAGATGAAATAAAATCACTAAAAAACAATTTGAAGGAAAATAATAAAAACAATATATTAAAACTCATAGAAATCTGCTAAAGCAGTCTATAGGAGAAAATTTATAGCACTGAATATTTAGGTAGAAAAGAAGAAAGGTTTTTTAAATCAAGGACCTCAATTTCTACTTTAGAAAAGAAGAGCAGGGGCGCCTGGGTGGCTCAGTGGGTTAAAGCCTCTGCCTTTGGCTCAGGTCATGATCTCAGGGTTCTGGGATCTAGCCCCGCATCTGACTCTCTGCTCAGCAGGGAGCCTGCTTCTCTCTCTCTCTCTCTCTCTCTGCCTGCCTCTCTACCTACTTGTGATTTCTCCCCCTCTGCCAAACAAATAAATAAATAAAAATCTTTAAAAAGGAAAGAAGAGCAAATGAAACCCAAAGTAAGCATAAAATAGTAAAGAGTAGAGAGGAAATAAAAAAGTAGAAAATAGAGAAATTCAGTAAAACCAAAAGCCGGTTGTTTAAGAAAAACAGAATTGATAAACCTCTAAGGAGAGTGATCAGAGACAAGATACAAATTACCAATATCAGGAATTACAGAAGTGATATCAGTACAAAACCTAGTCATTAAAGGATAATAGATGTTGGGGGCCCCCATGCAGCCCTTAGTTTTGATAATTAGCACTAGAAAGACTCAAAGAGCTTAGAAAAGCTGTTAAACTCACAATTACAGGTTATTACAGTGAACAGATACAAATTAAAATCAGCAAAGGCCATGGGGTGCCTGGGTAGCTCAGTTGGTTAAGTGTCTGCCTTTGGCTGAGGTCATGATCCCAGGTTCTGGGGACTGAGCTCTGACTGGGTCAGGCTCTCTTCTAGGCAGAGAGCCTGTTTCTCCCTCTTCCTCTGTCCCTCTCCCTGGCTCATGTGTGCTGTCTCTCTCTCCCTCTCTAACAAATAAATAAAATCTTTATTAAAAAATCAGCAAAGGCAGGGGCGCCTGGGTGGCTCAGTCATTAAGCGGCTGCCTTTGGCTCAGGTCATGATCCCAGCGTCCTGGGATCCAGCCCCACATCGAGCTCCCTGCTCAGCAGGAAGCCTGCTTCCCCCACTACCATTCCCTCTGCTTGTGTTCCCTCTCTCACTGTGTTTCTCTCTGTCAAATAAATAAAATCTTAAAAAAAAAAAATCAGCAAAGGCAAAAATGCACCTAGAGAGGAGTCCAGAAAAAAATCAGATACAAATTTCCAGTTGTCTTTTCCCAGTGTAACTTGTATTGACTGCACTTAATTATCCCAACAACAATATGTGACAACACATATGAAGTATCACCAATTAGGGAAGCTCATCGAAACCTTGTTGTTTAGGGTTCTTATTGACAGTCATGCAGGCATGGAACACCCAGATGACTGATTTTAGCTACCCAGTCTCCAGCCGCCCCAGAGATCAAACTGATAAAGCATGGCCTAGGAATCCAGGTAAACAAAAACACACACTCAACATAAATCACATTGTTAGCACAAGCCATCTGATAAGCACAAAGGCCCTAGGTATATAAAGACAATTTTATCACACACGATATTCCAAGGGTTTAGAAGTTTTCTCCCAAGAACCAGACAATGGCTAGTTCTTTTTTTGGGATGTGCAGGGTTTAGCCATCACAAACTCTCTAAGTGAACGCTTTACTTCAGAATAAAAAAATATTCTGAACTTTATGCCAATACAGTCAACAATTTAGATGAAAGAAATATCTTAAAAAAAAAACTATGAAAAGTCACTCAAGAAGAAATAATCTAAATAGCCCTATATCTATCAAAGAAATTCAATTTGATGATTAAAAAGTTTCCCACAAGGAAAACTCCAGATGCATTCACTGGTAAATTCTACCAAGTATATAAGGAAGAATTAGTATCAAAGCTACATAAGTCTTACAGGAAATTGAAAAGAAAAAAATGTTTCTCATTTGGTGAGATCAGTATTCACCTAATCCCAAAGCAAGGCAGACATCACACAACACACTAGTATCCCTCATGAACATATGCAAAAATTCTAAACAAAATTTTAGCCAATCAAGTCCAAGAATATATAAAAAGCATCATATATTATGGCTAAGTAAAGTTGATCCCAGGATGCAAGATTGGTGTAACACTGGCCAATCAATGCCACTCACCATATTAACAATCTGAAAAAGAAAAATCCTGTTATCACCTCAACAGATCCAGAAAAAGCATGCAAGAAAATCCATTATCCATTTCTGATAAAACCTCTCAGCAAACTGGGACCAGAAAAGAATTTCAACAGCATGATAAAAGGCATCTACCAAAAACCCCTAAAACTAACACCAGATTTAAAGGTAAAAGACTTTTATGCTTTTCCCCTAAAATCAGAAACAAGACAGGGTATTCGGTCTCACCTCTATTCAACATTATACTGGTGTGTCTTGACCGGTGCAATACGGCAAGAAAATAAATGGCATGTAGATTCAAAAGAAAGAAATAAAATTGTGATTTGCAGACATGATCATCCATGTAGAAAATCCAATGACATCTACCTTAAAAAATGCTGCTATAATAAGTGTACTTATCATGGTTGACAACAAACATAAATCAATTTCATTTCTATATGGTAGATACACACAAAAAATTGAATACTGAATTAAAAGTGCTATTTACAATGGGACATGATATTAACTATTTGGGGATAAATCTGACAGAAGATGTACAAAATCCATATACTGAAAACTGCAGAATATTGTTGAAATACTATTTTAAGGCTTTGTAAAAAAATTAAATGGTATCTTGATTCTTCTCTTCTCAACCTATTTTTAGCTTTTTATTTATTTACTAATGAGTCCATGGCTGCAACTAGCAATACTAAATGGGGTTAATGTTATTCACCATCACAGAAATTCACATTAAAAAGGAATCTCAGAATGCATGAAATGTGGCAATGTTTCATTTCAATACTTGGAAAGGTTTAGTTTTTCAACATTTATTTGAAGGCTCAGCAGTCATCAAACATTCTGTTATGCACTGGTTGAATAAGAGGCATCCCCTGATCTTATGGAGGTGTTACCTAAAAGATGGAAAATAAGCAAACAATGCAAATTACTTAAGAGTTGTAATTAGTGCTATTAAAGCAATAAAGAACACAGAAATGGGGGTGGGTGGGGGGGTGCTATTTGGATAAGGGGGTTGTTGAAAGTGGACATTCAAGTCAAAACCTGAAGCAGAAATAACCAGACAAAGGAAAGATTATTATGGCCAAAAAGAACAGCATTTGGGAAAGCCCTGTGAAGGGCAGTAGGGGATAAGGGGAAGAGCCTGACATGTTCCAAACCTCCAAAGAAAGTCAATTTGACTGGAGTGTAGAGACTGTGGAGTAAAGGGAAAAATAAGCCTAATGATCACTTAGGAGAGGTATGAAGGGGTCTGATCACACAGGCACACATAGGAACTGGTATTTTATTCAAAGTACAATATGAAGTCATTTTACAGTTTCAACCAGACTACACACATTAGATTTTCATTTTTTAAAAGATCAAATCTAGTTTTCTGGTAGATAATCAGCGAGAGGGAATATAATAATCTAAGTTATCACAGATGATTCTCTTTTGCCATAAACACATAAAACTGCTGAATAATATATAATATTCTTTTATTTAAAATAATAAAGGGGCACCTAGGTGGCTCACTCAGTTGAACCTGCAACTCTTTTTTTTTTAAAAAAAAAACATTTTATTTCTTTATTTGACACAGAGAGATCACAAGTAGGTGGGGGGGGGAAGGAGGCTCCCTGCTGAGCAGAGACCACCCCCACCCCCCATGCAGGGCTCAATCCCAGGATCCTAGGATCATGACCTGAGCAGAAAGCAGAGGCTTTAACCCACTGAGCCACACAGGCACCCTTGAACCTGCAACTCTTGATTTTGGTTCAAGTCATGATGTCTATCAGGGTCCTGAGATTGAGGCCTGTGACAGGTTCCACCCTCAGTGGGGAGTCTGTCTCTCTCCCTCTCTCTCTCCCTCTTCGCCTCCCCTCACTTGTGCTCTCCCACCCTCTCTCTCAACAAATAAATCTTTAGGAAAAAAAAGAAAAAATGTATCCTAGAATACAAAAGGAAGCAGAAAGAAATGTAGAAAGCAACCCAGGGGGACTCTACCTGAATATAGGTGCTAGGGTTGGGATTTCTGTACAATCCCAAGAGATCCAATTTTATATCACAAGTTGGAAAAATTACTTTAAATTTGATTTAAAGCAACTGAAAGTTCCAGCACCCAACAAAACCAGTCTGCAGAGTCTCTCAACCCAAGATACAGTGGACTTTCACAAAGCAAAAAACTTCTTTGAAGCTAAGCTCCCAATAAAATATTACATCATTTGAAGAAACCAGTCACCATGAGGGAAAGCCAACAGCAACAAGAGTTAGAACCCTGCAAACTGGAAATTGTAATTTTATACATATGTTATTTTTTACCATAATCTCACGTTTTGGTTCTCATTCAGGGCTGATGAAAAACCTTTTAAAATACCGTAATTTCCATCTCTATTAAAAGTATTGATAATTCTTGAAATTCAACCACAGCTAAAAAAAAAAAAAGTTTATGTATAAAATTTAACATGGGGCATACAGGGTGCTTCATTTTTACTACATGGTTGAT
Organism: Procyon lotor; assembly: GCA_028646535.1. Taxonomy (NCBI): domain Eukaryota; kingdom Metazoa; phylum Chordata; class Mammalia; order Carnivora; family Procyonidae; genus Procyon; species Procyon lotor. The sequence continues at coordinate 46,056,275 of CM053618.1, forward strand.
GGCTGAAACCAAACTACCATTGGTACTGATGCCCACCTGCTAGATAATCTCTATCTTTAAAATACTTATTCCATGTCCCAAATCTGGAGGATCCGTCTCGCCAATCCTTTTGAATTGCACTTTAATTTTCAAATGTTAGGGATAATGAATCCACACTTAAAATGAAGCGTCTGAGAACACTTAAATTTCAGAAATCACTTTTAAGTTTAAGTTCAAAGGTTACAAGAGGAATTCCAAACATCCTTCACCTTCTGGTCACCTATCGAAACCTGAAATACTCATTCCAACTCTTCTCTTGGTGTGGGATTTTATTTTCAGTCTACTTCATTTCGTTTAAAAATACTGGCACACTAAAGCCCAAAGTCACACCTGGGATTTTTAAATGTAAACCAAAATGATTTTTTTTTCTTCTCTTTTTAATGCAGTATCATGATGAGAAACATTAAGGACAGAGGAACTGGTCTCTTTTAAATTGTCTTGATCTGTATGTATTCTGCATCTCAATCTTTGATTATCTTGCTTGAAATGAGAAAATGGAAGCCCAGACTTGTGTTCAAGGTCAAACCAAACAACGAAATTAGGACTCCAGGAGAGAAAAGCCTCGTGTTTCCCCACACCTCAGGGTCGACACTGTTTTACACTGTCTTCTCTGAATGAAAAACTGATGAGACATACTTAAGTAGAGAGAATCGGGCATCCCTTAGGAGAAAAGTTAGATATGCGAGAATCATTCACAAAACATGGAAACGACCCACAATCAGGTTACTGGGGAAACCTAGCTATGCAAAAACACCGTTACACGTGTCTGCTCCCTTCCCGTTATTACCCCCAGGCCCTCGGAAATGCTTCTTCACAACTAAAGGCCTAACTCTGAACGTCCCCTTGTGCCACTTTGCCGGAAAATCCCCGCGCAGTTTTGAAAACGAACTCCACAAACCAAGAACGCCACCCTTCCAAACGCAGCAAAGACTGGGTCTCCGCCCCAGTCACTTCCCAGAGGACCCGGGAGGCAGTTGCGTCCTCCCTTTTCCGCCACCAACTTGTAGCCACTTCCTAACTGCCTGTATATCTCCACCCTCATCCCCATCGCCATTTCTCCCCTTACCTCGTGAAGCTATTAACTCAACGAGAACAGGAGACGGCGAGAGAGAGAGCAAACTCGAGTCAAAAGACATAAATGCCCCCGCGGCCGAGATTTCCTTAGGCAGTTTGTCCGGCACCGCCGGAGGCAACTCGAACGGAGCCGGGCCCTGCGACAGGCGAGAGGGGACCTTGTAGCCAGAGCGCGAAGCGCTGATTGGCTGGTCGGCCGCGGCCGGGAAAGAACCCGGATGTGCTTGAGTAGTCGTGTTGGCAGTCGGGGCTCTGAGGTTTGGGCGTTCAGGGGGTGCTGGCAGGTTAGGCGGATGGCGCGGGGTTGGGCCGGCTTCTCTGAGGAGGAGCTGAGGCGACTGAAGCAGGCTAAAGGTAATGGGACGTGCGGGCAGAGTTTTAATCTTTGGGTTTATTAAGGGGAAGGGGCGGGGCTGCAACTTTTGAGGGGAAGAGGGCGGGAAAGAGGGTAATGTGTTGGTGTTTGGGGCAGGAGCTGTATTGGGAGGAGGGGAATGAGGGGCTCCAGAGGTGAATGTGTTGGGAGCCAGGGCGGGAGGGGCGAGTCCAGGGGACTGGGATCTTCTTTTAGAAAGAAAGTTCAGGATTCCATTTCAGGGATTTGGATTTGAGTTTTTCCTGTGAAAGGAATGGGACTTGGGAGAGGAAGTGAGCCTACAGCCTAGCTGTCTCCTGTGGGAACACTACTGCATAAATCAATGGCTGGAGGGTTGGGGTCAGGTAAAAGGAGGAGGAGAGGCACAAACCGTATTAGAATTGTGATGAATTTATCAAAGTTGACAGTGGTTGGGAAGGAGGGAACACAGGGATCTGAGTAAACGCGAAAAGACGATGTTTTTCATAATACATCTAGAGTCTTAGATTCACTTCTGGTTGCCAGATGACTTATGTAATTCTAACACTTGAAAGTGAGAAAACCAAGAGTTTTTGAGAGATTACATGTGAAATTATACCTGTTGACTTTGTTGTAAGCTAAAATTTTGTGCTTCCCTCGCTGGAACTTGTACTTTTTTTTTTTTTTCTTTTAATGGAGGAACCAATTTTGCTCTCACTTGGTGAGAAGCCCTTGGTATAAATTATGCTTTTGTTTGTGGCTGAAATTTCATGAAATTCTCTGGTGATCCTGGTGGTGCACACTACATCACTCTGAGTACCATAATTTATATACCTTGGGAGAAAATTAAATGAGCCCTGGCATGCTTTTTATTAGTCTGTGATCAAATTGGATGTTGCTCAGGTAAGTTTGTGCATTATTAGCATAGATGTAAAACTCTAAGGCTGGCAGATGGGAAAAGAAATAAAGGAGTAACATAACATAGGGCCAGTGTAGATTATATAGATGGAGGAATTTTTGACTGGTCCAGAGGTCTTTAAGAATTGTACCATAAAAGTTATACTACAGTGTGCAGTTATTTGATTCTGTCTGGCTTGATGTTCTCAGATTCTTTTGCTCTGTGTTTTGAACATCCATTCGCATATTTGAATGTACAGAGTACAAGTATCTGTGCTTCTGGTCTGATCCTAACTTAGAGCTATCAGCTTCTATATTACACATACTAAGATGAACAAGGCATCGTCCTTGCCTTCAAAGAGCTGATAGTCTAGTAAGGAGACAAACTATAATATAATGGATAGTAGAAAACTTAACAAGAGCTTGCTACAGAGTTAGCAGGAACTTTACTGCTGGGGGTTGGGTGGAGCTTGGGAAGATTGTTTCACAGAGATTATGTGTTAGCAGAGGTAAGTTTGCCAAGGGAAAAAAGACTTAATGTAGACTAAATTATAACAGTAGATTCATTATGTAGAAGTACATTTGGAAATATCTCTGCAGTTTGGGATAGAGAAGGGATGGAAGGATGTTAACTTCAAGGCCTGTCATTCCATAGTGAGATCTTAGAGCATAGACACCAACCACTAGTCTCTGTCCACCCTACCTGACATCTTTGAAAACTCATAGCCAAACACAGTGTTTGGCATATAGATCTCCTAACTGTACCCCTAAATCTTTTTGCCTTGGATTTCTCGTTTGTAAAACTAGAAGATCTGAATTTTTAATTTTTAAGGCTCCTTCTAGCTGTTCTCCAGCCTTAAAAATATAGTTAATTAATCCATGAAGATGGAGTTGGTTGCTAGCAAAAATAAGCATGACAGTACTCTATAGAGAAACCCATATGCACATTAGGAAAGATTAAGAATGTTCTTAACATTTTTTTTTTTTTTAAAGATTTTTTTTATTTATTTGACAGAGAGAGATCCAAGTAGGCAGGGCAGGTAGAGAGAGGGGGGGAAGCAGGCTCCCCGCTGAGCAGAGAGCCCGATGTGGGGCTCGATCCCAGGACCCGGAGATCATGACCTGAGCTGAAGGCAGAGGCTTTAACCCACTGAGCCACCCAGGCGCCCCCTTAACATTTTTTTTTTTAAGATTTTATTTATTTGAGATAGGGAGAGAGAGCACACAAGCAGAGGTAGTGGCAGGCAGAGGGAGAAGGAGAAGCAGACTCATCGTAGAGCAGGATTGATGTGGGGCTCAATCCCAGGACCTGGGATCACAACCTGAGCTGAAGGCAGTAGTTAATACAGTGAGCCATCCAGGTGCCCCTGTTCTTAGCATTCTTATTTATAATATTAAAAAGCTGGGAACAAGCCAAGTGTTCGTTAAAAAAAAAGTGGATAACTTGTAATATAACCATCCAGGGGGTTGCTCTACAGCTATGCGAATATATGAAATATACCTAGATGCATTAATGTGTAAATTTCATAAATATAATGCATGAAAAGAGCAAGTTGCAGAAGAACAACCAGATAACCATTTGTAGAAGATCAAAATCAACAACGTAGGTATATTCTTTGGGAACATAGGACATCAAAATACAGGATACTAGAGAGGGAGGCAAGGGAGTATTATCTGGAAGGGACAAATACATAGAGAATTTCAAAAGTATTGGTAATAACAAAATCAAGTTGAGACAAATTATGCTACAGTAACAGCCCTAATATATCAACTGTTTAAAATAATAAAGGTTTATTTTTCACTCTAGCTTCATGGCTAATACAGACAGGCAAGTCACTCTTTTCTACATAATTACTTCACATTGTGTTTTGGTGCTATCATTTAGGAGTTCACCATGAGGAGAGAGAAAAAGGTTGAGAATTGAGCATTGGCAACTAAATGCTTCTGTCAATAAATGATAGGTGTCACTCATACTCAGAAGCAAATAATATGATTTGGAGGGCAATAAATACAACTATCTTGTGTGTTCCAAGAAAGAGGATAACATGTCTGTCATTAAACAGCAGATATGTCTATTATAGTCATGTTTTATTTGTTAAAATGTTACTATTTTTTTTTTAAGATTTTATTTATTTATTTCCCAGAGAGAGGGAGATCACAAGTAGGCAGAGAGGCAGGCTCCCTGCCGGGCAGAGAGCCCGATGTGGGGCTCGATCCCAGGATCCTAAGATCATGACCTGAGCCGAAGGCAGAGGCTTTAACCCACTGAGCCACCCAGATGCCCCAAATTTTACTATTTTTAACTATCCATACAGGTTGGATTTGTATCTGTACCACACGCATGTATTTGATAAATGATTTATTTCATACTGAAAAACTGGAAATACGAAAAACAGTGCCACTACAATGCTGTTGATGTCTAAAGAAAATATTCATGAGTTATTTATTCTTGATACTAGGTCTTTGCCGGGTATATTATGAATATCTTCTCTGAATATCTTGTCCTAGCTTGTAACTTTTCTTTTAACTTTTACCTTTTGATGAACAAAGTATCTAATTTTGATATGGTGAAATTCGTCAACATTTTTGTGTCTTAAGAATTTAGTACCCTATCATGAGGTGGTAGTACCCTACCATAAGATATTAATGCTTATTTTCAATTAAGAGTTTTTAGCAATCATTTTTATTGTAAGCTATAACAGATTCAAAATGCTGCATAAAGAAATATGTTTCTAATAAGACATTTAAAGTGTTGATTTGACATTAAGTCCTTAACCCATTTGGAAAATGTTTTGTTTGTTTTTATATGGTGTGAGGTATGGATCTGATTTTATCTTTTCCTTATAGCAGTTTTTTCCTCAAGTCCATTTATTGAATGAGTTCACTTTTTGTTATTGATAGGCCTTGCTACCTCAGTCATATACCAGTGCTTCATACATGTATGAACTTCTTTCTGGGTTCTTTGTTCTATTTCATCTGTCGTTTTGTCTATTCCTGTGCTCTCTGTCCTGTTCCATTGGTCTGTTTGTCTATTCTTTCACTAATACCCACTGTCTTTATTATTGTAGCTTTATAGTGGTTTTTGAAGTCAAGGAATGCCAGTCCTACAGTTTTGTTCTTCAATATTATGTTAGCTATTCTGAGTCTTTTGTCTCTCCATATAAACTGGAGAATCATTATGTCAGTATGTACAAAATATTTCTTGGCTGGGATTTTGATTGGGATTGCAGTGAATCTCTAGGTGAAGTTGAGATGAACTGACATCTTGATGGTATTGAGTCTTCTATTCATGAATATGGAATATCTCTCCATTTAGTTCTTTGATTTCCTTATCAGAGTTTGTAGTTTTCTTTATAGATCTTGTACTTTCTTAGATTTATTCCTAAATATTACATTTTTTTAGTGCTGATGCAAATGGTATCATGTTTTTAATTTCAAGTTCTGCTTGTTCATTATTGGTACATAGGAAAGCATTTGACTTTTGTATAGTAATCTTGCATTCTGCAGCCTTGCTATAATGGCTTATTAGTTCCAGGAGTTTTTATATCATATGTTCGATATTTAAGTGGCCTAATGTGTTTATTGTTTGATTTATTATTTGTTACTTGTTTATTGTAGCAGTTTTAATCTTATATGCAGGTTCTGTGAAAATGCAAACTAGAATGGAAGCTTCAGTACTGGATTTCATAGGGACTATTAATTCAGCTAAGTGAGTGTAACTGTGAAGTAAACAGGCTCAGAGGCATTTTCTGATGATGTGACTAAAGACCAGTGGTTAAGAATAAGTTTCTGTCCCAAAATAGAGGAGGCTACTTTGTGTTTCTGGCAAAAGTGAACAATGATAACATTTTACTTTTGATGGTACATCTATCTTTTAAAAATACTTTCTTTGCCTATCTCATTTAATCCTTACACCAACTCCATGGGTTAAGTAGAGCAGGTAAATTTTCAACTCCTTTGACATATGAAGAAGCTGAGGTATGGAATAATTAATTGACTTGCCTAAGGTTATTGCAGCAGTACCGGAACTGTGACTCCAAAGCTTTTAATTCTCCTTTGGGAGATTTAAATACTAGGCTTGTGTTGCTTCAGAAGTCGATGTGCAGAATTTTAAAAGCCCTATTTGAGGTCTTTTACAAGGACTTATCACAATTTCTTTTCCCAGGTATTTTGTAAACAATACCATTTACAGATCTTATTAAATATAGTGTGAATGTGAGTAAATCCTCCCGTACTCTGTCTTATAAGGTTAACACTGGCATGGATAACCCAAAAAGTATAATAGGGGTATTATTTATTTTATAGTGCTTTTTAAAAAAATTTCTCCCAGTTGTTTGATCTTCCTCTATTGGTTTGCTTAAGCTGCTATTAAAATTAGCTTGCATATATTGATTAATGGCTAACTGACTTTGGAGAACACAACCTTGCTCTTCTCTGGAAGATGAAAGCTAATAATTGAGGATTAACTAGCATTCTTGGAAATAAGAGATTTTATTAAGTTATACTTCATGCATAACATCTACCTGTGTATCAGTTTGGCCTAAGGTCTGCTATTAGTTAAGAAAGGTGCAGCCCATCTGTAAACGCAACCACCATTTTATTTCAGGAGAGCAGATAAAATCGTAAATCAAATTTCAGACCTATCAAGAATTCATTTGTCTACCTTGTTTGGTCAAATTAGTTGATTCTTGAGGCAATATTCAATTCAAGTTGAAAAAGAAACCTTGCATTTTTATTCTGAGGCCTAACTCAGCAGACAAACGGACTTCTTTTAAGGTAAATTTTGAGTTGGGACAGATTCCAACAGCTTAGTCCCAAAGGTGTTAAATATTAACAGTATGAAAAAAAAATATTAACAGTATGATTGGAGAACTGTTAAAATGCTGCAGGAAGATGGTTGTTTTTCCCTGGGCTTTCATGGTAGAGAAGAGGGGAGAATCCCTGTAGAATTACTATCAAAGTTTAATGTTAATGCTTTATTTTTTTAGAGAAATTCTAATTATTTGCTGCTCATACAAGGGAATTTTTCTCCATTCTCTTTTTCACTCAGATCCATTTGAACCACAGCGGCGTCTCCCTGTGAAGAAAAGTCGACAACAACTTCAGCGAGAAAAAGCCCTTCAAGAGCAAAGCCAAAAACTTGGACTTCAAGATGGATCAACCTCACTACCTCCAGAGCAGCTGCTTTCTGCACCAAAACCAAGCTTTAATAGTCCAGAACCACATTCTTCACTCCATGTTCCTCCTAGTCCTCTTACACTCACCTCTCCTGTTGGTGATGGAAAACCACAGGGTATTGAAAGTCAGCCAAGGGACCTGGGACTTGAGAATTCCCAAGATAATCACAAAAACGCCGAGGTTCTGCCCCCAAAGCCAGATTGCAAAATGGAAAAAAAGAAAGTGGAATTGTTAGTAAGTCTATATATCCATGAGACTTTTTTCCATTTTGTGTTTTTTTCTCCATTAGGCTTTGAAGAAATAATAGTTTTAGCATTTTCTCTTTTATGTTCTAACCTAGAAGTGTAATGGATAACCTGTTAAAGAATAGCTACCCCCTAAATGTATTGTAAGCCAGTCAGTGTTGGGCATGTTATACATGTTAATGTCACTTAGTTTTTGTAGGGGCTTACAGTACCTGTTCATGATTTTCACTCTCTAGATATCTTGGGCTCAGAAGAGATAACTTTATTCCCAAAGCAAATACATAGGTAGTAAGTAGCAGAGTTGGGGTTCACATATAGGTCTTTCTGGATCCAAAGTCTCTGCCCTTTAGCTTCACCGGAAGCAGTTTTTATGAGTAGTACTCACTGCACCTCCAAATCGAACCCATTCTTCACCTTCCAGACTACATCTCCATTGGCCCAAAAAAGGATATTTGTGAGGAGATTTGAAGGGATAGTTGAAGTTGAAAAAGGAACTTTCAAAGGAAAGTTGAAATTGAGAGGACTAATAAAACAATTCATCTCCACCATTAGATTTCTTTTTATTCTTACTTTAATGTGCTTATATTAGAAACTACCTCCAGAATTTAGTTTAGAAACATTCCTTATGGAAATTGCCATTCTATCACTTGTGAATTCTCAAAATATTTATCCTATAGCTTATGTTTTAATATCCACTCATGTTTGTTTCCTCCTGGTTTATCAGGATGGCATTTGTTTCTGTTTTCCATTTTCTGAGTCTCACAGTATCTTAGGATTTCTCTAATCCAGATTCCGTGCTATGAGTTCACAACCAAGAAATCATTTTTACAAGAGATATAAAGCCACATGAATTCTGAAAACAACATTGAATAAGTGCATACATTTAAATGTCTTTAAATGTAGTTGACCAGCACAGACCTGAGACAAGGAGGGGAGGGTGAGTTTAAATTGAGCTGGACAATTTAGGTTGAATGTTGTTAGGAAAAGAATTTTTTTTAGGTACTTGGGAAAATTTTCATAGAAGACATGCAATCTCGGGGACTGTTGTTGAAAGGAGGAATTCTGAGTCTATAAGAAGGGGAAAGGAGAGCTCTGTCCTACAGAATGCTCAGAGATGGCATCATACATCTCTGGAAGAGGCAAAAGCGAGGCCAAAGAATAGTAGAGAATGAGGGAGGGGAAGAAGGATGTGGAAGCTGAGGGTTCCTGTCTGTTGAGCTCCCTGATGCAGTCGTGTATCACGAAGGCCTCCAGGGGAGAGATACCCTGGTCAAAACAACGGTTAGAGAGAAGGCAGGTGTCAGCATTGCAGCACATTCAGGGGAGGGCACTGGCTGAGCTGGACCTCCAGCACCGGGTGAGAAGAGGCCTACAATAAAATGAGAGTGGACCAGTGCCAGCACCAGGGTGGAGGCTGTGGGAATGGGAAGAAAAATGATAAATTTGGAAGTGGTTGCAAGCTTTGGGACTAGAGAATTTTGATATGATGGCCGTAAGATATGACAATGAAAGGAATAAATAGCTTTATTGTGACCTCGTTTGAGTTGATATCAAGTTGTTGAATTTATGAGAAATTTTAATCTAAGTCTTTCAGAATTGAACAGGTGGAAGGCTTTTTTCAGATCTTTGAAGTTTCTCGGTAGCCCAGCATTCAAATCTTAGCTCATGGTGTTTTTACCCTGTTTAAAAATGTTTGAGAGCTGGAAGGAAAGAAGCAAATTGAAAAAAAATGAATGAAATAAACATTGTTTATTATCCTGAGAGTGTTAAGTGGTAGAGACTTTCATTATAGAAAACTCTAAAAGATAGAACATGACATTAGCTACATGCCAATTTATTTTGCTCTCCATTTTGCATATAATACATAATTAACTTATACAACTTTCTTTGTTCTCCTAAGAAATGCCATAGTACTTTGCCTTCCAGTTTGTGGCTTCCTAGATTATATACATATAATGGATTTCAAAGGTACAGTTTATGTAAGCCTTCTTTACTTCAAATCATTATCTTTGTTCCTATTAGAACAAAATAATGAGCTACAGATGAGTTCTTTTTAAGAGAGTTTTTGAAAGAAAATATACATAATCTGGTTGATTAAATTTTATACAAAAAGGGTCTAAGCCTGGTAAGGTATAGGATGGGGTTTCAGAAACTAATTTTTATACTTTTTTTTGTTCCCTAGGCAAGAAAAATCTCGTTGGGAAGTCCTCCAGCAAGAACAACGGCTAATGGAAGAGAAAAATAAACGTAAGAAAGCTCTTTTGGCTAAAGCTATTGCAGAAAGGTGAGGCACCTGAACTAGGAGAAGTTGTTAGTAACCTGTGATCAGTTCTGTCATGTTTTATATTTGTTTTCCCTTGTCTCTTTTGATAAATTGATGTTTCCTCTACAGCATTCCTTTTTAATTGTTTTTTTGTAAAGTAGGTTCGATGCCCAGTGTGAGGCTTGAGCTCAACAACCCCAAGATCAAGAGTCACATACTCTACTGACTGAGGCAACCAGTGCCCCTTCACAGCATTACTTTTAAAGCTAACTAAATAAATTATGCTTTATAAATGATACTGAAATTCCAGTGTTCATTTATTAAGGAGGACTTTGTAAGCTTAAATTATACCGAATTTATGAATACAGATGCAGTTAGAACTTCAGAATCAAATTCAGTGTTTTTAGTTTTAACCATCTTCACATTCTAAGGAAATGGTGAATAGCCATCTGTATAAGTGTATTAGCAACAAATGCAGGTCTTAATTTTGATATGGGGAGGCTTTAATCATGTGACATATAAAAGAGTAAGATTGTTTATTCCACAAAAGTGACTTCCACTCCCAGAAATCTTAATTGTATTTTCTGTGAACATTTTTCTTGAATAATTTACCTGCCCCCACTGCTACGTGATACAACCTTTGATCAGTGACTCAAGGTCACCATTGTGAGCACTCTGCCCTATTAACATGCACTTCGATTTTTCTGTCACCTCCCAATGTCAGTTTGTTGGCAGTCGCTTTTCCTTTACTACATTGTGCTGGCCTCCAACAGCAACATTCCCATCTGAGCCACTTTCCACCCCTCTCATCCAATCTTTCTGCCCTTTTAGTTTGTAATTTCCAATGTGCTGTGGCCTTAGGAAACCAAATTTGGTCAATAAAGTAATGATTGAAAATAGTAAGAATGAAATGCAAGCGAGTATTGTTGGCATTTTCTTTTCAGATCTCCAAAAAAACCTGGCAAAACTGTTGGTTATTGAAGCTGGCATATGTGTCGGGGGAGGGGAAGGGACAGGGCTAGAGAGAAGGGCAGGTCATTCAGAATTTTATCTGTCAAGAATATATGTATTTGAAAATAATGATTTTTTTTCTCCCCCTGGTCCCTCTTGATCTTTAATGAAACATAGGATATATGCAACTTACTGAACTTACATTTCAAGAAGAAAAAAACATGATTATTATAAGTAAAAAGTGATTTCAGAAATCACTTCAGTTACTGATCTTCAGTTTGGAAGTAGTTGGGGAAGCTGTTCCTTGGGGATTTTACAAAAAGATTTATAGGCTCAACACTTGTTCTTGACTTGCATTTGGTTGAAGACAGAAAGTATTGATACAGGCAGAAATGTAAGGAAACATAACCTGCTTATTAATAAATGCACCAGCGAAGTACTTGAAGTAAAAGAATCATACTGTTAACTTTTGTAGGCAGAAAACAAGTGAAAATGCATCATGGAGTAGAAATCAGGAGAATATAAGTTGCAATATGGTGGTTTTCTGGGGGAGTTTTATTCTGTGAGAATGGGTATGAAATTTTGAAATAAATGAAATCAGATCAAAGGTTGGCATTTGTATTGTTTCTTCAGTGTGTCATGTATTTGGGGGTGGTGAGGGGACTGAGGTTGAATGTGCTTTTAAACAAAAGGAAAAAAAGAGTATTTGGTTTTGAGCCCCAGAGAGAATTTTGAGGATCTGTAGTATTGCCTAAAAAGCAAAAATCAGAGTAATAAAAGTTCAGGGGAAATGGTCCTAAAAAGGTTAAAATCAAGAAATATAAAGAAACGTTGTTTAATACAGGCATCAGTTCTTTTGTCCACTGAGTATCAGATAGATGAAAATGGGCTCAACAAGAATTTAAGGCTAGAAATTTAGAAAGCTTTTTGAATGTGCCATGTAAAGAGAATACGGATATATTTGTTCAGTGTTTATTCTCATCCTCATGGAATGAATAGAGACCTATAAATGGACTATTAGGTTTTTTTTAAGTCTTACTTTTACCTTTGTGTATTGGAATAATAAGGGAAAGCAGCACAAATGCAGTCTTAGAGATAAATGTTGCCAGCATTTGTTTTATTTCAATTTGTGCTGGGTTTTTTCCTTTAATTTTTAAAAATTATACATTAAAATCATATTACATATATGGTAGGTTGCTTTTTTCACTTAATACTGTGTATAGATACGTGATTTTAAAATGTTTTTTATTTTTCTACTCATTTTTTTAGATCTAAAAGAACTCAAGCAGAGACCTTGAAACTAAAGCGGATTCAAAAGGAGTTACAGGCTCTAGATGACATGGTGTCAGCTGACATTGGAATCCTCAGAAACCGGATCGACCAGGCCAGCCTCGAGTATTCATATGCTCGGTGAGTTGAGAGAACTCTGAACCAGGAGTCAGAGTAAATTAATGTTTATTGCTAGCAGAGCGAGGAGCTTTCAGATAGGTCATGATTGAAGCCTCATGACAATACCATTAGGTGCTCTATTCCTGTTTTGTACTAAGTGAAGTGTCTCTTCTTCTTGAAGTCTTCCTTAACTTTGCCCCACCCTTGTTCATATTCCTGTTAGAGCGTTTCTTGCATTATTTATTTACATTTTAGTCTTTCTTGCTAAACCATCAGCTGTGTAATGTTTGGGACTCTGTCTAAATGACTTGTCCCCAAATTCCGTTACTCTAACACCAAGTCTATACTCTTTCTATTAAGAAATTTTGGTTATCTGAGATAGTCCTTAGAGATTAGCCTAATTCTCATTTCAATTTTCACCAAAGAAAGAAAATCTAGTTTATTTTTTTAAAAAGCCTATGAGTATTTTAAAGAAAATACCACTCTGTCTTGAAAGCTTAAAGTTTTTCCTCTTTTCAATTGTATTCTGTTATATAATAGTTTGCTATCATGTGTTTTCTTGGTTTCAACCATTGGCATTTTTTAGTGAGAAATTCATTATGTAGAATTTTTTAAATGAACTAACACATGTAAAGAATTATATGAACTTTGCAAGCAGATAAAAGGGCAAAAAATTAGGTCCAATTTCAGGGTTTTCAGTCCTTTCAACATTGCTTTAATCATCCTGGTTTGTCTTTTTTCACAAGGGAATGCCGTGTTAATGACTCAGTTTTGCATCTCTCTCTGTAACACTAGAAATCAATCAGAATGCCTCATTAGTCCAGGGTAAACCACAGCATCAGAATGTTTATTTAACAATTTAATAAAGCGGAAATACTTGATTGTGGTTTTTAATTCAGCGTTTATTAAGATAGAGGTTTGTGGTGTCCTTGTAATTTTTGTAATTGTTGTTTGACCATATGCTATTGGACTTAATGGGTTGCCTTTATTAATTAACTGCTTAAATTAATGTCATCAGTAGCTGATAACTGGAGGTTCCAGATTTCTATTGATAAGGTCATTAAGAAGGTAACCAAGATTTTATTAAGATAAAACTAATCCTAGATTTTTAGCATATTTTATTCTCTGTAACTTAAGTTTACCAGAGGAACATTCTTACGCCTTTGTAGCCCTTTATATGAATAATTTAGATTATTATGAATACCTTAACAGAGAATCATCTCATTATATTTTAATTCTGTCTTAGAGGAGGCTGGAGAAGGTACATTTGTATATTGAACATAATATAAGAAATGTCATAATTTTAGTCTTCAGAGAACTACAAAGAAGGTTGGATTACTGGTTAAAGAAGAAAACGTCTCGTAATATATAAATGTGTTTAATGAAATTTTAGTAAATTTTTACATAGTAAACAAATTTTACATCTTTTAACAAGCTAAAGATGGCAATTTCTCATGGTACTGATACTGACATAGTTGTATGTGAATATCCATGTTGTGTGTGTGAGGCTATTTTTAAAAAGCTAAGGTGTTGAGAGAAACCAAAGAGAAGCCATAGATGATTGTGACTAGGACCAGCGTTGTATCTTGTTCATGCATAAGATTAAGACATTTTCTAAATTTACATCTGCAGTTATTGAGAAATTAGAGATTGGTGATACAGTATTGTGGTTTACATTTCTACTGGTAGCTAATCCCCAGGGCAGCCAGCTTCTATTGGAGATTTCCTTGATTTTTTTTTTAAATAAAAATAATACTGTAGTTTTTTAGTACAGTGCAGTGTCCACAAAAGTTTCTTAGGTAATGAATAGTCCAGAATTTGCTTTAAAATTGGTTTCTGTAGAGCATTGTTAGAGTAGACCCCTCTAAGGAGACCAGCCCTTTGAGTGAACCAAATTGAGAGAATTATTGCTGCTATTCCATCTGTGACTACCAGCCTGCCATATGCTGCATTAGATCAACTTGTGAAACAGAGTGGATATGTGTAGAACATTTCTTTGACCCTTCGTGGACCAGGAAAAACTATGATCAATGTTCACTATCTACGTTTAATAGATACTCCCATTAACATGTACACATATACATGCATACACATACATACATACATACACGTTTTATGTGTAATTTGTTGAAGTAAAAATAATAGGGATTGTGGAAAACAGTTTTATTAAAAATTTTATAAGCAGACCTTTATATATATTTATATAGCAGACCTCTTTGTGTCAAGTAACATTTGACTCCCAACATTATAAAAAGCTGAAAAAATGCAGTTACATTCTTTCACAACACAAGATGATCAAAGTACTTAATAAAAACTGTGTGATCGAGTTCTTTCTATTGGAATTATTAACTCTATGAGAATAATGTTTTCTTTTTATCCTCAGAAATATATTTTTCATTCAGTGACTCAAAAAGTTCACCTAGGATATGTTTGTCTGAAGTCTTATACTCTTGAGATTTCACATATGTAATCAGTTTCACCATCTAGAACCTAGGCTGTCTGTTTCGGCTTTTATATTAGGTTCCTAGGGGTGCCATAACAAGTTACCACAAACTGGGTGATTTAAAACAACAGAAATTCATTCTCTTATATTTCTGGAAGCCAGAAGTTTGAAATCAGCATGTTGGCAGGGTCAGTCTTCCTTCAGAGACTCTAAGGCAGAATCCATTCCTTGCCTCTTCCAGTTTCTGATGGCTGTAGGTACTCCTTGGCTTGTGGCTCCACCACTAAGTTCTGTGCCTCTGTAGTCCCATTGCTTCCTTCTCTTCTCTCTCAAAATTTCACTTGCCTCTTTCTTAAAAGGATACATGTGATTGTATTTAGGGTCCAACTGAATAATTTAGAATAAACTCCTTTCAGAATCTTCAACTTAATCACTTCTTTTGCCATATAAGGTAATATTCATAGATTCTGGGGATTAGGAAGTGAATATCTGTGGGTGGTCATGTTTTTAGCCTACCACAACATTTGTCTTTTGATTTGACTAATAGCTGCAAAATGTCTTCATCTGTCAACTTTCTCTATTTTGTCACTATGGGCAGAAAATGAAAAATACTAATTCTGAGCTGTGTTCAGTGAAAGCTGAGAACATTACAGATATGGTATTTCTAGTCCCTTTTTTTAAGATCTTTTTGAAAGATGATTTAATACTTTGAACAACACAGTAAGGAAACTAAACAATGATTATTTATTTCACTGGGGCATCATCCTTTAGGTCATTCCATCATTCTCTGTTTTCTTATTAATTTTTTTTCTGGATAAATGGGAATAATTGATGGGTAATAAGGAAATAATGCCCAGGGTGATAAAATGGCAAAATGTTTCAAGATATAAGAATAATATATCCTATCTCAACAATCCTGTAATGTATCTCAGATGTATGAAAGGATCCAATGGACCCATATAGTGATTGCAAAATGTAGGTTTATTCTATCCTTTCTTAGTATAAAAACCTTGATATGTTGATCCTTACAAATAGTTAGAACTGCTCAGAAAAGGAACCAAAAAACTAAAAGTGGACCAATGGAACCAAACAACATGCCAAGGGTTAATGAGTGAGTTCTTAAAAAATATCAGGATACCAAAACCAAGAGACAGATTCTAGAATCCTTTAAATAACATTCATTAAATCACTCAGTGTCCCTTTAAAATAACAAAACAATTCTGTAATTACATTTCCAGTTCAATTTATCTTACTGTGTTATATATAATGCTCTTATTATTCTGTGCCAAAACATGTCATCATATTCTGATTTGGTATTATCCACCTGACCCTCCGGCTCATAGTGCAGTTTGTGAAATTAATCAATATTTCAAACATAAATCACTCTGTGCAAGAATATATATGCATGTTTCTGGCCCGAAGAACTTTAAATAAATAAACAAAATGCAAAATCTTCAGTGATTTATCCAGGGTGAAAGATCAATGGAAACCTAGGGACCTATTTGCAAATTTAATTTCAATTCAGCATTCATGAACCCAGTCAGTAAATCTTTACTGACTCTGGCTGGCTGAGGGAGACCACAGACCACAGAAAGGAGGTTTGAGTTGGGGGAAGGAGCAAGGTATTCATATACCTGTGGAGAGTGTTGTCAGAGCTCTTAAGCTTGATGCAAGAACATTCATAAACAGGATATGGTACCAAGTTTGGAAATGAGGGATTCACATGTCCAACAGAGCTCCTTTGGAACAATTCTTTTAACATAGAGGGTGATTGAAAAACAGCTAGTTTTCTCATTCTTATAGTTTCTAGATGATAGTAAAAAAAAAAAAATTATGGGGCACCTGGGTGGCTCAGTCGTTAAGCGTCTGCCTTCGGCTCAGGTCATGATCCCAGAGTCCTGGGATCGAGCCCCGCATCGGGCTCCTTGCTCAGCAGGAAGCCTGCTTCTCCCGCTACCATTCCCTCTGCTTGTGTTCCCTCTCTCGCTGTGTTTCTCTCTGTCAAATAAATAAAATCTTTAAAAAAAAAAAAAA
>CM053618.1:46073621-46113997 GCA_028646535.1 Procyon lotor
GGCACCTGGGTGGCTCAGTCGTTAAGCGTCTGCCTTCGGCTCAGGTCATGATCCCAGAGTCCTGGGATCGAGCCCCGCATCGGGCTCCTTGCTCAGCAGGAAGCCTGCTTCTCCCGCTACCATTCCCTCTGCTTGTGTTCCCTCTCTCGCTGTGTTTCTCTCTGTCAAATAAATAAAATCTTTAAAAAAAAAAAAAAAAGAATAAACTTTAAAAAAAAAAAATTAAATATGGTAAATGAACATTATGTAAATAAGTTTTCAAGTATAGAAACCGAGTCCTTAAACTTTGCGTAATTTTAGTTTTAAATACACTCCATGTTTAGTGATACACTAGCAATGCTTCTGGATTCTGGTGCTCTGAAGGAGAAGTTCTGTTTCTTGAGTGCCTACTGGGCACTGGACGAGACACTTGCCCTGTTTATACTATTTAATCTTAATGCTCCTATGAAGTAATAGTATCATTACCATTTTACTCAGATGAAGATACTACCAAGGATCACTGTACTAGAATTTTCAGTATTTACATGTATATTCTCCAGCCTCATCCTTAGTTAGGAACCTAGGTGTGTTTTATACTCATGGTGCTGACCCTGAGGCACACCTGATTAAAACAAAGATGGGCTATCGACTCCAGAACATTTAATGCAAAGGCTAAATATGAATTGGGGGCATGGCTGGACACTAGGAGCTCTATTCAAACTGCCATGCCATGCTCGGCCAGCCTGTTTCCTCCCTCCCCTAGCCGCCTGCAGAATTGGAACACTGAGAAATTGAGTGGAGTGAGTTTGATGGAGAGCCACAGCTGGTAGCCATATTGGGCTGTGAGTATGATTGGAAAGCCAAAATGAGAGAAATTGTGGTTTCTAAGCATTAAAGAGAATAGTTTTTGATTCTGATGACATGCCTATGAGGTTGCCTCTTGTATCCTATAATAAAACCCACTTTTCACCTGAGCTAGTTTGACTGGGTATCTGTTCTTTACATCCAAAAAAGGCCTTGACCAAAACAGATACATACATACATGGCAAAGGCAGGTTTTAAACCATAGCTTTTCTAAAAATCAAAGCCTTTCATATTTTCACTATATTCTTTTTCAAGACCGAATCTTACATTAGGAGATATAACTGTTTCTGTTTTGCTGTAACTGTAGTACCAGAAATGACTCCATTGAGTTGATGTAGGCAACATAACAGGTAAGGCACCATGGCTTTCACAACTGTTAGTGGTTATTAAACTGAACAATTAGTTGATAAATGTGGGCCAGTCTCTTTTCCTGGCCAGAAAGCAAGAAAGAAAAGGGAAAAAGAAACAAATTATATGGAAAAGGCAAAAGACAGTGAACCGATATAGGATAATTTTTCTTTTTGTGTCAATACAAAGGAAAAGAAAAGAGACAATACAGGGTGACTTCCCCAGTAGAATTACCTTACTTCTAAGATTGGCATTGCCTATCTTTGGAGTTTATATAAATAGATAAAATGCTCTAATCAAAGTCTAACAGTAGTCTGTTGTTGCAGAATGGAGAGAGAACAACTTAACCCAGGGATTCTCAGCTGGGGGCAGTTTTGCCCCTGAGGAGACATTTAGTAGCATCTGGAGACCTTTTTGGTTATTACAAGAGTCCCAGCGGAGTGGGAGAAAGCCCATGATGCTACTGTACATCCTACAATGTACAGGACAGCTCCCCACAACAGAGAATGATATGTCCAAGTGGACAATAGTGCCAAGATTGAGAAACCCATCCTAAACCTATGCTGAAATGTTTCTGTTCTACTTGATGCTTGCTTCTTGCCTCAGCTAGTATCATTTACATTCACCTTGCAACCACTGTCCATATCCTTCTCCACCAAAATTCTTCTTCCTTTTCTAATCCATTAATCAAGAAATGCAGATTTTCTTCAATTATTGTTTGACCTCTCATACCTTTTGACCAGTTGTGTGCTGGAGCTAGGTTGCACTGGTTCACAAGAGCAGATTTTGTGTATCTCTTTCCAATTCTGCAATCAGTGATGTCACATTAACATCCTGAAATTGGCCATGGTGGTGTAGTAGTTACAATACAGAAATTGACAAACACTGCAAATCAGGGCTCTCCCTGAGCAGAGCTAGCTCACCACTGAATTAACCTCTCAGCCTGCTTTCATCCAAGCCCAGCTTCAGGAAGAGGAAATGAATGCAGAAGAATGTCGTTACATTAGGAGGGTCCAAATGTGGATGTTGTAAAAGTTTCAGCATCAACAGCCTGGTTTGTCTGACGTGTAGGACAAGTGTGCATAAAATCTTACTATCCATATCTTCATTATACTTTATTTTTTCCCAGTTCTGGAGTTTAATTATTGTTTCTAGGCCCTCCTTTGAATATCTTCTTAAGTGGAAAACCAATGGACCAATCTTTGTACCTGTCCCTACAGGAAGCGCTATGACAGGGCTGAAGCAGAGTATGTCACAGCAAAGCTAGATCTACAGCGCAAGACTGAAATTAAAGAGCAACTCACTGAACACCTCTGTACAATCATACAGCAAAATGAGCTCCGCAAGGCCAAGAAGTTGGAAGAGTTGATGCAACAACTGGATGTACAAGCTGATGAGGAGACTTTGGAGCTTGAGGTGGAGGTAGAGAGATTGCTGCACGAACAAGAAGCCGAAGCAGGGAAACAGATGGTTCATTTGGAGAGGCCATTTCAGCCTTCTGGAGAGAGAGTAGCATTAGGATTTTCCAAAGAGAGCAAAAATCACCAAGAACACGCTGCTTCCCTAAGGGCAGATGAACAGTGTGAAAATCCCAACAGCCTTCCTCTTCAAAATCCAAGCCAAAATCAAGAAATTAAAACTCCTGTAAAGGCCATTCCAGCTGCTCTGACCACATGAAGTGCCAGTGTTTGTTCACTCGGCTAGTGCGGGATCCAGTAAAGTACACTTCTATTGGAGATAATGCCATGAGCTCGGATAAGTGCGTCTTTAAAATGGTGTTAATTTTTGAATCCCTGTTTAGTTTTAGTATAACATGTCTGACATTCTAAACCCTCAAATTACGGTAATTTTATATGTAGACACACAGTTCACCTTGATCCAGGGCCAGTTCCCTCGATGTACCCTGATGACTGGGTGAAAACAAACGTCTTAAAAAAGATGGAAGAAAGACTACATGGTTAAGAGTGTCGTTGGACCAGGTAAATACAGAAAAGTAAATGGAAAATAATGCTCAACACCTCATCAAACTCATTTGACTTCTCCTAGGAGAGGTGTTGATGATGAGAGTCCTGTTTTATGTAGTCAGTAGAGAGACACCAAAATTAAAATGTGAAAAAAAGGCAGAAGGAGAAAAAACTAACAAGTAGCATGTTGAATTGTCTGTTGGATCTTAACTAGAGCTGCAAAACACAACTTGGGAGATGCAGTTTATGAAAGACAGCTTAAGTAAGGTTATTTTTGTCTTCAGTTTGCCTTTTAAATGGCCTTAATTCACAACCTGAGTTTTGATTAGTTGATACACACAAATATACCACTAATACATGTAATTTTATTATTAGTGTATTGTCTTTCATCAGCACATTGATTAGATAGTGAAAACATTTCTACAGTGAAGGGGAAGATAATATAGAAAACCTATCAAAAAATTGATACACTTTCTAAAGTTATTTGTAAATATGTGTTGGATGTAAATTATAAAGCATTTAAATTGTTAAAATGATGATTTTCTTAATGTTTTAATAGTTTGTTAATTACTGTCATTAATACTTTACCACCATGTTGTGCTATATGTGAATGTGTAAATAAATACTGTTGGTTTGTCACAGAATCTGTGAATTCACACTAAATTGTGATCTATTTATCAAAAATTCCCAAAAATACAAATACTGCATTTTAATTCTAGAAAAAAGAACTGTTATAAAAGAGAATAAGGACAAATGTAATATTGTATAAATAATAATGATGAAAAAGTTTGGGACATCCTATTTTTAAATGAGTTTGAGGATATTCTAGCAGTGTGGATGAGCTGTGTATTTTTATATGATGTAATTTGAGTTAAAATTATAGCTTTCCATTACTGAACTAAACAGAGGCATTTATATAGATAGTTGTGTTTTTATTTATGAATGATAGTCCTAAAAACTGAAAGCATCATTGTCCAGTACACTCTTATTTTTCTAAGGAATAAATGAGTCTGATACATCTATAATGTGGTCTTTTGTTTACTCTTAAAAAGTCTCAAGCACTTGAGTATGTGTTCTTACACTCTCCGTGGTAGTCACGCGCCCATATCTCCATGTGGCAGATGCAGTCATCTGCTTTTGTATGAGCTTCTGTTAAGGGCAATTCATCAGTGAATGAGGTTCTGTAAGATCAGCTACATACAGGCAGCTACAGTCTAATTCTTAAAAGTATTTATAAGGTATGTGGAGAAAAGAGAACCGTGAAATAAGTGAATTCAAAGGGACCTCAGAGATCATCTGATTTTATCATCTTTACAGAGGAAGAATTTGAGAGCCAGAAATTTCACTTAAGGCATGTTGGCCAACTGGCTTATTTTAAACTTAAAGTGCTAGTTACATCGCCATTCTAAAATTCTTGGTGT
The DNA here is from genome assembly GCA_028646535.1 of Procyon lotor. Taxonomy (NCBI): domain Eukaryota; kingdom Metazoa; phylum Chordata; class Mammalia; order Carnivora; family Procyonidae; genus Procyon; species Procyon lotor. The sequence continues at coordinate 46,078,198 of CM053618.1, forward strand.
ATCTCATAAACATGTATCAGGCTGTAAAGTTCACTGCATCCCTCCACTTGAAAATTTTGTTTTATAACCCATTCAGGGATTGTGTTTGTGCTTGTGAAATGCTCTCAAATATGTCTATAAAAGTTCTGCTGATACCATTATTTTGAAAAACTTGCTTTGCTTGGCTTTCCCAGGGTGGTATCCAAGTGCTCAGGTGATGATATAAGTGACAAAGTTATATTGCATCAGTTTTGTACAAGGCAGCTGTATTCCATGTGTGGGAGGAATAAGAGCAAATGAAGAAGAGGGAGCTCATTGGTATGAAGACCATATGCACTGGCTTTGCCAGGATAGCCCTGATATCTTTTAAAAATCATAAAACACATTTGAAAGGTTTCTGATATATGGATTCACAAATCCACAAATAATTGTTACTTTCTGTGAAGGAACTTACTGATTCAAAATTACTGCCCTGAGTTTATTGGAGCACTTTGTAGAGTTGTCCCTCTTCGGTGTTAAACTCCTTTTCTCTTGCTTCTACTTCTCGAATAGTTGGAGCATAAGGTTATTGGGGCTCTTAATTAGGTGATGTGTAATTTAGGAGTTAGCTACTTTGTGTTCTCTGACTTGTGCTGTTTAAAAGATAACCAGTGGTAGTAATTTTCACTCATTGTCAAAAAAAAATCTTACTCTGAAGGGTAAACTTGTATTCCTGAATTTAAGAGTTCTGATACCTTGATTCCTACTACTTTCTTTAAATAGAACCATTTTTATAGTTTTCGGAGAATTTCTTAAAGCACAGTTCTCATTGCATTTAAAATACAGTGAGAGTTTTTCTTGCTTTTCACCTCTGCATAATTCTACTGAATTACAGCACTTGCAGGTGGTAAATCTTTGTACTCATTGAGAGCACAGCTGGTTTCCAAGTCAGATGATAGAAATCTCTGATTGGAATTTCTAGAACATATATTATTGCTAGATTGGCATTTGAATTATAGAGTAAAAACTCAGCTATAAACCTCTCTCATTCTCTGTTTGGATTTAGCAACATAGTACTCTCAAGGAGCTTTATCTAAGTATTCAGCAACTTCCTCTTCCGAAACATTGGCACAAAACGACTCAAGTTATTCTGACCCAGGCCATTCCCAGTGACCTTTATAAATGATGTTTTGGGTTTTGTATTTCTAAGGAGCCAAGTCAGCATTTTAAAAGGCCCTGATAGATATAACTCAGTCTGCCAGACAAGACCTGGGGCCACTCTGGACCAGGGTAATTATACCCCCTCTCAACATAGATTTACCCCAGGCCTGACTTGAACTACTCTCTGGAGGAATGAAGCAGGACACTATTCTCCATCTGCCTTTTACCTTAATGTCAGCTACTTTTGCAAGCTCCTAATCCCAAACAGCTGTCTTAAAAATGCAACATTATCTCTTTATGCAATTGATCAAACCACTTTATGTAGCTACATATATGGACAGAGCCATGTGAGAGGTATATGAGCTGCCCCTTTTGTCCTTAAGCTTATCATCTACCTGAAGGACCAAGATTTACACTCAAAGACTGATACAGAACATATCATCTTGATGGGAGGCAAAATGAGCGATTGGAACACAACAACGTGGTTGCATCCTCCAGAAGTCCCAAATTTTTAGAACACTTCTAATTTTAAATATTCTGTCCATTTTTTACCCCACAATCTGTGAATGGATCTAGGGCCTGCCCTGTCTTTCAGTTTGCCTTTGGCAGTAAAGAGCAACACACGCACAACTAAAACAACAAAAAGCCTCTGGTAGACAACATGTACGCATTCTGAGTTTAAAAAAATTATAGTAAGAGTATTGAGAAAAAGGAGGTTTTTCATGCTTTAAAAGAGGGGGCCACTGGAATCTATCAGTGCAAAAGACCCCCAAGTGTTAGAAAAAATAAATACATGCCTTTCTGACAGAGGGTTGATAGTGTTTATGTGGAGAGTAGCATAAATAGCAGAAGTCATTACAGTAACTCAAGGTGTTGCCGAATCAAGGAGCAATAATTATTGCCCAAGCCAGAACAAGGTGGAAATAGAACAGACTTGTGTGGACTCAAGGATAACTCAACGTGGATATGTGTTCCAAGATCACATAGAAGAGAGGTCTTTCCAAGCCAAATGACTCTAGGAGCCTAAAATAGAGCCATAATTAAGCAATAAGACGTGACAGGGAACACATTTCTCAGTGATTATAGCATGCCTCGAGGGATAAGTCACTAGGCCAAAGGTTCATGTGATGAGTGAAATAATAACCCTGCAATGTATAGCATCACACTGTTAGAGGGAGAAGGAGAAGGAAATGAATAATCAGAGTTTAAAGAGTCATTTCATGAGCTGTTATTCCAGTTGTTGGGCAATACATCCATATGTACAGTACATGTGGCCGTTAGCTGCATCCAGCACCCAGAAGCTCTGAATTTACACCACAGCCTTCACTTACATTAAAACCCTGCAGAATTGTCCATCTTCTCATTTTCTCAGCCAAAAAAAAAACCAAAAATAAAAATAGGCCATTCAGACTGGAGACTTGGAGCTTCACAGCCATTTTTATGGCCCTACAGTCTGGTAGAATTTTAATTGCAGGAACTTAGACCTGGCTTTTACAACTGCAAAATAGCTGACGCAACCACCCAGAGTCATTTGCAATATTTTGTCTTATTTACCTCCCATGCATTTCCTTCAGAAGCCAGCAACAGACATGACCCCAGCGTCACACAGGTCCAGAAACATCGCTGGTCTTCTAGTCCGAGCTTTCCTTTCCACTGTGCTCCTGGTGGAATACAGGGAGAACCTCCAGAGCCAGTGGGCAACCCCACACTTGAGTAGAGGCAGGCCTTTCACCTGGATGAGAAGCAAGATCTCCACTAAGCATGACGGGATGAAAATTTTTCAGAATAACAGATGCCCTGAAAAGCCAATAGAGGCAGTTGTCTGACTGCCAGATTCCTCTCCATGTTTCTGTGATTCTTATTCACTTCAGAACTTTAAAAATCCTCTGAACCAGCCTCAAAGAATGAGAATTTTTATGGTTCTTCGTGTCTCCCACAGCACAGGCTAAGGTTGTACCCTGGACAGAATTCTGGCCAAACAGTGGTTTAACTTAGATAGCCCAGCGACCAGTGCTATAGACTGAATGTTTGCATCCCTCCAAAATTCATACGCTGAAACCTAACTGCCATGTGATAGTATCAGGAGGTGGGACTTTGGGGGGGGGTGAGCCCCCTGATTGGGATTAGTGCCCTTATAAAAGAGACCTCAGAATGTTTCCTTGTTCCTTCCACTGTGTAAGGACCCAGCAAGAAGGCAGTCGTCTGTGAACCAGGAAACAGGGTCTCACCTGATATCAAATCTGCCAGCACCTTGATCTTGGACTATCTAGCCTCCAGACTATGAGAAATAAACCTCTGTTTTTTTTTTAAGTTGCCCAGTCCGTACTATTCTGGTAGAGCTGGCCCAACAGATTTAGACAATAGTTATGTCTTGGGGAAACTAAGCAAGTTACTTTTCTTGGGTATCCTCTTCTAATACAGTGAAATATATTAAAGCAATGTATTTTAGCTTGTGTAGTGGAAATCTTAACCCCCAGCTAAAGGAATTTCGGGCATCAGAGAGCAGATGTGAGAATGGAGGTGGAGTGAGCTACCTGGCGAGGGCCTGAGGAGATCCTGCAGTCATACTCCACTCCATGAACTGAGAAATGAGTCCCTGGAGCCTTTATTGCCCATGGCGTTTTAATCTCCATTTGAGGAAAATTACCCTAAGCTGTCCTTCCCCAACTTCCTATTGCTAATGCAACATGTAGTTGAAGAAGTGAAGCCACGTCTGCCATTCTAGCCACATGCATGGCCTCATAGTAAACCATCCCATAACTAAGTGTCTTCAAACAGCAACCACTATTTTGTTCATGATTCTATGGTTTAATAATTTGGTCTAGGCTGGGCAGTTTGCTGATACTGCTGGGATCTCTCATGTGGTTACAGTAATTTGGTGGCTTCCCTGGGGCTACATGGTCTAGGGGATCCCCACTCATTCTAGCAGTTGGTGACGCCTGTCACCTGGGCCTTTTTCTCCAGTCTCTTTTCTTTAGAAAAGAAAGCCTTTTCTTTAGTCTCTTATCTGCAAGAGGGCTAGCTTGAACTTCTATTCATGGAGGTCCCCGGGTTTCAAGATGGCAAGACAAGCTATAGATGAGGCTCTACAGTCCCATATATCACTTCTGCTGCATTCTGCTGATCGAAGGAAGTCCCAAGACCAGCCCAGATTCCAGTGGTGGGGAAGTGGACTTTACATCTTGATGGGAGGAGTAGGAGAACCACTTTGCAAAGAAACAGTCATCTAGGAAAGGGAGGAATCGAGGTGGTCATGTTCTCAAACAATTTACCACAGTCTGCCCCGACTTGTGACAATAATTCAGATTTGTTTCCCACACAAAATGTACTACCTCCTCCCCCAAAAGTCTCATCCCATTAGGTTTCAGGCATGCAGTCCGCGATCTCATCATCTGATCAAGCCCTCATGTGAATGAACCTCCTCAGGTATAGCCCCTTAGGTGTGGCTCCTCTTAATTTAAAGACCTGTGAGCTAAAATGAAAGGTCACCTGTTCTCCCCACACCTCAACACGCAGTGTGAGACAGGACAGGATAGCTTCAGCAGACGTTCCCTTTTAAAAAGAAGAGGAGCACCAGGCAGAGAGAAGACATTCTGAAATCTAGCCTGGGGTGTGTTGTCATGTCTCCCTCTTCTGGGGAGTGTAATGAAGGGCCTAGTTCTCATCTCAGGGAATGGCTCCCCAGTTCAGCGTTTTCCACAATTCTCGGCTCTGTACTTGGAGATATCTGCTTTTCCATAAGAAATGACCCATGTTTGCAACTGAGAAACTTTATCAGCCTGCTTCCTGTCCATAGAAACTAGAGGGTCCAGAGGCTTCTTTTTATTTTGGAAAATCTTGGTCTCTTTTAGTTCAAACTGGTAGTGATGTTGTCAGTTTAACTCTCTTAAAACTTTGTTGGTTCTCTCTGGCTTTAGTGAGCTCACTTATAATTCCAAAGCCACATTTTTTTTTTTTTTTTGAAAACTTCTATTGATTTTGTGTATGTCAGGGAGATGTGACCAGTGCTTCTACTGTGGACTGAATTGTGTCCCAAAATATGTATGTTGAAACGTTAACCTCCATTGTGACTATATTTGGAGATAGGGCTTACTTATAAGTAAGGTTAAATGAGGTCATAGGGTGAGACCCTGATCCCATAGGATTTGTGTCCCCATGAGAAGCAACAGAGAGCTTGTACAGGCGCTCTCTCTCTCTTTTTCTCACTCTCATTCTTTCATATGAGGACACAGTAAGAAGGTGACCATCTGCAATCCAGGAAGAGAACTCTCACCAGAAACCAAATCTGATAGAAACTCGATCTTGATTTTCTAGCCTCTGGAACTGTGAGAAATATATTTCTGGTGTTTAGGCCATCTAGCTTATGGCGTTTTGTTATGGCAGCCCAAGCTAATACCAATTTTGGTAGCGAGAAGTGGTATGCTGCTGTAACAAATTTTATCCCACAGCTCCAAAAATCTTAACCCATTCCAGCATCTGAGGTCTGAAGTCCAAAGTCTCATCTAAATATTATCTCACTCAGGTATGGCTTACATAAAACTATGCATCTCAAAAGGGCAAATTTCACTCTATATAAATCATGCCTCAAAAGTGAGACTTTGAGAGAAAATAGGGACTTAACTATTTTATTTCCACCATTCTATGTCAGCAATTTGGACTGGAATCAGATAGGCAGTTAGTTCTTTTGCTGTTCTATCCACAGAATCAGAAACAAATAAAATGGTTATTGTTTTAGGAGAATAATTTGGGGGCTAGTTTTTTATGCCCCAATAGATAATGGATATGGCTCGGGAGATTGAATCAGGAGCTGTTATATTTGTATACGCAACAAAATTCAAGCTGGCCATAAAGGAGGCCAGCCACCCTTATTAGGGGGATTAGCAGAAACTCTGTCCCATCTAAGGAGGTGTATGCCATATCTAAGTGATGCCTGCATCATCCGATCAGAACATCCATTAGGGGCAACCCAGAGCACAGAGTTGTGGGTCAAGCTCAAATTGCTACCTGAAGGGAGGCTGAGCTACTTTCTCCAAATTGCCCTGACATGTCTCAGCATCTGGTTCTTTTTTTTTTTTTTAAGATTTATTTATTTGAGAGAGAGAGCATGAGTGGGAAGAGCAGGGGGAAAGAGAGAGAATCTCAGGCAGACTCTATGCTGAGTGTGGAGCCAAACTCGGGGCTGGATCTCATGACTCGGAGATCAGGACCTGAGATGAAACCAAGGGTCAGGTGCTTAACCACCCAGGTACCCCTCAGGATTTGGTTCTTGACTATTATCTGTCCAGGTTGGCATCCTCTAAGGTCTGTATGGTACCACTGGTCCCTCATACTCAACTCTTAGAGATTACATCTTCAACATACCTTAGACCAGACTGTGGGAGACCTCCGGGGATGGCTTTCTCTCAACTTCTTCTACATGTCTCTGGGGGCCACAGAAAATATTAGGCTTACTTCCTTTACCACTCCGGGACCATGGAAAAACTCTGAAAAACCTCCCCTTGTGCTTTAGATACGCCCCACAGCTTCTGTGGCACAATGCTGGGTAGAGGGGATCTCTCTGACATTTGCCATCTTTTGGATTCTAACCTGGAAAGAAGGCACAGGTCTTCTTGTTCTTAGAACCTGAAAACCCCACATTCATGCTAGGGTACAGCCTGGGTAAGGAGAGTGCAAGAACTACTTTCAGGGACTCAATAGCATTTAACCTCTTGCTATGCCTTAGAAGAGCCTCTTGTCTTCCAGCCAGGGGAATTTTTATTTTACATGGGCAGGAAAAAATTGGCTCAAATTGATCAAATATTCTTCCAAATCTTTTTTGTCTGAGGCCTGAAGCTCAGCCTTTTAAACTCAAAAGCCAAGAATTTGTCTCTTTTGTTCTCTGGTTCTGCTGTGACAACCCTCCCTTGAGGCAAGGAATGACTCATGGTCTAGCTGCCCGGATGGGGGAGGGTCAAGGGTAACAGGAAATCACAGGGAAAAACACATTTGTTAATACATCAAAATATGATCCTGCAACACTAGGTTTTCCATTCTCTTTCTTACTCTCTCTTAAGTGGAGACAAACCCATCCTTCTCCTTTCTTACAAAGCCTTCTGCATTAGATAGGGTTCTTTGGGATGTGAGTAATAGAAATCAACTCACTCTTGCCCACTGTCTCTCTGAAAATGAAATGCAGGTGTTGGGAGAGGGGGTAGGGAGCACTGGATGCAGAGACAGAAATGTAATCACATCTTTTACCAAGGCACCGAAGACCTGAATTCCCACCAGAACCATGCTTTCTTTGATTTCTGCTCTTTACATGTTGGTTTTGTTCACTCTACACTTACTGGCCTCTCTGTAGATAGGGTCTAAATTCCAACTCCTGCTGCTATGGTGAGACAGAAATCTCTTGCTCTGCTACCTGAATGCTATGGAAGAGCTACTGGTCAGGTCAGTGTGGTCAGTGATCCAGCAACTGTACCTGAGGGAGGACTTGTAGGGAAGACCTGAGTCCCATTTTACAAAAGGGCTGTGGACCGTGCACCACCAATGGAGGAGAGGAAAATTCTTGAGAAAGTGGAGGTTGAGCAGCAATTCCTTAGATCTCTAGTCTACCCCGTCCTACATGGAAATGATTTCATCCTTGTTAAACTATGTTGGCAGTACCTTTCACGTGGCACTTACCATACAGCTTATTTTATAGCTATTTATGGATACGGCTCTCTTCTAATGGACCACCAGCAACCTGTGGGCAAGAACTTAATTTCCCTTCCCCACAAAGGCAAACGGAGTGCCCTGGACATCATAGGCACTCAAATGTATCCCTTGAAAGATCAAATGAATCAGTGAATGGGAATGAAGGAACGTTAATTAAATTAATAAGCTCCCCAAATCAATGGATACTTTAAGGGAGAATAATAGGGAGTTTATATGGTAGGTAAAATTTTCAAAATATATCCAGGTAACTTCTTTTACGGGCTGCGATTTTCTTTAGGCAGGGAAAGAGTTAAGCAGTTTTGCACTGTGTTCATGGACTTCTGACATGATATAAAACACTACAATTTTGGCTTTTCCATTTTAGCTGACATAGTTTAAGTTGATGAATATTTTGATTTGTGCCAGTCTCAGGCAGTTTTAAATGCTATCCCTGCAGGAGTCAAGAAGTCCAGTCATAATCATAACAATATGCTTGTCAGTCAAAAGCACCGGAAGATTGTTTAGGTGCAAAGAAAGCATTTTCCCCTGAAAGGAAACAGGGCAATTGAAATCACCTACTTTTCAAGGCATTGAAGTCAAAACTGTTACCAGCTTCATGGTGTGAAAATCCAGGTCTTGGCACCCCCTTGGTCAGACTCCAGTATGTCCTGGGGCTCTCCAGCCAAAAAACAAGTTACAGTCCAAAGTTCAGCAGAAATTAGACTAAAGAGAAAGCACAGCGATCAAGCTTGATTTCCCCATCATTATTTGCAGGTCACCATTTCAGCAGGGAATGTATAATGAGTTCCCTTCCATCCTTGCAGTCAATGCACCTTGGAATAGATTTGCAGAGCCAACTAAATCAGAGAATTCATGCAATTACACAAGGTCTAGGCAGAAGAAAGTGATTTTTTTCCCCCCTGAACAGACCCAGCAAATAATACTTGATAGAATTGACCTAAAGGTTATACCGTAGGAACTGTTTGCATTATAGCAGGCAAAATTAAAACATTCACATAAAATTGGGTTCATTAGGAAAAGGGGAAAAGCCAGAAACCGGCATGGAAGAAAGAAAGAAGAAATGAACAGCCCGGAGAAATGGATCTCAAAATTGGAGGCAGCCCAGAATTATTCAGACCTTTGGGTATGTTGATGTCAGGACCTTCTTTTTTCAGTGTTAGTGTGACCTTAGCAATTGCAGCTGCTCAACAAATTTGCTCAGCAACACTGCCCCACCAGAGGAAAATTGAAAAACAAATCTGGTACACCCCTTCTAATTTTATTGCATTAATAGCAGCTTTTACATGGAAATGAACTGGTTAAATAAAAAGCTACTATAATAGAAAGAACACCTTTCACCCCCAAAGAATTCCATATACCCCATGCTGATATCAAAAGAATCTCCTCATGGGAAAGAGCAATGTGGAAAGCAGAGGGAACAAAAATCTGGTGTTCAGAGTCCACTGGGAGCTTCAGACAAATATGAAACAATGACTTCATGTAGTAGATAAATTTTTCACATTCTTCAACCAGTTTTATTGGCTAAAAACTCATGTATCCAGTTGTATGCACACCAAGCCAGCCCCAAGAAGAATCTGAGTGGGTATTTAAAAATACATCCAGTGTGGAAATGTAATAATACACTAGCCTTTTTATCCAGCAGTTTACCAATGTTTCTATTAGTGGGTCATTCTTGAAGTCACCTAAAAACATGTCCTCTCTTGCTAACAAGGGAATGAAAACCTTGCAAAGGTCAAACAATTTTCAGCGATCATAGAGCGGGGGGAGGTATACTCTCATGGTATCTAGGTCCAACCTCCACGTTCTCCAGTGTCCTAAGATGCAGTACCAACTCTGGCATGTCACGCACTGCTGTGGCTCTGGCCCTCCTGGCTCCCAGTTCTGTCCTGTAAGAATCTTGCTTTTCATTTAAGCCACTTTCACCCTGTCCCTAATTGGCCACGCACCCATGTGCTCTGAGCCTTCGTGTGCTGTTTCCCTTTCTTTCTTGTCTACGCTCTGTCTCTGTCCTTCAGACTGGGTGCCTCCAGGCAATTCTCTTGGGCTGCTCTAGCCTTTGCCAGATTGCTCTCACCTGGATTCCTCTCAGCTAGTGCTCAGCCTAGACCACCTTGCCATGTGAGATCACTCATGACTTCCATTGGTCTCTGAAGGCCATGGAGGATAATAGAAAATAGAGAAGGTGGAATCAGATAGACTTGGTTGGAGATTGAGATTGAGGCTCTGTCCCTAACCAACTGTAGTAATTTAACCTCTCTGAAGTTTCATTTTCTCATGGGTAAACTGGAAATCATAATACCCAGCTTACAGAGTTCTTGGTAATATCAAATAAAGCCATGTATACAAAACCCTTAGTCCCTTACTCTATGAAGTAAGTCAGAGCTTTGTCTCTTGTACCCTAGGAGAGTACCTAGAAGAGTTCCTCGCATAGAGTAGGTGCTCAATTAATTATTAATTTAATTGCTAATTAAATACTAATTAGCTCAATTAATCATAAGCAGTAGGCTCAATTAATGCTTATGAACATTCAGTGTGTAGTAAACTGACTTTCTTCTGTTTTGTTTTCTCAACTAGCTGTAATTTTTGGAGGATGGGGCTTATGCATATATCTTTTGGTATCCTCACTGTGAGGGGCTTTGATGAGTGTTTTCTCCTAAGTCGTTGGCCTCCCTGTAAACTAGATAACTCTCTATGGCACTTGAAGATCCATTTATCCTGGTGATTAACCCATTTGTCTCTAAACTTCAATGCTACTCCCTACAGATGGATACAGTATCAGAGTAAAAAAAAAATCATCATCATCATCATCTTAGAAAAAAACAAGGGAGCTAGAAGAAGGCATCTGACAAATATGTACGTTTATTAGCATTTTTCACCAGCCCAGCATGCTGAGATTCATTCCATAAAACTAAAAAATAAAAGCCAAACTGCCAATAATAAAGGTATTGAAGAAGGAAAGGAGGATGTAAGGAAAGGAGGGGGGAAGGAGGAATGGAGGAAGGAAAGAAGATAGAGGGAGAGATAAAAAGAAAAATAGAAGAAGAAAAAAAAAAAGCTGTGAACATACACAAGGCCGTGTGTTTTATGTTTGTTCCCAGGCCTCTCGTGATCATTCTGGCTCAGGCTGGGAACAACCTCAGAGGAGTTCTAAAATCCCACAAGGATAGTGGTATTTAAAGTCCAGAAATCTCATAACAGAATCTTTTCTTCAGAGATCATGCCAAACCACCATCCGTCGGCCTCTTGTATCAGAATGAGAAACTAGGTCTGAGATCCTAGAAGATCCCTTCTTGATTGTAACCCAGGGACTTCTCCATAATTTTTTTAATCAATGTGGACTCTGATGTTGTACACAGGAGAGACAGTTTGGAGCAGTCGGGACAGGCTTTCCCTTGGCATAATGGAAACCACATGCATCATTATGGATTTCTAATGCTCCATTGAGTTGGGTGCATGTTGCTTTGAAGAAAAGGAAGCCATTTCCAACCACATTCTTCCTGATTTATGCCTGAGCCCCAGAAGGTCCAGACAGGTTGGAAATGATTTGGTAACTGGAGAAGTGAAGGGGTGAGAAAGTATACTTTGTAAAAGACGACGAACTTGACTCTTACTTTAAGTCCTTGCCTTGGGCAGTGTGTGCACTTCGGAGCTTACATCATGTTAGTAGTTTACATCAGATTGAGGGTGAAAGACTGTATAGCTCCATGAATTAGGACTGGATTGCTTTGGTAAAAACATTTTCTAAGTTGGCCAAACATAAATCAGTCCTACAAGGCACCTGTGATTACAAGCAGGTCTAAAGCCCTTCACCACTCTCCACCCATTCTTGTTTCTCTTCTATTCACGTTTTCCTCACCAGCAAAGTAGAAAGCAATATGGATTTAAAAAAAAAAAAAATGTTACAACCAACGCCCAAAGAGAATAGAAGAGTCCAGAATGGCACAAATCTAGAGCACAGGTGACTACATAGATATTAGCAAGGAAGCTGGGGTCAGACAGAATCTGATGGTGGGACTAGGGAGGTTTTCATCAAGCAGCAAGGAATGAAGTCCTAGATTTCAGCACAATGTCTCAGAGCTGGCATCAGCTATCCCATGGCAGCTAGAGCTCCGCTCTCCTGCTCAGGGCCAGGTGGTCTCCGTGACCACATGCACGTGCCTCATCTTTCTCCTTTTCTTACTCTTAGACCTATAAACCTTCCGGTACAGGAGAGTCTGGTCACCCATCTTTTCAGGTCACTCTTGTTTATCCTTGGGAAACCTTTAAGGTTGTTTTCTTATTACACCTTGGGTTTTGCTCTTAGTACATTTCTTCATGAATGCGTTATTCTTTATTGCTGTCTCATGAAAAGTGGTCTTACCTTTGAGTCCCTGCTGTATTTCCTTTAGCAAATGCCTTTCTTCAAGTCCCATCGGAGACAGAAAATGACACAGAAAAAGACACCAGGGTAATTTTGCCCTTTTGCAAATTTCATAAACCAGTCAAGTAGGCATGACACTTTCTGTCCACTGAATCCAGCAGTCTTGGGGGAAAAAAACAAACAAACTGTATATGCCACTGTTTCCAGTCTTTCATCTATTTTTAAAACTTGATTTAAATTGTTGGCTCTTATGATACCCTCTGCCATTTGTAAACATTTGTCACTCGTCATGGGTGATTCATTGTTTCAGTTGACATATGTTCTTTTAATATTCCATATCAACTTTTGCTCTAGTTATTAAGATCTGATGGAAAACAATTATTCTATTTATAAGCATCAAGTGACCAAGGTGGCGCTAATTGCTTGATATTTCTTGGGTTCTCCTGGGTCTCACCACCAGTCAGGAGAAAGATTATGGCTTCATCTTCAGGGAGTTAATTTAGTTTGCATTAAGCATTTTATATAGTACAACCAAGTTTTGCCACCTACGTTAGTAAATAAATGGAAGGCTTCAATTTGTCAAACTCTTGAGTTGAAATATTCCACAAATGTCTGTTTGTTTAAAATGATCATATTATAAATCAAGCTTACATGAACAAGGTATTCAAGTGCTGCATCTTGCAACGTGATGGTCTTTTATCGTTATGTCTATTCTAATTAGGATGATTGGCCACATTTTAAGATGAAGAACAGAGATTCAGAAAAATAACCCAGCCAAGATCATACAGTTCTTGTTTGGGGGCTCAGGATGTAAACTCATGTCATCCTCATTACCTCCTCAGTAGAGGCTATGTGAATAAAATAACATTTTATAGCTACATAGAACTTTAGAGTTCTTAAGTACTGATTTCTCTTGACCAGTTAAGGTTGACAAAGGCATTATTGTCACTGTTACTTCTATCTTATAGCTGAAGAAGTAGAAGATCAAGAGGTTAAGTAATTTATCAAAGACTCCATCTCCTGATTCTCAACACAGTGCTTTTTTTCCAAGTACACCCTGCTCTCTCCTGAGACTTCCTTCTTGGCACTACCTTTGCCTCCTCTGTGGTGTTTGTTAGCTTGCAGTGGATGACAAAGATGGGGATAATCATATTGATGATGAGGAAGAGAATGTCCTATTACACACACACACACACACAAAAGCTGTGTATATTTTTTCTGTGAAAACTTACATAATTGTTCCCATTCAATGGTTATACATGTGGTCTCTTAACTTGCCTGATTAACTGAAATGTACTCTTCAGAGTAAAAGAACAAAAAGGAATAAATGTTAGGTCTCAAAATTATGTGCTTCATATAGCTTATTGCACAGCCTAAGAGTAAAACCTGTCTAGGTTTTTCAGAATAGGAGATGGTTTCAAGAGATTTAATCTACTACACTAACCTCCTTTCATAAATTTCATTCCTTGAGCATACCTTTCTTGAATATCTACCATATGTCAGGTGCCATAATACTAGAAATACATCAATGAAAATCAACCAAAATTTGATTCCTGGGTTGAATAAAAGAAGGTATAGTGACAGGTGGGGAGCAGATGTATGAGAGGAGAGGCAGTAATGAACAGCAATGAACAATATCCACTTATTACTTTTGTGTATACATAATAACTTACTACAAACCTATCACAGTTGAATATATACTAGAATAAAACAGTGGTAATAGATCTACTGACAATAAGATAGATTTTGAACCTTAAACCTTGTGCCATATGTAATAATTCTGACATTTTATTGTTTTGATTCATTATTTTAAAACAATAGTGAACTCTCTAACTACTCAAAGAGTTGGGAGGAAAAGAACATCGTAAGATTCCCAAATAGGAATTAGATGAGTATGGCTAGTGTGGACTCTTGCACTATCTTGGCTAGGTTGTGGGACGGATGGATGTGATGGCAATTGTGTCATGCTGATCCCTTTGCTAGACAGACACTTGATGCTGGCCAACTGGCTGGCCCCTCAGTTCTTCCTGGATTTAAAAATTATGACAAAGATAGCTTAAGATTTAAGGGAAGAAGTAATTTGTTCTGCTCTCATTCTTACTTAGCTGTCATATTGTCTGCTCTTCCCTGAAGTCACTTTTTTCTCGAGCTTAATAATTACTAAAAATTTCTCAAGCGTAGTTTGAGAGTATCTGGAAGTTGCCTTTCATTGTAAGTAGCAAAGTTATACTAAGGAGCCATACCCCTAGAACACATCTTTTCAAGTGTGTGGTTTTCTTTTTTTTTTTAAAGATTTTATTTATTTGACAGAGAGAAACACAGCGAGAGAGGGAACACAAGTAGAGGGAATGGTAGCGGGAGAAGCAGGCTTCCTGCAGAGCAGAGAGCCCGATACGGGGCTTGATCCCAGGCCCCTGGGATCTGACCTGGGCCGAAGGCAGACCCTTAACGACTGAGCCATCCAGGCGCCCCAAGTGTGTGGTTTTCTATCTCACCTTCCCCAGAGCTATTATCTGAGAGGCATTTAACTTTAGTATATAATTGGAAAATCCTGTTTAAGAAAGTTGGATGCTGGTGTTGCATGATCATTTCTAACAGAAATGGAACATCTTGTGGGTTGATGACTGGGCTTAGGATGTAGAAAAACAGGTAATAAAGTCGAACTAATCATGATACATCCCATTAGTAAATGGGCCTTATGGTTGTCACACTGTGCCCTACACAAATATGGCAAGGGTATATAGCACATATGTGTCACAGTGTGGCTAGCTCATATAGAATGCCATTCGTCATCTTAACCCAACAACTGCATTATAAAAGTTGGATTTGGTCCAACTTGTATGGCAGAACCTTTAACCCTTCCCTCAATCAGCCCCTTTCCCAAATTTCCAAAGACTTCTAAAACGTCTAAGAGGGGCTTCACAAGTTCTTCTGAACAAGTTTTCTCAAACTACCGTGTACCACCCACCAATACTCTCTCCCTCTCTATTTCTCTTTAGTGAATTTCCTATGAAGATTCTTCATCATGCCACTAGGGTTGGGCTATTTCCTACCACTGGTGTTGCCACCCAGTGGTCCCTTAGTCCCCAGTGGTGTCCACACTGTCCTGCAGAATCACTGCTCTGGGGAAGTAGAGAGACCTCTCTTCCCCTTGCTCTCAGAGCTGTGTATTGTGCCACGCTCTGCTACCAGGATCTTCAAGGGGGACTAGCATTCCCAGCTCCCCAAATCCTCAGAGAGATTTCTTGCTTGAGAGCCCTTTTTCTGTTTCAGGCAATAGTCCACAAAGGTTGTTGAAAAGACTGGTTTCTCAGAAGACTTCATGCTGTGCTCCTGTCTTAGCTCCCACTCCCTAACACTAGATCCTGAGGCAAGTGTTAACTAACTGGTGAGCCTTTGTTTGGGAAGTCAGATAGAGAGGGGATGAAGCAAGGGAGGAAAGGAAAGAAGAGGAAGCAATATTGCACTGGCCATTGCTTTGGATACTCGATCCATAATGGTAAAGAGACATAGCTGGTCACATAGCAGGCATAGCCAGTAGGAACTTCTGCAGATTAGACTATGTTAAGAAATGAGGCTCCGAGTAGTCCATGGGTATGAAGGAGAAGAGGGAATTCATTAGCCAGCCCCTACCTATTTCCCTTTCTCACTGGTTGAAGTTTGCCTCGTGGGGTGCCACCCCTTCCCCTCACTGCTTCTGGTTGCCACCATCTTGGTGGTGGCTGGTATATAGATATGTAATATGTATGGTATGTGTAGTGGGCTGTGGTATACTGTTTCATCCAAGTCTGGAGGTCGTGGGCAGAGACAGAAACTCTGGACACAAGAGAGGCATCTGAGGGGGAGGGCTTAGCATTCAGAATGCAGCAGACTGCTAACCCCAGCAAGTCCAGCTGAGTTGGGTTGTGGCAATGCAAGGCAAGTAAGAGGTGAGGGTCCGTTAAATGAGAGGCTCCCAGGTAATCTTGAGAGATCCTTAGAAGGTGTCAGTTCACCTCCAAGTCCCTCCCTCACACTTCTATCCTGTTCTTTTCCCACAGTCTTGTGAGCATTCAAAGCCCCACAGGGACTCTGTAATTCAGTTCAAGATTTGGTTTACTTTGATGTTTGTGCTACAGAAACACAGTCGATTAAATTTTGACAAAATGTCAGGTATAAATCAGTTATGAGGCCATTAGGTATCTCTTTTTAGCAAAACTAAGGGCCTAAAATGAATAGAGTTTTAATTGAATAATATTTCTCAGGGACTTCTTAGGTATTGAAAAAAATGTATCTGATGTGTTAGATAATCATCAAGATGGCATGATGGAAACTGCTAATATAAATAACCTAGAGAAACTAAACTTCCATCCCTAAGACACCTCAGAATTCTTTAAAGAGAGGCAAAATGGATGCTTAAATGTAAATAAATTAAAATAAAAACCAATACACCCTGAGGGATGGGATTGTTTAGCTCGCACAGTGGAATGAAAAGTGGTTTTTGTTTGTTTGGGTCTTTTTAGTTTGTTTTATTGATATGGTTTTAACTTCGCCATGGTTAGGGCTCAAGTAATTTTCTTCTGTTCTATTATAAATTGCTGGTGGGCTGGTAAGGATTCAGTTTCATTTTGATGTTTGGAGAAAATAATCTTCCTGTTCCATATTCAAAGATAAAAATATCTCCCAGCTGAAGAGATTGTCAGTGCCAGGGCCAGGTCCCTTTTCAGGAATTTCCTTCTGGGACTTGGCCCTTCAACTTCCAAAATAACAATTGTTTTTCAGCTTTTCTGAAATCAAAATATTTACCAACAGGATTTGGTTTTATGACATCGCATGTCCTTCTTTGGCCTGCTGTGATAGTTACATCCGGCTAGCTGACACCAAGCAGAGGAGAAGCCACAAGGAAGCCTCCGTCTGTGGGCAAAGAGAGAGGGAAAGAGGGGAGAAGCAGGAGTGAGGAACAAACCCTGACTATTTGACATGCACATCGGAATTTCAAAACAGGCCATAAGGCCCGGTATCCAAGCAGAGAGGAAACGTGTATCAGATGAAACACCCACACTTTGATCTTTCTTAGAATGTAATTCCCTTTGGCAAAAACTCTTTCTCCTCTGTACCCTTTACAGAAACTAACTTGTCGTTGCCAATCAATAAGGATAAAACAATAGCAATGATGTTAACACCTTCCAATGGGAAAACAGTGTTGGGAACTATGCACTATCTGTTTTTGGCTTGGTTTCATATTTAAAATGGGATTTGGCAAAGTAACTAAGGGCTTCTGTCTACCTCCCCTCTATCCCTTCCAAACCCTGTGCGTCTTAATAAACTGATGTCAGAGGAATCTGGCAGGGTGCTCCGTGATGGCCTCTCAAATTAATGTATACGTAGGGCAGAAAAGGCCTTTCTGGAGGACACATCCTACCTCAGGCCCTAACATATCATCAGTTACTGTTCATTGATCCTAGCGCCTGGGGTGATGTGAAGAAGAGGTGGTTGGTGGTGGGGCGGGGAGGTGGGGGGAGGAGGAATTATATCACTTCAGTATGTTTTTTTCTGACAAGAGTGACATCCTTCAGAAGGCAGAAAGTACAACCTAGATCCAAAACATCAGCACTCCTCAAAAAAGAAGGCAGTTTACAACAGGAAAATATTTTCATCTGTGGACTAACCTCAAGGACAATCTGATGTTCGTTAGATCTTCCTTTCTTGAAACTATCCCTAGACATGAAAAAGGATTATCACTTAATAAGAGCAGAAGGCAAAATGCACATTTAAAGAGAGCCCATTATGTGTCAGGCACTCTGCTAGCTGCTTTCAACTATTTCCTTTAGTCTTTATTATAACTTTACCTGCTTCTGTTATTATCCCCAGTTTGGGAATGAGCAAAATATGGGTTAAGAAGACAAAACTCAAATATCTTATCTAAGATCATATATCTAGTAAGAGGAAGCTCCAATAGTAACCATGAGAGCAGATCCTACATTTGTCTCTGTAGTGGCTACTGTGGTGTACTGCCAGATGGCCCCCTTCGGGACCGAGACATCGAGTCCCCCAACTGTGGGAAGTGGTGGCCACTGATGGCTCACTGGTGATGCTTTCTCCAAGAGTTGGCCTCAGCTAATGAGAGTGGCCTTGCCAAAGATCGTGCCCCCTTCCCAGGAGGCAGGCTGCAGCCAAAGACTAATAGTTGAGGGGACACTAAGGACTAGCCCCCTTGTCTCAGTTGGGAAAAACTAGGGGCCAGAACTCCTCAACCATCTGAGGTCTATGTTGTGATGCATCA
Organism: Procyon lotor; assembly: GCA_028646535.1. NCBI lineage: Eukaryota > Metazoa > Chordata > Mammalia > Carnivora > Procyonidae > Procyon > Procyon lotor. The sequence continues at coordinate 46,096,635 of CM053618.1, forward strand.
CAACACGACCCTTCCATGCCCAGTGCTGCTTCCTTGACCCACATAGCCATTGTTGTCCTCAAACATACTCTCTCATCAACTTTTGCATATACGTCTCCATCCCAGAGTCCGTTTTCTGGGAACTGCGACCTATGATGGCCTTCTGGAATGCACATTAAAATGAAAACATACAAAACAAAAAAACAAGAGTAATGCTAGGACACAGAAGAAACAAAAAGATAAACAAAAACCTGCCTCATCATTTCAACATAGTGGTTCTAGTATTCTACACAGTGATACCCAGAAGTGACACCCCTATTCCAGGTAGAATTTCATAAATCATAGGCTTTTATTCTTTTTAGAATCAAAATGAATGTTAAGGAGTCTTTCTTTCCCATCCCACCTCCCTCCACCATCATATCACAATTTTAAAAAATTAATGAGGCCTAAGGAATAGACTCGGCCATGGTCACCCAGCTATTTGGTAGATTAGGACCCAATGCTGAACCCAAGACATCACTCTTTAAAACACAGTCAAGGTCATACTTAACTTTTAATTTGATTAAATTTAAATGCTTTTTTAGTACACAGTATGTGCAAGAAAGTACTTAATTCGGAAATGCTTGGTTCTCTCATCCCAATCTTAGAGTGAATGATATATAACTATTGTCTTTAAAAATACAATAAAGAAACTCTTAGTATCATGGAAGCATACATTATTTATGCTTTAACTGGATCACACTTGATTCTACTTATTCTAACCACATAGTGACTTTTATACATTCACTTGAAACTGTTGTCATTCACCCAGCTTTAAGCATACATTTTTCCTCTCTCTCTGCCATCCTATGCTAATTTTAATTTAAATTATACCATATTACATGATAAATTGTTTATTTTCCTTAAAAAGAACAACTTCAAGTGTGCCTTCCAGGACTCTAAGAGTTCTTTATTCCTTCAATCAGCTTAGTTTACAAATAGGGGTCTTGGAAACTGAAAGAACATTCCATTGCACAAGGGAAAAGTTTTCTCTTGTGCTCCTGACCCATTCCCCTGTCCACATGCGTGTGTGAGCACATGCACACACACAACCCGCATCCTCTATCAAGCGGTTAAGGGACCATGGACTTTCATTTCATGGGATGGATTAGCATCGCTGGGCTGCTAGCAGGGAGAAAGGACTTTCCAAGCTGTTACACGCTGGACGTGTTGAGAGTGCATGGTTATGTAACACCATATTTTTTAATACAACTGACAGTCTGTCTTGAGATTTAAGTGTTTTTTGACAGTTTTTATGCACCTGTTAATTCAAAGCTCTTAACATATGCCAGTTAAAAAGAGCCAGGCACTAAAACATCTAGCTTTAGAGGCTAAATATGGCTCAGCTGCAATCCCAGGAAGGCAGGCGGCAGGCAGGCAGGCAGGCTGACGGGAACAATTCCTTCCTCCAAGATGGAAATCAGCTGTAGTCTCCTCTCTGTGACCTGAACACACTAATTCTACATGGGGTGGCTGGAAACACCATCTGATTTCTCAGGGAACCATTAGAGGCAGCTTGGGTCCTTAACATGGTTGGTTACCCTGGATAATGTTCTGTGGTGTTTAGATGGAGAACTCAGGACACGACGAGACCTTGGTGTTCATTATAGATGCGCAGGGGAGCAGCCTTCCCTCTGGAGTCTGTAGCAAAGCTCCGCATTTGTCATCCCTCTGTACGCATCACCCCTCCGTATGCATCACCCCTCCACATGCATCTACTCGCACCCCACACAACTGGGGACAAGTGCCTGAATTTTTCCATTGCCAACTCCAATGTCCAGGGCAAAGACCATGCATTCCCCTGTAATACAAAGAGTCCTATTTCTGATGTAAAGAAAAATTCTTTCAACCATAAACAAGGGTGAATAAGGGAGTCATTTTAGCAATAGCCACAAGCCACAGGCCAAAATACAGTCTCTGTGCATACAAAGTAACTTATACTAGAAATACTAAAGCAGCATAGGTTGGAAGGAAAATAAGGTTTTGCTTTTATTGTTCTCTGAGACTATAGGGGGCAAGGTGTGGATTATGATACACTTCAAACATCTGGTACATTCCACGCTTGAGGGTACAGAACAACATTGTGCAGGAGAAATATAATGTCAGCTGCAAATGTAAATCTATATATACTATAATTGAACATTTTCTAGTAGGCACATTTTAAGTAAAAAAACAGGTGAAATTTTAATAATGTATTATTCATATCCAAGATATTATCATTTCAATATGTGATCAATTAGTAAAGAACTTAGCTATTTTTTAAAGCTTATTACTACTACTGTTCTTTTGGTGTGAGGTCTCTGAAATCCACTGTGTATGTTGCATTTTCATCTCAGTTTGGACTAGCCGCATTTCAGGTTCTTAATAGCCAAATGTAGCAAGGACAGTTCTAAAATATTGGCCATGAAAATGTGCCAACAAATGAATAATAATACTTAGTGACCTTGGGAAATATTTCTAGAAACTGGATAACAACCAGGGGACCTGCAGAGAATTCAACAGCTTCTCTTGTGTCCTCCCTCTTACAGCGCATTTCTTTTCAGACGGTTGTTCAAGTGTCCCTCCAAGCTTCACAGCAGTGATTATGAGATTCAAAGTAAAGAACCATAGGAAAACAGAACTATCCAAAAGCGGAATGAGTTGCCTAGATGGCAAATTGACGCGAATTTCGCGTCATCGGAGTATTTGAGTAGAGTCTAAATGATTATCTGCCCTGATGCCATGGTGAAGGACTCTCCTAAAGTCCCCAGCATTATACACAGCAGTCAAGAGCTTAGGATTTAGAGCCAAATAGAACTGGATTTGAATCTCATCTCCACTATCTATGGCGGCAAACATTTTTACCGTTTTGAGCTTCCATACTCTCATTTGTAAAATAGGAATAATTACCTTGTAAACTTGTTTTGTGAAATAAATGAAAAAAAAAATACAGCTCTTACCACAATGTTTGAAAAGATATGATTATGACTATTACAGCATAAGAAAACTGTCTCACAGACATTTGGTACAGAGGCAGATTACAGAGCAGATTTGGCATTTAGGATATTGGTCATCATGTCTTCTTTAATTTCTATAATCATACTAATCTATCATGGTATAGCAAGGACATCAATTATTAAGGAGAGATAGACTTTAGAATGAGTTGCAACAAAATGGTTCCCTTCAAAATTGTTGTCTTATTTTTAGGGGAGAAGAGATAACTAACTTTCATTGACTGTTGAGGGTTTTTTTTTTTCCCTCTTTCTTCTTTGTTTATTTTAATATACCAAGCACTTTCTGTATCTTATCTTAAATATCCCATAAGGTGGTGTTCATTTTAGGAGTGAGGATATTGAAAATCAGAGAAGCCAAGGGTCATACAGTTAATAGACAGTGTAGTTAATATGTGAATCCAGTCCTGTCTGACTTGAAAACTCATGTTATTTCCAAGATATGGGAGTGGCCAGATTTGACTTTCACTTATTCGAAACTTTCAATCAATAGTAGAAATCAATAGAAATAATATTTCAGTTAATACTAAAATATCAACATTCTGGCTCCTTGCTTGACTGTGTTTAAAATATATGTAACTCTGCTACCACCATCTATACCAGAAAGGGGGTTCGTGCTATACTTGGGAATCAAGACTGTTATCCACATCATTCTGCTTGGACTTCATCTTCTTCTGCACTACTGAAAGTTTTACTTCTTGGAGGAGCTCACTTCTGATATAAAAGGTGCTTGAAATTGGGACACAAGACAGAGCAAATATTTCAAGAGACTCCTCTTAGAGGCACAGGGAACGTGCATCTTATACAAATGGTCTCAGGGCAAAAATGGCAGCCACCTGACGTGGGAGTCATCTACACACTTCTCCAGACTGATTTTCCAGGTGTATCTGTCCTGACACAACTTGGTTAAGGTTGGTGGAGGGGAGAGAGGAAGGGAAGTGGCAAGGGAGAAGCACAGAAAAAGGTTGCTTGAATGCTACTGCTTTGGACAGTCATTCATGATTAGTCATTATCAGTGCCTTTAGAACACGTCAGTCATAGAAGAAAACAAAAGCCCCTGGCAGCTGTTTGGAGGGTCTTTGCTTCATCAAGTCTAGTCTCTATAGCCTTGTACAGAGAGGTCCACATAAGAATGTCCACACTGTTTCCTGGCTTTCAGAGCTGTCAAAATCCCCCAGTACTTTGATCACAGGACAGAGAGGAATAATCCAGTTCAAACTGTATTTTGTATCTAAAAGGTATTCAATTTAGTTTAAACAAACTTCCATCTTTCCCTTAGGTTTTATCATTCCAGAAGAACTGTTTCTGCAAATTATATATAATTACCCCTTCTGGTCAAAGGTGAGAGGGAAATTAGCATCACAATGGCAAGTTTTCTCTCTGGGTGTTGCCAGCTCACAGCACAGTTCCACGGATGATTTGAGTGTGTTAAGCCTCCATTTACAAGCAGGAGAGCACAGCAGAGTCCATGAGGACAGCATTAAAAATTTCTAATCATAGACAAGCATTTCAGACATTCATTACCACACAAGCCATCAGTGGATTAGATCTAATAAGCCAAATACTTGCAGACCACAGCTCTGGGGCTGCTTCGACTATTCAAAGTAATGCCAAGTCAAAATTGGCCCACACCGTACCCTCCCTTCTTTTGAAACAAGCGAACGGTCCTATATTTGCTCATAAGGGGGTGTTAGGAAACTAGTTGAAAGACAGTAGGCCCAGGCATTTGGGTTTTAGTGCTCTATTTGTTAGAGACAGTAGGAAGCAATCTAGTGATTCAGCACAAGAAAACATTTTCAAACACTGTATTAAGTCAAAGGAGGTAGACTCCTTGAGGGGAGGGGGGGGGCTCTGCACTATTCCTAAAGAAGGAAAATAACTCATCTTTTTCAGCAAAAACAAATTGCAAACTATTCTTCCAGAAATAAAAATGAAAAACTACACACACACACACACACATACACACACACACGAAATTCTGAGATAGATGCCAAGTACAGCTCTAAACCATGTGAATTTTTCTCTCGTGCATTTGTCAGCCTGACTCCAAACCATTTTATTCTTTCCTTATTTCTCCTCTGTTCAGTCTGTTTTTAGTTAGTTGCTTCTTGGCATAGCTTCCGTTGGAGCTGAGAGGGCCTGTTCTTTCTTCTCCCCCACCCTTTCTTTTTCTTTTCTTTCCTTTAAAAAGTTTTTTAGTGTTTTCAGAGTTCTTTTTTAGTATTCTTTCTCCTGGGCTCTGCAGTGACTCTGCAAAAATTGCCAAGACCAGAGCAAAAGCAAGGCGTGGCTCTGGAGCCCACTCTGTCCACCTCCATCAGGCCTTCATACAACATGTAAAGGGCAGGCTTGAGGAGTGGCACCATGACATGTTCACACATGCAAATGCATGTTGCCTGTGACCCACTTCTCTGGGAAGGTTTGTAGCTCCCCCAAACCCTTCCCCTATGAACAGACTTGCCCAATACCGCCATTTTGTGTGGAAGACTTCCTTCAGAAAAATCTTCCAAGCTGCTTTTAGGAGCTAGTATTTTGGGACCCAAAGAGTAGAGGTTACTATCTTAATTTATTTACAGATTATTTAGGGAGCTGGAGTGGATTTAGCTCATGCTACTGTTTCCATCATTTGTGATCAGACTGGAAAGGACATTTAACATCAAAACACATTCATAAGTATGCTTCAGATCAGGAATGCTAAAAATAAAAAAATAAATGCAAGGGCAAATCAATCCCTTTAACAAACTGAGTTACTTAAATTTGAATTAACTCTGTAGTTTAATGGGACAGTAGAATCAGAGTAGTTTTTCCTCTTTAAACCCTGCCCACGTTCATGGACATTCTGTATTTTTGAAAGACTTACCTGTGAAGAATGGAGCTCACTCTATCTTCACATAAAATCTGAAATAAGATTCTTTTCCTTTTACTCTATCAGGAGCTTTTCTCAAAAAAAGACATAGAAATACAGAGCCATTCGTTAATGATGTGCATAGGATTTATGAACAAAATTTAAATCCCCATAGTGTATAGGATTTTAAAAATCATCATGTTAATTTCAGGAAACAAAAATAAAGGAATCAACACACACAAGGTTATAGAAATCACCTGACGTATAAGATGAGACACGTGAATTGGAATGATTTGGCTTGGCTAACTCCAAGAAAAAGTGGTCAGACCTTCCCCTCTTTAAGTATGTAGGTGGGGGGCACCTGAGTGGCTCAGGCGTTAAGCGTCTGCCTTTGGCTCAGGTCATGATCCCAGCGTCCTGGGATCGAGCCCCGCATCGGGCTCCCTGCTCGGCAGGAGGCCTGCTTCTCCTGCTACCATTCCCTCTGCTCGTGTTCCCTCTCTCACTACGTTTCTCTCTGTCAAATAAATAAAAAAATCTTTAAAAAAAAAAAAAAAGTATGTAGGTGGGGATTGTCATTTCAATCACTTCTGCGATCGCTCTGCTGAGTACTTTTGAAATATCCTGTATCTACAGATGATAAGAACCCACAGCCAAGAGGGAACAGAGCCTGTGGCCATATCTACATGATGCCAAACACTTGGGTAAAAACTGAAACCATTACTTCAGTGCCTTGATGATTTTCAGACACTCAGCTCTTTGGCATTGTAAAGGGAAACAAGTCAGATTTTTTAGTTTTCATTCTGGTGTTTGTCATGGTGTAGCTATAATCAATGTCTAGATAAGTATATGTTTTCTCCACCAAAAAAAAAAGTTTGAAAATTATACAGAATAGGTAATTCAAGAGAAGTAAATCTTAGAGACACAAAATAAACAGCTCGATCATGGTGCCATGGTCACCTGTGTGCCTGGATTATACACAAACACATAAACACACACACGTAAACACACATACTCAAGCACCAATTTAGAAAAAAAAAATCCAGATTTCCCTATGTATCTTTAGTTATTTGATGTGATATTATCTTATTCTTACTCGTCCATAAGCCTGACAAGTCCTACGAGAGTAAAACTTTGCAGAAGTATATGATTTCTCTTTGTAAATCTGCAAACCATTTTTCCTTCTATTACTTGAAATATTGTCACTGTGGTTTCAGTTATGTGCAGAGTATATTTTAAAAGCACTGCTCAAGTCCAGAATGCTCTGAACTTGTCTGTTATTTTAGTGATCGTATGGTTGCTGAAATATAAGATAATTTATGTGCAAAAAAAAAAAATCTCCAGCTTTAGTTTCGAAAATATACTTAACGTATTTTCAGCAGAAATGAAAATTTTATCCAAAGAACACAATTTATAATCTTAAATGAAGGGATCCAAAATCAAGATGATGAGAATAAGTATTTTGTGTTTTAATAGCATAAAATATTTGCCAACAAGCTTAGCTTGATGTATATTAATTAGGAGATGGAAAAATGAGGGAATGCGCTTAAAGTGACCTACTTTACAGTTGACTTACTTAAAATGGATTTTTAATGATTTCTAAAATATTTTCTTAAAAAAATGGAAAGAAAATGTTTAAACTATTTGATAAAAGCTGCTTTCAAGAGGCACATAATGTACTACTGACCTTTTCCCTGAGCTTGGAGTTCTCCAGAAGTTCTCCTGGCTATAGGCATATTCGTAAACACCAGACCAGTAAAGACATACTTGGCACACCCAATCTTGCTATCTTCTTAGTTATTCCCTTTACCGAAATAATTCCTCCTCCTATTCCCTCAATTTTTAAATGCAACTGCCTTTAGGTGATGAATACGTGAAATGACATTCATTTCCAAGATATTAAATGTCTTAACAGGTCATTTTAAGATTAGAAGGAATCAGTATTTTCCAGATAATGCACTTGTATCTGTGCAAACACATATGTGGGCTTAAATAAATTTGGAAATGTATAGGATTACCTATATAAAGTTATAAATTACAGTGCTCAAGGAAACACTTGACCTGGACACTGAGAAACCATATAATTAAATAAAAGTTGAAAACCTTTGAACATGTCCAGATTAGTATAAATGGTTTCACAGACACAGATTTCATGTTTTCATTTTAATAGCAATAAAATATTTTGTTTATGTACATTCACTTTAAAACCCTACTTTAAAATCATGGCATATAAGGCATTTTTGCACGTTTACTGTATATTTAAAGACAGATTTTAATGAGCGATGGCTGGAAATCCATAAAGGTTTGCATGTCAACACTGGTTTCATTGCAGAAAATACTTTCCTTTCTCTATTTCATTTCTAAAAATATAAAATGTTTGGAGAGTGTGGAGGTTAGAGGGGAGAAATGCTCTAAATAAATGCATACCGATTCTAAAAGTGGCCTTTCTCTCTCTCTCTTTCTTTCTTCCATTCCTTCCTTCTCTCTCTCTCTCTCTCTCTCTTTCCTTCTTTCTTCCTCTTGAGAACAAGAATAAGTAAATTCTGTAAATTCTGTGCAGAGGTGAAATTATACAGAAACTGAGGTGTAGGACGCAGTGTCACTGCAGCGATAATGAAGAGATGCTGTTAGCTCCATGCTTCTCAAGTGCTTTCGAACATTTAGAATGTCCTCAGCATATTTGTTGGGTCAGATAAACTTTTGAAAATCATTATTTGTCTATTTGTCAAAATTTCAAAAGTTGGAGCTTTCTGTTTTTGAACAAGGAAATTTAAACTAGTTGCAAAGCAAATACTGTTACAGAAAACAGACACATTTTAAAAAAACAAATCAGAAAAGAATAAAGGGAATATAAAATGAGAATAATTGTATGGAAATAAAGGGAGAAAGAACTTTGGGGAAGGGCAAAGAGGATAAAGTTAACAGAATTGAAAAGTTCTGGTAAAAGAATCAAACACCAACTTAAAAATATGGAAGCACAGTAAACATCGCAAATAACGCCCTTAGCAAACCCCAGTTCTGCAGGCTTTTCTCCTGCCACACAAAAGTGTATTTTTCAGGCAAATTGGTTACAGCAGTGACCGTGCCTTCAAATAGCAGCAAGCAGAAATAAGGCAGTAAGTGTGGCGGGTAAGTGTGGCTCCACAGAGCAGCGTTCTCCACCTTTCCAATTCCCTGCCCCGTCTCCTGCGCCTGACCATATGGAATCCATCTCATCCAAGGACATAGACGAGAAGGAGAGTTCGAGGAAACCAGGGCTGCTGCTGGCTGTTTTAACGGCATGCCACAGGAAAGTTTTATTTCCAATTGATTGGTTACAAATCAGATAAATATCGCTTCTAATGAAAGCAGCTTTGAACTGCTGGAAATGTTATCTATAGGAGTCTGGGGTTTATCAAAAGTCAAATGTAGCTTTAATCACATCAACATGCTAATTACAGGCAAACAATAAAAGCTTTAAGAAATGATTGTGCAGGTTTTATTACTATTGACAGTCACCAAGGTATATTTATTTCAAGAAGTAATTGTCAGAAGACTTTCTCCAGAAAGACTTGTTTGTATAATTAAGTGCGTGTTATGCAAGCTTATCTGCCCATCGGCTCCTGCTCGTTAGGTAGCTCCCCCAATGCCTCAGAACACAGAAGCAATTAAAAAAGAAAGACTCAGGGAGATGGTTTTTCAGTAGTTCATTTGTGGGGGATAAAAAAAGAAAGGCCTAATGTGCTCTGAAAAAAAACCAAAATGTACTAGAGTTAGAAATGTGATCAGTCACTAAAAACTAAAGAAATAAAACAACAAAGGTGATTGTAAACTCTTCATGATCAATGATGTAAAAACAGGAAAAAATTAGAATAGAGGGTGTATATTTTCATTTAGAGTAGAAGCTGGTTGGGGGGCAGGAGTTTTTCTCTTTGTATACAAAATATTCAATGAAATGGGCCTTCCAACCTAAAAATATATGTGATGAGAATGAGACAAAATGGAAAGTAACAATCAGTGACTGCCTAGACCTCAGTACCACTGGATTTATTATTTTTCTGTGGATTTAATACATAATTCCCAAAAATGCCTAATTTAAAAATAAGAGCCTGAAGTTTGATAACATCATTTCAAATCTGCACAGCCACACATGCTTTTCCATCCAAATAAACAACAAAGGCACATTTACAGTTGCCGCCCTGAGCATTTTTTTTTTAGGCTGGGACACCTGAAACATATTTTTTTTAAAAATATTTCCATCTTATTTTTAATGACAAACTGCATTGTGACTGGACTAGAGGAAAAAATACACCTTTCAAACTATAAACTATTTTTTGTGCCATAAAGAATCATTGAACTCTAAAAAGGAAAAACCCTAATTTAAAAAATATCATTATTATATTGAAAGGTGTTGGACTGGATTTAATTCTTTCCATTCCCAAATACTGGCCTCAGTTCAGTTTCCATTTCATTCAAAGCAATTAAAAACGTGGCAAATCCTTGATCAATTTTCTTTCCCTTAAACAGGGTCAGTTCTGAAGTTGTTGTCACATTTTAATGGGTTCAGAGTTAGTTTATGCAAGAGACAATCAAATGTTTGCTTTTAAAAGCCCTATAAAAAGTAAGAGCTTTTAACCTTTTGAATGCATTAATAAAATGCTAATGACATCATGGCCAAGACCACATTTGGAGGTTCCCCAAAACTCCAAATGACCGTTGTGAAAAGAAAACAGAATTTTAATCAAATGATCTGTTATTTTAATGGCCACTTACAAAACAAGAGATTTATTGAGAAGCATAAAGTTTGTTTGCATGAGTGAAGGCAAAGCTTTTAAGAATTACCTTCCTCTGGGTTCCCCCCCCCACCCCCGCCCAGTTCCTTGCAACATAATACTACCAAATATTTGTGAATTGTGACTCAAGTCTGCAGTCTTATTTCTAGCAGAAAATAAAAAGGAGGCTGGAAACCAAAAAAGTGGTGCCAATTTGTCTGCCCAGGCTCTGATTATTGGATGCAGAATTTTGTTTTTTTCTTTCAGGGGAGAAGGATTTGGTGGGAATGTTTCTCCCTTCAGGGTGAGATATCCGATATCCATCCCGAGACCAATCATAAGGCTAAACTTTCATGCAAAACTGCACAAGGGGAAAAAATTAAGTCTTTGGGTAAAATTCTCATCTAAATTTGCAGCAGATCTCTCATTTCCGCTGGGCAATTATGGCGCTTTTTTGCCATTTTTGATTGCAAGACGCACTGATTTTTTTTTAAAGTTATTTCTGATAACTTGAGAACCTTCGATCCCTAACCCCCTCCCCCAACTCTTCTTCCTCTCTTTTGAATCTCTGTTCCTCATTTCTGTCTCTCCTGTCTAGAAGTGCTATCCAGTGACCCCTGGTGCTGATTAAAGTTTCTTGGGTGACCCCTGAATGCATTTTATTACACTGGCTGGTCATAAAACCTGCTTAAACTGCTGGCTTATCCAAACTGCTGCCTCTTCGGTAGAAAGCCCCACAGTCAGCACAACCTCAGGGAAAATACAAACAAGTATACACAGAGCACCGAGGAAGGGCAGAGAAGGCTTGAACACAGGCTGTCTCAATACCAGAGAGCTACCTGGCAGAGGGGAAGGAAAGCAACTTAGAAAGAAGACAGACACTTGCAAGGCCTCTGGAAGAAATCCACTTAATACTAGTATGGATGGGGCAGGGTGTAGTAGAAACATAAGGAAAGAGAGGAAAATGAAAGCCCTGTGGTGTTTTGTTCTTTTCCTAAAGTGATGTACAACGCTCAAAGAGCTTCCAAGGTAAAAGCAAGGCATAAGTCACATGGATTGGCATAAGGCATGTCTGAAAACATCGTCCCCCTAAAATGAATCCCAGGAAAACATTTATTCAGCTTTTGGAAAGCAACATGAAGTGGCTAGAAAGTTTTTTATATTTACGTGCCTACTATATCTGGGTAAAAATATGTATTATTAGGGGCACCTGGGTGGCTCAGTGGGTTAAAGCCTCTGCCTTCAGCTCAGGTCATGATCTCAGGGTCCTGGGATCGAGCCCCGCATTGGGCTCTCTGCTCAGCGGGGAGCCTGCCTCTCCCTCTCTCTCTGCCTGCCTCTCTGCCTACTTGTGATGTCTCTCTCTCTCTCTCCCTCTCTCTCTGTCAAATAAATAAAATATTTTTTAAAAATATGTATTATTATATTTAGATGGCTTAGGAAGAACTAACTTATAGTTAGGCTCAGTTTAGCTGTTTGTTTTTCTAGGCTGCCAGGAGGTGAAGAAAGTCAAAATCTATAACATTCACAATCCCGCATGGTTGGCATTTCTGTGGCAGAGATAAGACATGGCAACGCTGGTAGGAGAGGCCAGGGAAGTTGGCACGTGGAAGGAGAGTGGTGGGAATCCGAAGTCGGCACGTGAAAGGAGAGAATGGGAATCTGAAACCACCAAGCCCTGGACTTTCCCTGATGCTAAACCAAATGTACACGTGTAAGTGTGTGGGAAATCCAATCTAGCGTCTGGAAATTAAAAAAATGTTTTAAATTCCATTCCCGTTTGCAAAGTCTGAAAATAAATCGGCAGGGTTGGTTCTGATCCTTGAGCTAAAGAAGAATACAGTTTGGAAGCTTGCTGAGAGAAGTCCATCTTCAGTTTGTAGATGAGGAAAGTAATGTGCTACTCGTTGCCTCACGGGCAACAGGATGAAGATTGGACGCATGGTTAGCCCCTGGCAGCTCTCCAACTAACCACAGTAGAGATCCACTGAGACAGGAGAAGGACATAGTCTTGCTACCAGGTCAGGTCCCCATTGAAGTGACACTTAAGCTGGATCAGGCTCAGAGTCTGCTCAGAGGCCTAGACATTCCTAACGACCAAAGGACGGGCTCCCAAACTGCTGAGCAGTTTTTTTGGTACTGCAGTGGTCCACAGCCTTGGTCATTTTCATACCAGCCACAACCCTTAAAAAGGTAATATTAGGGGCCCAAAGTGAATCATTAATGACTATTTAATTGGTATTTGGTGGTTAAAAAGTGATTTGCAAGAGTTACCCTTGAAATCATTTCTTTTGTGCCTCTGTTTTTTTTAACCCCTTAGAAAATTTGCTGCCTTATTTTCCCTTTTGTTAAAACAAAAAATACAAAATAACCATGAATTCAACTCCACTATGGATGACAAGTGGCCCCTTGTACCTGTGTATTCTTTTCATGTAGCCACTAAGCAAAAGTTAAGCATTCCCTCAAAAACTTTAGTGGAAGCTGGTAACTTGTCAATATCTTTAACAAACTGCTGAGTTATGCTCCATTTATTTCAGTCTTAACCTAATTTGATTCATTCAGAGATTCCTCAAAATGGATGATAAATCTGATAAACTACTGACACTCAACAAGCATTTCTTTCCCCACATGCAGCCTGGATTCCACTGGGAGCAGGACTTTGATACGTTGCTTGCCCTGCTGTTGACTATACATCTACCGAGCATGGTGATTTACAGATCTTTACTTCTTACTTAACCATACAAAGTACATTTTGTTATTCCTGGTTTGTAGATGAGGAAACTAAGACTCAGAGAAGATACACTCTGGCCCAAGTTCCCAAGCTAGTAAGCGACAGTCAAGAATATAAACCCAGACAATCGGACCCTCTGCCCTGGCCTTCTGTTCCAATTCATTCATTAACCAGCACCCCTTAACTTTGCCAAGTGCCAAACAGAGTACACAGGAAGAAAAGATCTCAAGTGCATCTGGTTGCTTATCCTATTTTTCTCAATGTGTTAGGTCCAGGATGTATATTAAGTCACAACTCAAGGTTATGTCCTTCGTGAAGACTTCCTCAGTAAACTAGCTTATTCTCCACTTGATAAATCTATTTCTTACCCCTTTTTTCTTGGTGGAATATAAATTTCTTTTAAATTCTGTGTATGTTAATTGATGGAAAATAGTAAAATAGTATGTCTTCTTTAAGGAAATTATGTTTTTCTTTAAATAGTAGAGACTTCAGTAGTTAAAAAAAAAAAAAAAGATTTGTTCCATGCCTTCAGACAGAGGCTTTAAGATCAATAAGTGGGTTCCAGAAATGCCAAATACTAGATAGGTTTTGAGGTTCAAGTTGAAGCAGGGAAACGGGGGGCGGATGGGTCAAAAACAGTGGTCAGCCTTCTTTTATTATTTCTGATTAAAAATATACTATCATTCTTATCTTTGTCCCTCTGTTTCTAATGTGTATTCTTTGACTGCTTCTAAGAATTTTCTCTTTATTAATTTTAAGAAAATTTTATTATGATGTTCCTTGGTGTCATGATCTTCATAGGTTTTTTTTAAAGATTTTATTTCTTTATTTGACAGAGAGAAAGACAGCAGGAGAGGGGACACAGTAGGGGGAGTGGTAGGGGGAGAAGCAGGCTTCCCCCCAAGCAGGGATCCCGATGCAGGGCTTGATCCCAGCACCCTGGGATCATGACCTGAGCTGAAGGCAGATGCTTAACAACTGAGCCACCCAAGCATCCCATGATCTTCATAGTTTTATTCTTGCTCGGGGTTCTTTGATCTCTTGAACCTATGGATTTATAGTGTTCATCAAATTTGAAATTATTGTGACCATTATTTCAGCATTATTTCTTCAAAATGTTTTTCTGTCCCTCCCCTTCTCTCCTACACATAATCCTCCTACACTAGGATTATACGTGGATTAGGTTGCTTAAAGTTATAGCACAACTTCCTGAAGCTCTGTTTGTTATTTTCTCAGTACCCTTTTTCCTCTCCATGATTTATGGTGGATAGTTTTTATTTCTTTGTCTTCAAGTTCACTACTCTTTTCCAGTGTGATGTCTAATCTGCACTTAATCCTGTCCAGTGTATTTTTCATTTTTGACATTGTAGTTTTCATTTTTATAAGTTCAATTTGGTTCTCTTTCATATCTTCCATGTCTCTACTTAACATATTCAATCTTTCCTTTAACTTCTTGAACATATATAATGTAGTTATAGTTGTTTTTAATGTCCTTGCCTATTACTTCGATCAAATGTGTCATTTATGATTTGGTTTTATTATTTTTTTCCATATTATCAATCATAGTAGTTGCATGCTTGATAATTTTTTATTGGATTACAGACATTGTGAATTTTACAGTCAATGGCTTGGGAGGTTTTTGTTTGATTCCTTTGATTGTGTTTATTTCTACAAATATTCTTGAGCTTTATTCTGGGACATTGTTAGGTTATTTGGAAATGGTTTGATCTTTTGGATCTTGCTTTTAAGTTTTGTTAGAATGGAACGTGGCAACATTGAGTCAGGGACTGATTTTTCCTTACCTTGAGACAAAATCCTTCTGAATAATTAAAGCTCCATGCATTATGAGGCTTTCCATTCTGATTGGTCGTATTGTTTTCACTGATCTTTTCAGGTGTTTGTTTTTTTTTTTTTAAGATTTTATTTATTTATTTGACAGAGAGAGCAATGACAGGTAGGCAGAGAGGCAGGCAGAGAGAGAGGGGGAAGCAGGCTCCCTGATGAGCAGAGAGCTTGATGCAGGGCTTGATCCCAGGACCCTGAGACCATGACCCGAGCTGAAGGCAGACGCTTTAACCCACTGAGCCACCCAGGCGCCCCTCAGGTGTTTTTTTTTTTCCCCTCAGTCTTGGGTAGTTCATTAAATGCATGTGCTTATCAGTATTTAGCTGCGTACTTGAGAAGAACCCTCTGAAGATGTCTAGAATTTTCTTTTTTTAAAAAGAGAGTTTACTTATTTATTTATTAGAGAGAGAGAGAGAGAGAGTAGGGGGAGAAAGAGAGAGAATCTGAGTCTGAGCAGAGTCTGAGCTGAGCACTGAGCCTGATGCAGAGCTCCATCTGATGACACTGAGATCATGACCTGAGCCGAAACCAAGAGTCAGACGCTCAACCGACCAAGCCACCCAGGCACGCCTAGATGTCTAGAATTTTCTATGTGCAACTCTCACTTATCTGGTACTCTACCTGCAAAATCTAGCCCTATTCTACCTCCCCCCACCCCGAGGCTCCCAGCTCTGCCTCCTCAACTTAGGGAGACTGACACTATCCACCTGAATTACCCCATTTGTGCCCTGGCTGGAAACTTCGTCTAGACTATAAACTAGGACAATTGTAGGACTCACCTTTTTGTCTCCCGTCTTTCAAAATAATTTTCCTTCATTGCCTCATGCCTGATGCCTTGAAAAGCAACTTTCGCATATTTTCTGTTTACTTAGTTTTTTTATGTGGGAGGATAATCCATTTTGATGGGAAGTAGAAATCTCCGTATCTTGAACAAATTATTACCATGGCCTAAAGCTACTAGTTTCTTTGGCAAAGTAGTTCCTTAAAATCTTGGTAGGCTTAACATGTTAAAAATCTAATAGGTTTTTCATCTATTTGCACAGTTCTATGTGCCAATAATGATACTCTAAATCTTTTAGGCATTGTTTTCAGATCTGCTTTATGTCTTTGCTTTCTTATCTCTACACTTGTCTTTTTCCGCTTAACAGTAGCCACCTGGAGCCTTTCAGGCTTGAAGGTGAAAAATTGGAATGTGATGCCAACAGAGAAGTTTTATGGGACATTTACTCTTAAATTTTTTGTCATTACTATCTCATACTCTTTGAGATTGATTAAAAAAAAATCAGTTTTCCAACCCTGCATGATCTAAAATTTCTCTTCTCTCTGTAATTCTTTTAATTTCTGCTTACAAATTGGCCAGCTCTTTTTCTGAGTTGATCACTTTCTTGCTTTTTGACCAAAGCAATTAGTGATAGCCAATATTCATTTCTAATTGTTTTGTTTTCTAATCTCTTCAGCTATGCATGTGGTCTGGCCCAATACTCAAATTATCATAAGGGATAGTTTTATCTTTCCTTTTCTTTTCTTTCTTTCTTTCTTTCTTTCTTTCTTTCTTTCTTTCTTTCTTTCTTTCTTTCCCACTGAATAACATCCATTTCTTTTTCTTTCCTCTGATGCCATTTTTCTCACTGCCTGCTTCACACTAATGCAAAGCACATATTTTAGGTATTTTATTTCAACAATACCTCATTTCAAAATATTAATCTCTGTATTAGGATAATTAATACAGCTTCCATAAGGAGAAATGCCAAAATCTCAAAGGCTTAGTGAAATGAGTTTAATTTTCTCACACAAAGTTTAATGTAGATTGGCAATCTTCTTCACACTTGTAGCTACCCTATCTGAAACATGTAAGAAAAATGGAGGAGGCACATCATTTCTTAACTGCCTCATTTTTACTCATAGCCCATTGGCCAGAATTTATCACATGGCCCTAACCTAGCTGCAAAGATAGTTGGGAAATGTTGAGAGACAAAAGGGAGAAATTGGGAGAAACAACAGAGACATGGTTATTAACTAACTGTGCCATACGTGCTATGGTATGGTATGGTATCATTCACATTTCTCCTATGGTCACATCCTTCTATTACATATTCATAGATACCCATATATAAAGCATCTTATAATTATTTGCTTTATAAATGAAATCATATACTTTTCTTTATCTTGCCTCTTTTCAAAAA
>CM053618.1:46114497-46309639 GCA_028646535.1 Procyon lotor
GTGGGATAGATATCCAGGAGCAGGATTTACTGGGTTAAAGTGTACATGTCATGTATATTTTAATATTTTCCCAGATTAATATGCATAAAAGCTGAAAGTATTCACATTTCACCTGTCTCCATGAACCTGACAATAATATATGTTTTGACACTTGTTAATTTTGTCAGTTTGATGAGGAATAAAGAGAACTGGGAAATAGAAATTAAAGTAAGAATATCTCCATATGTTGGTTGGCAATTTGATTAATTCTTCATATCCTTTTCTATTGGGATTCATATCTCAGTTTTGTCAGTAAGTAAGAGCTTTTTATTTTTGTAGTTAGTAAACTTCTGGTGATTTTCTAAATTGTGAGTTTTTTCCCAGATAAATTTATTTATTTGTAAATATTTAATATTATAATATATAATAGATGATAGACAATTTTTGTCATTTGGAAAGTTTAATTTTTGTATTGTCAAATGATTTTTATGCTGCTGAGTCTCTCCTTCTCCTGGATTATACTTCCAGGAGAAGTTGTATCTGTTGTGTACTAGATTTTCTTGCTCTATTTTATTATATTTTGTAAATTTAAGGGTTTTAATCCATATAGACTTTTTTTAAGGATTTTATTTATTTATTTGACAGAGAGGAGAGAGATCACAAGTAGGCAGAGAGAGAGGGGGAAGCAGGCTCCCCGCTGAGTGGAGAGCCCGATATGGGGCTCAATCCCAGGACCTTGAGATCATGACCTGAGCCGAAGGCAGAGGCTTAACCCACTGAGCCACCCAGGCACCCCCTAGACTTAATTTTTGTATAAAGTTGTTTCATTTTTTCAGATGGGTAGCTTTCTGTGCCAGCACTATTTATGAAGTAATCCATTATTTTCCCTCTTTTCATATATCAAATCATGTATTTTCTGGGATTTTCTATTCTGTTCTACTGGTTTATCTGTTTACCATGCCTATAGCCATATTAATTCAATTTCAACTGTTTTAATAGTATGTTCTGATAGTAAGGCAAGTCCCTATTCACTATTCACCTTTGTCAAAACATGTGTGACTATTCTATGAAATATTTGCTTCCTTGCAAACTTTGAAGTTTTTCTGTCCACTTCCCCAAAGCTTCTGTAACATTAAAACTGATATTACATTAACTTTAATCAATAATTTTTGGCAAATTGACATTCTTATTATATCATATCTTTCCATTGAAAAATTGGAAAGACTTCATTTGTGAAAATTTTATTTTCTTTCAGTTGATTTTATGTTTTCTTCGTGTAGATTCTGTTCCTTTAAAAAACTATCTACACATATTTAATAGTTTCTTCTGATTTACTCACTGGAGCCTCTATAATAATGTTCCATTGTAACAAGGCTTGTACACAACCCTGTCTTGTTCTTGATTTTATTAAAATTGTTGTGATGTTTTGTCATTTAGCATAACCTTAGCTGCTGGTTTTGGATAAATACACTTTTTCAAAATTGGGAAATACTGCCAAATTTATTAAATGGCTTTTGAACATCTAGTGATATAATTATGTGGGGTTTTTAAAACATTTTATTTATTTGAGAGAGAAAGCAAGAGAGCATGAGCAGAGGGAGGGGCAGAGGGATAAGCAGACTCCCTGCTGAGCAGGGGGCCCAATGCAGGGCTCTTTCTCAGGACCCTGGGATAATGACCTGAGTCAAAGGCAGACACTTAACTGACTGAGCCACCCAGGTGCCCCAATTTTGTGGGTTTTTACCCTCAGACTTCTAATGATGGGTTATCTTGATAATTGATGAAATATTGCTTTATCCTTGCAATGAACTGTCCCTGTAAAAACTGTTTATTCCTTTCATATATCACAAGATTCTGTTTGCTTATCTTTGGTATGGACTTTTTGCATCATTACCTATAGGTGAGATTGGCCTTTATCATTCCTCTTTTGTACTATTAATTATTAGATTTTAATATGAAAGCCTTGTAGGCTTTGAAAAATAAGTCGGAGAATGGAATAGCAAAACCAACATTGGAATTATCTATTTTTAAATGGTTAGATAAAATTTAGGTATTAATTCAGCTGTTCCTATTACTGTTTTAATGGAAAATCTTTAATTATTTGACAGTCTCTTCTGTGGTAATGGAGTCATTCCAGTTTTCCTGGATCATGTTCAGTAATTTTATTTTACTAGAAAATTATTCTTTCTTTGGCTTCTCCAAATTTGTTAAAAGTTGTATGAAAAACTCATTTATAATTGTTTTTATCTTTTATGAATATATGATCTCTCTTTTTAAATACCTGATCATTATTTATTTATACTTTATCTCTTAAAGCTTTAACAGTTTTGTGAAAAAAAACTTAATCATATTATCATTATTTTTCTTTTTAAAAAATCTATTGGGTTTATGCCTTTTCTCATCAATCTTTTTAATTTGCAGATTAGACCTTTATTTTAACTTGAGGGAAATCTTCTATTATTTTCTTTTTATTGCATCTCCTCCTTTTGTGCCTTTTTCTTCCAGAACTTCTGTCATTCACATGTGAGGCTTCTGCTTTATCCTTCAAGTCTCTTTTTGAGATTCTATTTTGTACTTTGAGATATTATCTTTACTTGCTATTTTAGGCCTAATTTGACTCTCAGTGCTAACCAGCCATTCCATCAACTCATTTACTGAATTGCCTCGTTTGGAAATTGTGATTTTACACACAGGAGGTGTATGGGAGCTACCTGAATCTTTATAAGTTGTCATCTGTTCTTCAACACCTGTGTGGAGTATACTATGTATTATGACCTATAATGTTCTTGTGAACAGTTGAGTTCTCTTCAACTGATTATTTTTCATTATGAACTCATCGTGTAGTTATTGGAACATGTCAAATGACTGTAGGCTCTTGAATTGTAGAAGGTAAAGCATCCTTTACAAACAAGATGCTGACTCCTGTTAAGAGACTATGTGAAACCCTCCTGCTCCTGGCTCTCCCCTCTCTCTTCTAACCATGGGAATAATGAGAGTTCAACCAGTCTGCTTTGCTCCTCCTTGGCTCTTAAAGGCCTAAAGACCAGACACCTTCAACGGAAGTAACATCAAATTTCTTCCAAGGATTTATGTGGTCTTAGAACTAGTTACTTTCCAAGATCCGTAGTTTCTCAGTCTTCACCTCTAGGATCTCTAGGCTCTCTCAGACAGAAAAAAAGCCCTGTGTGAGATTTCTCCTCTAGGTGTCCCATGAAACTTGGGTTTCATTAGCACATGAGTGTATATCCATCTGCTTCAAGGGGTCTGGAGACTGAAAGGAGAATAGGCTGAAGTTGAAATAAAAGGGAAAACAGAATACATTCAGGTTTCCACCTTCCAGAAACTTCCTACTATTTTCTGCAGAAATTGTTGCAAGTGGAAGAACCCAGTAACAGAGTGATAGACACTGAAAAACTGGGCATTCCATCCAGTTATTGCCAAGTAAGAAGGAAGGTCCTGTGTGGTAACATCTCATTTTTAAAAAAGAAATCATAAATCCATAATTTTATGTATCATCTTCCCATTTCAAAATATTGATGATTTGTTAATTTTAATTTTTATTTTTTTGCAAATACTTTGTGAGACAAACCAACTATGTATGTCTTTAGGTTGAATTTAAGCCTACAGGCTCCTAGGTTAGGATTTCTAGAGCAGATAGTAGATCTCTGGATGATAGATGGCCATCTCTAATTTTGAAGTTCTTCTCATGAAGGATAACTATTATGCCTTCTTTTTAGGCAAGCTCCTTGTGGGCAGAGCCATGTCCTCTGTGTAGCTTTGTATTGTATTACACAAGATTCCAAGTATAGCATAAGGTATACACGGGACACTTAATATATATTTATGGAATGAAGAAAGACAATCATGGTGCCACTGTCAGGAACTAATGGAACTTTGGTCTGGCTTTTTGTGAATACAAACAGTACTACAGTAAAGGAAGCTACTATTGGTGGCATTTGAAAATGAAAGAAAGATGAGGCACGTGTCATGAAAAAAAATCCCTTGAAATCGCTTTTAGTGGAAGTAAGTAGAACATACACTTATGAATTGTCTTTAAGACCAAATGTTTTCGAAATCTCAACTGTTCAGCTTTTCTATGGCAAAGAGTTAGCTGGACAGTGAATACTGCTTAATGAGAAAGACAGGAAGTTTTGTCCCAACCATGTGGATTTGAAAATTTCATAGTCTAGCAACCATCTACATACGAAGTCTTGTCTAGTAAGGTTGGGTGTGAGGATGAACTCAAAATGGTAGATTTTTATTTTTGTCTATCTGACACACTTCTCTAAGAGACTTCTTTAGGGAAAGAAAAACAATGAAATCATTGTGAGGAATCTATTATAATGCTGAAAAAGGTAATTGTCTGAGATTTCAAAATTTGAGGGAGAAAGGCCAAAAATCAGGTTTTGGATTGCAATCCTACTTAATCCCTGATTGGGCTCTGATGGTCTATTCACCACAGTGCTGCCTGTAATAACCTGAGTCTTATTCCTAATTACAACCTGCCTTTGGTGTTCCCAGACAACGTCAAGATGTATGGGATTAATAGAGAGAACCAGGCCTGCTGAGTAACATTTGTGACAAAACACCGTTTTTCCCTAAGAGCATGGAGAGAGGTCAAAATATTAATGTCTAGACTTTCAAGACTGCTGTTATTATTCTGGAAAAAAAAAGTGCCATTCTACTGAATTATAGATTTGTCCTGGACTTATCATTGAACCCATCTCATTTTACTCTCTAATTTTAAATTTCTTTGTTTATTTTCTCCCTCAGAGTTTGAAACATGAGTTTCAAAACAGGCTATTATTAACCTCAGAGAATATTGGGTCCACTTATACATGATAAGGAATGTAGAGTGTATAATGATACTACACATTTGTTTATAATCCGTCTATTTTCAAAGAAAGGATGTGACGTGTGCTATTCAGAGTGAATGAAAGAGATTCAATCGGCCCTTTCTGTCTGGGAATTTGAGAATCTGAGTGTACCCAAAGAATGCCAAACATGGCAATTTTCTCCTGTACTGTCACATTGCCCTATTTCCAAAGGCTATGACACTCAAAGAGTTCACAGCTGTGCTGTCATCACAAATTTAAATTTGACACTGGTGATATCATAAGCACAGAAAATAATTTTTTAAAAATATCACAGCCGAGTTTTTAGGTTACATAAAGTATCATTAGGAAGTGTGTTCTGTGTAGAGACTCCTGACATTAAAGGATATACAATGAAGGGAATTTACTTTATTAAAGAATCTGCTGTGTCAAATTCTATGTTAGCCCTTTCATATCCATGATCTCATTTAGCCTCATAATAACCCCATTAACTAAGTACATTAGTATCCTTATTCTATATATGAACAACTGGAGGTTTAAAGAGGTTAAATACCTTCTCCAAGATCACACAACTGGTAAGTGACAGAATGAGGAAGCTTACCCATGTCTACCTGATTCTGAAGCATGTGCTCTTTCCATTACAATTGGAATGTTTGGAATTCAGGTTAAGTTCTTCTTGGGTCTGAATGAAAGACCTGCTCTGTGGCATCTCTCAGGAATCAAATAAAATAGAAGCTAATGAAAATAGCTGATTCGCCTCCTAACAAAGCATAACACACCACAGTAGCAAGGAACAGAGTCTTATCGTTGACATAAAATTATGGCAGGAGTGAAAACTTTCTCAGCTATCCCTCTTATAGAGGCCATGATATCTCAAAGTCCACTGTGAGTGTTCCTTCCTTACGCCCTGTTTTAGAAAAACAAAAACAAAAACTATTTCTCTGGAGAACAGAAAAGGCTTATGCATGAAATGAATTCACACTCAGGTGTTTGGTCTGCTCTCAGGTGTCAAGTATGCCTTCTATGAGGGGAGAGGAAAAGGCAGTCAACACATTTGGTGTGTAGAAGGCAGAAGGCCAGATAAGAAGAGCGGAAATCTGGAAATGAGAGAACACCATTTATCTCCTGCTTAGGTCAAATCTTAGACACAGTACTTGGGGAAAAAAAGGAGAAAATGAGATTCTGGTGTATTTTTCTTTGGGTGATCTAAAAACTTGCAGTGGGTCTGAAATGTGTAACCGTGTCCCTAATTTGAAGGAAGACTGCCTGAAGATAATCATCAGTGTTTATTCCATTCTAGTATTCACTGATGGTTTGCATCATTTTAAAGGTCAAGTTCTGGCATTAATTTTATTTCTGAATTATTTACCTTTATAATTTTTATAATCCTGTACATGAACGGTACACTGTGAAAACCTAAGTGGTGATTTCTTCCTCTCAGCCTTGTGAATGTGACCTTTGAACTGTCATTAAGTTTGAAGTGCAAATTATGGATTTGACTAAGACAGGTACTACACAGCAAATTATGTAAAACCACAGTGACTTATTTTGTCTCCCTGACTTTCCTACCCAACTGAACTTTGAGTATAATATAACTAAATATAGAATGTGCCACAGGCCTAAGGGTTAAAAGACAAGCGTCAAATTCCAAGCCCTGCCCATAGTTGGCAAAACACAAAGTTACATTTTTAAACAACTTTTTTCAAGGCTTCTAAAAACTTACCCTGCTCTTCATGAAGCACTGCAGAGCCCTGCCACAATGAGACAAGCCGACAGGGTTGGCAGCCATCTTGTGCAGTGAAAGACAAAGTGTCTGGATCTGAGCCAAGGAAAGCCAAAGTGATCAATATTACATTCTGAAAGCACCAATGGACCCTTTGTCCCAGCACTAAAGCTTCTGGGAGATGTGCCAGAAGATTCACGTGTGCACATATGTGCACACACAGTAACATGATGATTCAGGAAATCCAGTCATATGGGAAGATCAAAAGCACAGCAGGATATTCCTGTGACTCTGGCATTGGTCAGCAATACTTCAATGTCCACGTCCAAATATGAAGGCAGCTTAAAGAGTCTACAGATGGAAGATAAACAGAAACTTGAAAAAATGTACTAAGGCAGCTTATTTTTCTCCTGTTGTCCCTCCACCTACCATGAGCAGCCCTGGTGCATTGTCAATCATTCCGTCGCACCGCTTTGAAGTATGATTCTGTCCCTGAATCCTAGAGAGTGGATGCCAGCCTGGCCTGATCTCACCTCTTTAAGCCTTCTGCCCTCCAGTGTGCTCACAAGTGTTTGGAATATATATTGGGAATGGAAGAGAATATGATCCCAGACCCAAGTCCAGACGGCTACTAGAACATGTCATGTGTCTGGCACTGAACAAGATCACATTGCCAATTTAAAACCAACTAAATGACCTCAGTTTTCTTGGGAAAGAAAAAAGACCATGTGGCTGATGAGAGAACAATGAGAAGATATCTTAAACACACACAAAGATCATTTATCTGAAAAATCAAGGCCATATCTGGGGTTGAAAAAATACATATTTAATAGATAGCATTATCAGAAGAGCCTCATGAGACACTCTTGCTACTGTTGTCCTTACAAATAAATTTAAAGGACACATTGAGCCAGAGAGGAAATGCATATTCAGTTAAGAACTTTTTCATACATTTGATATCTGTATCTCTTATTATGTTCACAATTTTTACAGTCTTTGTTATGAGTAGCTTCTCATCACATTTCTATGAGGGAGATCATCATAATCACAACCTTATGTTATGGGAGAGCAGAAAGAAGTGACTTGGCAAAGGTCATGTGGCAACGCCATTGCCTGTCTAGGAAAGTCCTAGACAGGAAGGGAACTGATAGATCTGGAAACCATTGTGAATTGTACATTCCAGCGTGCCTGGCAGAAAGCAATGCTCAGGTTGCCCCAGCCAAAGCTTTGAGCTTACTCAGAAACTTGAGTGCTTGATATGGATGTGATGTCACCAAGAAGAAGAAATTAGATTTTAGTGGTAGTAACTTGAACAAAATCTCATAGGAAACAATTTCCAAAATTACTGTTACTATTGTGAGGCATTAGCAATCAGACAGGGAAAGGATGAACTGCCCCTCAATCCTGGGGCATTTGTTCTGGCTTTTGAATTGTTATAAAATCTACCCTTAGCTAACAACTACCCTCTGCAAAATCATTACATTAACTCTTGTAAGGGTGCTATTTCTTTCATGGGACTCTCCAATGAGCTACTTCCCTGTGTTCTGATGTAGTCCACAAGAAAGAGCCTTAAGAGTCAGTATTGTTCAGGAAGTACCAAAAAGGGCCTATTGTCAGGTAAGTAAATCTCCTTATAAATATGGTTGATTTTAAAAACTTCACTTTCTAAAAAAACAAAACAAAACAAAACAAAAAAACCCCTGCACTTTCTGTATGAACTTAATGTTTAAAGTAGAAAAGATTTTTCTGTATATTAATATTAAATTTCTGATGTATGGAAGTAAACATTTAAATTATAAGATACAAGACAAGAACTTCATTGGATACAGAAAAAGTCTACTACAGGAAAATATGTCTCAAATTGGATGACAAACTCATCTTCCTTGACCACATCTTAGCAAGTGGCTTTCTCCAATTATCCTGTGAAGAGGAATCAAATGTTAATATTCCATATAGTTTGTGTTTGTAATATTTTCACGAATTTTTAAAAATTTCAACCAGTATATAGAAAATGGTAAACAGTTACCAGCTACATTTTGCAAATCTTAGCATCTTGCCACATTTGCTTTAGATATAAATTTTACAAGGAAGAGGACATAGGAGATACTTTTGAACCCCACGATGGAATACCACCCTCCTCACACCACCCTGCAACTCAGTTTCTTCTTCTCTCTCCTCAGCAGTGACCTGAAATTGGTGTGTATTTTTGTTGTGTTCATACTTTATTTGAATGCATCAAAAACTATTATATAGTTATCATTTGCACATTTTTAACTTTACCCAAATAGTATAATGTTTACATTCTTTTTTACTTTTTTTTTTTTTTACCTTTCCACATTGTTTTTAACATTTATCCAAGTTGGGATATATATTCAGTTGACTCATTACAGCCAATACAACTGGTCTACTCGTGTGTGTAAGGGTGAGGGCAGGGAGATACCATTTAATGATAGTTCACTATTGTTATTTTTCATTTGTATTGTACATTTTATTTTTCTCTTTTATTTCATGTTTCCTCAATCATAGTGATGCTGCTTTCTGTGATTTTTCTGTTCATATCCTTTGCCCATTTTTTCACTGGATTGTTTGACTTTTTGAAATCAATTTCTAGGAATTCTTAATATATTCTAGACAGCAATTCTTTGACAGTTATGTGCCTTGCAAATAACTTCCCTCAACTGTGCCTCTTTCTATACATAATATTTACATATTGGCATGCCCCACCTCTATTCTTTAAGACAGGCCCATCCACCAAAAAGAAATGTAGCAATTTCACTTTGCTTTTCTGTCAACTCCGTTCTTATTCATTCTTTTTCCTCTAAATCTTCTGTGGGACACTCCTTCCTATTCCAAGCCTCCGGTGTCTACTCCATGGACTATTCTCAGCCTTTGTTTTTCTCAATGTCATTCACATGAGTGGCTTAATCTACCTCCTATATATTGATGGCCTTCACTTTTCTACATATCCAATTCAGATTTCTCTTTAAGTCATACAAATAATTCAGTTCTTGGTCTGTTCTCCTAGGGATAGAATCTCTTTTTCCCCAAGGGTGGCTTGCTGCCCAGTTACTGGTCAGAGGCTAGAGTCCAGGGTCTACCAACATCTGGCTCTATGTGTGGACTTGCCTAAACCATAGAGAAGGTAAATGGACTCTGAGGCTTATTTCAGGGCTTAATTCTGGACTTGACCAGGGATCTAGAAAGAAGGTAATTCTACAAAAAAATTTTAGAGAATCAGCAGGAAAAAAAAATATGTGCAAAGCTTCTTCCTGGACATGTTTATATGGACGATCTATAGGTACCTCAACATTTCCAAAAATTGAATTTGCTTTTAGACTGTAAGGTGTATGAGAACTTTGTCTAATTTGCTCAGCATTTTGTATCCAGTGCTTAACAGAGTTCCTGATCCAAGGTAGATTGTCAGTACTGACTGAACAACTGAATGAATGAAGTATTCTCAAAACAGTTTCCCTCCAAATTTTCCCTGTTTTCAGAATATAGTTATCGTCTCCTTCAATTTTCCCCAGCCAAGAAACTCAGAGTATTCTAAATCATCCTCTTCTCTTTGTCCTACCATACCCAACTGATGATCAATTCTGTCGATTCCATTTTCTGAATATCTGCCCCTCCTTCCCATCTCCATGACCATTGCCACCCCCTTCAGCTTCTGCATGGCTAGCAGAGGGGTAATTCTAAACTTAAGTGCTACAAGGTCACATTCCTCCCCAGCTCTGCCACTAACCTACATGACCCTGGGCAAGTACTTTAACCATGTTGTGCCTTATGGTGGGACGTTGTGGGGCTTAAATGAATTAATAAGTGCAAACCATTTAGAACTGAGCCTGGGAACATGGTAACAGCTAATAAATGTTACCCCGTATTCTTGTTATTCTAACTCGGTATTCTTCAATGAACTTGTATTGACTGTAGAAAAACAAAAACAAAACAACGTAAAACAACCCCTTTGGCAAGCATGCAAGACCCTTCCTATCTGACACTGCCCACTATCTAGCCTCATTTCCCATTCTTCTCCTCATTCTGAATTCTAGTAATACCAAATCACTTTGCTGTCTCTATACCTTAATGCAATCTTTATAACTGCAGACACTGTTGTCCTCCCTTTGCAAACTCCTCTTACCATTAAAGTCTCAGCTTAAATGCTGTGTCCTCTCAAGAACCTTGCTGGACAACTCTAGAGAAAGTCAAGTGCTTCCCAGAAAGTACCACTTAACTTTGTGCATATGCCACTTATAGTTACTATCTTACTGTATTATTAAACTTTAAGTAGTATTTGTCTACCTTCATTAAATTGTATACTTCTTTCAGGAAGAAATAGTTCTTTTGATCTTTTTTCCTTTTCCCTGGTACCAGGGTCTGGCATTTAGTATATGTTTAATAATTATTTGTTAAATAAATAAATTGCCAGGAATGGCCTATATAGTTCTAATAGGAAATAATATTTTGAACAAAGGAAAAATCCTGCTATTATTATTCATGACTCTCTGCTGGAACAAACTCCAGTTCTGCACATTTAGTGAGTTAAGTAAGGATATATGTGCATCCTTTGAAGAATCCCATAGTTTGTGATGTATTTTACCTCTGTGTATTCCTTTTCTAACACTCTTCCTTTCTTTATGTAGGTCCAAGTTTCTGACCTACATCATTTTCCTGAAGAATTTAATACTTCTTGAAAGGCAGGTCTCCTGGCAACAAATTCTCTCAATTTTTGTTCATCTCAGAAAATCTTTATTTCTCTTTCACTTTTGAAGGGTAATTTCACTGGGTAAATAATTCTAGATTTGTAGATCTTTTCTTTCAACATATTAAATATCCACTTTCACTCCACTTTTTTCTTGCTTGCATGACTACTGAAGAGAAGTTTAATGTAATTCCTACCCTTGCTACTCCATAAAGTGGTTTTTTTTCCCTTTAGTTTTCTTTCAAGATTTTCTCTTTGTCTATGATTTTCTATAGTTTGTATTATGTACCCTTATATAAATTTTTGGTTTTTATTTGGTGTTCTCTAAGCTTTCTGTATCTAAGTTTAATGTCTATCTTTAATTTTAGGAAATTCTCAGTCATTACCACTTCAAACCTTTCTCTGTTCCTTTCTGTCTTTATTTTCCTTCTGGCATTTCCATTATCATATACTGTACCTTTGCAATTGCCTCATGGTTCTGTTGTATTGTCCACTCTTCTTTCTCTTCACGTTTCAGCTTTAGAAGTTTCTATTGACATTTCTCAATGACTCTTTCTTTGGTTGTGCCAGTCTATGAAGAGCCCATCAAAGACATTCTTCATTCCTGGTATAGTGCTTTTGCCTTCTAGTATTTTCTTTTGATTCTTTCTTAGAATTCCCATTTCCCTGCCTATGTCACCTCTTCTTGCATGTTGTCAACCTCTTCCACTAGAGCTCTTTATGTAGTAACCATAGTTGTTTTGAATTTTCAGTCTAATAATTCTAACATCCTTGCCGTATCTGACTTTGTGATGCTTGCTCTGTCTCTTCAAACTGTGTTTTTTGTCTTTCAGTATGCCTCAAATTTTTTTTTTAAAGATTTTATTTATTTGACAGAGAGAAACACACCGAGAGAGGGAACACAAGCAGAGGGAATGGTAGTGGGAGAAGCAGGCTTCCCACAGAGCAGGGAGCCCGATGCGGGGCTCGATCCCAGGACTCCGGGATCATGACCTGAGCCGAAGGCAGCCGCCCAACGACTGAGCCCCCCAAGTGCCCCTCAAATTTTTTTATTGAAAGCTAGACATGACTGCTGGGCAAAAGGAACTGAGGTAAATAGGACTTTTGTGT
Source organism: Procyon lotor (assembly GCA_028646535.1). Classification (NCBI taxonomy): domain Eukaryota; kingdom Metazoa; phylum Chordata; class Mammalia; order Carnivora; family Procyonidae; genus Procyon; species Procyon lotor. Next base: position 46,126,844 of record CM053618.1, read on the forward strand.
GAGGTTTTACATTTACCTTATAAAGAGTTAGGTTGTGTTTAGTGTTTGCTCTACCTGTAGTTGTCAGAAGCTAAAATTTTCTCTGATGTTCTAGTGTTTGTCTTCCCTGATAACTTTGGGTTTTCCTTAGAGATTTCTTCTTAAATAAGGTCTGAGGAATGCTTTCTTTCCGTTGTATTCTCTAGTTATTCTACATGAACCTACTGGTGTGGTAGTAAGTTGTGGGGAGAGGAGAAGGGTCTTATACTCCTGTGATTAGGTCTCAGTCTTTTGGTGAGCCAGTATCCTTGGGCCGTGACCTTCATACGTGTTTCTCAGTCAAACCCTCCTTCCACTTAGTTGAGTCAGGAAATAAGGGTGGATTGGGATTAGGTACTTCCCTTCTCCCAGATCATTTAGGCTCTGATAAAACCCCAGTCAGTTACGTTCTGTTAAAAATGTTTATTTTGAGGGCAAGCCTTGTTAAGAAGTACAGAATACTCTGAGTGAATTTCAGAATGGTCGATTTTCCTCTCCCACTCCTGAAAACACAAGATTTTTACTGGATCTTCACTATGAGAACCTGGTGAGGCTCCTGAAGGTAAAACTCACAGAACTATGGGGCATTCCCTAAGATCAGGCCCCTTGGAGTTTTTAATGCTCAGACTTGTCCTCATACACAAGTCCTCAGCAATATGTCAATTACAACTTAAATTTTCTTACTCTGCTACTTGTTCTCACAGTTTTGTGCTCCTGGTCTTCTGCTCTGGTAAGCTATGGTTCTGTATGTGATGGACAGTGGTTTGCCCTGTGACGTCAATTTTCTGGTGGAACTAAAAAGAGTTGTTGCTTTTTTTTTGTTTGTTCAGCTTTCTTCTTATTGTGACAATCATGTGGGAATCATGATTTCTAAGCTCCTTACATGTTGGACCAGAAACCAGAAGTCTAAGTTGTGATACATAAAATTATAAATGCATGCTTGTTACAGTTGGTTAATTGTTTGTCCCTTAAGGTAAAAGTGAGTACTTATTTGTCCATCTGGGGCTAGATGGCATTGTTTCGGAGAGGTGAATAAATAATAGTCCAATATTATCTGTAATTTCGTGCTTCATTTCAGTTCTACCATGTCAGATGAGCATTGTCTTTTATTTTCTTAAAGATTTTATGTATTTATTTGACACAGAGAGAGAACACAGCAGGGGGAACAGGAGACGGAGAAGCAGACTGAGCCACCCAGGCACCCCAAGCATCATCTTTTAGCGTCAGTGCATATATTCAATGTGATATCATAACAGAGATTATAAAGCCAGTATCTTCTTTTTTTTCCCTAAAGATTTTATTTATTTATTTGACACAGAGAGAGAGATCACAAGTAGGCAGAGAGGCAGGCAGAGGGCGGGGGGAAGCAGGCTCCCCGCTGAGCAGAGAGCCCAATGCGGGGCTTGATCCCAAGACTCTGAGATCATGACCTGAGCCAAAGGCAGAGGCTTTAACCTGAGCTACCCAGGTGCCCCTAAAGTCAGTATCTTCTTAATAAGCTAAAAATGGTTTTCATTCTGTTGAATCAAATGCCATGGAATGACTCTTTCTAGTAGAGAATGTGTGGCTTTTATGGAAAAAAGTATGGAAGAAGTGAGTGGTTCTTGTAAGGCTGGCATTCTTAAAACAATTTTTTTTGAATAGGCACAGGGTGACTACAATGCAGACTGAGACGTGCAGATCTCTGGAAAGCAACTGTAATTTCCAACTTACTTATCTTTTTACTGGGAAACTTGATGCTTTGATAGAACAGAAAGTATTCCATCAGTCCGTCCTTTGCTGATGCTATGACAAGGATTTCAGTGATATACAAGCTACACATGGATTCTAGGAAGCAGGATCTGAGTGAAGCATTGGGGAATTTTGGAGACATCAGATTCTAAACTGAAGGGGCTTACCGCATGCTATTCTTAGAAGATGAAAATAGCTATTGGTAGGTTTTAATTAGGTCAGATTTCATTGGTTCTTACCCCAGCAAGACAATAAAGAACTTGTTGGCTAACTCTGCATGTGGTCTCTTTACATGATGTTAGCTTTGGTATTAGTCTTGGTTGTCACTCAATGTGTATGACAGTGTAACTAGATAGAAAAACCTGTGCCTTAATTGTGTACCTGGAATAATATTTTGTGGTATCAACTAATTTTTTTCTTTTCTTTAAAGTAAAAGGTACAGGGACACGTGAGTGGCTCAGTCAATTAAATGTCTGCCTTCAGCTCAAGTCATGATTCCAGGGTCCTGGGATCGAGTCCCACATTGGGCTCCTTGTTCAGCTGGGAACCTTTTTCTCCCTCTGCCTTCTGCTCTCCCTGCTTGTACTGTCTCTCTCTGACAAATAAATAAAACCTTTAAAAAATAAAATAAAAGGTATACATCTAGCATGTAGCAAATGATTTCAGAAAATTGTTTAACTTTCTTTTAATAGAATTCACCATTTTCAGAAAAGTAATCAATATGGAACACAGAAGCCTTCAGCTAAATAAACTTTATTGTTTCAAAATCCCCTTTGGATTAAACCCAACCTAAATGAACTCAGTATAAAACTATAGGAACTTGAAAGAAACAAGAGAACAAAACAACCAATTTATAACAAATAGGGAATCAGAAGGATAGAACATGGTAATACTGAACAACCATATTATGCTATTATGAATAGCACCACAACTTGGCTTTGTTTATACCATTGCATATCCTCCTCCTATCCAGTGTCTCTCTCTGCCCCTTCAAATGCTCTTGACTTAGACATTATAGCTGCTAAGTTTATCACATAAAAAGTAATCTTTGACATTTCAGCTTAGAATTTATTCCAGATTTTTTTGATCATTTTGAACTCCTTGAACACTAGGGACTAGATGGCAAATTGATTATCTCAAATCTCAAATCTCCCCTTGCCGTTGGATCTTGGATTTCTCATCTGTTAGTAACCCAACCTCAAACAATCCTGACTATTACTGGTTGAATTATGTTGCCCCCTCCCAAAGATATGCTGGAGTCCTCTTTCCCAGTACTTCAGACTATGACCTTATTTGGAGAGAGAGTCTTTAGAGAGGTAATCAAGTCAAAATAACTGGTTTTGAGTGTGACTAGTTTCCCTATAAAAAGGAGAAATTGGGACATAGAGACAGAAGCATATAGCAGGAAGATGCTAAGAGACACAGGGTCCTTGTAGGCCAGCTACAAGCCAAGAAAAAGCTTGGAACAGATCCCTCCTTCACAGACCTCAGAAGAAATCAATTCCGCTGACACATTTATTTCAAACTTTTTTTTTTTTAAGATTTTATTTATTTATTTGACAGAGAGAGAGAGAGAGAGTTTGCAAGCAGTGACGAGCAGGAGAGGGAGAGGAAGAGGGAGAGGGAGAAGCAGGCTCCCCGTGGAGCAGGGAGCCCAATGCAGGCCTCCATCCCAGGACCCTGGGGTCATGACCTAAGCCAAAGGCAGAGGCTTAACCAACTGAGCCACTCAGGTGCCACCATTTCAAACTTTAGCCTCCAGAACAGTAAGATGACAAATTTCTGCTGTTGAAGCCACCCAGTTTGTAGTACTTTATTGTGGCAACACTAGCAAACTAATACACTGATCCTTATCAGACATCACCTTAGGATGCTGTTTCTGACGACATTTTTTTTTTTTTTGCCTCTAAGCATGGAAAACAAATGCAGGATATCTTCCCACCCCATGAGATATAGCAGCAAAGCAACATTTCTTACACTCCCACTTATCAGGAGGGTAAACTGAATAGCCACACCTTGGGCTTCTAAAGCATTTTGCTTTGTGTCTTTGTGCATACTAGTAATAATCTCTTTCAAAACACATAATGCACTATTGTATCTACTAGCAACTGTTGTTAAAGATATTGTTCACCCACCACCCATATTATCTACATAAAATCCCAAGTGAGAAACATAGTGTTTCACAATTGGGCAATATCTATAAAAATTAAAAATGTAATGAGTCTATAGGCAAGGAATTCCACATGACCCTTAAGGTAAATACAAGTTTGGAGTGTTGGAAGATCAGGGAAAAAAGCCAGTCTAATTAGTCTTTAGGTGTGTGGATCTTTCTGAAATAGTCTGGTCTTCCCTTTTGTGAATAATCGAGAGCAAAATGGAGTGGAGTGAAAAATATCCTTAAAACATCAAGTATTTTCTGTTTGGCCCCTTTGGTTCCTTGGAATTTAGAACATTTAGGATGAAACTTTCAATTCAACATAGACCTCACCCACACCATGTAGCTGTGACCCTTGTGGATCCTCAAATATGAGAGGAAGGATGGTGTTGCTGATAGGAATCAAATGTATAGGGCCCAGATACCCATCAGGTGTGTGTTTTAAACTAATTTTATAGTGTAACTAAGAGAGCACTCAACCCATACATATGACAGTAATGATAGGCTTCTTATGAATTATTGGTATGAAAACTCAGAAGCCTTATTAAACACCCAGAAGAAACAAATAGTGTGCACCTGCTTCTGTAATCCTTACGTAAGTGAAGGAAGAGCTGTGATTTAGACTGCTTTGTGGTTTCTTTGGCCTCTGTCTGCCCCAAAGAAAACAAATACACACACAGCTGTTATAGCACTTGCTTTCTGCTCCAGAAAAGGGTAAGTATGGAATAGAAATCTTGAGTGCCTGCAGACATTGCCTAATAACTAAAAAGTGACAAACACAGCAGGTCTCTCCTGGTTCCCAGTAAGGAGGCAGTAATTCATTATAAAAGCATCTCTGCACCTGCAGTGATGGCTTTTTCATGTTCATTTGTGCAGCAGACGCTGTCTTTGCTTAACTGCATGAGTTTGAAGCTGAGGAAGTAACATTACTACTGTGAGCTTGGAAATAGAAAGCACAACAGTAATCACAAATCAAAAAACAGTAATAGATATGCACAAAATAAAGAGTAAGAAATCCAAGTATATCACTAAAGAAAACCAGCAAACCATGAAAGAGAGAAAGAGAAGAAAGGATCAAAGAAAAACTGATAAAAAAAAAAAAAACCCCACAAAACAAGTAACAAAATGGGATACATATCTATCAATTATTTCTTTGAATGTAAATGGACGAATGCTCCAATCAGAATACATAGAGTGACAGTGGATTAAAAAACAAGACCCATCTATTTGATACCTACAAGAGACTCATTTCAGACCTAAAGACACCTGCAGACTGAAAGTGAGGGGATGAAGAAACATTTATCATGCAAATGGATGTCAAAAGAAAGCTGGAGTAGCAGTACTTAACATTGAGCAAAACAGACTTTATTTTTTTTTCCTGTTTAATTTATTTTTTCCCCAAATATGTTTATTTTATTTTTTCAGTGTTACAAGATTAATTGTTCATGCACCACACCCAGTGCTCCATGCAATACGTGCCCTCCTCAATACCCACCACCAGGCTCGCCCAACCCCCTACCCCTCCCCTCCAAAACCCTCAGTTTGTTGCTCAGAGTCCACAGTCTCTCATGGTTCACCGCCCCCTCTGATTTCCCCCTATTTACCCTTCCCTTCCTTCTCACAATGCCCTCCATGTTTTTACTTATGCTCCACGCGTGAGACCATAAGATAATTGGCTCTCTCCACGTGACTTATTTCACTCCACATAATCTCTTCCAGTCCTGTCCATGCTGATACAAAAGTTGGATATTCATCCTTTCTGATGGAAGCATAATATTCCATTGTATATATGTACCATATCTCCTTTATCCATTCATCTGTTGAAGGACATTTTGGTTTGTTCCACAGTTTGGCAATTGTGGCCATTGCTGCTATAAACATTGGGGTACATGTGGCCCTTCTTTGTAATGCATCTGCTTCTTTGGGGTAAATACCCAGTAGTGCAATTGCAGGGTCATAGGGTAGCTCTATTTTTAATTTCTTGAGGAATCTCCACACTGTTTTCCAAAGTGGCTGCACCAACTTGCAATCCCACCAACAGTGTAAGAGGGTTCCCCTTTCTCCACACCCTCTCCAACATTTGTTGTTTACTGTCCTGTTGATTTTGGCCATTCTAACTGGTGTAAGGTGGTATCTCAGTGTGGTTTTGATTTGAATCTCCCTGATGGCTAAAGAGGATGAACATTTTTTTCATGTGTCTTGAACAAAACAGACTTTAAAACAAAGACCATAAAAAAGACAAAGGACATTGCATAATAATAAAAGGGACAGTCCAATAAGAAGATATAATAATTGTAAATATATATGCACCCAACATGGGAGCACCCAAATACATAAAACAGTTACTAACAAATATAAAGGAACTAATCAATAATAATACAAGAATAGTAGAGGACATTAACACCCCCACTTATATCAATGCACATATCATCCACACAAAAAATCAACAAGGAAAAGTGCTTTGAATTATATGCTGGACTATATGAATTTAACAAATATTCAGAACATTCCATCCTAAAACAGTAGAATACACATTCTTTTCAGGTGCACATGGAACATTCTCCAGAACAGATCACATACTAGGACACAAAACAAGCCTTAACAAATTCAAAAAGATCAAAGTAATACCATACATCCTTTCTGACCACAACACTATAAAATTAGAAATCATCCACAAGGAAAAAATCTGGAAAGGCCACAAATATATGGAGGTTAAATAACATGATACTAAACAATGAATGGATGAACCAAGAAATCAGAGAAGAAATTTAAAAAGTACATGGGAACAAACAAAAATGAAAACACAATGGTTCAAAACCTTTGAGACACAGCAAAAGCGGTTCTAAGAGGGAAGTTTATAGCAGTACAGGATTAACTCAGGAAGCAAGAAAAATCTCAAATAAACAACCTATCCTTACACTTACAAGAGCTAGAAAAAGAACAACAAACAAAACCCCAAGCCAGCAGAAGGAAGGAAATAATAAAGATTAGAGCAGAAATAAATGATACAGAAACTAAAACACACGCACACACACGCACACACACACACACTATAACAGATTTATGAAACCAGCAGCTGGTTCTTGAAAAGATCACAAAATTGATAAACCTCTAGCCAGACTCATAAAGAGACAGAGAGAGAGAGGAAAAAAAAACCTCAAACAAACAAAACCACCAATGAAAGAGGAGAAGTAACAACCAACACCACAGAAATACAAAGTGGTGTAAGATAAAATTATGAAAAATTATATACCAACAAATTGAACAACCTAGAAGAAATGGATATAAATTCCTAGAAACCTATAATCTACCAAAACTGAAGCAAGGAGAAATAGAAAACTTGAACAGACCAGTTACCAGCAATGAAATAGAATCAGTTATCAAACTCCCAAAAAACAAAAATCCAAGACCAGATGATTTCACAGGTGACTTCTACCAAACATGTAAAGAAGAGTTAATACCTATTCTACTCAAACTGTTTCAAAAAATAGAAGGAAAACTTCCAAATTTATTTTATACGTGTCACCCTGACACCAAAATCAGATAAAGATACCACAAAAAGAAAGAGAAAGAGATAGAGAGAGAGAAAGAGAGAGAGAACTTACAGGTTAGTATTACTGATGAACATAGGTGTGAAAATCCTCAACAAAATACTAGCAAACAGAATCCAACAATATGTTAAAAAAAAATCATTCACCAGGATACAAGAGTGGTTCAATATTTGCCAATCAATGTAATACATTACATCAATTAGAGGAAGGAGTATAACTACATGATCATCTTAATACCTTCAGAAAAACCATTTGACAAAATACAGCATCATTCATGATAAAAGCCCTCAATGAAGTAGGTTTAGAAGGAACATAGCTCAAAATAATAAAGGCCTCATAGGGAAAAAAAAACAACAGTGAACATCATACTCAATGGGGAAAAGCTGAGAGATCTCCCCTAAGGTCAGAAATAAGACAAGGATGTTCACTTTTGTTCAACATAGTACTGGAAGTGCTACCACAACAATCAGACAACAAAAAGAAATAAAATGCATCCAAATTGGTAAAGAAGAAGCAAAACTTTTGCAATTTGCAGAAAACATGATACTATATACAGAAAACTCTGAGGACTCCACCAAAAAACTCTTAGAATTGATAAATGAATTCAGTAAAGTCAAAAGATACAATATCAATGTGCAGAAATCTGTTGCATTTCTACACACTAATAATGAAGCAGCAGAAAGAAATTAAGAAAACAATCCCATTTGCAGTTGCACCAAAAATAATAAGATACCTAGGAATAGACCTAGCCAAAGAAGTAAAAGACTTGCACTCTGAAAATAATGAAACATTGATGAAAGAAAATGAAGATGACACAAAGAAATGGAAAGACATTCCACACTCCTGCATTAGAAGAGCAAATAGTATTAATGTCTATAGTACCCAAAGCAATCTACACATTTAATGCAATCCCTATTGATATACCAAGAGCATTTTTCACAGAACTAGAACAAAAAATCCTAAAATCTGTATGGAACCACAAAAGACCCCAAGTAAGCAAAGCAATTTTGAAGAAGAAAAGCAAAGCTGGAGGTACCACAATTCCAGACTTCAAATTACATTACAAGGCTATAGTTATCAAAACAGTATGGTACTGGCACAATAGACATATAGATCAATGGAAAAGAATAGAAAACCCAGAAAGAAACCCACAGTTATATAATCAATTAATCTTCAAAAAGGAGGAAAGAATATGCAATGGGAAAAAGTCCTTCAACAAATGGTGTTGGGAAAACTGGACAGCTACATGCAAAAGAAGGATACTGGACCACTTTCTCACAGCATACACAAAAATAAATTCAAAATAGATTAAAGACCTAAATGTGAGAACTGAAACCATAAAAATCCTTATCCTCAATGTCAGTAATTTCTGACATTGTCCATAGCAACTTTTTCTAGAAAGGTTCCTGAGGCAAGAGAATTAAAAACAAAAATAAACTATGAGGACTACATCAAAATAAAAAACTTATTCACAGCAAAGGAAACAGTCAACAAAACTAAAAGGCAACTTACAGAATGGGAGAAGATATTGGCAAATGAAATATCCAATAAAGGACCAGTATCCAAAACACATAAAGAACTTACACAACTCAACATCCAAAAAAAAAACCAATCTAATTTAAAAATGGGCAGAAGACGTGAACATTTCTCCAAAGAAGGTACCCAAATGGCCAGGAGACACATGAAGATGCTCAATATCATTCATCAAGAAAATGTATATCAAACCTACAATGAGATAGCACCTCACACATGTCAGAATGGACTCAAGAAACAAGTGTTGACAAGCATATGAAGAAAAAGGAACCCACTTGCACTGTTGGTGGGAATGTGAAGTGGTGCAGCCACTTATATGGAAAGCAATATGGAAGTTCTTCAAAAAGTTAAAAATAGAACTACCCTACAATCCAGTAATTGCACTACTAGGTCTTTACTCAAAAGGTACAGAAACACTAATTTGAAGGTAGACATGCATCCCTAGATTTATAGCAGCAGTATTTACAATAGCCAAAATATGGGAGCCACCCAAGTGTCCATTGATAGATAAATGGATAAAGAAGATGTGGTGTGTGTGTGTGTGTGTGTGTGTGTGTGTGTGTGTGTGTGTGTGTGTGTGTGTTTATAAGGACATGGATGGAGCTAGAGTATTATGCTAAGTGAAATAAGTCAGAGCAAGACAAATTACCATATGAATGCACTTATATGTAGAACTTAAGAAACAAAACAAATGAGCAAAGGGTTAAAAAAGATGAGCAAACCAAGAAACAGACTCTTAACTATAGAGAACAAACTGATGTTTACCAGAGGGGAGGTGGGTGGGAGAATGAATAAAATAGTGATAGGGATCACAGAGTGCACTTGTGATGAGCACAGAGTGATATATAGAATTATTGAATCACTATATCGTACACCTGAAACTAATGTTACACTGTATGTTAACTATACTGGAATTAAAATTTTAAAATAACAACAAAAACTCCTACATTGTTAACATCGTCCCAAATCGGTATACACCAAGGACTTCATTATTTTAATAGCTGCATAGTGTTTAATTAAATTTATAATGTATTTAGTCATTATCTGATTACTTGGTTCTTTCCACATTTTTGCATTATCAAAAATGATACTATGGATATTCTTGTGTATAGATTGTTGTGCTCCTGCTAATTATGTTTTAAGGATTTATTTTTAAATTCTGAATTATGTCAAAGCATACAATTTTTTAAATACAATTTACCAGAATACCCTTTAGAAATTGGACTTTTCTTGTACCTTTGTTTTGGCTTAACTCTAAAGCAATTTTGGAAAATTGGGGGGAAAAAAGTAATTTCTGTTGGGAGTACATAAAAGTTACTGATTAATTTAGGACTAATTGACATTTTTACCACATTGAGACGGTTTCATCTGGGAATGTGTTATGGTTCTCTTCAAAGCAAGTCTCTTGATGTCCTTTTTTTTTTTAAAGATTTTTTGTTTATTTGACAGAGAGATCAGAGATCACTTCCCCTCTCTCTTTCATAAATAAATAAATAAATAAATAAATAAATAAATAAATAAACAAACATTAAAGCAGACAAATATAATCAGATATACAGTGTTAAATAAAATACCCTAATCATAATGGTAATAAAATTTCAAATATCTAAGGAAAAAATGAAAAAGAAATGTATAGGGCTTACAAAAGGCAAACTATAAACTACTCTTAAAAGACATCAAGAGGGACACCTGAGTGGCTCAGTGGGTTAAAGCCTCTGCCTTCAGCTCAGGTCATGATCTCAGGGTCCTGGGATTGAACTCCGCTTCGGGCTCTCTGCTCAGCAGGGAGCCTGATTCCCCCCCTCTCTCTACTTGCCTCCCTGCCTACTTGTGATCTCTCTCTCTCTCTCTCTCTCTCTCTGTTAAATAAATAAATAAAATCTTTAAAAAAGAAGAAGAATGGTAATACATACCCTAATGTGAAACTACTCCAGTCTTAGGAGAAATTATAGCTTAGTCTTTTTTTTTTTTTCAATATTTTATTTATTTATTTGACAGAGAGAGAGATCACAAGGAGGCAAAGAGCGGGGTGGGGGGGGGGGAGCAGGCTCCCCGCCGAGCAGAGAGCCGGATGTGGGGCTCGATCCTAGGACCCCGAGATCACGACCCAAGTCGAGGGCAGAGGCTTTAACCCACTGAGCCACCCAGGCGCCCCTATAGCTTAGTCTTTTAAGTAATATTTTAGGTTGTTTAGTTAATATTTTATTTAGGAAATTGAAGAGTCCTTTGGTTTTTGTGCTCTCTCTGTAAAACTTTGGTATCAGAGTTTTGTTAGCTCTCAATATAAAAAAGAAATCGGAAACATTCCCTCTTTTTCTATGATCTGGAATAACTTAAATATCCCAGAATTATTTGTTTCCTGCTCGTTTGGATGCATGTACCCATAAAATTACTTGATTCTAGTCTTTCGAAGGAACAATTATTTAATAAATTTCTTTATTTATTCCATGAATTTTGACCTAGTAAATATTTCTACCTTTTCTAGTTTTGATATATTTTATTTTTATTTTCCTAAAACATTTCTTATTTACTTTCTAGTTATTTACATAGAATTATAGGATAAATTCTCATAATTTTTTTTACCTTTTGCTTATCAATTATAAGTTCCTTCTATTCTCTTTTTCTTAAATAAATTATATTATTGATATATGTATCTAGCCATTATGATGTGTTTTTAAATAATAATACACCTATTATTACTACTACTTTATTAGTGTATTTTTTTTTACTTTTTCTTAGTTTTTGGCAAAATATAAAACGTGAAATTGAAGTTATCTCTGTTTCTTGTTCCATGATACTTTTCTCCTTCCTTTCATAGAGGAAACAATTATCATGAACTTGACGTGACTCTGTCAACTCTACACTTTAAAATCTTTTTTTTTTTTTACACTTTAAAATCTTACAAATCTACAAACTCATGAACTTATGTTTTTCAAGCACTTAATGAAATAGTTATAATATTATCATACTAATGTATACTTCTGCGTCTTTTACACTCAATTTTCAAAAACTATGTTAACACAGATAGAGTGACATATACATCTTGATATGGAGAGATTATTTGTTTTTAGCTACTACTGTATGGTATTTTGTCATGTGACTAAACCAGATTTATTTAATACCTTCCTTTATTAATATTTCCATCCTCTTATTTTTTAGTCTTCAGTTATAACTTACTCTTTGTTAAAGAGATATAATTGACACAAAACACTGTATTAGTTTTAGAAATAAAACATAATGATTTGATATAGGTATATTCTGTGAAATGATTAAGCTAAATTTAATCAACATCTATCACCACACTTAGTTACAATTTTTTCTCCTGATGAGACCTTTTAAAATGTACTCTTTTAGCAACTTTCAAATGTAAAAGGTAATATCATTAACTATAGTTGCCATGTTATATTACATCCTAAGGACTCATTTATCTTGTTGGTATAATTTACTTTAAGTGTATCTTTTGTTGGTATCATATTTCTTGAGCTTTCCTTTAAATATTGTCTGACCAATTCTGACTTTTAATAACTTATTTAAATCTGTTTGTAATATTTTGAGTACTACATACTTGGTTTTGTGTTTTATATTTACCATGCTTCTCTATATGTTCTTAGGCTATTTATTTATTTTTTTTTTTGCATTATTGATTTTATTGAATTTTCTTAATTCTTTTTTTACTTTTGTGGTTTCAGAATTATACATCAATTTATATTCTTTTAGTTGTTAATCTCAGATGTGTAACATATAAACTCAATTTAACTTAATTTAGCAGTTTAAAATTAATCATTATCAATATCTTCCTACCAAACAGCGCAAAAGTCTTAGAATGATTTAACTCCACACTCTGATTTTCCAGAAAATTGTTGTCTAGATTTTTGGCCAAACTTGATTTCTAATTACAACAATTTAGTGATTATTTTTGTATTTACTCAAAATAACATTACAAACATTAAAAATGAACAAGTCAACTTTACAGAAGGCACTGGGTGCATAAATGGGAATTTCTTTTTACCATAAAGAAAGATAGGAGAGCACCTGGGTGGCTCAGCTGGTTAAGCGACTGCCTTTGGCTCAAGATCCTGGAGTCCTGGGATGGAGTCCCACGTCAGGTTCCCTGCTCAGCGGGGAGTCTGCTTCTCCCTCTGATCTCTCCCCTCTCATGTTCTCTCTTTCTTTCATTCTCTCTCTCAAATAAATAAATAAATAAAATCTTTTTTTAAAAAGGAAGATAGTAAAGCAATCTAAGGGAGATTAAATAAATACATTTAGAGTATTTAAAAAAATAAAAGAAGTGATAGAAATCTTTAGGCAAGAACAGGAGAGAGTGAGCAAGAACTAGTTAACATAGGTAACTCAGTAGAGTTACATAGGTAACTTAAAGTAACTCAGTAGATGTGTTGAACAACAGACCACATCCTGCTGAAGAAAGAACTCATAAAGTGGAAAACAGATCTGAGGAAATCAAGTCATTCAAAACACAATACAGAGAGATAGATATAATATAGGATAGAGAAGTTAAGAATATGAAGGATGTAATCACCAATTCCAATATATGTTTTTAAAAAAACCCACACAGAAGACCCATAGAGAATAGGAGAAAGACAATGGTAGAGATAATAACTAAAAAATTTCCAAAACTGAAAAAGACATGAAAAGGAACATATCAGATCCTCAGTTTATGGATCTGAGGCCCACATTTATTCAAACTAGTGAAATTAAGAAAATTTACAGCAAAGGGAGGATCAGATCTCTAGAGGAAAACTCAGTGCAAATTATTTTTCATGGGACTTCTTCAGGACCTCCTTTCTGGCTCAGGAATTCCTTTTCTTTGGTTTGGGGGTTTGCCTGCTCAGCCTGCCATGTTTGCCAGATATCAATATAACTTTCTTTTGTAATTCTAGTTTTAATTATGCTTAGGTTTGCATATTTTTATAAATTTAAAGTGTTAATTTTCCATTAGTTATAGTTTATTATCATACTTTTTAAAAAGGTAATTTTTAAATGTGTTGTCTCATTGTCAGAAAAGATCTGGATTGTTTGTTTGTTTGTTTGTTTGTTTGTTTGTTTTTCCTGCTCTTCTGTGGCTTTCTGTTTGGCATAAACTGTAGTAATAAATGATATCTTATTGTGATAACCACAACTAGTCCAGCTCTTGTTTGTTCAACCTATGACAGAAGTCAATGGAATATTCTTTGACCATCTAGACTTGTCTGTCTTATGCTAACAGAATGCTATAGGCTTATTAACTAGTTTACTCTTGCCTGAAATACAGAGGCAACTAAACTAAAAAATATATAACATCAAGCAACATTGTGTCTGCCTACAGAGTGTCTGTCTGTAAGTTTCAGAAATGTTCTCTATCTTTTGGCTACTCAAGGTTTTATCATTAGCATCTAAAAGATTTGGGAATTGTCACCTGACTCTATTCATGCAACAATATTTAACCATTTAACTTTATTAGTCAAACTTCTTAGAGGGCAACATGGTTGAATTGCTGCTAACACTGGAAAAGAGAGAACAGTTATCAGCTGGGCATAGGATGAGATGGAGAGGGTATCAGTGACTGAATGGATCACTAAACCCTACCTGGAATACCAGTCTGTAATCCTTTTCCCTAGGCCTGCATGCACAAACAGACATGCTTCAAATATATTCTAATACTATTTGATTTTTGTTGACTTTATGGATGATAAAGCAACTTTGTCCCATTGCCACTAAAGGCTCTTCATTAATTAAATTACTTTTACTTCCCCATCTGGTTTTCTTTCAGTCTGAATGGCTTATTAGAATAGATTCTACACTTTAGACATTGTCCATGGAAAACCTGTTCTCTCTCAATGAAAATCCTAAGAGATAATAATAGCAAGAAACTTAATTGTATTTCTTGTTCTAGCTTCCCAAAAGAAAGCCAGTTCTAGCAATTTAATCAATATTCTTTCTGCTTCTTTTACCCTAATCATCTATATGGTTATGTGTCCCTTCTTAGTATTTCCTTTGTAGCTTATGCATTTAAAATGGAAATAATATGTTTTAAAATGTTATACAATAGCATATATTATAAAACCACAAATATGTAATCTATTTCAAATGTCAGAGTATATAATAAATATACATAATACATAATAAATATTAAAATGTAAACATTTCATTTCCATGAATGTGACTTTCTAGTTACTTAGAAATATCCATCTGCCAGAGATGGCAAATAGGAATAGAAAAGAAAGTAGATGATATTTAACCATTGGCTACCAAAAATGGGATTTTTGAGTAATTTTTAATGACATTTTTCTTAGAAGCCAAGCATTGTGGTGAGAACAAAGTAAACCTCTAACTTTTTCTACTCTTTTAAAATATCAAGAACCAGGAAAGGCTGACCTGAGCATCAAATTCCAATGGGTAGAGAGAATTCAGAAGACATATGTCCTTTCCTTTTGGGAAAGTGAAAACTCCCACCTTCTGGAGTAAGAGATTGTAGGAAGAAAAGGAAAAAAAGAGATTAGAAGAGTTAAGTGGTCAGAATCAGTTTCTCAGGCCTTCTCCCACAGAGTGCCCCCTGCCATATCCCCCAACTCCAAGAGCTTTCCCCCCTATTTCCTATTTAGAAATCCAGAAAGACATAACCTCACAGAGTTTTATTCTATATCAAGAAAAAACAGGGGTACTTGGGTGGCTCAGTCTGACTCTTGATTTAGGTTCAGGTCATGATCTCCAGGTCATGGGATTGAGCCCCATGATGGGCTCCACACTCAGCGGGGAGTCTGCTTGAGATTCTCTCTCTCTTTCCCTCAGCCCCTCCCCCACACTCTCTCCTCTCTCTCTCTCTCCCTCTCTCTCTAAAATAAATAAGTAAATCTAAAAGAGAGAGAGAGAAAGAGAGAGATGGAAAGACTTGGTTTGCTTATGAGGCCTGAGTTAGCCCTCTGAAGACTCCATCCTTTCCTTTAATGTATACAAGAGATACAGAAATTCACAAGCCCCATGGTGTGGGGGGTGGGAAGTAAGGAAAGTAATTGAGTTGAACCGTTGGACTTTTATGGTATTGCTGTGGCAAAGGATGAGGAGACTTAATTTATTTGACAGAATGAAACACTGCGAGAGAGGGAACACAAGCAGAGGGAAGGGTAGCGGGAGAAGCAGGCTTTCCGCTGAGCGGGGAGCCCGACGCGGGGCTCGATCTCAAAACGCTGGGATCATGACCTGGGCCGAAGGCAGACGCTTAACAACTGAGCCACCCAGGCGCCCCATGAATGAGGAGACTTAAAAAAGGATCCCAGCACTGGGCAGCTGAACCCAGGGGGCTGAACCAGAGAAGGGTATACCGAATAGAGTCAAAGTGGGGCTTAGGGAACCAAGGTGAGCATTGGTAATATGTTACATTAAATATAACATTAAAAATGTTATATTTTTATATAGTGTAGTTATATAACCATAATTGACCTAATGATCTAAAAGAAAGAAAGCATACCTTAAAAAATATACCTGCAAAAGGGAGGCCAGAAATTTGTCCCAACCAGAAGACCTAGAAATCAAAACAGGACTTATTTATGGATCATGGATCCTATTTGTGGATCTTAGAATCTCTCTCCCCACTCTCTTTGAGACTTGAAACCCCTCCCTGATGTGCTTAGATGCTCCTAGAGGAAAGCCAGGCGAATGGAAAGCAAGTGGAAAGAGGAGTACCAGAATCCCCAAAAAGACATCTTGGAGATATCTTGGAGAGATTATTTGGCCCTAGGAGTCTGAAATACCATTAAATAATGAATCTGAGTTTTTCTTTGTCCTGCTGGATGAAGGACTGGGAAATAGATCAATTTTAGAAATTAAAGAAATTACTTTTTTTATTTGAAAAATATAGTGTTCAATCATTGACTCTGCCAAATCATTTTCTAAATTTCAGTGTGTTTATATCCCCTCTTAGACGGTGAGCACACCATGAGCAGACCTGGTCTTTTTATTTGTTTGCTTGCTTGCTTGCTTGCTTGCTTGCTTGCTTGCTTGTTTTAATCCTCAGCGTCAGTAGGCACTCAACACATATTGAGTTAAATAAGTAAATGAATGAGTATCCAATGCAGGAAGGTCTGAGAGATAAAAAGGACATATTTTGCTGGTTAAGACTGAGACAGACAGGCATGAAAAATAAAATGAAGACAGACATCTTGTTGAGAAGTGAAGTTTTGAGGTGAATAGATAGAATCTGCGAATATAGAAAATCAAGTTTTGCAAGGTCCCTGTGTTGAATTCTATTGAACCTTTAATCTCAAATACCATTAAAAGCAATATGAGCAAAAAAGAATGCTGGAATCTTCACTTAATGTGCTGCCTGACTATTTATGCTTTTTATTTGATCTTCAATAAAGCTCTCTTTGTTCTCATACATGAGTAATGGGTTCAAGGTTTTTATTAGTCATCTTGCTACAGCAGGGTGCAGTAGCTGAAATTCTTCTTCAACCTGTGGAAGTATAGATTCATTTTTCAATGAGACTGTTATCTTCAGAAAGAACATATTTCACCAACACAGTCCAAGGTCATGATAACAAGTCTTTCCTATGATCTAAGAACAAGAGTCTGACTCCTAGCAACCGAAGAGCATGCTTATAATACTTATGCCAATGTGATATGGCAAAGGAATCTTCATTACAAACAAACAAAAAAAATTGGAACCTTTCAAACAAGAGCTGGGTAAAAAGATTAAAAAAATAATCTAAAAAAATAATCTAAATACGAGTATGCTTTGATTCATAGGATATTTAACCCTATGTTTTATAATTCTTTTCCATTGTTCCACCAAGAAAAATAGTAAGTCTGAATGCTACTGTACAACTTTTCTCTTTACTCCATTCCCAGGGGGAAGAAAGCAAAAATAGGCTCCAAAATACTCAATGGTAACCCTATTTCGGGATATGGACCCTTTGGTGAGATAAGCAAAGGGACTGATGTCCTCTTCTTCCCCCCGATATTTCTAGTTTTTTAATTGCTGCTATAGTATATT
Organism: Procyon lotor; assembly: GCA_028646535.1. Taxonomy (NCBI): domain Eukaryota; kingdom Metazoa; phylum Chordata; class Mammalia; order Carnivora; family Procyonidae; genus Procyon; species Procyon lotor. The sequence continues at coordinate 46,144,818 of CM053618.1, forward strand.
CAAGAGGGTCAAATGAGAGTAAAGTAGAGGCCAAGGGAGGGCAAACAGGGAATCTTGGGGCTAAATTTGTACTAAAACTTAACATTTACAGTTTCAGACTATTGCATTGGCATTTTTGTAAATCACTGATGACACCAGCATGATACACTATCTGTCAAGGTCGTTGGTAGCACATGCCTAATTGTGGTCAGAGAGAACCAGATTCTAATCATGGCTAAGTGCCCTCTCCTACCCTGGGAAAATTACTTAACCTTGGTTTCCTTATTGGCAAAAGGGGATAGTAAAACCTACTTTCTGGGATTATTGTGAAGATTAAATGAAGTAATGGATATATAACATGTAACACAGTATTTGGCACATAATAAATACTCATCAAATGATAGCAATTATTGCTATTACTGCAGTTCCAAAGCGTTAATGGCTGCAAAGCTAGGAGAAAATTTCATGGCCTGTATATTTTAGACATCTGTTTTCAGTGCCATATACTTAGTATGTCACTTAATTGAACACACAAATGTATGTTAAGATCCTGCTGCATATCAGAAGGCAATTTGTAAGGATATTTGATGCTTGTTAGACCAAGTAATATTGTTTTAATTTTTTTTTTTCTTACATGCCTCTACTCATCCTTACAGAAATTCTTTGTGGAAGACAAATGGTAGATAAATGGCAAGAACAAGGCCTGCAATTTCTTGCTTCAATTATAGTTTCTGTAAAAAATATAATGTGGGATGTCTTCAGCTTGGGAAGTGGAATATGAAAGGACCTGGCTTTTTTAAACATAAAAGAAACAAACAAAATGTATTCTTTGTGTCTGACATTTTTCTATTAACATTATCTTTGTGAGTCTCAATCATATTGCATGTAGCAGCAGGTAATATTCAGTTATGAATATGAATTTATATGAATTATGAATACATAGCATTCATAATACTGTTGAATATTTGGATTATTTGCAGTTTAAGTCTGTTACAAATAATATTGCTTATTTGAAAGTCTTTTATTTAATTGGTGAATTTTCCAGTTTTACTTCTGTTGTTGATTGCTAATTTCATTTTGTTGTGGTCTGAGAAAATGACTTGGATGATATCTGTCTTTTCAATCTACTGAGACTTAATTTGTGGCTAACATATGGTCTAACCTGGAAAATGCCCTGTGTGCACTTGAGAAGAATGTGAGTGCTGTTGTCATCAAGTAGAGTGCTCTGTGATGTCTGTTAGATCTAGTTGCTCTGTGATGTTATTTAAGATCTCCATTTCCTTATCTTCTGCTTGTCCTATCTGCTCTTGAGAGTTAAGTATTAAAGTCTCCTGCTAATGTAAAGCTGTTTACTTCTCCCCATAATTCTGTCAGTTGTTGCTTCCTGTATTTTGCTTGTCTGTCATTAGTTATATAAATGTATATAATTGTTATATATTCTTGCTGTGTTGAAACTTTTATTAATACACAGTGTTCTTCATCTCTTTTAACCTATGTTGATTTAAAGTCTATTTTGTCTAATATTCCTATAGCCACTGTTGCTCTTTTTTGGTTACTATTTGATTAAATATCTTCTTCCATCCTTTCACTTTCAGTCTGTGTCTTTGGATTTAAAATAAGTCTCTTGCAGACAGCTTATAGTGTCATATCCTTTATGCCAATCTCTGCCTTTTGACTGTAGAGTTTAATCCATTTACTTATAAGGAGGGACTTACTTCTGTCATTTTGCTATTTTTTTTCTGTAGGCCCTACAGCTTTTTCGTCCCTAATTTCTTGCATTACTATCTTCCTTTGTGTTAAATTTTTTTACAATGAAACATTTAAATTTACTTCTCATTTCCTTTTGTATATATTCTGTAACTATTTTCTTTGTGGTGACCATGGGGATCACATTTGACATCCTAAAGTTATGACACAGCAATTTGAATTTATACCAGCTTAACTTCAGTGAAATGCACAAACTCTGCTCCTTTACAGCTCTGTCACTACCTCTTCTGGTGGTGGATGTCACAAAATTACATCATTTACATTGTGTGCCCCAAAAGCTAAACTAATAATTCTTTTGAATGCACTAGTCTTATAAATCATATGTAAAACAACATCTAGAGTTACAAGCCAAAGTTACAGTGACACTAGCTTTGGATAATAACTTTAAAAAATACATTAGTCTCTTAATGTGGAACAGGAAAAGTGAAATTATAAACCACCATTACAATAATAATAGCTTCTATAACTGCCTTTGTATTTAACTTTATAAAGATATTTATTTCTGTAAATGGCTTCAATTTACTGTCTAGTTTCCTTTCATTTCACCTTGCAGGATTCCTGTGAGTCTGTCTTGTAAGGCAATTCTAATTGTAATGAATTCCTTCAGCTTTTACTTATTTGGAAATGTCTTAATTTCTCTCTCTCTTTTGAAGGATAATTTTGCTGGATACAGGATCCGTGGTTGACAATGTCCCCCCCCTCCCACCTTTGAGCACTTTGAATATACTGAACCACTGTCTTCTGACCTCCAAAATTTCTGATGAAAAAATATGCTAATCCTTGTATTGAGGATCCCTCGCATGTGGTTGGCTGCTTCTCTTGTGCTGCTTCAAGACTATTGTTTTATCTTTGGCTTTTGAAAGTTTGATTATAATGTGTCCCAGTGTGAGTCTCTTTGAGTTCTTCTCATTTGGAGCATGTTGAGCTTCTTAGATATTTATATTCATGTCTTTCCTCAAATTTGGGAAGTTTTCAACATTATTTCTTCAGATATTCTCTCTGCCCCTTTCTTTTTCTCTTCTCCTAGAACTCTCACAACGTGTAAATGGCCTGTTTGATAGTGGCACACAGGTCACCTAGGCTATGTTCACTTTTCTTCAATCTTTTTTCTTTCTGTTCTTCACATTTGATAATTTCCACCATTCTACCTTCAAGTTTGCAGATTCTTTCCTCTGCCTACTCAAATATGCCTTTGAATTCCTCTAGTGAATTTGTCATTTTAATTACTGTACTTTTCAGCTCCAGAAGTTCTTTTTAACTCCTTTTTATGTCTTCTTTCTTTTTGTTGATAATGTCCATTGTGTTCATACATCATTTTTTTTACTTTTTCCACATCTTCCTGTAGTTCTTTGAACATCTTTATGACAATGATGGTTTTAATGCCTTTTCTAATAGATCTTCTATCAAATCTTTTCCAGGAACACTTTATTTATTTTTTTTACTTTTAATAAGGCTTACTTTCCTATTTCTTTGTATGCCTTGTGATCTTTTGTTGAAAGCTATGTGTTTGGGGTGCCTGGATGGCTCAGTCATTAAGCATCTGCCTTGGGCTCAGATCATGATCCCAGAGTACTGGGATCAAGCCCCACAAAGGGCTCCCTGCTTGGTGGGAAGCCCGCTTCTCCCTCTCCCACTCCCCCTGCTTGTGTTCCCTCTCTCACTGTGTCTATCTCTGTCAAATAAGTAAATAAAATATTAAAAAAAAAAAAAAAGAAAGCCAAACATTTGAATCTAATAATGTGGAACCTGGAAATCAGATTTTCCCCTTTCTCAAGGTTTCAATTATTGTTTTTGTTTATTGTTTTTTATTGTTGCAGACTGTCTGTGTTCCAAGGATCAGCCTGAGGTGCAAAGTTAAGATCTTCTCAGGTCTTTCCCAAGCCTGCACATTTCCCTGGGCATGAACATTCATTTTCTGATTTCCCACACATATACAGTTGCTTTTGAATGTCCTAATCTTCCTAATCTTTATTTATTTTATTGTTGTTGAGAGAGAGAGCATGAATAGGGTGTAAGGGGAAGTAGGGAGGAGAGCAAGGCAAGAGGGAGAGAGAGAATCTTAAGCAGGCTCCACACCCAGCATAGAGCCTGCTGTGGGGCTCTATCCCTGGACCCTGAGATCATGACCTAAGCCAAAATCAAGAGTCAGGCACTTAACTAACTGAGCCACCCAGGTGCCCCTGAATGTCGTAATTTTTAATGTCTATCTCCCAAATGGGGAAAAAGAGAAAAATGAAGGGGGAGGAAGGGCACTGGCCACTTAAAACCCCTAGAAATCATTTTAGCTTGAGGGGAGGGGAAATGCAACAATGGGGGAGTATAACAGTAATTGTCACCCTCCTGTTTGTCTACACCTCTGTGATCAGAAGCAGCAACCAGTAATTAGAGCACAGATCCCTGATATTGGAGGACAGGGTCTTTTTTGCCCACTCTGGGTCCAATAAGTTTCTAGCTGCTCTAGAAACATATACATAATTGCCTGCCATGGGGCTGAGTAACTGACTGAAATTAACCTCAATTTACCATCTGTATATTAGACAGATTCTGCCAGTATAATCGTTGCCTAGTGGGGAGACAATTTCTGGTGCCTCCTACTCCTCCAGCTTCCCAGAATACTTTCTACTTCCCAGCATTTGTTTACCTCCATGCTTCAACCTGGATATTTTCTTCTGGTCTTTTTTCAGCTCACTAATTCTCTTTTGAACTGTGTCAAATATCCATTTAAACTTATATACTGGGCTCTCAAGTTCAGCTGTATTTTTCAGTTCTAGAAACTCTATTTGATTTTTAAAATTCCAATGGTGAAATTCTCATCTGATGACAGATTACTTTGGTTATGTTAATTATTAATTTTTTTAAGTTTTTTTTAAAATATTTTTTATTTACTTATTTGACAGAGAGAGAGAGATCACAAGCAGGCAGAAAGGCAGGCGGGGGGCGGGGGGCGGGGAAGCAGGCTCCCTGCTGAGCAGAGAGCCCGACATGGGGCTCGATCCCAGGACCCTGAGATCACGACCTGAGCTGAAGGCAGAGGCTTTAACCCACTGAGCCACCCAGGCGCCCCAATTATTAATTTTTTAAATCCATGTTTGCTTTCTCTGATATCTGGACTACCTATTTCTGTTGTGTATTGTTTCTCTTGGTCTTGATTCTGAATATGTCTCTTTTTTTTAATGAATGAAATGTTAGACATTTTGTATGAAAATTCTAGTGACTCTGGATGTTATATTCCTTAACAGAGAATTTAGCCTATCTTTGAAAAGCAACAGAGATGCAAATCAGTTCAATTCAATCGGCACTGAACTCAATTTTGGTAAGACTCAGTCTATATCAATTTGTTTGCATTCTTAGGGTATAGTTTTCTAGATCTCCTAAGAGAGAGCCTGAAGTATTTCTTGTGGATTCTTCTCCTCAATATGCCATAAACTTCAATTTTTATCTTCCTGCTCCTTGTCAGGTTGCCAAAATCTCTGATCTAATTTTTATTCACTTTATGCTATGCCTCTTAGCCTTTTGCCTGGTTCAGCTTAACTACCTCGACAGGACAAATGTGTGAATATTGGTCTCATTTGTCTCAGCCTCCCTCTTTTATGAATCTCAGCAATCCCAAACTCAAATTTATCTTCCTTTAATATCATTCAATTGATAAAGCTCTGCTGGATTCTCCGCTTCTTAGCAGGTGCTTTCTGCTTCTTTTCCTTCTTTTCCTACACTTTCCTCCTTCTTTTCCTGCCGAAATGTGGCAGATAACCCAAGAATAAAGGGGAAATGAACAAAGTTTGGTTTGCCTCAAAAAACATTCTTCTCTGGAACATAATTATTTGAGTCCCAGTTGCCTTAGAAGCCCTCTGATATTTGGGGTGAGGAGGATCTAAATATTTCAGATTTTTCCAGCTGCTCTCAGTGGGAACATTTTTGGTCTGCTGCAAGCTACTGCATCGTAGGCCAGAGTGGAAACTATCACTTTGTGAACTATCATTGAGTATTTACTATTTGCCAGGCATTCTGAAGGATCCTTACCTACGTTATCTTACATTTTTTTCAGCAGTACTTTGAAATGCTGAAGCTCAGAAGGACTAAGTAACCCACCTGAAATTTTTAAGAGGTAGAACCAAGGAATTTACCTCCCTCAGCCTCTAAAGCTCTATTCTCTCTTGTGCTAGGCTCAAAGTGGGACATAATAGCCTGTCTGGTAAGGTTAAAGATTAATGGTCATTTGGTCCAAAACAACATAAAATTGGATATTTGAGATCCTGGATAATAATTTTTAATGGGGAAACTGAGACACTTGATAAATTAGAGATATCAATAAATCATACTCTTCAAATTTTGAAGGAAATAATTCAGACTTCTGGCTTAAAGGAGCAGAAGATACTCAAAAGAAAAAGAAAGAGGAAAGATTAAAAGGCGAGTGGTAAAAGGAAGTTTAAAAAAAAAAAAGCATGTTAGGAAAGATGGTTCCAGTGTTTTAAATGTGAAGCTGGACACCAAGTTCATAAAAAGTAAAGGTCTATATTGTATAAAAGAAGTGAATGATGACTTCAAGTGTTGAAGTTAATAGTTCATGAGCTGCAAAGTGTTGAAATAATATGTTATTTCAGGTTTAAAAAATTTTTTAAATGCATAAATCCCTTTATATCAATTCTTACTTCTTCTTCTATAATGATAAAAAAGCTAGGAAAGAACTGGTCTGATTTGCATTCATGCCTTTTATACTAAGTTCCTCACATACATGTTATGTCAGAGCAACCTTCTGAGGTGAGCAAGTAAAAAATGGCCCTGAAATGTCTTACCACTGTTTGCTGTGGAGCAGAATTTAAAATAAGGCAAATCTGGGTGGGTTTAAGATGGCAAAAAATAGACAAAAAAGGAGAATAATACATATGTATACCTAGGAAGTATAACTGGCCCATAGAAGATGTAGCCAGGCTCTTTGTTTACCTGTGAACTGGTCTTACAGGAAAAGGGGGAGAATTGGAAGAAGAGAAGAGCGAGCCCTGTTTGGAATTAGAGATTTGTGCAAGGACTCCGGAGAAGAAAGCAGGTGGAGCGGGCTTTTGGCTCCAGATTTATGAAAGCAGCAAGCCAAAGAAGGTTATCCAAAGTGGCACACCCACTGAGCAGGCTATAAATAAGCACTAAAGTCAGCTGAAGGCCTTATGGGTTTCAAATCAGCCAGACTCACCCAGGCCCAAAGCATTTTGTACCCATCCTTTAAGAGTCCACCCACTTTTGCTTGGCATAGAAGCCGCGCTCCAGGGCCCAAAAGTCGGGGAGCCTGCAGAGGCAGAAAGCCAGCCCAGGACCTCAGCTCAGATGTCTCCTGAAGGGCCAAGAATCTAGTGAGCGTGCAGGTTCTCTAATTCTCAGAGTCAGTGACACAAAAAACCACCGGGCTGTCGCTGTTCTGGCGCAGGAGTGAAGGGTCAGCCGTGATCTCCCCGCAGCTCTGTGTGCTGGGCTCGCCTAGAACCGTTCCCAGTTTTAAGCATCTTCATCACATGCATTTGCCTACCCTTAAAGGACTTTTCTAAAATGCGAAGATAGCAAGAATTTAGCTTCCTGTTTTTCTGTGGTGCACAGAGGAACCCTGAGCCTGGGCTATCTGATCCTAAAGGAAAGAGCAGAGGAAGGAAATTAACATTTGTTGAGTAAAGACTACGTAGGACATCTTTCTTTTGTCTTCTTAATCCTCCCAACAGCTTATTTGCCCCTTTGCGGTAGGTCTGAATTTTGCTGGTTGAGAAAGGCTTGAGTTCCTCAGAAGAAAGAAGGTGTAGTGCCTGCACATTTATATTTCCTCTGAGGCATTTGGCAAGGCATCTTGACTGGTTGTTATGTTTTATATAATGTGAACACACCATAATATCATAGCTATGCATGTCGCCTGTTCATTTGCTCCAGGATTACGTAACCTTCAGGACCAATTCAACCATCACTCACAGACTATTTAGTGACAGATTTGATGCCAGCCATGTAACACAGGCAGACGTTAGTGATAACCTGGATAAGCTGGAGCTGGTGTCAGAGAGGGAGGAATTTGGGGTAACTCCTAGGTTTCTTACTGGGGAAAGAGGAAGATCATGGAGAGATTAGGTGAGTTTGGTTTTGGACATATTGCATTTAAGGTTCCTTGATGAATGAATGAATGAATGTCAGTAAGAGCAGAGCTATTTTTTTTTTCTTTCAGGACTTACTATATGCTAAGCCCTGTGTTAAAGGGCTTGCGTACATTCTCATTTAATTCTCACAAATATATGTCGGTAGGGGCCATGATTAGCCCTGTTGCAAAGGTGAGTAAACTCGTAAAATGAGGCTTACAGAGGTAACTACCCTGCTCACTTTGCCCAATGTGACAGTCAGTAGGTGACAAAGCTTAAACTTTAGACACTAGACTCATTGACAAACAAGTGGTAGTTAACCCTTGAAAATCCGTGAGACCTCATAGTAACAACCTGTTGTTTAATGGAAAGGATGGGGAAGGATGGGAAAGATGAAAGACAGAAATGGAAAATAGCACAATATAAGAAGTGAGCTGCAGAAAGGAAATATCCTCTGAAGACCAAGAGGAAGTACTCAGAGCAAGAGAGGACACCAAGAGAAGAAATTTCAAAAAGAAAATGTTCAGTACTGTCAATAACAGCTGAGACATTTCGCAAAATAAGGTCTAAGAGTATTCATTGCATTTGCCAATGTGCAGATTACAGATGTCTTTAGCTAAAGCTGGCCCCGGGGGTGTATGCAAAGTTAGCGTCTGGTGCTCTGAGGAGCAGATAGCCCCTGTGAAACTGCACTGAGTCCCCACTGAATGCGTTGGACCTCCCAGCCTATAATAGGGTGGACTTGGTACCAGTGTACTGCTTGGAAATGTGTTTTAGTCCTACTTTATTTCATTCTTGCAAAATTTCAATATAATTCAATAGGGCTACTGGATGAAGGTGGGGGCCAGTGGAGAGCATTCACCGATGCACGGGAGTAATGTCCCTACAGTGCCACTCAGGATTACAAGGACCAGAATTGGAAGGGCGGGTTGGAGAGTTTCTTTCAAGGCTGGCATAGTCTCCTTCTCAGAAACACTATAATATGGCAGCCCTGCAGCATTTATCTTGCATTTCTCTCTTTCCCCCTGTTTCATCATTGATGAATATATATTAGATTGTCAACCATGAGCAGGAAAGCATTTCCACCCCCAAAGCGTATTATTTGCATGAGGGTGGTATTGTCTTGCTTATGTGTCATGGAACCTGTGACCTGTCACATGTGATTATCATGTCAGCTTTTTAACATGTCAGGGAGTGCAACTCCTGGTTTCCACCTCAGAGGGGAAGCTACTTAGAGTGGGGGACATTCTACTAGCCAGATGAGGCACAGTTCTGCCAGCTTCTCGTGCCAAGGAAACCCTGGACAGTAATCAATACCAAAGCTAACTATGAATAGGACCACCCAAGGGCACATGGCTGGAAACCAAACCTCCTTCCTACCTTGTTCTGATCTCTTGGCAAGTTGCCTTGCTCCCATCCACTTACTTGTGGAGGAATCCAGAAACAGGAGTTATTTTTAAAAAGGGGAAGGCAGGAAGAAGGGATGGAAAGGCACTCTCAGATGCTGGAAGGATCCTGAGGAAGAAGGTTCTGGTTAGTTATATCACCCAGAGCTTCAGATTTTTGATAAATACTCATCGATGGATGGAAGTCAAAGTGAAAGCCAAGGAAAGATCTACACATGTTCAGAGATTGTGAGTTAGAAATGCTCTCCTTCCAACTCTTCACAAAAGGAAATCACATGGGGAAAGCAAAGTAGTGATTAAGGAACTAAATAGGCCACAGCGTTCTCTGGGGCCTCCTAAGTTCCCAGGCCAGACCTGCTGCCTGCTTGCTGAGATGAGCATATGCTCCCAGCCACAGCTTCCCTTCTCCTGACATCTTTCTGCCAGATGGTCGTTCTTGAATTCTAGAGGTGCTTGGCCCTCCTGGTTCCTGCAACCTGAGCCAAAAGAACTTTGATCCACCAATTTCCCCCTCCTTCCACCCCTCTAGCCAGCAAGGCCTGGCGCCTGGACAGCAAGGAGCCGCCAGGCAGCCACCTTGGGCATTCTGAGAAGGCCTCTCCTGCCCTCTCTGTGCCCGAAGTAGAGCACAGGCCCTGGTTCTGAGTGTCCTGAGAGCCTTCACCGCCTGGCCAGCTAGCCCGCGCAAACCCATGCATTCCACCATTTATTGGGTGAACGGAGCTCTCCAGTCGGTCTTGAGTCTCCCTGTAGGGTTATTCCCATAGCTTTTAATTACAATCCAGCAAACCCAGAATCTCAGCAAATTACAGATGTTGTGTAAACATAAGCAGGGTGTGGATCCAACCCATTAGTAATTGTTAATAGAAAAAAAAAAAAGGAAAAGAAAAAAAAAACTTAAAAAAAAGTCTAAAAAAGCAACAACAACAAAAAAGCAATTCTTCAGGGCCTATACCTTGGATTTGCTTTCTTGGGGACCCTCCCAGAGGCTGCTTCCAGCCCACCCTGCCGCCCCGACTCCCCGCGGCGATTTTGGCTGCGTGCTGGGAGACTCTGGGACTTGGCCGCTGCGGCGGAGGCACTCGGGGTGCTTGCCTGCCACAGTGCCGACCGGCTCCGCGAGCCTTCCTTCCGCTCTCCCGCGGCCTCCGCGGGATTCCAGGAAAAAACCCTCCGGGTCGGCGAAAAGGAGCCCTGCCTCCTGCCTCCAGACCCTGTCCCAACGCTGGCGTCTCCCTGTCTCTGGACACCTTGTTAGCCTGACCCTGAATTCCAGTTTCTGGGCTTGGAAGACATCCTGCCTGCCCCTCCCTCCCCAAGGTCCTCAAAGGCCACCCCAATTTCTGGAGGAGGACTCCCAAGCTGGGCCCTGGAGAGCCGCGGCGGGGCAGCTGCCGGGCCAGGGCTGAGCTAGCGCCACAGTCGTCGGTATTTGAATTCTCAGTCCCAGAGACTGAGAATTTGGGGGAAGTGTGCATAGAAAAATTGATATAATATAGTTCATATACACACATATACATATTTGGCCGACAAATGTTAAGCAAATGTGTCTGATGTTTTTGTTGAAACCGTTCGCATCCTAGTTAGTATTGGTAGGACTGGTTGATATTAGTACACGGATGACAAGTGGATAATGTTAAGGGAGTGCCTGATCCCTCCCGAGAACACGGCAGAATGTAAGTGGAGACGTCTGACTGTATTAACGAGGAGGGCCCATCTCTGATCTCTCTTCCCTGTCGCTACCTCCTGGTCACTAACCAGACTGACTGAAGGCACTCCAGGGACAAGGCAACTTTCTCCCAAGGGCGATCTTACTCGACTGACAGATCGCTGGGTCTCCAGCCGTAGCAGCGCACGTCCTGGGGTGTCCGAAGCCCCTGGCCTCTTACCCAGACCTTTGTCACAAAGGGCAGTCCGGTCAGTGTCAGGGCAAAAAGAAAAGTTAAATTCAACTGTAAATGAGGGTTAGAAAAGCAGGGAGAGGCTAAGGCCTGGTCCAGGTCTCAGCAGTCTCCGGGAGATTGGAGGAGGCTGACCCGGCTGCGGAAACCCAGCGGCGCCTCGCTCCGCGTGCAGGGAAGGCAGGGCCCCTCGGCCCTTCCACCCCAGCTCATCCAGCGGGAGTCCTGGGGAAGACCTCTCTGTACGATTAAGTCGCGTCCATTCGAGCAAGCGGGTGGCACTGCCACGTGTGGCGGGCGCTGCGGTGTTGGAGATCCCCGCAGAAGCCATCCGCCGCAGCGCTCGCACTCGGTGCGGGCCCACCCGGGTGCGCGTCCGCCTCCCGGCAGCATCCCGCTAGCCCTGCCGCGCGGCTCGCACCCGCCCAGACGCGGACAGATGTTTACTGCTTAGAGCCCCGACCGCTGGGGAGACGGAGCGACGGGCGCGGCGCACCGCTCGGCGCTGGCGGGGCTTTGGGCTCCCTGTCGGGGATGCGAGCGGGCGGGGAGTGGGGCGAGGGCGAGGGGATGGAAATGGGGGGGAGTGGGTGGACTAATGATGAAAAAGTCTCCTCCATCCCGGCTCCTTAATTAAATGCATGGAAAGAACCGAGGCGAGCACATCTGGTTTCAATCTGCAGCCCTTTGATGGCATCAAATGTTCTTTTCCCAGATCAGGGCTGGGAGTTCTGGGCTAACTATGGCCGTTTGGAGCCCAGAAACCATTTACACACACTCGGACCCTTCTTTCTCTCCAGTCGAGCCTCTCGGCTATAGAAGGGGAAAAAAGGAAAAAAGTCTAGTAATCAAGCCAGAGGGAAAGTATGTATGTGTGTGTGCGTGTGTGTTTGAAGAACATAAAATGCCACAAATAAGCACTTAATATTTTACTTACTCGTCATATAGTAACTCATTTCTAATGAGACTATTAAAGCTGTTACCAAATTCCAACAGGTCATGAAAAAATCCCTCAGCACCTCTCTGTTCCTTGTCAAGTTAGGGCTCAGCAGAAGGACGGCAGAGCATTATCCCTAGACTTGGGGGTTCCTCTAACCCTCCCTGTCCTTCCTCCTACGCCCCCTCCCCCGCCCGCCCAGGCACCCGAGTAGGACCCTGAAGTGCTCAGGACCCTAGCCTGGCCACTGGCTCCAGGAGTGCCCCTGATTCCTGCGCATCTGGGCAACGCGACCCTCCAGGCTCAGCGTTGTCGCCTGGGGAAGCGACCTTGGCCGCACCGAAGAGGTTACGAAATTGGCCAGGGTGGGGGGAGGAGGGAGCAATTATGCTACACTCCTAAAGTCCTTTCCTCCAGCTAAATAAATATGTAAATTACCTAGTGCGCTGGCCCGGGATTTCTAGCGGCGGGAGAGACTCGAATCGATTCGGCGCCTTCTAGATCTCCCCTAACCTGCCTTTGGTTCGCGGAAGAAGCGTGGGAGAGCCTCCCAGTATTATCGCTCCTGTTATTTTATTACATTATTTAATAGGCTGTCTCTACGGAGCCAAACGTAGCCTTAATTTGCTTGCTCTCTCCTTCGTTCTCTCTCAGACACTCCCCTCACCCCCCAAAACTGTTAGAATTACAGGAAACGCTAAAGAAAAAAAAAAGTCAGAGAGGGAAGAAAATTTGATTGAGATAGTTGTGGATTTTTTCCAATAAGTTTCCCCGCAGCTGTTATCAAAACATGCAAATGAGTTTTTCCAACAGGATCTTTAACAAATCTGGGGGAGTTGATGCCCAAGCAAAATAATCAGCCCGTTTGAAGTGACTGTGGGTTTCAGTTTGTCTTTTCTCCCCGTGATACTATTGCAGGGGAATGATAATTAGACCTTTACTTTAAAAATCCAAAGGAGCTCTCTCGCTTTCTCTTCCCTCCCTTTTCGCTCCCTCCTCCCTCTCTCGCTCCCTCCCTCTCTCTTTCTCTCTGGCTCAGATGTTGGCAAAGGGGGTTTTCTTAATCAGACTGTTTTTTGGTCCGAAGGAAAGGAGGAAGAAGGAGATTGTGATGGAGAAAGGGGGTCTGTAAAACGTCAGGCACCGCACAAAGGCTTTGCCACGTAATTACAGGCTCCTATTAAGTCGAGATCTGCCCTCCCAGGGGTCTCCAATTTTCTTGTATTCCCTACAAAGCCTCCTCTGCATGCCAGTTTGTGCCTTTTGAAGTGCCAGAGAGCTTCTTGATCCAACTGAGAAGGAAAAAGGAGCTCAGCGAGAAGAGGGGGAGAGCGAGAAGGGAAAGGGGGGAAACCCACCACCACCCTCCTTCGGACTCTTGAAGCCCTTTTTTTTTCTTCTTACGAAAAGTAAAGTGAGAATCCTGCTCTCCAATACATCTGCAAGACATCACCCTCTCCTCCTGAAACTTTAGTCACTCCTGAGAATCCACAGGAGTGCAGAGAGGGGGAACACGTTTTCTTGAAGATGTTTTAAAGCTGGAACAAGCCTTCTTCTGTTGGTGCTTGAACTCTTGCCTGGGAATAACTTTTTTAACCTTGAAAAAAAAAAAAAACACTTTGATTCTTCTCTCCCACCCCTTCTTCTCTCTTCTTCTGTTTGCCTAACTCCCCCGCCCTGCCGGCCTCCCCTTTCCTTTCTCCCCCTTATTATTATTTTTAGTGTGTGCGTGTGGACGCTTTTGGAGAGCTGGAAGGAATTTTTTTTTCTCCTGACTTGAACATAGGGTGACTTTTTAATTTTATTTTTTGGTGTGGATTATCTCCTTGGACCGCGCCGGACTTGGCCTCAGGAAAGCAACCGAGGCTGTCGAAGGCTGTTGGTGCAGAACGCTCTGCTCTGCAGAAGGGGGTCCCCCGCCCTCTTTCCATTTTTTTTTTTTTGTCCTTCCCCTCCTTTTCTCTCTCTCTCTCTCTCCCTCTCTCTCGCTCGCTCTCTCCCTCTCTCTCTCTCTCTCTCTCTCTCTCTCTCTCCACTCCCCCCTCTCTCTTCCCCACTCGGCTCCTCTCCCCCCTCGCGCCCACAGCGTTTGGTGTTGATTCGAGCGGGAAGAGGGGGGTGGGTGGGATCGGAGGGGGAGACCATGACCTCCAGCTACGGGCACGTTCTGGAGCGGCAACCGGCGCTGGGCGGCCGCTTGGACAGCCCGGGCAACCTCGACACCCTGCAGGCGAAAAAGAACTTCTCCGTCAGTCACCTGCTAGACCTGGAGGAAGCCGGGGACATGGTGGCGGCGCAGGCGGACGAGAGCGTGGGCGAGGCTGGCCGAAGCCTTCTGGAGTCGCCGGGACTCACCAGCGGCAGCGACACCCCACAGCAGGACAGTGAGTGAGGGACGCATGCCCGCGGGAGTGTGTGTCCGGGACCGGGGGCCGGGGTCCCGGCTGGGCGCCTGGAGCCCTCCCGGACCACGGGGAGAAAGTCGGGGGCGAGGAGAGGTGGTTACAGTGGCCGGAGGAAGGGCCAGTCACAGACAGGGAGGAAAGGATGATGAAAGAAGGGATCTGCCGAGGGCGCCGCCAGGGCAGGCGCTACAGGGAGGCCCCGAGGCCCTGAGGTCGGGCTTGGGGACTCTGTCCGCGGAGGACTCTGGCTGAAACCGACTGGGTTGCCCCTCGGTCCCGGGCGAGCACCGCTGCCAGGTCTTCCTGCCCGCTGGGCAACCGGGCTGGCAGGAAAAGAGGGGTGTAAAGTCGGGGAGCCTGCCCTGTTTGTGAAGGCAGCCGATTAAAGATGCCGATTTGGGTCGCGAGGGCTTCTCCCGGGTCGCTAGTGTGGGTTCGGGGGCAGGCGGGGCGGAGAGGCGGAGGGCACCGCGCGCAGCAGCTAGACATGCTGGGTTCCCGCGGCACACTGCTCGCTGGCTCGGAAGGCCGGGGCGTGCGGGAGGGGCCGAACCTGAGCGCCCAGCCCCAGCCCGAGATCCGCTCTCTGTCCCCTGCTGTTGCGGCGCTCCACCTGCAGATGGGTTTGAGACCCCCCGGCAGAATCAAAGGCCTGTGCCCCGGGAAAACTCGGGCAAAGCAAAGGGAGTGCCCTTTGGGGTGAAACCCGAGCTCCCGCCCCGCTCCGTCCCGCACAAGAGAGATGCGCGGGGAAAGCGCGGGCTCCAGTGCAGAGCCTGGTGTCACATTCGACGAGCTCTCCCTATTGGCCCTAAGACCTCCAAAAAAGTCCACGCAGTCTCCCTTTCCCATCCTTCCCGACAGATAACGCGCCCCCGTGGAAATCTCGCCCGACGTTATTAACCGTGCCTTAAAAGGTGGCTGCAAGTGTATCCATACGTTCTGGAGTCTGTAACAGACCTGTCACCTGAATCATCTCAGGTGACATGGGACTTGGTATTTCCTCCTTGAGGAGTCTGAACTTGGCTGGAAGTTTTTTAAATGAGGCAAGTTCTTTTCCATTTCATTATTTGTAGACTGTTATTTCATCTTCAAATTTGGAACCCGTGGAAACAGGAGATCCCTCCGGCATGCCATCATTTAAAAAAAAAATTGCCAATATCAAGATCTCAGAAAATAGACAAAGCAAACAGGACCCAGAACCCGGGGAGCAAGGCCCTGGCAGAGCGGTGGGAACCCAGCATGCCTCGAGAAACAGGCAGCAAGGGGATCCCCTCTCCCCCGCAGGCCACCTGCCCCTTGCCCACTTTCCCAGGTCCAGGCCTAGAATCTCCTCAGGCTTTTTTTTTTTTTTTTTTTTAGCCAAAATCGAACTGTGGTCAGTCCACCGTAGGTATTCCCAGATGCAGAGGGCGATGGGGAATTTAGATTGAGGGTAATCTGGCCTGGCCTGTCCCTAGAGAAAGGCCGCCGCTCTGAGAAATGAAGACCTGGTGTCCCCAAGTCCCAGTAATGGCTGAGCACAGACACAGAAACTTCTCTGTGGGAGATTTTGGTGCTTAGAGGGGGTGGAGGAGAGAAGGGTTGTTCCTACTGTGAGCGTTGTCCACAGCATGAGTTAATTGTTTGCGTAGACACTTTGAACTCCAGGAAAATGCACTGCGGAAATAATGTGATCGTTTTTTAAACGTTGTACTAGGGAAAATTTAAATATGCAAAGCCTAGGGAGAATAGTGTTCCGAATCTCCAAGTGCCTATCACCCAGCTTCACTGATTTCTGCACCTTCTGCTGGTCGGGTTTCGCCATGGTTATTTATTAATCGCAACATTTATCACTGATCGGAGAACTGGAGGGTGGACCCACAACAAAAAACAGGGCCGTACAGAAACGACGGCGTAAAAGACCAAGGTGGGGCGGGAGAGACCAGCCAGTGTTGCTTTACCCTAAAACAAGCCGGGGGATGTGAAAAGCAGGCCCAAGGCCGGGGGCCCACGTCGGGCCGGCCCAGATGGGCTCGGGATACTGCAGGGCTGGAGGGGTGCTGACCGTTCCTGCCCTTTGGCTCCGAGGAGACGAGGAGACGCCTCGACAGGGGTGCGACAGGGGAGCTCAGGTCCGCGGTGGCCTTCTAGTGCAAATGGAAGGAAACTAAGCTGTGGAGGCCTGCTGGAAAGCACCCTCGAAGCTGAGGCAGAGGTGGCCGAGGTGGCAGGAGGCGGCCCAGGGTCGACTCCCCATGAGATCCAGGCCTGGCACAGCTAAGGTCGCGCTGTGCACGTGGCCGTGGTGCTCGAGGACACAAAAAGAGCAGCGGGCCAAGGTGGGGACCTCGTTCCCAGAGGGAAGGGAATAAACCTCCGGGTACCTGCCTGATGCTTTCTTGAGAGCCCACATCTCCGAGTTTTCAAGCAGTAAGGAGGCCTTGTGGGGAGTGGGCCCCGAAAGGAAATGGAGGTTAGGATACCAGCCAGGAAGAGGATGGTTAAGGAAGGACGGTCCACAGACACTTGGGGACAAAGTGACCGACACTTGAGTCCCTTTCTGAAAGTGGCAGGGAAACCGGATAGGCCTTGCTTTCTTGAGCTGGCTGGGGCCTATTCTAACAAATAGTTGTTGCTTTTAGAAGCAATGTTTCCTCAACCTCCTCACTCACCTCTGAGATGAGAATAGGAAGGTCTGGTAAGTGGGGTGATGGTGTCCAGGAGGACCCTCATCCTTAGTACTTGAGCCCCCCATCAGGGGTTACCGAGGGGGGCTGTCGTGAGCTACTTGAGTGAGGACGGGTGGGCCCTGCTAGGCTTCCAGTGTGCGGTAGACAGTGAGGCTCAGACTGTGAATCAGAGAGGAGAGGAGTTTTCAGTCTTTGGGACTAAGGTGAGGCTCGGAACCTGAAAGGGACAGGGAGCCACACCAACAATCAGGTGCCCCTTGCAGCCTTCTGGGAGTCTGCCCCAGAGGGGGAAACCATAATCTCCTTTGGAAGAGATGGGAAACACATTAAAAGGCATGGTTTGCTTCTCCAGCTCTATGGAAACATGTTCTTCCTAAATTCTCTTTTCAGCTGTAATTAATAAAACAGGTTCCATCCACACAAATACTGCAAATTTTCCAATTGCCACCTGGACTGACCTTAGCATGATCCAAAGCTAGAGCTTCTTGCTGATCTCCCCTCACTCCTCACCCCAATTCCGTTTCCCCCTTGGTTGATGCTCATTCCACTTTCCTCTCTGTAGAATGATCCCTTTTCCCTTTTACTGATTTTCCCAGCCCCGTAAATGTCTCAGACTTCTGGGTTCAGATGCCTTAAGTGTTTAAAAGAAACGGTTCTTTAACTGTTAGGAATCCAGTGGCTAATGGGGGAGTGCGGGGTGTGAAGGGGGTAGAACAGGGAAAGCCCGGGAGAGGAAAGAGGAACAGGTCATAAAAATAGGCAGACCTACTCCTAGGAGGACGGTGCATCCCGCTGTCATTTCTTAATCTGAACTTCTGCAAACTCTTAAAAAAAAAAAGAAAAAAGAAAGCTCCTGCCTTCCACGTTCCCAACCTCTAAATTAGTGAAACCAGATTGTCCTAATAAGACCTTTTGTTGGAAACACATGTAGTCATAAAAAGGTAGACGGAAAGTCAATTAGACACGCGTGCACACACGCACACACTCCCAAACCAGTGCTAAGTGTGCACCGGGGCGCAGCTGGGCCCCGAGCCTCGGCAGGATGCAAATGCAGAACAGCGGCGCGGGGAAATCGATTTGTCACAAAGGGAGAGGTGTAAACGTGGCGAGGCGCGACAGAATCTAAGGCCCACAGTCCTCCCATCACACTCCTGGGGCCCAGCTTCACAAACTCTCTCCCCCATCCCCCAGAGGTAAGCCCAGAGGAGCGGGAACATCTCTAGGGGGCTCCCTAGTTGGAATACACATCAGAATATCAATTTCCCTGGAGTGTCAGCATTTGTAACACCTAAGGCGCCAGGAATTTCTGTGACACCACTCTGGCCCCCGGAGTCGGTGCTGGCACTCTGAACTTGGGCCTCAGTTATCTTGATTCAAAGGGGAGCCAATGAACTATATCATTTTAAGGGTAGCCTGGCAGTTTTTTCTCTTTATAGGAGGCAGTGAAATCCAGGATCAAGGTAGGTCACTGAGTCCCCACAGAAGCTGTCAAGTTCAGAGAAGAGGTGGTAAATCTTGTTTATCTTACAGGCAGGAGCAGGGTGATAGATGGCCTCCTCTTAATATTTTGGGGAAAAAATGGACAATCTGGTGACGTCCACCCACCTTGGGTAGAAGGGCAGCTTGGAGTGTGAAGGTCAGGGGTCTGGGCCTGTATGGTCAACAGTACTCGCTGGGGCTCCAGATCACCCAACTCAAGAACGGTGAGCCCCTGCCTCCCCCGTTTATTTCTCGGATGGAGCCCTCTCCAAGATTCCGGAGCGCCTCTGCCTCTGTCGCACCTCAGGTGTCACGCAGCCCCGCATTTTGGCAAAGCAGATTTAAGGGTCCCCCACATGCTTAGGTCAGAACATAGGGGTGTCAGGAGGGCCGGCGTGGATCACACAGAGCCCTGCAGTGCCTTCCTCTTCCCAGGGGCGTCATTTTAGATTTTAGAGCAGGAGTGAATAAATCATCTCCAAACCAACAAGATGTCACACATACCCCTCCCCTGAGGAAAAAAAAAAACCCCAGCAACTTCAGAACCAAGGATACCTTCCTATTCCACTGGCTCTCCTCTGCTCTGATCTGAGTCTTGAAAAGTGCTCCCAGCCAGCAGCCACCACCGAGACCCTTTTCCCCTTTTAAATGGTTATCTGTAGATTTTCAACTAGAGGTCCATTTGATTTTTATTTTAAAAGGTGTATTTCTTTTACAATCCCTCTCCTATAATACCCTACTTACCTGCTCCCTCCTTCAGCAGGGCCCGCCGCCACCGACGCGGGCCAGTAGCTCCAGGAGAACCCCGCTCCTTCCCCTGGGGCACCAGGGGACTCGGGGACTGGGGTGTTGCAAATCTGTGTGCGCCCGCGTGTGCACGGCCGTCCCTGTGCGTCTCCTGTTCCTCGTGGGGCCAGCTTTCAACGGTTCTGAGAAAATCTGTTTATTTTTTGTTCTTTGAGAGATGGAGTTAGAAGAAGCCATAGGAAGTACTGTTTTGTTTTTTTTTTTTTTCAATCGGGGGAGCACTCTTTATTGAGGAGATAAGGCTTGCATTTTGCTTCTCTCTCTCTCTCTCTCTCTCTCTCTCTCTCAGGGGGTGGAAGAGTTTCTTGGGGAAGAACTCCACCCCAAAGAAAGAGTAAAACTTGGGTGTTCAGCATCCCCTATTCAAACCAATTCATAAGGTCAGTCAAGAGATTTCTTGGAATATTCCTCCAAGAGAGATTAGACATTTACAGGAAATACTCGGATAAGGGGCTAACTTCCTGTGTCCACTCGGTGTCCAAACATTTACAGAACTACCTGTGAGCCCACACCATTGTAATCTGATTAGGCACTCGGCTTTGAATTCTGTTTTAATTTGATGCAGGGCTCAGTACCCCTTTAACTCCCTTTTCAACAATAGGAAGAGGATGTCTATGTCAACAGCATTAATATTTATCCACAAGAATTTGCATTCTTGTAAATTCAAATCGCTTGATGAGCAGTCTAACAATACTCAAAAATTATCTCAAGTAGAAAAACAGTATCGACAAACTACCATAACCTCCTTTTATCTAAATGCTGTTTCTTATTAAATCAATAAATACGGAGATACATTGCGGAGACATCTGAGGAGAGACAGTCAGTGGTGTTTGGGGGTTAGCAGGCTTGTGTTCCACCTGTAGAAGTTTTTGAGTAAGATGTCTCCACTGTGGTCCGAATATTAGAAAATTGCTGGCGTGATTGTTTGTCTAATTTAGTGAGGCAACCTTACAAAAGTAGTTGTACAGAAAACTGTGAACTATTGATTTTAGGTTTCGACTTTTAAAAAAAAACAGTACATTTCACTTGTTCTGGAACCACTTATCTTGAAAAAATAGCTGGGAAGCCGAGTACAGGGGTGGTAGTCACTTTAAAGGCAACGTGGGGGAACAAAGGCACAAACAGTGGTTGGTGGAGGAAATTTTATGAAAGAAAATAAAGAAAACTTGTCAGAACAAATCAATTGCACATACAAGTGATTTCTCAGAAGAGTCCAAGGACAATCAGAATCTTAAGGATTCTGTTGCTCCTGCAAGTTTTCAGATATAGGAATAAAGTCATGACCAGAATTCAGTCCTCGGCTAATGGATGTCCCAGCCCCTGTGCCGCACGGCAGAATGAGAGAGCTCTAATTCCCAAGCACTTTGAGGCTTCTTTTTGCTGCAATTGATTTCCCCAGACTCAGCTTCAAATGAGGAATGAATTTGAAAAAAATGTGTATTAATTAGCATCCCCAAGATTCGCGTTATTAGAAAGAACAAGTACAGGTCCTCCCGTTCCTGTTCTGTTTGCTTGGAGCTATTTGCAAGCGATTGGAAATTTTCTTCACGGGCCGGGCCGACGAGGAGAGACTGTACCGAAACTTCTGTGCAGAAATAGAGCTCGCACTGGGCCTGAATAGCAGGCTCCCGTGGAATCTCACCATTTTTGGGGGGCGGAGGAGGGAGGGAGTCGGGAAGAGTTAATCCAGAAATTCAGTGAAGAATAAAATTATAACTTTTAAAACAGAACTCGACAGTAGCTTATATTTTAATGTCCTGTATCCCGGCTAGAACAAAGATGCAAACACCCCACCTCACCCCAGCCCTGGTCCTTCCAGATTCAATCGAGGGCCTTGAGGCGCAACTCTCTGCAGGGTGGAACGGACCCGGGAGCCTTGCCAGACGCGCCTCCGCAGCTTGCCCTCTCCTGCCGAAAGGGGGCGCGTTCCTCCCAGGCCTAGACGGGACCTACCCTGCCTTCAGAAAACCTTGGACTCTGGCAGGAGAGCGCCCCGCTCGAAGACTCCTCTACACAAGTAGCAAAAGATAGGAAATATCAATGTCATGAAGACACTCCAGGGAGTGCAATAATATATGCGAGACACGCAATTTAACAGAAACATGGAGATAGCTGGTGGGCGGTCTGCCTTTCCTGCTCAGGATTCTAGGGTGCGCAGGAACCGGGAGGGGCGCTCTCTCAGTACTCCCTAGTGGGACTAGGTCCTAGGTCAGTGGGTGCTAGGGATGGTGCCTGGGAAGGAGAGAGTTTGTCTCCGTGGAGGTGGGTGAGACTCCTCTGCATATAAACTCCTGGTGCTTAGAGAAAGGGGGTTAGGTTGGAGAGCTGGAGTGCTGGTGTGTTAGGAGCCGCTGCAGAGACACCCACCCTCATTGGACCCCAATCTTCACATAGGGCAGACACTGGCCATCCTAGAATTAGGCCCTGGGGTTAGAGGAACCCTCTTTCCCTCAAAGGAAGGGCAATAGTTACCCCAAGTCTTGTGTGTGTGTCCCCAGATCTAACTCCCGGCTTCCACTCCTCTTCCCTTTTTGGGCAAGAGTTTCAAGTGATTTACAGGAGATAGGAGGAAAATTCTTAACGCCCTAAATCTTGGGATTTTCTACTTCTGTTCCTACCACACCCTGAATTTGGAGGTCAACAAGGCAAGGCAACTTGGGGAGCAACAAACTGGCAGAATGAATCCTTTGTCTTCTTAGTAGAGATGGTGGTTAATACATACCTTCCAAGATAATCTGAGCTTGGGTGTTCACTAGTAACACAAGTGCCAGGCCAGAGCTGCAAGGGAAATTGCATTCCCACAAACATTTGTCTGAGAGTAAGAACATTCACCCCATTCACTTAATTTCTCATCATCAGTCATGTCATTATATTTTAGAGGACCTCACAGTGCTGGAAGGTGGTATAGTTATAAATAAGCATAAAAACAGATGGGCCCTCTCCCAGTACTCTAAATATATATGGGGAGGCCAAATCTTTTCAAAGAAGATTCAGATATACAACTTAAAGGCCAAGGGGCCCAACTCAATCAAAATTTGAGCCAGGATATGCTAACTTTAATCAGCTTGACTATGGGGCAAAGTGAAAGTCCTAGCCAGCACTTTGGATATATATAGACGACTCCATTTGTTCAAGTTTCTGTTGTATTTACCCACACAAATTCACCGTAGTGTGCAAAGGGCTTGAAAGATATGGCCTGGGCCTAGTGGGTGGTGGTGGAATCAGGGTCTAGCTTTCTGCCTTTGTCAACCATCCTTGTCTTCTTTGCATGCCCTGTGGCCCGACTGGCTGTCCCATGGAAGCCTCCTAAATGCTGTTTTCTAAAATCCTCAGAAAAGGAGAGAGCTGCTGAGCTCAATGATATATAACGTAACCAAGCATTTTCATGTATTTTTCCTCTCTGATAATTCATTTTATAATAGCCCACTTAGGAACTTCTTGGGAGTAGAGGTTTGGGGAGCTGGTTACTGCTCTGTTTCTTTTTAAGGTAATTCATGAATACATAAAAGTTGAAAGGTCCAATGGAAATAGGTATTGAATCTAATCCTTTATACCCGAGTATTGACATATAGCCATTCATCCAGAGTGGGAGATGACACTCAGGAATTATGTGCACTGTGACTTTCTTTCCATTCTCCACCAGGCCTACTTCCCTAAATCCGGGTCTGGATCACAGTAGTCCTCTAGCACTGCGATAGCTGCTGAACTGTCGCTCGGCTCAGCGAATGCTTCAGTGATAGAATCACCCCCACCCCCATCCCTAGTGGATCCCCTTTCGAATCCAAGCCAAAGCACTGGGCCCCTCCGCTCCCCCTCGAGTTGATACCATTTGCCTAGGAGCTTTCCTCCAGGCTCACCATTTCAGCAATACTCACCGTGTGCATACTGAAGACCCCCAGGTTACGGCTGCACGGCCCCCCTTGGAACTGCAGGTCCCTATGTGCGGCTACTGATTGAGCATGTGCATGTGAGCATGGCAGGAGCTCCCTTTCCCCAGTCTGATCCTCTTACAGCTTTGCCTGTTTTTCCGTATCACAGATCATTCCGTATCCTGGGGATGCAAAACTCAGAAATTTCAGACTCATCGGGACTCCTTCCTTTCTGCCTCTGTCCAGTCCACACCCAAATCTCAACAAGTTTACCTTCTAAAATCACCTGAATCCATCTCCTCTTAAAAACCTCTGATATCTTACCTGCATGGCCGTACCAGCCTCCTAACTAACTGGGTCTCCCTGAGTCCATGCTTGTCCTCCTGTCTGTAAGCGGTGCACAGGGTGGATATAATAGATCCTAAAGGAAAATTTGCTGAATGAGAAAAACACATGCCCATGCATTCTTTTACAAACACATTTTTAAAAAAATCATGGCTCTCTCCTTTAGAACTCACAATTGCTTTTTATTTTTTAAAGAATTTTTATTTAAATTTAATTTAATTAACATATACTATATTATTAGTTTAGGTAATTAGGTAGAATTTAATGGCTCATCAGTTGCATACAACACCCAATGCTCATTTCATCAAGTTCCCTCATTAATGCCCATCACCCAGTTACCCCTTCCCCCACCCACTCACCTGCCCTCCGGCAATAGTTTGTTCCCTATCGTTAAAACTCTCATGATTTACCTCCCTCTCTGTTTTCATCTTATTTTATTACACATCAGGACCAAATTATTTGCCTTGTTTGGTGTTTTTCTTTCTTTTTTTTTTTTTTTTTGTAATTGCCTTTTTTAGTCTGTATTTCCATTCATGTCCCAGCAACCTACTCATTCACCCAGAGACCAGAACTGTTCCCTTACTTCTCCCTAGTATGCTAGTTAGGCTAGAACATTTGCCCATGTCCTCTAGTCCTCTTTCTGCTGCTCTGACTTCTCATAGGAAATGTCCTTGCTCTGTACCTCTTTTTCACAAACCCACGCATGCCACCTTTCAAGGTTCTGCTCTTTGTGACACATTTCTTAACTGCTTCATTTTAGACCAAGCAAACCCCTTCCCTCGACGCTTTACTGTAGAAATAATCAGTGCTTTTACAAGTATGGCTTAATTATTTTCTAAATATGTTATGGTTGTTAATATACCCTGAGGATTTTCTTAAGATTAGAGATATTGGGGGGGTGGGTAGGGGAGAGGCATGTTCCCGCTACATATAGTAAAGCTGCAGTATGCAAATTAAGTAGATCCTCTTCTTTTTTTTTTTTTTTTATATTGTGGTTCTGCTATTTTTGCAATTTCTAGCTGTGAGTAATTTTTTAAAAATATAAACGTAATGCCAAAGTGCAATACATGCTCATTTTAGAAAATGTATTATTTTACATTAAAAAGTTTAAATGGGAAAGTAAAGTCACCCATATTTCACCACCCTGAAATAGATGCAGTTTGTAGTTTGGTGTTAAAATATTTCCTTTTAATTTTTTACATAATTTTTATATTAACCTTCTCCATTACCGATTTTTCTTAAATCCACAGAGGAACTTTTCATCCCCTTTTCAAAGATTGCATTTCACCACGAATTAAGAAAATACACAAACGTGTAACCCACTTGCTCTCATCAGAAAAATCAAACAAACACAAACAACAAACAAGGACTCCCCAAGGACTGTGGGGGCTGTGATGTCACGGCCATTTCCCAGAGTTCTCGGGTTCCAGTGAGTCCACTCCCAGAAGTAAAGACCTTCAGAATAAACAGCTTCTTTTTCTTTTCTGCTTGTTCTAGCTGGGAACCTTCCCTAGACATGAGCACATGTCTCCTTTTGAAATTGGAAAAGCCTGTATAATACTTAAAGGACATTCCGGGACCACAGTTGGAGAGCTACTGCTCAAAAAGTTAGTTTTTACATGGTTTAGTAAGGAAGAGCTCCCTAAAACCATTGAGGAGAGAAATGTCTTAAGGGACTGTATATTTTGTGTTATTGCAGATCTCTGGATCCTGACTTTTCATTTTATAAGTTTTTTCTCTTTTTTTGATGTTTTAAAACTCATGCAGTGCTTTTGTAAAAAAGGAGGAGGAAAATGACATTTATTTCTCTATACCTTGTAGAATCATGATCAGGTAGATTACTGACAGCACACAGTAGTATATTTTGGTAGGAGAAGCACTTCTAAAAATAAAAATATATAATGCATTTACCCATATATGAAAGTCTACAGTGCCACAGCCCTTATTTAAAGTGATAATCGCAGAGAAAATATAAATTGTTATTATGAAGTATATTCAAAAATCGTTCCCAGGCAAGTTGATGTTAAAATATTTGCCTGATGAACGCAAATATTTTCCCCAGGGAAAGTATTATCTAGTGATGTAAAATTGTGTAGAACAAAATTTTTTAAATTATGAATTAGATGTATCTTAGAAATCAATCTCTCTCTCATGGGAAAGGGGGAACAGAGAGAGTAATCATGATTTTCAAGGATTAAAAAACCACACTTGTCCAATAAAAGTTTCTGCAGTCCCCTGCATTGCCTGTTTCTGAGGGAAGAAAGAAGGAGAGCCACCCAGAGAGTTCTTTGCCTATAACCAGATGTGCTGTTCAGCAGCTCTACTCAAGTTTGAGGGAAGACCACAGATGAATCCTCAACACATTTAAGAAATAAAATGTAATTTACTTCATTAATCATGAAACTGAAATCTGCAGTTTTGCTACCCATATTTCAAAGGCCGAATCCCTTCTGACAAGAGAAACAGAGCATAATATCACTGCAGACTTGACTGTTACGAGTCAGTTCTTAGTTTCCTTCAGGGAAGTAGACTTTTCTGGGTGTGATCATTTTTACTCAGAATATATGGAGAGCACTATTTAAATTTATGCTTTTCTCCTCCCCCTTTACCTCAACATTCTCTTTCCTCAGGGTGGTAAGAATATCTTTTTTCTGCTCTGTTTTGGATTTTTTTGGTTTGGAGGATCAGGGCTACCTTGAACAGCCAGGAAATTCCAGCTGTATCTGGGTAGGCCCTAAAGTCAATCATTTTAACTGACTTACTATATATACTCAGACTGCTGGAGGATTTAATTCTTTTTCCTGATTACTTGTATAAATTAATCCCTTACTTTGTCCTAAAGAGTTAATAACATTAATAATATGAGTAATAAAGTGACATAAAATATGAAACCGCTTCACAAACTCCGAGAACATATACCAACGCTATTATGTTTTATAAAACCAATTCTAAGAAATAGCTAGGGTAGCATAATTATTTTCACTTTACAGAGAAGAAAACTGGCTCGGAGAGTTTTAGGGAGCTACTGTTAAGTGACTCAAGTATTTCCTTCCTGATCCTGTTTTATTTATTTTTTTTTCATTTTATCCCATCATCGTTGATGTCAACCAAATTCTTGTGGATGCGTTATAGTCTAGCGAAATTAGGAATTGCTGAATTAGGAATAGGGAGACCAGCACGCCACTTCACAACACATTACCATGCTGCACAATCTCTTTTATTTCCTTTGGCCCATAGTCTTTGTTATAAAGGGGACACATAACTGCTGAACCTGTCTTCCTCGTGGGAACACAGCAGGCCCGTGCAAAAATACTTGAGGAATAAAGGGCCAAATTTATTATTATACCATAGGAATCAAGTGGAGACTCTATTAAATTATGTTATCAAGCAAAAATTTAAAGGTAAGAATGTGTTTCAATACATGTATCCCCAGCCATCAAAAGGCAAGAATCTTTCATTTAGACTTAAGAGCATCGGGGGGTTTCAAAGCGTTTTACTTTGTATTTAATGAATTCTGTGCTGAGTTATGTTTCTACAATTTACTTACTGGTTGACTTTAGATAACTCTCTGGGTCTTGATTTCCTCACCTAAAAACCTGGCACATTAATAGCTATTACAAGGGTTTGTTGCTTGGAATAATGAGATAATGTGAACAAAGACTCCAGCGCCCTACTTCCGGTCCTACTGAAGGCATGCAAGTAGATGTTTGTTCTTTTCCTCCTCCAACCTCCATAACATCTCTGACAAATGTCACTTACTCCAGGCTCGGAGATATATGCAATGTTGGAGGCCATTTTAATGTCACTAAAACTAGGAATATTCCCATACTCCGAAAGCCATGCGCTTAAAGCATGTCACTTACCAAGTGACTTAGTAGACAGATGTTTTTAATCTACAGTCAGGAACTGATGCCTTATGATTTCTAGTGACGTGCATAAGTCACACCATGAGTGCCTGGCAGAGCTGGGAGTCTAGCTCAGAAGTTCCCTACTGTGGCCCCCTCCTTCAGGCCACCCTTCTCCTCATTAGCACGAACCAGTAATCTGAATCTTCTTAAACTCTGAGATGGTACCAACCTTTCGTATTTCCACTTGCTTCATCCATCACCGCGGATGCGTAATAACTGAAGAAGACAAATACCTTCCTCCAATTTCGACACGAATTTAACGGAGAATATATGACATAGGCTTGGGACCTTAGGTGTCAAGAGTTCTTATCCCAGACCTGCCACAGCCACTACATTTCCCAGAAACCAACCATGTTGAATTTTCTCTGTAGTGTAATATCTCTGACCTAGCACCGTCTTACCACTCCTCTGAGACTTCTTCGGGGTTTAATTTTTTAGACATGAATAATTCTCGCCATGCTAACTGTGATCATACACAAAGTTCCCATTCTTGGGCCAACGGGTTTCCTAACCCATTGAAGAAGATAAATATTCTGTTCCCCAGTTTGACATGTGACCTGCTTTCATATGTATTGCTTTGAAATCTGATAAACCTAGAAGACATACAGACTGCATTTCTATGTCATCAAGCATCCGAGATTCTTTATTTTGTTGCCAAGCAATTGACAATTCAATCTCCTTGGCATTCTTTAGTAACAGATGAGCATCACCTGTGGTACACGTGGAGAAAATGGGTCACTGTGGGAGAGGCAGTTGGACAAGTTCGTTGCACGACTTCTGTGCTGGTCTAGAAAAGCAGTTTACCATATGCTTTCTGCAAAGAGAGGCAAAACATCTAAGCATGCTCAGTGGGTATTAGCTGGAGATTAGGAACACTGATCTGTCAGCAATACCAGTTCTGACACATGGAAAAGGATGTATGTGTTTGCTAAAAATGCTGGGTGCGATTTCCAGGATTATGTAGTCTGACTGCGAGAGCTGGATCGCTGTTCTCCTTTAGAGAGCTTGGAATCTTTCCCCCCTTTGGTCCTTGTTTACTTCATTTCCTCCTTCTCTGTGTCTCCTATGTGTGGTTCATGTCTAATGATTTAGAGGCAAGAGATAAGGAGAAAGAACAGGTCATCCGATTCTCTCCCTACCGTGCTTACAGTCAAATCTTGTAGATCTTAAAGTGCGATGCCTGGGTTTGTCTTCATCAGAATGAACTGAAATGTCCTGAAATGCGGATTCCGGGACCCCATCCATACCCAGCGAATCAGAATCCCCCAAACACGTGCATTTTTGCCCCAGATGGTTTTCATATACTGTCAAGTCTAGATATAGATATAAACCATGTTCTTTCATAGTGATTGGCATCGAATGACGTATTTTTGCATGCCATCCACTGTGTCCTGTGTGGTCCACTATTATTAAACTCTCCCCTTATGAGCATGGGTTTTATCTCTTCAACCAGGTATATAAAGTTTTGAGGACAAAGGCACCTAAAGGTATTTTGTACTTCAGAGCAGTGATGGTGCTTTTCATATTGTAAATGACTTAATAAGCAGTTACTGAGTAAAGAATGCATGAAGCATTCACTAGGTGCTGGGCACTGTTTTAAGTGCTTCACATGGGGAAAAAAAAAGAGGAAAAAACATTTAAGGTGATTACTGAAGGTCGTAAAAATCCTAACTATGACTAATTTTAGGTGATTGTTATCTTAGCTCTTATTCTGGAAGAGAAAAAATGTGCCAAAGAGAGGGCAGTCTATCACACGGCTATTATTATTTGCAATTTAACTTCAGTTTTAAGTATGTTTTCAGATGAAAAGTATGCCACTTTTAGGAAGTTATAGTTCAGTATTTTGTATCTCTCTCTCTCTCTCTCTCTCTCTTTTTTTTTTACAAAGCCCTTCCTGTCTAATGGCTGATAAAACACAGTTTTTCTATTGATGCAATTTTGCTTACTTTTTTAAAAAAGATTTTATTTATTTATTTGACAGAGAGAGACACAGCAAGAGAGGGAGCACGAGCAGGGGACTGGGAGAGGGAGAACAGGCTTCCTGCCCCAAGCGAGGAGCCCCATGTGGGACTTGATCCCAGGACTCTGGGATCATGACCTGAGCTGAAGGCAAACTCTTAATGACTGAGCCGCCCAGGAGTCCCTGCTTACTTATTTTATACACAGTTTGAAAAGACCAATTATTATTTTTTTTTACCAGAACATAGAATTTTATTAAAAACCATTCAATGAGTAGGATGGAGCTCAGTGTTTTCTAAAGAAAATCCCAAAACATGAGTTTCTAAGTTCTGCAAAACTTGATTGGATTCATACTACAGAGGGAAAACGTTGTTGGATGTCACATGGTAACTGAATAGACTATTCATCATCATGCGGGAGGCGCCCCCCGAGGGCCTGCAGAAACCCTTGGGGTGGAATTTTCAGATGGATAAGGTCCTGAATTGCCAAGTGGAAGCCAAGTCCAGACTCCACCTTGGGTTGCATTAGTTATAGACCAGCGGCTCTCAAACTTTAGCACACATCAGAATCACCTAGAGGGTTGTAAAAACACAGATTCCTGGCCTCCACTCTAAGAATTTTAATTCAGGAGCTTTCGGGTGGGGGCACTAAGTTTTCATTTACTGTCTTTTTCAGATACGGGCTGTGAGAAGGTTTTATTCAAAATTTCAGCATAACTTTTCCAACTTTGCCATGTTTAAAGACAAATTTATCCCATTAGTGGGGTGTACTCGGCTTGGCACATACTCAAGTTACGTCTGAAATATCTTCTTTTAAGGTATGCTCCAAGGCTTTTGTCCTAAATGGATTTTCTATTAAATATTAAGCTTTCCCCCCTCCTAAAGAAGTATATGCAATTCATAGACTGTTGTCCAAAGAGTGTGTGCCAGGGGAGGGGGAAGGATAGAAATAGCCTCTTAAATGACAGACTCATTTAACTCATTAAACATCATTTGGAAAAGCAGGGTTAGTGGACTTTAGAAAGCTCAGAGGAAGAGAACAAGAATGGAGGGCCCTTGCAGAGATGAGAAGGGCCAAAAACCAAGGGGATAGGCTTTTCTGGAGCTGTGTCTGCAGCAGAGACCACTGCTGAGGAATAGGCCTCGAAGCCCATCTGGGATCCTTTGGTGATATGAACTTTGCTCTGGTGGTTTATGACATCACTGGAACCCCCTTGGTGGAATTACGACTTGATAATTCACAGCTAGCTGTTGTTTATTTTATATTTAATCATTTGTGGAGCACACTGGCAGCATACCCAGGGGAACTGTGTGGTTATGCTCCTGCAAATCTTGTTGTTGCATAATTAAGTACGTCAGAAGTAATTCACCAAGTGTCATAACATCCCATATTTCAGACTTGCAGATGCTGGCCTTGGTTGTGATTGTCCTGAAAGTTATCCCATCTGACTCACCTTCTCGATGAGTTTTCCTTTTGGGGGAACGGTTACCAAAGACAGCTGGGCTTCTGGGTTTAAATGCAGTTTTCTGAGTAGTAAGCACAATGCTTCCATAGAAAGACAAACCCCAATGCGATATTGACTTCCATAATGTAACTGTAAGATGCGGTTTTATTTCTATTATCCCATAAGGATATAAGATGAATCAATCAAATAACAAAGAAGGTTTCTGGGTTAGCCTAGGGAATGGAGATTAGTCCCTATATTTCTTTGTGTTTGGCCCTTGGCTGCTCAGAAATGACCCCACTTATCTTAGTGCCTTTGAGACTTTCAGAGGGAGAAGGGAGAAAGGGAAGGAAATTAAAATTTCCTCCATCTTTCCAAAAGGAAAGAAATTAAGATGTATTGAGCACCCAACATGACCAGGTCATCTGCTGGGTGATTTATACTAATTACATTGTTTAAATTCTCACAGTAATGTTGAGCGGTAGATATTGTCACCCTCCAATTTACAAATAAGGTTTTGGGACTCCAAGGAGGCTTAGCAAGCTGCCTGAAGCTTCAACGTCAGTCTTGATGAAACCAGCATTTGTCTTGATGCCTCTGGAACTCCGTATTCCATGACCCTCCCATTTACCTTCCAGTGGCAAGAAAATTGGAAGGAGACGGTTGAGCTGAATGGCTCTTCTGCAGCATTTATTCAGTGAGACACAGAACTCCAGTAAATGTAGTCTTGCAAAGAAAACGCCCTGATGGCACTGGATAGTTCAGTGACAGTTGAGCGACAAAATGGCAGTTAATTACAGGGCTCGGTGGACTCCAATGAAAGAATGCGTTGGAAGATAGTGTTAGAGAAGAATCTAGGTGAGCCAGAGAGCTTTCCTGAGGGTGGAGAATTGATTTTGATCAAGGTTCTGACCTTGAACATGCCAACAAGGCCCTCTAAGCTATACTCTTATGAGACAGGAAGAAGAGCAATGTATTTTTGACAAGTCTGTTGAAAATTAAATCAGGATATGTGGCCTTCCTTACCTTACCTTCCTCACATTACCTCAAGGTACAAAGCTTCTCAATTGCATCAGTTCTAGTACCGATGAGAATACTGAGGGAAAAAAAAGATCCCAAGTTTCTGCTTAAATTCCCTCCCTCTATGGGAATGAGTTGTGTTTGTTTTTTAAGGTAAAAATTGGATTTTATTTGAAAGGTTCAGACAGTCTGATTTGGTTGTTTGGGGCTGGAAATTCATTTTCCAGATGCAATGTTCTAAGGGGTGATTAGGTTCCCCGGAAGCCTCCGAAAGGCTGGTAAATGTATGAGACAGGCGAACTATAGTGACAATGGAGGCAGCTGGAGTGTCGCTTCTGGGAGGAAGTGGCTTACTGGCTCAATGGTAAGGAGGAAGGGGATGTCTTGGCCTCTTTATTGGTGTAGGACCAGTGCTGGGCAAAATTGAGAACTAGATTAATTTAATCTCTGGGCAGTCTTCTGCAACACCCACCCCTGGGCTCCAGGGTCTGAATTGGGTGTTCCTCCTGTGTGCTCTCATGTCACACCACATGGTTCCTTTAAGAATGCCACTGAGGTCCAGGTGCCTGTCATCCTACTCATCCCTCTTCTCTATTCTCCCAATCGGGAGGGATAAACACATAGAGCGATAGATGAGTGGGAAATAAGGGGCTGAACTGTCATCATCTGGGCAAACAGGCAGTAAGCCCTGGGCACTCCAAGGCCCCATCTTCTGGGATTTGCAGAACAAACTCCCACTCTACTCTTTCTTTTTCTCGCTCACTTTCTCATACATCCAGCAAATTTGTATTGAGTACTCGCTGTGCGTGCATTACTATTCTAGGTGCTGGGGATTCGACAGTGAAAAACACCACTTGCTTCTTCTCATCAACCTTACTTTGTCCTGAGAAAGAAAGGCAATAAATAAGTAAATAAGCAACTAGATAAATAATGCAATTATAAATAGTGATAAGTCCTATAAAGAAAATGAACCAGGCTTATTTGAGCAGGGATAGGAATGAAACGAACGCGCTGTGTGGAGATCAGAGTAGAGACTATCAGAGCATTTTACCTACTAGGTAAAATCGGGCTGCAGAAGAGAACACGTGCGAAGGCCAGTAGGCATGAACAAACCTGGGACATCTGAGGAACAGAATGAAGGACAGTGTGGCTGGAGGATAGCAAGTGATGGGAGCTGGTAGATGACGTCAGAGAGCCATGCAGGCTCTCTGCCTGGTGAGGTGTCAGGTGATAGGGACCTTGTAGGTCACAGTGAGTTGGGCTTCCAGCCTAAGAATGATGGCAGTGGGCGGCCGTGGGAGAGATTTAAACTGGGGAGTTTTGTGATCTGACTTACATAGTGAAAAGAACAATGTGCCATATTGAGAATGTATGTAGATTGGAAAAGGAAGGGGATATGGTTTTATTGCAGTGGGCCAGGTGAGGGATTACGGTGGGCCAGGTGAGGGATTACGGTGTTCCGATGAGTCTCATGGGTGAGGTGGCGGGCACGCATGTGGGCTCGCTAGAGGGGCCCAGGAGGCTGATGAGTCGGCTCGCTTTGTACAGCAACAGGCCTTGCCTGGCGGACTCACCCAGGGCACTTACTTTTCTTAGCCTCATCTTCTCTGTGTTTCTGTGCCCAGGTTTTCTCTCAACCTTGCCAGTCTTTCCATGGTGGGCTCCCTGGAAGCAGTTGACAAAGGAGAGGGAGTGGTTGGGTGCAGCGGGGTGTGAAATGGGAGCAATTTTTTTCTTGAGTTTGTTATTTGAAAAGTCAGAGCCTGTAATTCAGGTACTGCCTATAATTTTCCCAGAAAGGAAGGGTTCTGTTTTAAGTTCTGCAAAAGCAGCCTCTTTGTAATTTAGCAAAACATCAGAAGGCAGCATTGCTAACAACTACAATCCAGAGATGTGAAGGCTTGTGTAGCTGAAATGCCTCAAGAAGTGATTTGTATTTCCTGGGTCAGAGTTCCTCCCCTCTAGTGCGTCTGCATCAGTGCCGCCAAAGGTCAGAAATCTGTCAGGTCTTTTCTCCCAACAGTGGACTGGTAATCACAGTTCCCAAGAGCTGCCATCAGAGCATGTTACCTACCACCTGTCAGGCAGCTAACAAATATTTATTGTGTTCAGCACGGCGCCAAGCACTCCGGAGGATGCTAAGGAAGCCGAGGGCACGAGCTCTCGCCAAGAGAGCCAGTCATCCCATTGGTGAGGTGAATCTAACGCTGACTCACCCGTGGCTCACCTCAGTGTAATTTTAACATGTCTGGTCCTGAAATCATCAATCCTGCAAACTGCTCCTCCTCTTTCCCCTGTTATCCAACAATACCTCAAGCCTTGGGGCAGGGGGAGTAGAACCAGCTCCCAAGTCTCAACAGCAACGCCACCCCCTTCCTGTCTCTTGTTCTGTGTGCCTCTGTCTCAGGGCAGACATTTTGTATCATGGGGGCTGGGTGAGATCTTTCCTCATCGTTCCTTAGGGATGGAACTTTCTCTGACCCGGAGGAGGAATTTCAGACCTGTAAGAAACCACTAGTTGGAAAACTGTCAGGAGAAATTTTGAACAGATCCATCTTGCTCTTAAAAGAGGATTCTGAACCCCAAAGAGTTGAAGCATTTTGCAGCTTGTCGCACCCTGAGAGCTGAGCACTGCCTTCTGGCTCATCTTCCCGAGCGTTCTGTCTGCCAACGCTTCTCATGCGATTTCAAATAATTTGGCAAACGACAAGTTATAGTCAGCATAAACTTATAATTATGCAATTGATTAAGCAGACCAT
Organism: Procyon lotor; assembly: GCA_028646535.1. Lineage (NCBI taxonomy): Eukaryota > Metazoa > Chordata > Mammalia > Carnivora > Procyonidae > Procyon > Procyon lotor. Next base: position 46,179,576 of record CM053618.1, read on the forward strand.
GAAGAAAAGTTCAGTTTTTGGGCAGAAAAACTGGTCTTCACATAAACTGAACCTTGGAATAAGATGACAGGCCCCCGACTTCCACACTAGAACTCAGAGGCAATCGTTTTCTTAATTTCTTCACACAGGGAATTGAATCAATATTTTTCCCGAGGCTGAAATATTGGCTTTACAACAAGGTGTATTTGAGGTTTTATTACACTTAACTCTTCTGAGCTTCCACTAATGTCTTCATAATGTTCTGGGAAAAAAAAAAAAGCAGAGAAAATTGACTCAGGTTAGACCGGTTTATACTGGATATGGCTGAAACCACCGGCCTTGGACACCTCCCGATACCAGGGACACGGACAGTGCAAGGTGGGGAAAGCTGTGGCCCAGGAAGGCCGGTCGGAGTCGGCTCTGGTGTGTGAAGTGCTGTCAAAGGGTGATTCAGGTCTGGACCAGCAGCTGAGCAGGGAACAACTCAGCAGCCCTCAAAAGCCTGACTCCCAGCCAGGGGGTTTATGAAGGCAATCTGCAAGACACATTTAGAGGGAAGATGATTTGGGAATTACAGTACTTTCTCTCAGACTAGGAAGTTTAAAAGATATTTGTTTCAATAGATGAGGAATAAAGAATTTGGAATCAGAAAATCTAGATTTCAGGTCTGCCTTTATTTCTGCCCATGTGCAATGGCCTCCGTGACGTGCCTATAAGAAGGAATGATAGGGTCTGCTTATTTGTGATTGTCGTAGAGTCTTGGGGGTGCAGCATGGAAGGAAGGATGTGTGGTCCCAAATCTGCTCAATACTACTGTAAATCTCTAGTCTAACCAGTGAGTAATACGTTGCCAGGGATTCAGAGGGTGGATTTTTCACACCTAGCAGGGACACATGTGGAAACATTTCATGGAAGATGAGGCATTTGAACAGGACTTTAGTGTACTAGAAATTTTTTTTTTTTTACAAGTCAGAGCATTGTGAGTTAGGAACAATACAAACACTAAGCAAGCACATTTGAAATGGATGCGTACCTGCTGAATCCCACAAGAACCGCTCCAAGCAGCAGGGCAAGGCCTGTGCGTTTCCTCGCCAGTAGCTGACATTGCTTCACCCCGTCATAGTTAAAAATATCGACTCCTCGCCTCCAAGCTGTCAATCTGGCACCTTCCACCGGCATTAAACACATTTAAAAATGATTTGAAACAACATTACATTTTTAAAAAAACCAAAAAGCTAGTAGATTTCTAGTCAAGGGCACAAAAAACAAGTTGCTGTTTGTGTCCCCGAGATTTTTTTAAACACATCATCTGCTGAGTGGAGGAGGATGGCAGCTCGGCAAACAGGCTGGGCTTGGAGGACCAAGAGCCTAAGAGGGTGGAAGTGGGCAGCTCCGCGTTTCATATCCCAGCTTTCCTTGCAAAGGACCTGTGGTGGCCTTGGAGAGGAGGGAAACAGAAGGGGAAGGAAGAGAAGTGGAGAATTTCTCATTCACAGAAGCCCATGGTTTTCGGCAAGGTCAAAAGCCTGAGAGTTCGGTGGTGCGGTGGGGAGCAGGACTAAGGAAAATGTGATTTGCCAAGGTCAGCGATTTCTGGCACTCATTCAAATTCTAGCCTTAGGGGGGTAGCCGTCTGATGAGACCGGAGGAAGAGGTGGCATGAATAGATGACATTTAACATCCGTAGGAGACAGGCGGCTGCAACAGCTTGCGTACTCAATTCCTTAGGAGGCATTTCCAGAACAAACAGAGTCACCTCTTAATTGCCTGCATATGGATTTCCCACTTGGTGGCTTCTTTTTAAAATCTGCCCTGGACGTTTCTAAGGCCTACACTTCATTCTCCGGGAGACTACACTTTAAGAATTCAAGGTCGTCTGGAAACTCAACCTAGGTGAACCGTGGAACGGTATACCTTCTAGGTAAATGAAAGCAATAATTTTCCAAGCATAAATATAGGCTTTTGCACTGCCTTTTGTTTTGGGGAGCGGAACAAGCATTCATCAGATACCTTGTAAATGGTTATGCCTTGCTTCTTTCCATTAGTTAGAATAATCAACAATTGATTGACCACTTCCCCATCTCCACCCCAAATCCAAGTCGTTTAAGTTCTCCTGCTAATGACGGCCTGCTTTAAGAGTAGCACAAAATTAAACAGAAAGCATGATTTCTATGATATTAAGGGCCTTTTAAAAAAGGGTCACCTTGACTATTTGGGGATTGTGTTTCTGTTTTTGTTTTTACGACTCGGAATATCGAGTGAGGAACAATATCAACACTGAACAAGGAGCTTTCAAACCCCATATGCGGAAGCTGGTTCTTAACCAATGAGAAATTTTTGGCATGGAGCATTTGCAGTCCACCCAAGTCCTAATTGGTGAACAACTCCATTGGACATATTGACACTACACAGGGACTCTTGGTCTACAAACTTCCCTCTGCAGAGTCTTACAAAATTTCTTGGGATGCTCAGCAGTACCCCCATGACTTTGGTGAATTCTTTCTGTCCTTTTCTGGTCTAAGCTAACCGAGTTTTGCTCTGAGGGAGCGGCGGGACCCGCGGGGCAAAGAACATGGGCTCCGTGGAGCAGCTCATTTCCCTCACCTACTTGTTCTGCACAGTTTCTCTGGAGCTTCAGCTTTCTTTTCTCTGAAACGAGGATCCCAATACATGCTTGTCGTGAGCATAATGTATTGAATGTGGTTAGCCCTGTGCTTGGCATGAGCAAATACCGAATGGAAGTTGTTTTATAATAAGTATTTGGTTCTTATTTTACAAGAGCAGACACTGTGGAGTCCTTTATCACTCGGCCATAAAAACTGTGTGGATATTTCCTTGAAATATTCGTAAACATCTGGAAACAATTTAGTCTGAGGACACTTTGGGTAACTAAAGGGACTCATTCTTAAAATGAATATATAGTCTCAGGAGACTCTGGGGTCAAAGAGCAAGTGACCAAATACTTTTACTCAGCCCAGAAAGTTTTGTGGTGAGAGAAAGGGGGAAAGAGAAAAGGTCAGAGAGAAATAGATTTTGCTTAAAGCTAAGTATCAAGAATATTTTGAGTGGGAAGCAACTCGGTGTTTACTATATCATCTCAAAGTCAAAGCATCTGGGCTATACCTCCGTGTATTTGCTGAGTGACTTCGAAGTCGTTTGTCACACCTCTCTAAAAATTTGTATTATTATTATTTTACCTATCAAACAAGAGATCTTGGGAGATAAAACCTAGAACTCCCTACTAACTTTGAACCAAGAAAGCAGTAGCAAATAACTTGAGAAAAGAGTAACACTCAAGGTACAATGTGGGTCAGGAATATGTAATGTTACATAGTGTTAAAAGATATCTCTGGAAATGGCCTATACTTGTGGCAAAATTAAGGTGCTGATTTTTTTCCCTATTTTTCCTAAAAATTGCTTTTATTTAACTAATTCATTTGAAAAAGCAATTAGATTTTTAAAGTTGATCTTAACAATAACATCAAGTCAGGTATGTTACAAGGATTCCAACTTTTAGCCCAGATTTATGCTCAGGGTTATCTAGTCTTTAAAAATTTATTTACTCAGTTAAGTTTTATTTTAAAAAATCTAGGTACCCTTATTTATTTAGCCAAGTAACAATGTTAAATAAACTCCCTACCATTTTCTGTGTATATTCTTTTAGAAAAGAAGGGGCATCAGAGCACCAACATAACAAAATGATTGTAATCTCTAAAACAAAGGGGTGCATTTAACTTAAGAAGAAACTCACCATGTCGTTCTTGGCCCCCCAACCCATTTTATTTTGGAATCTTGAAAACTTTGTTCTGAGAATTGTTGACTGGGAATCTCTGGGTTTTGCCTCCTATACTTCACTATATAACTGCTGATTTCACTAGTGAAACTCATTTGATGATTTTGTGATGACTCAAGTTCAGGTAAAATTTATATTATTCTTTAATTATACATCTTTTGGTTCCTAGTTTCATGACAATCAGATTATCATCACTGTACATTAACACATCCAACGGCAGAGTTAAAACCAGATAAAAGATAATCTGAGCTAAAAGTAGACATTTGGGACATGAATTGTTGATTTGAGGTTGTACTGAATCTATCAGGATATCTTTTTTCCTAGTCCACTCATCCCCAATCTCATAGTCCCCAGTTTCTTAGGGGCAGTAAAGGAAACTTTTACTAAATTTAGTATTTCAAGTCACCTAATTATACATTTGTACTCTCTACAAACAACAACAACAACAAAACTTTAAGATTTTTTTATTGCATCAATTTGAATTTAGAATGACTCTGTGGATCCCCGTACAGTTCTTAGAACATAGTAGGGGCTCATCAAAGAGCTAAATGAATGCAGGAATGAATGGTGATATTCTCGGCTGTCACAAGCTATAAATTGTACCTTGGACAGACAATTTTAAATATACTTAATGCAAATGACAAAATATAGTTTACTTGGTAGAAGAAGTTGCAAAACATGGAATCTACGGGAAGAAGGTGGTCCATGGAGCTGAAAAGATGGAGAGCATTTATATTTTTTGGTGAAGATATGAGTGGAAATAAGACTGTACTTTGAGAGAGGTTTGGGCACTTAATCATGTTTATGACCAGAAGTCTATGCAGAGTGGGACGTGGGGGGTTTTATTGTTGTTGTTTTGTTTTTGTTTTTGTTTTTGTTTTTAACTTTCAGTAATGGTTCCAGGGTCCTGATATTTATTAGCTTAAAAAACCCATTTTCATTTCTTGGGTATTTTTCTTGCTTTAGGACACCAGGTGGCGATATGGGGTGAAGTGTGGGGCACTTAAGGCACTGAGATAGGATCTTGTCCTGTGAAAGGGGAAGCCAGCCTGTGGATGGAGATCTGGAGAGCGGATTGATCAGCATGTGTTTGAGAGACAGATAAATAGATCAAAAAGGGAAACGTTTTTAAAGATTTGGTTACCTTTTGGCTGAAAGAAGAGAAGGTTGACATTCATCATCTGTAGGAAACCCTTGTCTCATGAGTTTCCGGACAATATTCCACTTAGAAAATTCAGGAGCTACCAGAAAGTCTCTAGCCCCTGCTAGCCAGTTTTGCTTTGTTTTGCTCTGTTTTTAGTGTTTTGTTATATATAAGATGCTCCCTCCTCTCTTCCCCTCCGTTCATTCAGCTGCAGAGTACCTAAAATGTTCCATGCACAACACTAGAAATATTGGGTCATATAAGGTCTGGTCCCTGACCCCTGTGAGCTCATAGTTTAAAAGAAGCAGACATGTGAATCCTAAATCATCAGTATGTTTTGGGTTCTAAAATGGAATCAGGATCAGAGCAGGATAAAGAAGGATTGCAAAGAATGGAGTTGTCATCCAGTGACATGAAGGAAACACTTCATGGAAGATAGGAACTTTGAGCTGGATAGTGAAAGACAAATTTACATGTCTGTCATTTAGAACAGATCAGGGGAGTGAGATTATTGTAATGTCAATTGGGCCACCATAAGCAGTTCAAGCGTATATGAGAAAAAGTTGGTTGGGTCTTAGCATTTGTTCATAACCATACTCCAGGGGCGCCTGGGTGGCTCAGTCGGTTAAGCATCTGTCTTTAGCTCTGGTCATGATCCCAGGATTGTGGGATCGAATCTAATCCCTGCTTAGTCAGGAGCCTGCTTCTCCCTCTCTTGGCCTCTCCCCCTGCTCATGCTCTCTCTCTCTCTCTGGCATGCCCTCGTTCTCTTTCTCTCTCTCTCAAATAAATAAATAAAATCATTTAAAAAAGAATCATACTCAACAGCACAATCAGTAGTTACTATCAGGAGACTAATTTTTGAATTTGAAAATGGGGGAGAACATGTTTGGCAAAACTTGACTTCCCCACAATCCCTCACTTTTGAGAATTCGTGGGATGAGAGGGATTATAAGATAAACTGAGCTTTAGATATTCAAATGCTTCCATGGGTCAGGATGGATATACAGGGGCTACTTAGATTAGGTGGCAGAGGGGTCTTAGAAGTGTGATTCCAGAAGAATACAGATAAAATTTAGAAATTTAGATGACAGCTAGATAATAAAATTTAGGAAACAGATGGAAATTTCAGAAAATCGAAGAGCCTAGAGAGAGAAGAGTAAGTTGACTGGAGGGGGTTAGGGCTGTTGGCCTCAGGACAAAGGACTGCAAGAAACTGGTCAGAGGCAGTCCTTAGAAAAGGCTTAACTGCAGGGGGGTTTTGTAGGCAGACAAAATGAGGCTAGTGAAGATAATGGGATAAAAAGGCGTTTGCCGATAAAATTGGGGGATAGATAATAGCACAGATCTGGGTTTGTGCTGCCTGTGGAGAAAGCCGGGGAGGCTTTCAAGTGAGAGATGAGATTTAGTCACTCACCTCTCTTTGTTCAGAGCCAATCCACACCTGGGAACTTGTTCAAAAAGTGTTTGTTGAATGAAGAGTGAAATAGATGGGTTGGGTGCCAGCCCCACAAGCAAAGATTGGGGCAAAATGTTTATCAGCCAAACTTGGGGTGAAACATAAAGTACTGTCTTTTCGTGACTGCTGATGGATTTAATCAGGTCAAACATATAAACAGTGAGAAACAACTTGTTTTTATCGAGTGGTCCCTCAAATGGATTCTGAACATCCCTGAGAAGAAATTTCCTTTCCCCCTTCCTCCCTTTCTCCTTTCCTTCCTTCCCTCCTTTTTTCCTTCCTTCCTTCCTCTCATCTTGCCTCTCTTCATGATTTTGTTTTTATTTCAGGTACACTGAGTTATATTTTCTTCAGCCTCCTTTTTTCCTCCTTCTCTCCCTTTCTTTTTCCCTCTCCTTTCTTCTATTCCAGCTTCACCCCTCCTTTTCTTCTTTCCCCTTCTTCCTTCTCTCTCCCCCTCCCTCTCCCTCTTGTCCCTTCCCTGTTCTTGTGTGAATGACAAGTATAGTATTGAAAATAAATAAAGTAAAGGAGCATGGTCCCAAGGGTTTAATGTAAAGTGGGAAAACTTTAACCCTTGTGCCCTGGGTGGTTCACAGAATTCCAGCAGCAGATTTCAGGGGACTATGGGACCTTCTGTTGAGGGGGGTGGAGCACACTGCCTTATTATAACACTTAAGCCTGCCTTATTGCAACATTTATTCAAGAAATATTTAATGTACAACTACGTGTACATGGCACTAGGTGAAGCACTCTGAGGAGTACAAAGTTCTTTGTTCTTCGGGAAACTTAAGACTTGGTTTATGGGTCTAGAATCTGGACTATAGATTAGATATATAAACAAATACATCCAATATCAAGTGGAAAGGGATACTATGAGAGAGGAACAGATTATAGGGTACGGTAGTTACTTTTATCTTGGCAATTCAGAATTGGAGTGAGATCTATTCAGAAAACACATCTCCAGGAAATACATTTCTATACATTTCCAGGAAAGAATATGTATTTATATTAACAATTGTCCCTGATCAGAAAGTCCTTCCAATGATTGACATTAATCCTATGGGTTAAGAACTAATTTCTTATTTTTCCATAGTTTTAACACTTTTGATTAAATTATTATTTGAAGGGTTTAACTCAAGAGAAGAGCCTTAACAGTTTCAATAAGTGAAGCTTAGTAAATGCATTGGAACATCCTTCCTTGGTTCACTGTTGAACTGTATATTAGAATGTGGCTAACTCTCTAGAATGTAATTAAAGTAACCTTTAATAATCAAGTAAACCTTGATTATAACCTTGTATTATAATGAGCATTATAACCTTAGAGTATTATTAAGTTGTTGTATTACATGTATTTGATGAAAAACTAAAACTTTTTTATTTCAGACTACTAGTATTCTCTTATTATTATTTAATAGTCAGGTTTGTCCTAGATGAAGAATCATTTTTTTCAAGATAAGAAATGATAGTCCACAGCAAGTAATGGAGATTGAAATGGATCCAATAGAGAATCTTTGTGGGAATAAGTGAAAGAAACGCCTAACTCATGCTCCTTCCCTCCTTCTCTCTCTTTCTCTCTCTCTCTCTCACACACACACACACACACACACACACACACACACACACCCCTACCTCTCTTACATTTTTCTGCATCTGGGGCTTTTGAAATTTTTACATCATCAAGAAGGCTTACCTTCTGCAGAAAGCCCTTGACCCTGAGGTACCTTGGGAAATTTTAGGAGCTGGTCTAATCCTATATATATTCCAGGCAAAATTTGACAGCCTTATTGCTTTTCATCATTAAGTGATCCTGGAACTTTTCCTAAATAGTCGGGCACATTAACACAGGCATCTTGATTTGGTTCCAACCCAACCTTCAATTTATTCCACTTTGGCTAGTCACAGCATTCTTCCCACTCCTCCTGTGACCTGAGCCATTCCAGGAGACCGATGTGTGTGTTGTTAATGTATGGAGAGTTCTCAGGAGACAGAAGCTACAGAAAAGCCAAATACCATGGTTTTGTTATTATTACTAATCACAGGGCCCTGCCTCAGAGGAATGAAGGTGAGAAGAGATGAATTAGCATTGATAAATGACTTGCAAAATAGAATATGCTGTAGAAAGGTTCTAAATATTACTATAAAGAGTGGAGACAGCATGCAAATGTGATTAAGGAGGTGGGGTCAGAGGGCAAATGCTGGAATATGGGTGCACTTAGGGTCAGTGTGACCGAATTCTGCAATGATGTAATTTCCTGCACATACCAATCTCAGAAGCAGGCTTTCAGGAAACAGGATATTTGATATGGCAGTTCTGCCTTACTTCGGAAGGGACCAGGAAAGAATAACAGTTGACTTTCTTGCTGGACTGCCATCCCCTCCATCCCCCCTCCCCCAAACCCACTAAACTCAACAATTACCATCATAAATAATTTGAAAAGTTGTGTTGCCGGGTAACACTGGCTCAGCCAGACTCTTAAAAGAAGAACTTTTAGGAATAAGAAGTTCGATGAAATGGATAGAATGATGGAGGGCGGGTAAGAGGGTTGCTGGGTCCATTTGTTACTTGCAACTTCTTGGAAACTGAATTAAGTTGAAAAACTCAGATCTTGAATTGGACTAAATTTCAAGATGAGACAAGGGATCAAGGAAAGTATATTCTCTTAGAAATTTGATCTTACTGAAGGTGAGATACAATAGCAAAGCAAGGCTTCTACGTAGTATGAAACTCAGGGGCGCTTTTGCTTGCAAAGTAAAATGGCTGGGAGCAATAATTCCATCTTATTTACAAATATGTGGTTCCTAATTTTCATGTTTTCTGCTTGTGAGAAGTGAGAAGAGTGTCATTTACCACACGGAGATTCCATGCAGCAAATAGTTTGGTTTTTTTTAAAGATTTTATTTATTTATTTGTCAGAGAGAGGGAGAGCCGAGCAAGCACGGGGAGTGGCAGGCAGAGGGAGAAGCAGGCTCCCAGCTGAGCAAGAATGTGGGACTGCATCCCAGATTCTGGGGATAATGACCTGAGTGATAGGCAGATGCTTAACTGACTGAGCCACCCAGGCGCCCTCAAGTACAATTTTAGTTTTCTAAAGCACTTTGCAGTTTTCTTGGAGGAAGGGTAGTACCACGGGACTTTATTCCATAAACTTTGGTTTCCATGTGCAGATGGGTCCAAAATCCCAATTTCAGTACCACGAAGTTTCCATTTCTCACTTGGGTTTGTTATGGTACAGGTCAACACATGAAACGCAGGAGGAAGATTTAAAATGGATTTAGGAACGTAGAGTGACTTAAGAGAATCTTTGAATTCAAAACTGAAAGAGTTTATAAGTTGCTGAAACAAATCTACTGTGGGACCTGGGATTCCTTGTCTGGTATTCCTGGCAGGCAGAATGCACACTTGCCCCAAGATCTTCACAGATAGAGCGTACCTCATCCCACAGGAGGGGGTGCAAATCATTTTTATAAAGTTTATAGGAAAATCTTGTGTATGTATATGCTTGTGTGCGCATATAATACATATGACCCTGTAAGAGGCCTATTTTTTTATGTAACTGCATTTTCTCTTTCAAAAGCTAGTCACAGGGGCTAAGAAGGGTGAGCACGCTGATGGGGAAAATAAGAGAATTGGAAATAGTACTTAAAATCTGGGGAACGGGCTCATAGTATTTACCAGTGTTTTAAGAAAACATATTTACATTTTTAGAAACAAGCACATCTTTTTATTGATTCGGGAACGTCTACTATTTCACGATGAAAGCAGATTATAAATAAAACTTAACTGACTTTCTTTTTTCCTTTTCCTGTAGTAACCAAGTGCTTCGGCCTCTGGGGTCTAATGAATAACAGCTGTGCTGCAAGGGTTTCTATAGATAAAAATTAAAGTAGGGTTAACATCTAAGGATTTTGTTGTTGTTGGAGAAACAACGGGTATAGGGATTAAAAGGCAGCTAAAGGCATCAGTTTTTCTAATTTGTCCTTCAGGCTGTTCATGCAATAAATTAGGAAACTGGCAGAGCCTGAGAATCCGTTGAGTTGGGAGAGAGGCTGAGGCGCTCTGAACTGGCAGGCTGTCGCCAGACCCTGCAGTAGAAGGGTCTGGTTCACCCACAGGGGTGTCTCTGGAGACCTGGATCTTACAAGATAGTTGATATGACAATGGCTAAATTCACTAACTGCACTCGATGGACTGGCAGAGCTGAGAGGGGGTCCCAGAGGGTGTCCTTCCAAACCTCTGCCTTGTAGAACGAAGAAATGGAGGTGACCGGCACAGGATCAGTGAACTAGTTGCACTGGGACCGGAAGGGGAGCTAGCTCCTGTTCAAAGCCCGACCTGTTCCACCGACGGCTTCCCGGAGCGCCATTATGGTTGTCGCCACTCAGAATGAGATGCTGTATCACTATTACACACGTCTGCGTCCAATCACTTGCCCCCAACCTCTCCCTTCTTTTAGCAAAACCTTTACGGAACATATTTGATGCTCGTGTCGTCTGTCTGTCCATATACAGATGGTGGAGGGGATGAGTGTCCTTGGGTGGAAAGGTCACTCTTTCATCCTAGGAATGTGGACACGCGTGGGAGTCTCAGCCACAGCTGGATAGAGGGGAATGTTTCCTTTCTCTGAGTCAGGACGGAGTCAGGAAGCTGCCAGTTGTGCCTGAGTTCTCTTCACTTGGACACATCAGCTCCCAACCAATGATCGCTTCTGTTAGTTCACATCACCTCACACTCGTGTCTTCGGTCAACAAGAAATCCATCAAACACACACACAAACCAAACAAGAAATCCATCAGAGGTATGAACTTGCATCTTCCCATCCCCTCACCCCCAACTACCCTGACCTCATCTTCACTTTTCGCTCCTCTTTCTGGATACACTCTCTTTCGCTCTGTTCTCTGGGACTGTGGCTGAAACCACAGTTGAACCCAACACAGGCTTAGACCAACAGGATGATTTTTCTGGAACCTTCTAGAGGTGCAGTGTGGGGAAATAAAACGTAGACATGCTGTCCTCTAGACCCAAGCCTGAAAGGCTTTGGCCCTCTAATACGCTCCATCGGCAGCGGTATGCATGTCCAAAACCCAGTGCGAAAGACAGAGAAGATCAACAGCTCACACCTGGGCCGGTCACTCACTCACGGTACAAGGTAGGCAGGAGCAGAGGAGAGAGTGACACATGAAAAGTCCCAGGGCCATATGGCAGTAAGACAAGTCTGGCATGCATGTCCGTGGCTATTTAGGAGCTCACTGGGTGTTAGGCCCGTAATGCAGGCATGGTGGTAAATGCATCATTAGCCATGACCGACAGTGACACGTCTGTATTAGAGAAAAAGAGGCGACCTTGAATCTCAATATCCTATTTTAAGCCATTGGTTGCCTGTCCCCTAGCACGCCATTCTCAGGGGGAATGAACCGCGGTATTCCTCGTTATGAAAAGATAACACGAGGGGCAGCTGGCAGTCCAGAAGGGATGTGGTTAAAGTCTGTCAAGCCATTTGAAATTCTTTGTAAGTAGAAATACTTCCCCCAATGACTCTTACGAATCCAATTTTCCAGTTTAAAAAGGGCAAAGAACACATTTTGCCATTTGTGCTAGAGATCACTGTCTTTATTTACATGCAAATTACTTTAAAAGCTAGGAAAACCTATAAAATTTTAAAAGTCCCACACCAGGGGGCTTAAACTAAGAGTCTTTGTCAAATAAAATGAATTCTCCAAGATCTGCTCTGAGCTACTTTCTTTGCATCTAAGCACAGCCTCTCTCTGAGGAAGGAAACAGTAAAGTTCTCACAGAGAGAGAAAACTTTTACCACTCAGTAAAAATCCCTGGGCTTCCCCGGTATGAAAGTTTTAATTTAGCTCAGCCCACTCCTCCACGAGTTAATTTAGAGCACCAATAAAAGGAGATTATTTTTGGACTGAGAATCTGCCTGGCACATTCTTTGAACCTAATAGAGCTAAATAAAGCCATCCAAACTCCTGTGATTTTTAAAGGTGGTCACCCACAAGTGATAGGCCTGTGATCATTTTTACGCACGTAGCAGACCAAATGTGGAGGAACATGGTCTGACCTGGAGACATTAGGAGCTTCGTATATGAATAGACCCACTTCTTAAACACACATTAACTGGAAAAGGTACAGAATGTGAACGTCACACACACACTGGGCAAATCCACGGGGCAAATCACTGAATCTCTTAGACCATTGGGTACTTTATTATAAAATGGGAACAGTTGTCTCCCACAAAGGGTTATCATATTGGATATAAACAAGTTTACACATTCACATTCACCTTACAAGTACAATATTTAATTTCGATTTTTTTTCCTCGCCTGTAACTTTTCTATTTTTGTGTCCACTTTTTTCCTATTTCTTTGTCTCTCATAGTAAATTTAAGGCAAGATCACCATAGATAATGAGAGTAGGCTATAGAAAAGACCATAAGGGGAAAATATCCATTATTGCATTGCTCTAAGGTGAACACTTTTAACATTTTGATTTATTTTCTTGTGGTCTTTTTTTTTTTGCTAAATATTATTTTATATAGTTAAGAATATAACATATGTGTAACTTATATTCATGTATTTGGACCCTTGTATATACACAGGCATATTCACAGGTGTTCTTTCATATCATTAAAAAGTTTTTATAAATGTAACTTTCATACTGCATGTTCCCCCCTCCTCATCTCTAGAAACATGGCCAACATCATCATTTGTTGAACGCTCTGTATCAAACTGTATATAAGTAGTTTACATATGTTATTTTATTTCTTTCTCATGAAATATTGATGTTTGTATACAGAGGCAAATGTAGCCAATAGAGACGGAATATGGAAGAGAATAATAATAATAGTAATCCATAAACTTCTGGGAGAAACTCCAGGACTACTTAAACTAATTTAAGTGGCAGCAAGGTAACTTGTAACACTGTAACAGTAACTTGGTAATGCCCTCCTACTTTGGAAAGTTAAAGCCAAAGAAGGATGTATACATGTGTTGTTTTTTTTTTTAAGAAATTATTTTTTTTTTAAGATTTTATTTATTCATTTGACAGAGAGAGAGAGACATCACAAGTAGGCAGAGAGGCAGGCAGAGAGAGAGGGAAGCAGGCTCCCCGCCAAGCAGAGAGCCCGATGCGGGGCTTGATCCCAGGATCCTGAGAGCATGACCTGAGCTGAAGGCAGAGGCCTAACCCACTGAGCCACCCAGGCGCCCCCTATCCGTGTGTTTCTTAAGAAGGATCTCTTGCCCCTTAGGGGCTCCTGGGTGGCTTAGTTGGTTAAGCAGCTGACTCTTGATTTTGGCTCTGCACTGAGTCTGCTTGAGATTCTCTCTCTCTTTCTCCCTCTGCCCCTTACCCCACTCTCACTCTCTCTCTCTTTCTCTCTCTCCCTAAAACAAATAAATAAAATCTTTAAAAAAGAGAGAAGGAGAGAAAGAGAGAGAGAGAGAAAGATCTCTTGCCACTTATATAAGCACTTGAGAATAATTTTTTTTTAATTTTAAAGTCTGGAGAACAAAGCATCTTTTTGTTTTTCTGTTCCTAGGGGATGAAATCATTTAAAGATGGGTTGATGCCTCAGTGAAATGCAGAAAGCCTTCTTCCAAGAATACATAGGCACCATTCAGTGCTTGGGAGGGGGGGTCTTAGCCTCATAGTAGAGGCCTTTTGCTTATTAAAATCCACTATTTTTCTGACCATTGAGCCTCTAAATGAAGCAGCTGAGAGGAATAACACCATATTATTTCTTTAGCTTTCAAAACTCCATCTTGCAATTTCCATTTTTATCAACAGAACACATTCAGAGCAGAACTGGAGCGAAGTCACTGTTGACTTGATGCGGCCAAAGATTCTTAAGCACTGACTTCCACAACTCTCACAGTTTCTGGGGAAAGCTTGCTGGTGGGAGAGTTAACCTGCACCAGGAAGCAAGGTGGGTGAGGAAGGGTGGGAGGCGGGTGTCCCGGGAGAAGGGGCTCCTGGCCGTTAAAGTTCTAATCCTCCCTCCGGAGAGGCCCGCTGGCCCCCAAGATTGTTGTTCTCCCGTGTGCGGTGTTGATGGTCTGTAATCTTTTGTCAGAGTAATTGACGGTGAAGTCTGCACTTTTGCAGCTAATGATAAATAGGGCTTTTAAAGGTTGTAATTTCTTGTTTAACCAATGCCAGTTGCAAATACTTTGTGCCGAGGAATAATTCCTCTCTGCCAAATAAAATACAGTGGAAGTCTGTGGCGTGTTTTCCAGCGTATTGTTAGTCACAGCTTGCCTGACAGAGCACTTTCTGTGCGGGAGATAAATGGCCAGGCCGTCTGGCTGCCAATTTCAGTACAGAAAGGACTTTTCTTGTGGAAAAGGCTTTTCTGTCTCCCCGGCAAACATTAATAAGGTTTTGTATTTTTTTTTTCACTTTTAATTTTTATTCCTTCACAAAACTCTTTCAGAGAGGTAAACGTCTGGTTCCTTGAAATGAGAAGGATTCTTTGAGTTTTTCAGTGTCTCACTTCTTTCTCTGTCCCATTCTGGAGCTCTGCTTCGCACACATCTCCTCCAGATAAATGGCAAGGAAGAGACTCTCGTCCATTTGCAGAAAATTGTATTACGAGCAGTGGTACTGGGGAAGAGACTATCAGGGCATCTGTCCGTCGCAAGACCGAGGGAAAACTATAGTAGAAGGGGTTGGAGAGTGGCAGAGAGGAGAGGAATAAGGGTTCCTGCGGGCTCAAAAAGACAGGCTTGCTTAGATTTGAATCAGGATTACTGCCTTTAAAAATGAACCAAAGTGACACAAAAACACAGTGAGAAATACCAGTTTGCCTCCAAATGGATGCATTGCTGGGGCTTTCATACATATGTAATTATATTTTAAATGTACCAGTGGAGTTAGCAATTTAAAAATATCCTAAGGCCAATTTTTGTCCTATCTGATACTGTGTTTTTGGAAACATTCCTTTTCTATGAATCAAGTGGCTTCAAGTGAGGCTTCTAGGATCCTGGGATGTGCAACAGGTCTCCGGTGGAAAGTTGGAGGGTTGGAGGTGCTGGAGGTGCTCTGTCTGGCAGGGATAGAGCCCCCGGTGGGTTGTGTTCTGCAAGTTCCTAACCTAGGGGGGCCAAGGACATTCAGATGGGCATTTGGACTATTTGGAAAGCCCTTCAGAGCACGCTCATGCACCAAAAGGTGCTACTTCTTCATGTCTCGAATTGGTACTTTGCATCTTTAGTAATTAGATATGTAGATGCTTTATAGGTTGAAAGAAAGATGAGCAGGAGAGTTGAAAACGGTCCTAGGTCAGAGAGGGGGTGGGAGATGACGAACAGGTATGTTGCTGGAAGTTTAAGAATCACAGCACTTCCGAATGTATAAAGCACTGATGTCTGTCTCATGTCTAGCAAAACCGAGCTCCATGTGGTTACCAGGATGCTGTCTGAAAGGCAAAAAGATTCCCATCACACACTCCCCTGCTGAAAAACCCATCTGATTCCCTTGCACTAAGAAATGAAGTCCGAGGGTCATTGTGAGAGGCCTGCCATCACCAGGCTCTGCTTTCCCTACAGCTTCGTCTTTCTTCTCCCCCCAGAGTTCCCAAATGCTCAGCTGTGGCAGCACAGCAGGGTCAAGATCATATCACTTACCAGCCCTGCATTCTTGAGACATTTACTTCTGTGAACCTCTAAAATTAGGACAATGACGCGCTCCCACATGGCACTGTAGCGAGGAATGAATGAGGTGAAAATCCACTATTAGGAATGAGTAATGCTGCTTTTATCACCCTGCTCCATCCGTTCCAGACTCTTCCCCCCAGCCCCACCCCCCACCCCCTGGTCAATGTGTATTTTTCCTGCAAAACTCCGTGCAATTACTTCCTCTTTTTCTGTGACTCTTTTCTCATGTAGGAAGATACAACGGATTCCTCCTTTGTGCCTCCATTTTACAGTCTGTGCCACCATTATTTTAGTTAGTTCATTTAAAAAAAACTTGTTGATATATCTGTTTTTCTCACTATCTTGTGAGATCCTTGTGGGGGTGGAGGCCACTGACCTTTTGTCCCCACCAGCCAGTAGGGGTGCAATAAACATACGTTAAGTTGAGTAGAAAGAAAACACCGGTAGGAAATCTAACTTGATTTCATCATTGCAACTTCATTTCGGTTCCAGGGTTTAAAAGCTCAGATCCAAAGTCTTGGGCACGAACTCATTTTAACTTGTGGCCATCTGATTGTTCCACCTCTACTCAGGCCAAAGCTTTGCTTGCTCTGTTCAAGAATTACACATTTGTCAGACTTCCCCCCATGGAATTGGCATGTGTATGAGGTGTGTGTGAGGGAAAAGCAGACCCACATCTCTGCTAACAAATGTCATGTTCATCACAAACGGACTAAAAAGACCATTACCCAACTTAATTTCCTAATTTCTTAACCAGTTCCTTAGATCGAGGTGTTTGCCCAGGTTTACATCAGAAGATACCAGATTTTGAATTGTTTTCTCGTGTTTCCAGCATTCTATCACAGGAACACCCTCGGAAGGGTCAACGCTCAAATTTTAAATTTTATTTCGATAGCACATAAGGCAAAGACAGTATAATATGGTTCTTCCATAAATGGCAATCGTAGAGTGTTTCAGACAACTTGGGGATTCCAGAAAGCTGAGGTTGTGGCAGTTCAGTGATTTATGACGCCACGTGTAATGGATGGGTACTAGATCTATGCAATTATCTTGTTCCCATTGGCCTTGTGCATAATCGGATTTATGCTCCCACGATTCGGGGAGGGATCTGTAACTAGATGATCGGGGGAAGAGTAGAAATAGCTTGCAGGCTGTAACTTCGATTCTCAATTTGTTGCCAAATCAAATGCTTAGAAGTGTTTCTCTGAACTAAACACCTCTTGCAAAAATCATGTGATTGCAACCCAATCATATCGAGAAGTTGGTCTCTTTATCTATTTTAATCTCTGGGTTAAAATGATACCCAATACAGTCTCTCAAATTCATCCAATTCTTAGATGTTCTTCCACTTTTTAATATTTTAGGAAGCAGATTTCAGATCTTTTCAGGACCTCTGGTTCTGTGAGAGGCAAGCGGAGTCAAGCATTTCAGAGTTGGGCTCTGTAGCCAAATGGGCAGGAGCCAAGGAGCCTCAGCTCTGTGCCCTTGGTCAGGCTGCCCAGCCCCTCTCGGCCTCAGCCTCTTCATCTGCAGCATGGGGATAATAATAACATGGCCTCTCGGGGAATGAAATATGAAATATTCCACATACTGCACTTAACCCGGCAAGCGGCAAGTTCTTGGTAATTGTCACCAAGAAACATTTATTAAGCACTTACTTGGGAAACCATAGTTATCCAACATTAGATCCTAAAAAGTATGTAAAAGGGGTACAAAATATCGTCTCCGCCTTCACAGGGTTTACACTGATAATGCCTTACTTATATGCCTAGTATTTTTAGCCAAGTCATCTTATTTGAACCTCACTTACAATCCCGACATTTCGGATTTTTATTTTCTTTCACCTTTAAGTAAAAAAAAACAAAATAAAACAATACAAAACCTGGAGCTTAGGAAGGATGAGGGAGCTTGCTGATAGAGAATGAGTCAGAGACTCATTCTGCTTCCTTGGCGCCATTTCCAGCACACACCAGGTCTGCATTCAGTAAAAGCTCTTGAGACTCAAACACATAGAAAACAAAGAAGACACTAAGACAGTGCATAACAATGTGCTAAATTGTATGAATCAAGGGCTTCGGCAATTAGGGTTAAGAAAAGAGACTAATTAATGTGATCTGGAGAAGCTGAGAAAAGTAAAATAAAATTCGTAAAAATTTTTAAATATTTATTTATTTGAAAGAGAGAGGGTGAGAGAGAGAGAGAACACGAGTGTGAGAGGCAGAGGGAGAGAGACTCAAGCAGATGCTGGGCTGAATCTACGACCTGATCACCACCTGAGCTGAAACCAAGAATTGACACCCAGCTAACTGGGCCACCCACGCACCCAAAATTAAAATTTTAATTAAAGGTTAAAGATAATGTACACATCTGATCATTTTTTATTGTGAATGTTACTAGAGGTCAGTTTCCCCTATATATGAAATTAAATAAAGGTTACTTTGCTTAGTTTTGCTAACCACTATTAAATTATTAATGTTTTTTGGCGCGCCGGGGTGGATCAGTCATTAAGGGTCTGCCTTCGGCTCAGGTCATGATCCCAGAGTCCTGGGATCGAGACCCGCATCGGGCTCCCTGCTCAACGGGAAGCCTGCTTCTCCCTTTCCCACTCCCCCTGCTCTTGCTTGCACTCTCCTTCTCTCTCTCAAATAAATAAATAAAATCTTAAAAATAAAATAAAAATTATTAATGTTTTTTGTTAAAACTGTATTGTGCTCTTTTCTTAAACCATAAAGAGACTTGAAATATAGGTAAAATAGCATATGTGAGGTGTTTTATGATCTTTGGAAGAAAGGCACCATATAAGTGCATACTTGCAGCTCAAAAGTTTTGAACACAATTACATTGTCTCTCTCTAATGGAATTCTGTTCTCTCTAACTGCACTGAAAATAGAGTAGGGAACATAGATTTCTAGTTATTTTCCTGAGGTTCAACAATCTCTAAGCTGCGGTTAACTTTTGGCTTGAGACCACAGAAACACACTCCAAATATTCATCATCTCCAAAGGTTATGTAGGGTGCACGAGATGTAATTGATTCATTGGTCATTGGTCACTGTGGTCATCATACAGAACTGTATGTATGCAAACAAGCCTTCTCGGTTGTACTGTATTTTTTAAGGAAACTTGAGAGGCAGGAAAGACTTCAGAAAGCTAGTGACATACACCTTCCTGTCTTTTGTTTTAAGCTCCCACAAGGGATGATCTTGGAGAAACTCACCTTTATGACCATCTTTGTTGAAACAAATAAAATTAAACAGATTTGCATTAAACAGATCTTCACCCTATGTACAATAGACTACCAAACTTTTCTTAATCCTAAGTGTTGGACTTTCTCACTCAGTCTGGATAATATATTGTTTTTCTGGATGTTCTACTTGTTGGAAGAGCCATCAACATGGAATCTAAGTAACAGGCCTAGATTCTGTTGTTACTGGATCCTTTGTAACATTATTTTTCCAGCCCTGTCACAAAGCTGCTTTCTAGAGGGACCAATAAAACTTACCTAGTAGCGTCGGTCTGGACTTTGAAACAGATATTGCAAGGTTCTAAAGACTCACATGTTAGTTGGGTCCGAGTGGGATGGTGTCACTTTGTAAGCTCTCAGAGTTTAATGGAAGAGTATCCTTAGGGATTCACCTTTAATGCACTCTCACTCTTTTTTTTTTTTTTTTTTTTTGCCACATTTACTCTTCTCTGTCTG
Organism: Procyon lotor; assembly: GCA_028646535.1. Taxonomy (NCBI): domain Eukaryota; kingdom Metazoa; phylum Chordata; class Mammalia; order Carnivora; family Procyonidae; genus Procyon; species Procyon lotor. Next base: position 46,199,319 of record CM053618.1, read on the forward strand.
CATTATGCAGCAATTTATGACTCCATTGATTCTGAACGTGGTTGCACCAACCAGCACAACTTGGCAATTGATTTCACTTGGAACAGCACACATTCTGCCTTGCTTTATTTAAATTTTAAACATCTGAAATATCTATTTAAAATACTGTGGAGTGTTTTTTGGGGGTTTTTTTTGCTTGCAGCTGACTCCAGCTGGCACTGACCTCACATGAGCCATTGTCTGGGAGCTTCTACCTAGAAACCGATATGTCCAAGTGAGTTACCAGATATAGTTGGCATAAGACTAGGTAATGACGATAGGTCTCAGCAGTTTCAGTGGGCTCTCCAGAAAGCCCAAACAAGTCAGATCTTTCACAATGCCACAGGTTTGTCCCTCTCCCTGTGGGGCCATTGGATCTGCTTCTCGTTCTCATGTTTATAGCACTGTTATGGTTCAACCCAGGATTTTCTGAGCTGAGTCACACGTCCACCCGTACGGACACCCTCACATACCACGTACACACACACAGGCACACTGACATTTTATAAGAAATAAGTCCTCTTCTGTCTTTCAGTGTAAAATTATTTTAAAATTCCAGAACTCTGCAAAAACTGTTTTTCATCTTTGCTGCCTTCTTGATTGTTTGCATAACTCCAAATCTGATCATTTTCTTTAAAAACTACTTAAAAGAAAATAAGCATCCATACAATGTTGAAATAATTCTGACATCCACAAAAATCATCAGTAATGTTATTTAAAACATCAAGAACATTACACATTTGACTATAGAAGTCTGTAGCCACGGAATTATATAAACTGTAGTCAATCCACTGTTAAACTAATAGATTATAAAAAGGGAGATAATTAATAAAGCAACATATTGTTATTTACTCTGCAAGAGTACAGATTTATCCATTGGTCAAGTATATGAAGAGGACTGTAACTTAAAATCAGGAAGAGATATTTGAAACAGTCTAATTCAGTGCCCCATCTGACAGCAATAGAAATGGAAACCCCTTTGGCAAAGTTACCTTTTTTAAAAGATGTATTTATTTAATTTAGAGAGAGAGAGCATGAGCAGGAGGGGTGGAGGGAGAGGGAGAGAGAATCGCAAGCGACTCCGTGCTGAGTGCAGAGCCTCACACAGGGCTTGATCTCAAGATCCTGAGATCATGACCTGAACTGAAACCCAGGGTCGCCTGCTTCACCACGTGCGCCACCCAGGCGCCCCCAGCAAAGCTACGTTCTTAAGATGGCATGACTGGGGGGAAAAATCATGTGACTTTTTTGGGTCAGACAGGACAAAAAAAACACATTGTTTGACTTTTAATCCACTGAGCCCCATTATATAAAGTCCTAATGATAAAATTCTATGAAAAAACTTTTTAAACTATTGAATTGTAGAAAGTGTGAGGAAGGGTATAAAATCATTATCATCTAAATCTGGTCTGGGGCTATAACAAATCAAAGACAATCTTTGCTATTAAAAAAATGGGCTCTCTCCAGTCAAGTTAACCTATAAGATTACTTGGTTACCGTGCATCCACAGTGGCCAGCAAAGCTAGGAGCCCCTTTGGTCTTGGGAAGAGCTGGGATTGGTTCTAAAACTAAAGTCTCAGGGAAGGAAAATCAGGATCATAATAAATCAGCCCCAGACTAACAGATCTATAATAAAGGAAGACGTTTACTGCCACTGTCAAAGAGGGTATGATCACTATCCCTCGAAAACCTCAGTATAGAAATAACCAAATGAATCAAGTGAAGGAGTCCAGCAAGGGTCTGCAAAACATATCTGAATAGCAAAAAAGGAGCAGATTTCCTTGTAAATAACTCCCTCTTTGGCTAGATAAAAAACTGTAAATATGTAGTTTCGGATGTCCCCACTTTTGCCTAAATCCACTGTCATATGTATACTTTCCTTTAACCAATTTATGGCAGACATTTTGTTTGTAAAATCTGGTTTTCCAAAATCTCTTCTCCCACCTACCCTCCTAATTAGTATATGTTTTTATAGGGGTCCCCTGAATTCATAAAATCTTCCAGTTTATCCCTAAGATACTTTATTTTAAAGATATTGGCTTCAAAGTAAGTTAATCAGGTCATTAAGCTCTGTGCCATTTGAAATGGAATGACAGAGGAATAGGAAGAGAGCTGGCAAACGAAAGTTCTATCAGTGCTTGGGGAAGGGCTCTGTCGTGGAATGGCAGACCAGCCCGCCCCCTCTTGTCCCTCCTCTTGCTTCAGTATATTGCTCTCAAAGTCCTTTGATGAAGGTAATTTACAAATTTGAAAAAAATCTAAAACTAGGAGAAATCTGAAGATAGATAGATAGATAGATAGATAGATAGATAGATGATAGATAGATAGATAGATAGATAGATAGATAGATAAAAACACTCATGAAGGTCGAAGGAAGGGTGCCTGCATTGACCCTAAAGGCATATTGGAAACAGATCCCAAGGAAGAGAGTCATTTAAGTGGATTGTTCTTACCCTTGGTCATCCTCTTCTGATTATCTTTTCCTTCCTTTTCCTTCCTCCCTTCCTTCCTTCCTTCCTTCCTTCCTTCCTTCCTTCCTTCCTTCCTTCCTTCCTTCCTCCCTCCCTTTACCCCTCCCTCCCTCTCTCTCTCTTTCTCTCTCTCTCTCTCTCTCTCTTTCTTTCTTTCTTTTGCCTCCAAGCCTAGCATGGAGCCCAATGTGGGGCTTGAACTCACAACCCTGAGATCAGACCTGAGCTGAGATCAAGAGTCAGAAAGCTCAACTAACTAAACCACCCAGGTGCCCTCTGGTTAGCTTTTCTTTTAATCAGTAAAATTTGTCATTAGGTCTTTCCTCTATCCTGGCTCCTGCCTGTTATGAGTTGAGCAGTATGAATTCTTCCTGCCAACTTTCAGATGATGGGGAGTTGGAAGTGGTGGCCATGACATGAGTCACAGTGACACACAGATTACTCATAGGTTTCCATTCCAGGCGGACAGAATCACCTATTGACAAGGAGTTCTTTAGGGCTGTTCAACAACAGGGACATGATTCAGTGGAATAAGATTATTCCACAGGGACTTTTGAGTGTTTTGCCCAAAACCTCTTTTTTTTTCCCTCATGTGACCTTAGTGCATCAGCTTCCTTACTAGTTAGAACAGTCACATATCCTTGAAGAGGAAATCACTACATAATTAAGGTTTAGGTGTGCTTGGCAGGCAGTCATGTCGCTGTATGCTAGAGAATGAAGTGGCCCGCCTTTTACCCAAGCTCCTTTGCCAGTGAAAGGGAACAGAAAACACAGTGACTAGAAATGACTAGTTAGAAGAAAATACAACCTGAAGCTAAACATAATTTTTGGCACACAGAAGTGAGTGAGCCTGGACATGTCTAAAATGGTTAATAATTCCGTATGTGTCATCATTATCAAAACCAAACCTTTATTGGGTGCTGCTAGGAAGTATGGGGCTCCATCCCACATGCTTTGCTCACCTGCCTTCGAGGCTTGCCTTCTAATTTGGGGAGATAATTACTGATACAAAGTCTTGCACAGAGAAAGTACATGAAAAGCCTGGATAGCACATGCTCCTGGAATTTACGTGTCTTCTAAACAATGCAGTAAACCTTCATTTCAGGAAAATTTGTGTGCCAAGGCTTTCCAGAAACTCATCCCAGAAGGGGCTGTCAGGTTTGGGGCTGCATGTGAATTGATCAGGGTGTGCCAAGTAGGTATTTTATTTTTTCTTCCTTTTTAATTTTTTTAGATTTTATTTATTTATTTGAAAGAGAGAGAGAGCATGAGTAGGGGGAGAGGGGAGGGAGAGGGAGAAGCCGACTCCCCACCAAGCAGGGAGCCCAAGATCATGATTGGAGCTGAAGGCAGACGCTTAACTGACTGAGCCACCCAGGTGCGCCCTAATAGGCATGTCACCAAGCACCATTGACATATTCATTATGTCATTCCAAAACAGTGTCTCAAATGTGCCAGGATGCTGGGATATACAGTTAACAAGTCAGAGAAGGTTCCTCATGGAGCTCATGTTCTAGCGTGATGTCAACAGCAATAATCACATCTGGTCAGAAGCATTGTTAGAAGGCAGATGGTTCAGATGCTGGACAGAGGATCATGAGGGGAAGGCTGCTTCTGGTTGGTGATCAGAGAAGGTCTCTGGGAATTGCGGACAGGTAAACTGAGGTTTGGAGGAGGACAAGGAACCATCGAGATAAAGAGTCAATGGATACAGGTAAGGCCTAGGATGTGTCGTCCGGTGGAATCAAGGCCAAAGAAGAATAGAATCAAGGCCAAAGAAGAATAGAAATGAAAGATAAGGCAAATGTCACCACCATCCACAGCACAACTGGAGTAGGGTGAATGGGGGGACATGTCACAGTGTGGCTGAGAGAGGGACGCTGGACTTCCACAGGACAGAGGAAGCCTCTGCAGACTGCTTCTGACGTACCTCCCATGCTGCTGTCTCCTTCCTCCTCCCTGGCCCATTATGGACTCTGATGGCCGCCACCCCTACTGGGGTATCTTTTTGTTACTGTCACTTAACTTTTCAAGTACTTGTGACTTCTTTCCCCACAGCAGTTATAAAGTTCTTGAAGGCGGACTACAGGTACTATTTCTCTGTACTTCTCAGAGTGCCTCCTTGCCCGGCACGTGGCACATGCTCAATAACTATTTGTTCAAATGCATGAACAAGGTGAAAGGTCAGGATTGATGTGACCATTGTTAGTGATGCCACTTTGGGGATTAGCCGAAGCTGGTTGATACAGACACTGTCAACTCACCCGTGGTTAGGAGGTCGAGGCTGGTAGAGGAAAGAAGAGAAATAGCAGTTACTCTTATTTCTATTTGCTAATTTAAAGTCTCTTAGAAACCTTCCGGTTTCCTCTTCCTCTTGACTGTTGCTCATAGATGAACTTGGTTCTTTTATAAAGAGTCATGCTGATTCCAGCTTGGAGACTGCTCTCTGTGGAATGCTCTGGGTGTGGAGGAACAGGCCAGTCACCTGGACTTTCTCCAGGCATGGGTAACCATGGGATAGACCTCCTCCACTCTAGCACCTGGCCAACGGTGTTCTCAAACAAAGACAAAACAAAACAAGGCAAAACAAAAAACACAACAATAACAACAAAAAGACAAGATTCAGACATTGCCTTGGACAAGCAATTATTGAGAGTTTTCTATTGGGCTAGTGATGGAAAATATAAAACAATCCTAAAAACCCCACAATGCTGGATTTGGAAGAGATCTTAGTCACCTCGTCCAACCTGTGATTTTGCCAGTAAGGACACTGAGCTGAACATCACAGATTCGACCAGTAATCCTGCTGGGTTAGAATCTGAGCCTCCCAACTGCCCCTCCAAATCCCTTTCTACAGTTGTTCCATAATAGAGTTTACCACAAAATAGAAGGAAGTGTGGATGCCTAATTGTGACAATTTTAAAAAGATGTATTGTTTCTATCTTACATCTTACATTTTACAACCCATTTTACAGACAAGATTGAAAAGCAAAGATGTTAGAGCGTGGCCCTATTCCTCCACAACATATTGAGCTTTAAATCACTGTTTACATTTGGCTTTTCTTATTCTTAAAAGAGAATTTGGGGGGTTTCTGGGTGGCTCAGTCGGTTAAGCGTCCGACTCTTGGTTTCGGCTCCGGTCTTGATCTCAGGGTCATGCGGGCTTCATGCTCAGCAGGGAGTCTGCTTGAGATTCTCCCTCTCCCTCTCCCTCTGCCCCCATTCAGCTGCATGCCAGTCTTTCTCTGAAATAAATAAGTGAATCTTAAAGAAGAGAGAGAGAGAATTTTAATCGCCTTCCACTTAAACATCATTGAAAAATACCAAGTTTCTTCCGTTGACCATATTTATGGTGAACACATATGGTCATATATGACCATATGTGGTCAACATATATGACCGTATTTAGCACATAGGTCTGATGTCAAAGACGGAGAAACAGCTGCGAAGGGCTTTACTTTTCTCCTCAGGCCCCCTCTTTTACTCTGTACGGTGTCATTACAGAATTACCCTGGTTCCATCTCTTATTGCAGTGAAAAGTGAATTCTCTGTTCCCTGTGGCTTTCTGTGCTGCAGGCTTCTTGTCCTACAGTGAAAACTTGAGATGAAAAAAAAAAAAAAAAAGAACAAAAAAGAAGAGAAAAAAATAACTTGAGATGAAAACGTTAAGGAAGTGAAGTCACACCTCTCCGGTATTTAAATGATGCCCAAGAGCCTCTCAGTTGCTCAACTGTCTTATCCAATGAAGAGTCTAGCTCTTCTCTGCTGTCGTTGCCCATCCTTCCTCATTAGTATGTGCATCTCCACTGCTCTCTGCTTTCAGTTGGGCTTCTTTTAAACCTGTTTTTCCCCTCAGATTTTTCTTTAGAACATTAAAATTTATTGCCCCTCTCCCCCCCAAAAAATGAATCATTAGAAAATACGACTCGGGGTAGTTACCTCCCATGAAAGACACCAATTTCTGTGGCTAATGTCAAGATTGATGTTGTGTCTCTGACAAAATGACAACAATCTCACTACAAAGGAGAAACGCCACCAGCAGAAGGCCGGGGCTTACGGTTCATCTAGAGCTCTGTAATCTTACTCGAATCCCAATATTTTCACGGGGACCACACACCTGGAATATGGCGAGTTCAGAAAGCTTTTAAAATCTCGGTCAGAACTCGATCTTTTCCCAGAACTTGGCCTTTCTTGGTTTTCTTTTTATCCCTTTGGCATTTACCAAAGGGCTCAGACATTTAGGGGGAAAAAAAAATCACTGAATAAATATTGAGTAACATGACCCAAGTTTTGTGTTTTTAGACATGTGGCAACCAAATTAGTCGACCAGGGCACACAGGCTGGGAAATCATTGGATTTTTCACAGCCTGGCTTTAGCCCTTGGCCTTCTTCCTGTTTCTTGTCTTTTTTTTTTTTTTTTTAATTCATTTCTGGTGAGATTACTTGTTAAAAGTGCCAATGGCTTACCTGTCTTTGTAGAATCTGCCTGCTTTCTGAACATTTCCCCAAAATCTGAAGTGAGAAAGGAAAATTGTCTTGTTAGAAAGCGAGGAGTTGACTAACAGCAAAAAAAGCCCCAAATGGGGGTTTTCAGACTAATGTCTGTGCGTGACTTCTGTGGTACAATTTTGGATCAACCCACACGTCTCAGATCTTGACTTTCGAAGCTTTTGTTCGTTCATCGAGCTGCTTAGATCTCAGTCCTGAAGTCCATCAGACCAATGAAGCCGCGTCACGTATGTGAGTGGTTTTCTCACTTTCTCTGCAGTTTTGCTGTGATAGAAATCTTCCTGATCAAATGCCAACAGTGAACAGAAGGAAAAAAAGAAACAACAGTTTTCTGTTAAGTGCTGTGAAATGTGTAAGCCCGAAGATTCACAGACATGTACCCTGGGGCAAATAATACATTATATGTTAATAAAAATTAATTAAAAAAAAAAAAAAAAAGAAACAACAGTTTTGGGCACTCAGTCTGCCTCTGAGGAGAGACCATAACAGCGGTGGTGGCTGTGAAACCCGCCCCTTGCCAAATGCCTACTGTGTGCCAGACTGTATGCCTACTGTGTGTTCGCCCTGCTGTCCAATGGCCGTAGAAAGTAGGTCGTCTTAGTTCCGTTTTACTGTTTTGTAAACTGAGGCTCAGGACGGTGGCTTACCCAAGGCCACCCAGCGGGTACGTAGCCGAGCCTATGGGAGAGCACAGGTGGTCCCGGTTCCCAAGCCGGTTCACCTTCCATTCCCCCCTCCACTGAGACCCCCTCCCAACGGCAGTATAGTTGGGTCTCATGGGAAGATTCTCATTTTCCGTTTTGTTTTGTTTTGTTTTGTCGACATCTAGAAATGAACTGAAGGTAGGTAAATAAGCAATTCATCCATAGAGAAATTGGGAGCAGGTTATATATCTGAAGCCAGAATTTTATTTTCTTTTTCATCCAAGAGAAGGTATTTGTTCAGCAATTGAATGCCTATAATAATAATTCCAATATACGAATATTTTACATCTGATCCCTGATTTGTACTTATTGAGCGTTGAATGCAAACATACACTTTGTACCCCGAGGTTACAGTCAAAAATAGACCCGGAGTCACATGGGAGAGCCTAGCATGGGGGAAATTATGCACATAGTTCCAGGAGAGAACGAGGGTTCCAGTATGCGGCTGCACAAGGAGGCTTGCTTTGTTATTGGGTCTCCTCGGGGTTCCGATCAGGAGTCCTTTCAGAAAAATGTCTTAAGAGATTTAAAGTAGATAAGGTGAGTCAGAGTGTCGGAATACATGAGACAAAGAGTCAAAAGCTGCACAGGTCCCATGAGGAAACCTCCAACTCTTCAAGGTTCCCAGCCATCGCCACGTTAACCACTGTAGCTTTACACAGAGCTACTGACTCAGCGTTGGGATCCAAACTATTACAGATAATATTTTACACTTTGAAGAGTATTTTATTCTCCAAAGGATGTATGTCCCCAAAATTACAGTTGAGGTGCTTTCATGCTATCTCCTAAGGCTTAGGATTGACACTTGACTAAAAACAAATAGTGTGATTTGCCAAATTGACAGTAAAGAAAGAAATATGCACGCCAAGGACGGAGACGCGCAGTTCAAGGTCCGGCAGCTGCGATGTGACTAATGCCCCCCGGCAGCGGGGCGTCTGTGTCGGGAGAGACCTGGTCAGTCTTGAGAGCTGCTGGGACTCAGGGGTGCAGGAGCTCAGGTGTGCTCTTAACAAGGTGTGGATGTGCCGCTCAACCTGGCTTTGGTCATCGTGATGCGCTAAGCTCCGTCTACACTGCAGTTAAATGACCCCTGTGCCATTTATCGGGGCACATATTAAAGGGACGCTGTCCTAATTGCAATTGGAGCTTAGTATAACCAAAGAAACTCAAATGAGTGCCACAGCTGTATCTTGCTGCTTTTCATAGGCCTTGCAATAAAAGCTAAACAGTTTTTAGTGGCTTTTGCAATTACACTTCCCTTCAATTTTCCAAAGGTTGCAGGGCCCGAACCACACAAATCCCATTAAAGTAAGTAGTTGTTGTGCAATGTAAGTTCCTTTGAAAACATTCTTCAATGCCCATAAAATGATCAGCGGGCTGCTCTTTAGATCCTCTCGCCTGCCATGTTTTCGACCAAAAAGGAAGAAGGCAAGCTTTGATGTGGTGGCTGGTCCCTGCTACCGAAGCTGGCGTTTTATCTTCTTGCATCAGATTTCTTTCCAAACTGATGTGACTCGGACATACGAGACACATTTTTCTTTAGATTTTATTCCTAAAATATGTTTTGGCTGTACCTTTAAATTACATTTGGCCGACCTATTTGGAATCTCCAAGGCTCCTCCCAGCAGATGCAGAGCAGAAGAGGGTCGGGGTCTTTGGGAGTTAACGGAAGCCTGCGTGACAAGCGCAAGGCTGTAGTGGGCTGGGGTCGCTGCGTGCTACCCGGTCCTCCTGTGTGAGGACCGCCCTCCTCACATTGCCTTCTCCACCCACCCTGCAGTGCAGCTTTGGCAGCCAGATGTGGAGTCCACGGTGAATTCCAGCCCAGGGCCAAGGACAGAACTATTGTTCCCTTTAACTCGTATCTGAGCACACGAGGGGCATCCCACCCAGGACCTGGGCTTTCTTTCCTGCAGTGATGCTCATATCTGTTCCCAATCCGTTACGAATGCACTTCTTTTGAGCATCTCTTTCTCACCAGAGCTTCTGCTTGTTTAAACCCTTCCTTTATTTTGGAGCTGCTTTCCTACTAAGGAATAAAATGAAGGACTAATTTCCTCATTTACAAAGAAATCAGAACCACACATCTTCTCCCATCTCTCCACAAAGTTCTCTCCTCCACAAGTAAAGTTATCCTGAAACAAAAGATACTGTTAACCTAATTATTTGCTAGGGACTGTTAAAAAGAATAATTTAAATAATTAAAACTCCGGGTGAACCACCAAAGTTCTAATTTTCTGGGACAGCGTTTATGCCACGACACGACCATGACTGTTCCAAGGTATGATTGTCACGTAATTTATCAAGAGACCCTAAATCATTTCTACAGGGATATAGGAGTACGTTGCGGTGACAAAACATTGACACTGATAGAACTGAACCATACTTTTTTTAAAGCATTTGATTACATACTAAAATATATGCAGGGATTAAGAGAACGGAGAGATCAGTATGGATGGAAGTTATCAGCAACATCTTAGAGGAGGTCACATTTGGGATGCATCATAGAAAACAAAGATTTTGAACTGTTTCCTAAAATGAAAGAAAGTGAAGGGCTAATATGGATGCAGAGAGAAGATGGAAAATGGGGTTTTCTGCTGTGTAAGAATCACCAGGCTCATATTTAACTGATGAAGCAGATGCTCATGGAGGCCACTGAAAAAAGAAACTTCAAGAGCATCTGGATCCAAGTAGCTATTCTAGATGAGAATGTTTACATTTTTTAATGACTCTTCTGGTAGGAATGACAACACATGATACACAGGGACCCTCTATCTTAGATGCTCTTTATATAATTCATATGGAAAAACCTGCATTTCCCACAAGATTTCCCCAGGGTCATGGTTTCTTATTTGTGTCTCTGATGCTTCATACGCATAACTATGGTCACTGGCACTCGAGGCTGGAGTGGAATTAGGAGGGCTCGCTTCAGGCACAGCTGGTATTGTGATTTGGGGGAAGTCACTTCATTCTTCCGAGGCTTCATTTACCTCCTCTATAAAATAAGAGGGTGGAATTAGACAATTTCTTTGGCTTCATTTGGTGCCAGTGTTTTATGACTCATGATTCCAAGTGAAAATACACCTGCTCGCAGGGCCATTTTGCTGGTTTTTATTAGAAATCGTGGCTGTAACTATTTACTGGCTATTTACTCAATCATCCACAACACACATAAAAATACATAATCATTCATAAAAGCCATGAACACCTTGGATCGGAACTATTACGATCTTGATAAAAAGTGCGTCCACGTCCTCTGTGGTTATTCTGCAGCTCGGTGAGTCCCGCCCACTTCAGAATCCCATAGCCTGAGATGCTCCCCGATGTCCAATTCCACATCAGTATCCTTGGGCAGCCTGTGTTAAAAGCAACCTTCGCCGTAACTGGTTTTACCCTCCTCCAACGATAAAAAACACACTACCTTCTCTCCCCTCCCTTCAACCAGCGCCCAGGATCTGTGAGAAAGTGCTCATCACAGGCCCTTCCAATGCACCTCTGTGATGGGGACGTCTCTTCTCAGGCTGCGCAGGAGACTATGTGGGGTCCCCTCTTTTGCGTCCTCGGAGGAAAACAGGGAGCGCGCAGCTTGTGGTTAGTGAGCAAAGACAGCCCAGCCCAAGAGCTGCCGCTCAAGCTGTCTTGTTGCCGACTCATTGTCTCCTTCCATTACACTTGCACTTGGGAGGACATTTGCCAGATCCCGACTCTTTGGACTCCTGTTATTTGTGTGTCTTTTCTCACCTTCAACATGATCTGGACTGGTGTTTTCATTTGTTAAAAACAACAAGAACATTCACTGGGAAACTTTTGCTGGCCTCGTTTCAGGTCATCATAGCTATTTATTCTGTGTCATAAACTGTAATTCTCCATTTCCCTTACTCCCACGTCAGGGAAGCTGGTGGTTTCGGGTGGACAGTCGGTGGAATCTGAGTGAACGGTGGAAGTCATTTTTTAATGACTCTTCTGGTAGGAATGACAACACGTGACACACAGGGACCGTCTATCTTAGATGCTCTTTATATAATTCATATGGAAAAACCTGCATTTCCCACAAGATTTCCCCAGGGTCAAATTTCAAACAGCTACCAAGAGATTATGTAGCAGGTTGTAGAACTAAGAGCAAAACATAAAATACTCTTGTTCTTGATCACAGTTTGGCAGCTCAAAAACAAAAAGGCTCATAAAACAGCATTAAGAATTTAGAATTTGTGGCTACATCTGAGAAAGACTTTTCATTGAGGGAAACAAACAAATTGTAGGATTGGCTTAATAAGGGATTTCCTTTATGGGAATAAACGTAATCGCCTAGCGTCTGTCGAATTGGTCTCAGTCCTGGGCAGGTATGGAAGCTACAGATTTTTCCGGAGCCCTGTTTGATAGATAGGATCATGAAACGCACATTGTGCTGCTGTCAAAAAGGCCTGGATGACCTAGAGAGAGCTGAAGCTCAAGACAGATCAAACCGTGGACAAAAAGATTTGGGAAAGAGAATGAAAACAACAGGAAAGCCTCCAAATATTTAAATACGAAGGAGAACACAGATGTAAGGCCCCTGCTGAGCGCTGTTTCACCCCAAGTGTTTGGATTCTAGTGTGGATGTAACTGTAGATGAATTTTGCTGGTGGGTGAACAGTGGGACAATCAGGATGTGGGCTGGAATATTCCAGGCCTCGATCAATCCCGGAAATCACGCAAGTTCAGTTGGCTCCATTCTTGGGTGCTGCAGACCTGACATGCCTACTGAAAGGGTCACAGCAGCTTCTTCAGCGCAAGGCTCCTGGTGGAGATACCACAAATGGAGCAAGACCGGGGAGGTGGTCAACTGTGAACACAACCCTAACACTGAAAGAGTTAAGTTCCAACCCCCTCTTAGCCGGGGGATTGGGATTGGGATTATATGGGGTTTTTTTTAACAAACACAGTTTTGTAAAGACAGGAAATTTCACATTCAACAAGCACTTACTCTATTGGGGAGCTTGAAATACCTAGAGGAAACGTGCAGTCTTTGTTCTAAACTTCTGCTTGCAGCGTCCCGAAGTGCTGGCCTACGGGGCCTCAGTTGCCAGGCCCTGAGAGATCTGGGCCAGGAGCTCCTGGATGCGAGCTACCCTTGGAACCCACACCCAAATTTAGAACATGCCCTCAATTTGTGATAAGAATACTATTATAGCTCAGGTAGGTATCACTTTCCTTTAGGGTCATGATTCATGTTGGTTGCCTTTTTTTTTAAAAAGTAGGCTCCATGCCCTGCGTGGAGCCCAGTGCGGGGCTCGAACTCATGTCCTCGAGATCAAGACCTGAGCTGAAATCAGCAGTCGGAAGCTTCACCTTCCGAGCGGGCGCCCCTGGTTGCTTTCTTGAGTGTGTTGTGTGTTTGTGGTCAGGATCAGGAGACCGCACCTGTTGGAAAAAATGGCTGAGAGCGACTCCCTACAGCATGTGGAGCTTTCTCTCTGTCCTCGCTCTTGTTCCTTCTGTTTCTCGTTGGGCTGAGAGCCTGAGGGGAGGGCCATCGGAAGTGTGAGTCCAGTCCATCAGGCCGAGCGCGTGACCCGGGCCCTGCCCCTCTGCGCTGGAACTCTCTGGGCGACGCATGGCCTCTGCAGGTGGCCGGGCCTCACAGGGACGGCTTGCTGGTGGCGGTGGCGCCGCTGGTGTTGGCTCAGCTTCACACATCCGTCATTCCTGCCCGCGCTGGCCGGGTCAGTGGGACCGGAGCTCGCTGCCCTCTCACTTCCCTGGGCAGGCTGGGTGAGCCTCTTGTCTTGGGGGAACTGGCAGGAAAACAAGGAGGGGGTCTCGACAGGTGAAAATTGGGGTCCCGATTCCCCCAAAGGTTCTGGGTGAAACTGCTTCAGAGACCTCTGGGTGCAGTTCCCTGTACTTGTGTTCTCGTTGGGCGAGCCCCGGGCCAGTGCTGGCTTGGGTGGACGGTGTGGGGGCGCCGTCCCTGCTGTAGGCTGAGGCCATGAAAGCTTCCCCTCGCAAGAGCCCGGAGCCTCGAACAAATGCAGTCAGGAATGACTTGGTGTTTCCCAGAGAACTCACGGGAAAACAGGAATCCCTCTCATCAGTCCGACTGACCCTGCATTTGTGTTTATGTGGGTCTGCTGGGGAGAAGGGACCAGCGCACAGTCGATTTCCTTGATTAGGAAACTGTACTAAAGAACATAAAATAACATAAGGTAAGGTCCAAGGCAATGCACTCTTCCTCCCCCATCTCTACAGGAGTCCAGAGCACGGGGGTAGGAGTAAGCCCTTCCATCAGCCATCTTTGACAAAACAGGCTTCAAGGAGCATGCGAGGAGTGTCTCCCTGTCAGTTTAGGGCTGGTCCCAGATTTAGAGGCAGCAGCCAGACCTCAGAACTGCCGGGGGTCCTCCGCCCGTGAACTCCGGGGCACCAGTGCCCGCCCACGTCCGCACATTGGAAGGGACGTTTGACACTAAGACTTTAGTAAGAAAGTGAGCAGAGGAAACGGTCTCTTACTGTAGATATGCAGCAGGAGAGGGGTGACTGGGGACCCCGACATGACCTTCGCCCCTTAGCCTCGATTTCTTCTGCTCCAGATGACCAGCTGAACTCCGAGGAAAAGAAGAAGAGGAAGCAGCGGCGGAACAGGACGACCTTCAACAGCAGCCAGCTGCAGGCTCTTGAGCGCGTCTTCGAGCGGACACACTACCCAGATGCCTTCGTGCGAGAGGATCTCGCCCGCCGGGTGAACCTCACCGAGGCCCGAGTGCAGGTAACCGAGGACCGCCTCGGGGAGCACCTGCCGCACACGGCCCAGGGATGCGGCGGGGGGTTCCTGACAGGTGCTGCTGCTAGGGTCACAGAGGGGCCGCAGAGGGCGGAATCAGATCCTAACTGTGTTTCTCCGGGCAGCCTAGTATTTTTATTTTTTTAAAGATTTTATTTACTTATTTGTGCGAGAGAGAGAGACAGAGAGCACAAGCAGGAGAAACTACAGGCAGAGAGAGAAGCAGGCTCCCCCCTGCAAGCAAGTAGCCCGATGTGGGACTCAATTCCAGGACCCTGGGATCATGACCCAAGTCGAAGGCAGATGCTTAAGCTACTGAGCCATCCGGGCGCCCCAGCATAGTATTTTTACAAATCAACTTGAAGTCCTTAGGTGGGCAGACCATGCCCCGCTTCGGGGCTCACGCCTCATTGCTGCCTGCCCTTGCAGACCCCGTGACAGATGTTGATTTCTGAGCATTTGACTCTACACCCCCCCACCCCAGCTTCCGATCTGAGCATCAGGGTGGCCACAGAGAGGAAGTCTCTGCCCCCCACCTCAGATTTCCTTCCCTGATTTCGGGAGCGTCCAAACCTGCGAGAGACTTATTACAAAGACGCATGGTTGTGGACACCGGTGGGAGCGGAAGCAGGCTCATCGAAGACCTCGCATTTAGGAACTGCTTTGGGAGCGTGTCCAAGGGGATGATTTGGTGTTTCTGCGAAGTGTGATGAAGGGCAAGGGTTTGCAGGGCAGTATAGAGAGAGCAGCTCTTCTTTCTAACATTACTGCGATGGCATCCCAACTGCAGTGCTGACAGCCCGAAATAATACAACCTGGGATTAGTACTAATGATGACAACCTCCCAATAACTAGCACTTCTTGGACCCATATATGCCACGTGCTGTTCTAAGTCCCTTACTCGAAGTAATCTGTTTCATCGTCATGCCAGTTCAGTGAGGTGGCTAGTACTCCTCACCTTGCAGATGTGGAAACTGAGGCACTTTCCAGTGTTTCGCCCGGTGTCGCACAGCCAGCAAGCAGCTCAGCTGGTATTTGAATGCAGATAGACAAAGTTCCTGCTCTCAAGCCCTAGAGGAGACTTTGAATGAGGAAGAGTCTCCTGGCTTAGTGCTTCCTCGCCGGCTGCTTTGCTCTCTCTGCAGAAAGCAAAGACCTCATTGTCTTCCGTAGAGCCGGTGGCCGGCTGCCATTTCGATAAGGGTGGGGGTGGATTTGGCCCATCTGTCTGGTCCGCCTGAGGGAATCATTGTTTGTGTATCTGTGTTCAGTCTGGACTTGAGGGATTTCTTTCTGCCAGGGACAGATCTCTTGACCAACAGCGACTGGCGCTAGAGCTCTGTGCCGTGAGGTGCGGTATACTGTGAGGGACACTTGTTGAGTCGATGGAGGTCCCTTCAGCCTGATGAGAAAGTTTGCCAGAGTTCTCCCCATTGGGAAGCAGTGGCCCACCTCAGCGGGCTCTCCCTAGGAGAAAGCAAGAGGTCAGCAACCAAAGGGAAAATTGCCCAGACCCCTACCTACGTGGCTGAGGTGAGGCCCTCAGCCCCCCACTGCTCAGGTGAGAGGGACCCACAGCATCTGCAAGGACAAGACTCAGTTGTGTTGTCTCCATCCCACCATCCAAAGCACCCCTGAGGTCTGCCTGCCCACATCCTCTTCCCCCCATACTGCTAACCACAGCTCTCTAAACACGCTCTGTATTTCCACTCTTAAATCCTTCCTCTCCCTTCAACCCACACCCCCCGTATCTTCTCTGCCCCAGGCCCTGGCCTGCTGCGGTGTAATGAGTAATTTTAGACCAAATAACCCACAGCACCTTGAAGCGCCACTTTGAATTGTAAATCAGGACACCCGGATGGGGCAACACTGGACATTTTTTTTTCTTTAATGTGGAAGAGCAGTGTGCGAGCTGGTCTTGCCCCCCTTACAGCAATAAAGAAATGCTTTCTTATACATTGAAACTATTTTCTCTTCCTCCTTTCTCATCTCACTCGGTTCTGATCCCTCTGGGAGCTGTGGACATTTCGTAGGTGAGTGGACAGAATTCTCCTTCTGCTACATTATTCCTCCTCCATGAGGTTTACCCTCCCCCTAGTCTGCCCCGGTCCCTTCTGACCTTGGCCTTCTTGATGGCATTTATCACAACATGACCCCAATTACATTGAGTTGCACATGGGCCAACTTCCCTGACTGAGTCTGTAAATCCTCTTGGATGGAGGCCATATCTTACCACTTTTGCAAAATTCATTTTTTTTCCCTTCTTTCTCTTTCCTCTTCTTTTTCTCCCCCTCAAACATCTATCAAGCACCTATTATACTCTTGGAAGTGTTTCAGTTTGTTGGGGGTGAGTAAGACACTGGCCCTCTCCGTCAGGGTGTTGTAGATGGGAGACAGAGCAGATAGACGGGGATCCATACTGTTAAGGCGAATAAGACGATCCCTACGCTCAAGGACTACACGAGAATTCGTGATAGACCAGAGGAAGGGGTGATCAAACCTGCCCAGGGGAAGGCGGTGAAAATACACATATACGGAGCACCCATTCCTTGCCAGCTCTCATGACAGCCCTGTGAGCATTATTGTCTCCGTGTGGTTTGGAGGCAAAGGATCAGAGGCACTGAATAACTATTCGATGACAACATTTTAAACTGGTGGAGCCAGTATTTTGATCCAACTCGTTAGACTTTAAAGTCGCGTTCTTTCTACTACAATTCTTTACACGGCGGTGATATTAAAGTTGAGTCTTGCAAAGCGAGTCATCGAAGGGGGAGACCATGACAGGCACAGGGAGCCTTTGGCGTGAATATATGGGCGTGGGAAACAACTGAGCGCATCTGGTAGTCTCTAGCCCAGCATAGGAGCCGGAGTGATGGAGGGCCAGTGCGTGAGGTCCAGGTGATGCAGGATGTGGCTGGGTTGGTGGACCAAGAGCTAATTCCTGAGCAGCCTCTCATCTATGGTAAGAAGTTTTGATTTTATTCGGTGAGCAATGGAGACCCAGTCAATGATATAAAACAGATTCCACTGGCATTTAGAACGATCGAGGTAATAGTAATGCCAAGGACGAGTGAGAAACAAAAGAGCCGGGCACGTGTGAAGCCAGGAAGCGAGGGCCAGAGTCGCCTTCCCTGATTTCTGCCCGGCCCTTCCACCGGCTCGACCCACGGGGCACTAGCCGCGCGGTATTTTACACCAACGTTGCTCCAGGAGCCGTGCAACTGTCCCACCCCACCCCACCCCACCCCACATGATGTCTTTGTCCCATGTCTCATCCTGTGTGTCCGTTAATTGTACCTAAAAGATTTATTTGTCTTGCAGTTTTTCAAATTTACATGCCTGTCTTCTTTTAATAGACTGTGAGCTGCTTACGAGCAGAGAATAAGTCTCATCTCTCTGCTCCCGGCAATTAGCACAGACTCTGGAACACGGCAGGGACCCCATAAAGAGCTCTTGAATGAGAAAACGATTGAGTAGGATTCCGTGGCCCTCTGGAGGACTGCTGTGGTCATGAGCCCGATGTCCTCGAGCACAGAAACTCAGCCACTTAGGATCCGAGGGAACTTCAACCAATTACTTAGTCTCATCGAACCTGGTTCCTCAACTCTGAAATAGAAAAAATAAAACTCAATATATGAAATGGGCGCGACAAGTAGAAGTAATGTATGCAATGTGCTTACGGAAGTTTCTAGCCCTAGCAGCTCTTGATGAGTGAGAGGTACACTATGAGCCGGAGTGGATGCTGCCTCTGGCTGCGTCTCCCTGTAACTTCTGCCCTCTGTTCCCGGTGCTCCTCGCACCTTCCAGATAAACCACTTGCCTCGCAGATTCTTGCCGCAGGCACCACTGGATCTCGAAATGGAGAATTTTCTTTAAATGTCCAATAAGCATTACGAAAGTAGATGATTTTTTTTCACATTTTGGAGAATTTTGGGAAAGACTTCTGAAAAAGTCACTGTCTCCACGGCAGAAGTCTAACGAGGTTTTTCTCTTTTCCTTGATCGCGGAACAACAGGGATTACAGACCACATTTTGCTGCCTTGTGGGTTGGTCGTGGATCTCCTCTTTGGGGGCGTGATTGTGGCAACCCCTCAGGGTCCTCCTGTAAATAGGGCAGGACTGCGGCATCTTTGTGTTGTTCTGGGAAGAATTCTGTACCTGTCCTGTCTCTTCCTCGGGGAGGCCTCACATGGTGACATCGGCCAGCACGTTGTTCGTTATTCGTGTAACCTCTTCTTCTTTGTTCCCCTCTCCCTCCTTGTGCCCTGCTCTCCTCCCAACACTCTTCCAGGTGTGGTTTCAGAACCGAAGAGCCAAATTCCGCAGGAACGAGAGAGCCATGCTGGCCAATAAAAACGCTTCCCTCCTCAAATCCTACTCAGGGGACGTGACTGCTGTGGAGCAGCCCATCGTACCTCGTCCTGCTCCACGACCCACCGACTATCTCTCCTGGGGGACGGCCTCTCCGTACAGGTGAATGACTGGCCCACCCCCCCTTGCTCCACTTCCACACGTTTCTCAGCGGTCGGTCACGTTCAGAGCTGCTGGTGCGGCTGGCTGACATTTCTAACTGGGTTAACCTCTTCAGAGACATTCAACTTGCTGACACCCCCAGATTTTCACGGGAGATTACTAGTTGCCCCAGGAGCAGGGTTTGGGGCAGAAGAGAGAGGGACAGGCCATCAGCAATCTCCTCTTGGACTCAGGAACTCTTGCAAAGGTTTCAAAGATGGGGAAGAATCTAAAAGAAAAGATCATTAAGCTATGCCCAGAGTCCCTCTTGCAACCATTCAGGAACAAACTTGACTCCACTTCCAAATTTAAGATAGATGTGTTTCATTATGCTCAAGGAGAAATTTAACTTGTAAGGCACCAAGGGTAGGCTCAAAGGCTCCAAGGGTAGGCTCAAAGGCAAATGTTACGGTAAAACTGGTTTTGAATTAAAAGAAGAGAAGGAAGGAAAGGAAAAGGAAGGAAGGAAGGAAGGAAGGAAGGAAGGAAGGAAGGAAGGAAGGAAGGAAGGAAGGAAGGAAGGAAGGAGGGAGGGAGGGAGGGAGGAAGGAAGGAAGGAAGGAAGGAAGGAAGGAAGGAAGGAAGGAAGGAAGGAAGGAAGGAAGGAAGGAAGGAAGGAAGGAAGGAAGAGGAGAGACAGAGAGGGAAGGAAGGGAAATCTACGACCATTCTGATCATGCTCATGGCCACAGTCCCTTGTTAGCAGGTGGGAGATGTCTTATGATCCAAAAAACCTTCCTGTTCTATTGCAAATTCTTATTTACTTATCTGAAGTTCTTCGGGGGGTCAGTTTGTCTGTGTGGGGTTTTTAAAAGATAGAAACAATGTCTAGTTTACACTAAACTTTTATATTAAAAAGGCGAAAAGTTTTCAAGAAGCAAATAACAGAGTACTATTTCAATTTCTCAGAGAGCATGTTAACCTCCATTTATTATGCTGTTCAGATAATACAGGTTAATTTAGTCCTAGGGAAGTTGAGACTCAACTGCCTGAAGCATCGTCATTGTTCCAAAGTGCCTTTCCTCGAACCTAAACCTGAGTACTCTTAGAAACAGGGTCAAGGCTGTGTGCTCTCTCTGGCCAACTGCAGTGGAGGAAATATTCACAAATTCATTTATTATGTTTTTATTTGCCTTTTTATTGTGAAGGTTAATTAACGCTTTAAGGAGAGGTCTTAAACTAATTATAGGAGATTATCTCCCAGCTAAAGCTGAATTCCTAACGTGAAATGCCACATTTGTGAAGTGTAAATACTTCTCAAAGTTGATGGTTTTAATCAAAGCATAAGGCCTCACCTAAATGTTCTTTTTGTTCCAAATCAAGTCCTTGAAAGAAATGCCATAAATGTATTTGGAATTTTTTTTAAAATCCCCCATTGTGAAATTAGCCTGAATTATGTTGGTCTTAGCACTTAGAGACCCCATACCTGGGAAACTGGAAATTTCTTCAGCTCTCAGATACAGTAAGCCTTGCTGATTTCAAAAGGTTAGTCCCATCTCTATGTCTGATTTTAAATTTAGACTCTTTTCCAATTGGAAAACTTACTAAAAACACATTTGAAGACCATTGTGAAATCACATATGCCTCAATATTTAAAATAAGTAGAAGACCGCTTTGTTTCTCTGATAAATACTGGTAGCTCACAGACTCATTAAATGGCTTGGGAAACGGATGTGGTTCAAAGCTTAATGTTTCAAGTTCTTTGGTTGGAATTTGGTCCTGACCAGGAAGTCTTGCTCCTTTTCCTGCCTGGGTCCCAGTTAGGAACTCTTCACACCAGCTCTAAACCATCCAGATGGCTGCCATGCAGTCCTTATCAGTGAGAGTCTGAGGGCAGTACACCGAGTGGGTAGGGCTGAAATCCTCCCGGCATTAATATTGGATCAGACTGCCTGCCCCTAAGCGAAAGGTCAAGCCCCCATGCCTGCATCATACATATTTGGTATATGGGCATCTAACTGAAATTATTAACATGCAATTTATGTGTGCCTTTTTTAGGGAAATGTTCTATTTTATTTTAAAAGATTTTGTAGAAATACTAGGTAGATTTTTTTAAAAAAACATTCATAATGCCACCATCTTGACATAACTAGTTTGTTTATTTTTGCAATTAGAGTTCAGTATTTTACATAGCGTAGCCTTAGTGTACATATTTTGTATTCTGCTGTTTTCACTTAAAAATCATATAAACTAGTGCTTTTGACTCATTTCATGGTATACTTTTATATAATTTTTTTCTCTTAGATACAGTTTGTAAAAAAAATAATTAAAAATCACATAGAATCTGATTGTTCATATTCTGTATGAAGAATAAATTAATCTCCAGATAGAAGTAGAAGAATGATGGTTTAAAACAGTAATTTAATCAATATCAATGTTTTTGACCCAATGTTGACTGAAGTGTTTATATTTTGGTTAATTTCTAAAAGTGGCAAAGCTATTCTGTTACTCGGAGATTTTTCTGCTATGTTTCGAACCAAAATACATCACGGTTTCACAATTTGAAGCTTGGGAGGAATCATGTCTTGTTTAGGAAACATAAAAGAGAGACAAGGGATGCAAAGCAAAGGAAATGACAGACCTTTTGTGTTATAAAAAAAAATTAACTGGCTATTTCTGTTGGTACATTTATGTCAAGTTAGTTATCTCACATGTGACATTCATTAAAAGGCATTTCTTTTGGTTAATCCTTGGAACGCGCCTGTGTGCTAGCTCCGTCCTTGCTCTGGTTCCAAAGAAGAGACTGAGCACTCGCCCAAGTTTGAGCCTTCAGCAAGCAGAATAAGACCCAGTGCCCGTGATCCTTGTGTCTGTCCAGCGTATCAGGCCACATCACCATATTTTCATTCCAATTAAGTCTCACATTGCACTGAATGTAGTAAAAAGAGTAAGACCGGGACACTGTAAACATGCCCTTTCCATTCAGTGTCTGTCTCAGATCCGCGAAGCGTGCCTGCAGCCACGAGCCCCCTTCCAGCGTGTGTGAGCACCCCTCTTGGAAGGACCAGGCGGCGTGGTCATGCAGCCCAGGGGGAGCGAGCAGACAGTTTTGCCAGAGAGGACGGCTTGCAGACTTGCACAACTCTCCCCTAGGAGAGGGGAGGAGGAAACCGAGACTCGAAGCAGTTGTTTGCATGTGGTCAGAATTATGGGATGGGAGATAGCCAGCACAATTTTTTTTCCCTGGGTGTCTTTTATATCCAGAGCGGTGGCTAATTTATCGTCCAAGCCGGGACACTTTTGAAAGTGAAAGGGGAGTGCTATTCATAATAATGACACCAGAACAACAGGCATCACCGGGGACATAGGGTTCACCCTGTCGATGGCACGATATGGCCCTGTCTGCCCCCTCGAGCAAGCTACAGGTGATAGCGGATGGCAGGCGACTGCATCACCAGGAGGGGGAAAGCATTCCAACTCTCCTGACAAGTGTCTCCTTTATCTACCCATCGCCTGTGGAGGGAAGCTTGTTTTGGGCACATTCGCCCACAGCTTAGCTGTTTTCCGTAGGCGAAGGAGGGCGCGCACAGCACCAGAGGTATTAGGACTAACAAATCTTGGGGTGCTTCACCTCTTGGGGAGCAGTGATCAACCAAATCCTAGACTTTGAGCTGTTATTCTAGATGAAGTAGTCAAAAAGCTTCTCCCCAGAGGCATCCTTTCCTGTGGGAGCTAGAGAATGGCCTGGATCTTCAGTGCCAATTCCGGAGGGAGGACTGGGCTTCAGAGAAAACTAGTGACAGGCGATAGAGAGCGGCCACCTGTCCCCGTCCACGGCTCCCCTCCCTCTCCTTCTCCTCCTCCCCCATTTGATCGTGGTCACGGTGCTGCCTGACATCCGCTGAACGCATTTGGCTCATTTCTCCCTTTCACGCTTTCAAAAATAGATCCTCGTCCCTCCCAAGATGTTGTTTACACGAGGGGCTTCATAACGGATTCTAACGGAAGACACTGAAAAGGTAACTTGTCAGAGGGGGATGAGGGTGGCTGCTGGGGGCAGGGTTTAAGGGGGAACGAAGTGTGTTCGAGAAAGCGGGTCTTGCAGTGGTAGCAATGCCCCCAGGGAGGTCCTCCAGTGGGCAATACTGTGGGAAACCAGAGCTGCACACATATGTGTCCCTAAAGTTAAGGGGAGTCGGACGGCCGAGAGCAGGGTTCCTCCAAGATTACAGAGCATGTGAATCCCCTGGGATCAGGCTGCGATGCAGACTCATTCTGTAAGTCTGGAGCAGGATTCAGGGGCTGCATCTCTAATTTGCTTCCCTGTGACGCCGAGGCTAGTGACACTCAGTATTAGGTGACTCTAGGATACGGGGCAGGGGTCGGAAGAACCGTGTTCTTGTCCTGGCTCCTGCCGCTCCCCAGGCCGTTGGATGGTCCAGCTCTCACTTAGCCTTGCATCTAAGGTTGAGCTAGCAACGTTTCCCTACTACGTATCTCACAGGGACATTTGATTCCAGGGAGTCGATGTGCATTTCAAAGAAGAGGTACAAAAGTCCTTGAGATGAGAGAGAGATGCAAGTCTCTATGTACAAAAACATTTCTAGAAAGAAAGGTTAAATATGGCAGAAGGATCACTGAAAGTCCAGAGCAAACTGAAGGTTTCCACAGGAAATGTGGTCCAAGTTGGATCTACCTTGAGAGCTAAACACGCGTTTAAAAAAATCACCTTCTGAGTTTCAGAAACGGAAGTCAGAAATGCTTATTTAAATCACAAAAGATCACTTCCAAAAGGACTTATGGGATCTCTCTTTAGAAGAAAATCTCCATGGGAAAGCGGATATGGAGTTGTCTTAGCTAAAGCAGGTACACCTCTGTCCTCGTACACAAAAGCCCAAGCCAGGAAGATGGCCTCCAATGGCCACACGTCACAGACAGAGTCACAGAAGCCTCATGCTCCACAGCCTTTGGAAAAACCCCAAGCTGGTGAAACCTTAGGATCTCAGGATGACACATAGGCTTCTCAGGCTGACAGATTTGTCTTTGGGGGAAATTTTTCAACAGCTTGTCATCATTTGTCCGAGAGGGCCAAAGAGAAAAACAAAGTTAGAGTTGAAAACTGAGGCAGGCATTATTTTCCCTGAGCGCTCCTCAGTTGTTTGGTGATTTGTGGGGCGATTCTAAAGCAGAGGGGCAGATGCCCATAAGTTTCCTGGCTTTAGAGTCATACCGTATATAGAATTTTCCATGCTTCCTTGGTGTTTGGCAGTCATCTGAACACGTTCCTCCTGACAACCTTTTGGGGTAGGCTGAAGTGATCAAAAATGATTTGTCCCCAGTGCAAATGGAACTCGAACCCTGCCGTGGTTAGCATTCTGCTGTCTGTGGCTGAGCTCCATCTGTTAGGAATCTCCAAATAAGGAGATGGAAAGATTTCAAGCTTACTTAAATGTGTCAGCTCTGTACAAGTCCTGGTGCAGGGCTGCTGAATCAACAGATGGGATACAAGCATTTCTTTTTCATCTCCGATTCCTCAGTGCACTTTATTTGGCAATGTAGTTCCTGGGTCACAGACACAAAGAACTGACATTCTTCAAAACTCGAGAGAAAAGATGCTTTCGCCACATCCTATAAACCCAGTCCGTGTACTCAGCTTGCGTCTGTGTCCTGTTGGAGGGGCAGGTGGCCCTTAGAAGGTAGGACCAATAGGCAGGATCTCTTAGTGTTGGTGAGCAGGCTCCTAGCGTTATCACGTGCTTCATCGAAACAAATCATTTAGTTGCCGTCTCACTTTCTGAGCCCGGGAAGCTTCACCTTGTGTAGGAAGGAGTGGTCATTTTACAATTTGAACGGTCCTCTAAAATCGGCCGAAAACAGCTAATTAACCCTCCTTGGTTTCGTCTTGGGAGAAAATGTTTCCAGTTTCTTTCTCTTTGCCTAACACAGATCTTTGTAGGTTTGGGTGGCGTGGAAAACAGGTGGTCACAACAATCTTTCACGCTGGCAGCCAGCCAAGGCGCTCTCACATCTGTTGTCACTTTGGGAAGTGGGTCCTCTCCAACTTACTCTTCGCGCTGTTTTTAAAGCATGACTAAGCCACTCTAGAGTACCCCACTCATTAACTCTGTCTTCTCTGACCTTTCGCAAGACTTGCTTGTCACTGGTATGTCAAGGGACTGCCCACTCCATGCCTCCGTGGCTCTTTTAGTGCAAGTTGAGAAACTAGACCGGATGGAGCACAGACTTGGAATTTTTTAGTATGTGCACTATTCTAAACATCGGTTAAGAGGCTATGAAGTAAGACTGACTCTGTTCTTTTATCCTACTTCTTAGAGCTATGCAATGTGCTAGAGTAAGTTGGGTCCATTTTTGAAAGTTTAACTTTCCTAAACTTTTATCAAGGACAAATATTACCATTTATTAAGCTCCTAGGGAATTGCAAAACCCATTCATTGAGAGCAGCTGCTGTCTTAATCTTCATGCCCCACTACCTTGAGGGCTACCTACAAGGTACTGCACAGTGTCGTGAATGCAGTGATGTCCTGACAAAGGCACCACAGTACAAGTGGACAGGGTACTTTCTCGACTCTAGAAACTCAGGTTTCTATTTAAGGGAAGGTGTCCCAGTGAAAATCCAATTTCCTATGCAATATATAACTCTAATCTGCATCGATTTGGTTTTGAGACGGAAAATGGATTATTTTCTGGCCTGTGTTAGAGAAGGAATCTCACTATTTCCTAGAGATGTGTTACCATATGAAGTCTTCAGACTAGAATATCAGATGAAATCAGTCAACCATGAAGCAGCTAGAGCAAAATTGTCTGTAAAATAGATAATATTGAAGTCACAGCTATAGTAGGCATTTCTAGAAAATAGTGATAAGGCCTTCAGTAAACAAAAATAATCCCCCAAAGTTCCAGTCCTCTCTGTCTACTATGGAAAATGGACCAGACCTTTGACCATCAAAAAAGGAGAAAATCTCTATTAAATAGGACTTTGCTTGCCTAGAGCCTCAAAGGCTGAAAAGTAGACCTCTTAGAGAATTAGGTCAAGTACTTGAAAGAGCAATCAATACTCCATGACAATTCACAATTTACCTTCAGAGAATTTTTTTCTTTATGCTCTCTCATAAAATTTTAGCCTTCTGTTTCCAGAAGCCATTCAGTTTTATTCTCTGTGTTTAACCAATAATATAGATAACCAATAATATAGATAACTCACCATTTGGCTTCTCTCTTATGCATTTTAAATGGTACTATGTACCATCTTTAGAATTTAATTCTCTCACAAAAACCTGGTTGAGAAGGGCTGATTTGGTTCATTTCATGACCTATAACTTAGGAACATTTCCCAAACCCAATGGTCTCTTTTCTTAACTACTCACGTCTTTGATTTCCTTGAAGCCTTAGATTTCAGTATATCCTAGCAATTTTTTGAATGTAGGATTTATGGGTTTGCATTTATTTCTGGTAGTGTCTTGAATGGAAACAAGTAATTCATGTAGAAATTAAATGAGAATACATATACAGGTTTTGAAAATAAATGAAAATTTTTGGTATATTACTAAAAACAGAACAAAACAAACAAAAAAACCTTGTCCTGTTTTAACAGGTTGTTCTGATCATTTATCTCACTCCTAATTGAAACCTATCTTAACTCAGGACTCTTTTTCTGCCCTTTTGGCAGACAGTGGCAAAAGTAATAGTGGCAAAAGTGATAGTCTGTTGTATAAATCTAACCTGTACTAATATTTGTTCATTTTCTACCATTAAATGATTTTTTAGAAAAGATTATTTATTTATTTATTATTTATTTGACAGAGAGGAGAGAGATCACAAGTAGACAGAGAGGCAGACAGAGGGAGAGGGGGAAGCAGGCTTCCCGCTGAGCAGAGAGGGGAGCATGATCCCAGGACCCTGAGATCATGACCTGAGCTGAAGGCAGAGGCTTTAACCCACTGAGCCACCCACGCGCCCCTTAAAAGATATTTTTGATGGATCAAGAATATGTGGTCATCAGCCCTGGCTTTTGTCCCATCCCTTTGATTTTGCTCATTCTATTAAGAGAGCAAAAGAAATAAAAAGGACTACTTCCTAATGATAAAAGAATATTGGTCGATGTTTTTAAAAAGATTTTACTTATTTATTTGAGAGAGAGAGTGAGTGAGAGAGAGTGAGAGCTCAAGAAGGGGGAGGGGCAGAAGGAGAGGGAGAAGCAGACTCCCTGCTGAGCAGGGACCTCAACATGGGGTTCTATCCTAGGACCCCGGGATCGTAACCTGAGCCAGGACCCTGAGATCATGACCTGAGCCAAAGGCAGATGCTTAACCGACTGAGCCCCCCAGGTGCCCCTGGTAAAACATTTAAAAAAAATCACTACTCACAGCAAAATTACAGAGCTCGTTGACATTGAGCAGGAATCCATTCAATAATACCAGATATTTCTCAGTTATCTATTCATGAAATACTTTCTTGAGTGTCACCTATGTGCCAGATATGATGTTAGCTCTACCTGAGGATATAGTGGTGAATGAGGTCAGATGCGGTGTCTGATCTATGAGCTTCCAGTCGAGGAATTGAAGTAAGTGCTAAGAGGGAAATTACAGGGTGCTCTAGGAGAGCCTAACTTTGCATAGACAGTTGAGAGCTTCTCCCCGGAAATGGGTAAGAGTAAAGCAGGTAAAAATGAGATGGAAGAATGTAGAATTCTTTTGGAA
Organism: Procyon lotor; assembly: GCA_028646535.1. Lineage (NCBI taxonomy): Eukaryota > Metazoa > Chordata > Mammalia > Carnivora > Procyonidae > Procyon > Procyon lotor. The sequence goes on from CM053618.1 coordinate 46,226,950, forward strand.
CACTACTGAATCTTCCTTCTTCTGCCCTGAGACACACACACACACACGCACACGCACACGCACACGCTCTAGTGCTATAAGGATTTTAAATTAAGGATGTATGTTTCTGGAGAGACCTAGTAATCTGGGACTAATTATATTTCATTAACCTAATTTTCCTGGGTTAATTGCTAGTAAATGAGCTGAAATAGGCTATTGTGAGTCTTGACTGTAAGTCTTAACTATATGGTCTCCCAAATAAGAATTCGTGACACAGTCTGCCTATTCGTAGAGTAGCTTTAGTTTTCTCTCTTTTTGGTCTGTCACTTGACTTCCAGAATCACAAACTCCTGTGTGGCTGGTAAAATTGCCCTGGAATGCAGGCATCAGCAGAGCGCATGTCATTCCATTTATAAATCTATCTCATTTCAGGCCTCGGTTGAAAGGGATTTTGCTAATCTTAGAAACAACTAGACACATTTTCATTTAATTAAAATGAGTTCCCTTTTAACTGTTTAGTAGACGGTAATGAATAATTGGCTTCCAAGTCTAAAAGACCATTACCTTTTCCCTTTAAAGAAATTCTTTTGGAGGGGGGTGGGGGATGGGCGAGCCTGGTGGTGGGTACTGAGAGGGGCACGTACTGCACGGAGCACTGGGTGTGGTTCGTGAACAATGAATCTTGGAACACTGAAAAAATAAAATTAATTGGAAAAAAATAAAATCTAAAAAAAAGCAGACAAAAAAAAAAAAAAGAAATTCATGGATTCCATTAACAGAAAGCCACCAAATGCACATTTCTGTCCAGCTGCATTTCTAGGTCTTAATTACCATCTCTGATAATGAAAAACAACGTCAGATTTTTCTCAGGAATAAGGACGAAGAGAGACAGTTATCTCTGAGGCTAGGAATCCTGAAACTGGCTGGAGCCTTTGCTTGTAAATCTAGGGGATTTAAACATTTCCCAAATAACTGACCTAAAAGGCAACCTGAGCTATTCCAGTCCTTTGGAGAAGAAGCTATAAAGTCAAGGTCAGTCGGGATAGGAAGCTCCGGATTGGGCAACACTTGGTGCTACCAACCACGGAATCAGGAATGGGCTGCCCAACTGGTTCTCAAGTCCACTATCTAGCATGGTGTCCGCTGATGCCCTCCAATGTGTTAGACGTGCAGTCGGCTACTTAGAGTGAAGAGGGCAAGATGCCCTTCCTTTTCACATGCCTGTTTCTCTCGCTCGCTGCTCCCACAGGCTGGTGATGGAGGCAGGAGGAGAGACTAAATACTGTTCCAGTTGGTCGGCCGATGGAACATCCCGCTTTTTCAACAGAAGCAGCTTTCTCCTCTCACCCCGGAAATCAATTATTCCTCCCCATGTCCAACACAGCAAACACCTCTCCCTGCCCTGTTCCACTCTCCCCTGCTCTTCCTCTGCCCTTCCGGACACTGCCATCCTTTCCCAAGGGATGGGAATCCCTTAGACCCATGGAAATCTGGGGCTGAAAGGGACCTCAGAGGTCACCCATCCAGCCCACCCGGCCCCGCCTGCCCTGTGCTGAGCGTTGCGTCCTTCTGGGGCACAGACCTGCAGCTTCGTGAAACTAATGCCTGTTATTCTCCCCACTCTCTCCTTTGTCCCTACAGCGCCATGGCCACTTACTCTGCCACATGTGCCAACACTAGCCCTGCACAGGGCATCAACATGGCCAACAGCATTGCCAACCTGAGACTGAAGGCCAAGGAATATAGTTTACAGAGGAACCAGGTGCCAACAGTCAACTGAGGAAAAAAAATAATAATTAAACAGGCCTAAGAAGAAATCACAAACCATAAGACACCTATCCTGCTCTGTCATTTCTTCATCTGCTGGGAATAAATAAATAAATAAAAACAAACAAACAAACAAACAAAAAAACCTGAACTAAAATATTGGGACCATGGCAGAGAAAAGCAGGAGAGGAGCAAAATGAAAATTAGTTCACCCATGTGTCTCCTCCCTCTGGGATACCACCATCACGTGTTCCTGCGTGTGTTAATTTTGTTTTTCCTTCTACTCATGCGCTTTGCTTTAATATACTCCAAGCTTCTTCAGTTAGGTTCAGCCCACCCACCCCCACGATCGTATGGGTTTAAAAACAAACAAACAAAACTACAGCAGCCAAAGAAACCATAACCTCAGTGCCTTGCCCTATCCTTCTTCCCAGTTCCCAGTATAAAAGCTCTAGGAACCTCTGAAAAGCCAAAGTCTCTCTGAAGAATCTGTGCCAGACATGATTTCCTGTCTCATGGTCTCCATGTCTGTCGGTCATGGTAAGGTTTTTTCCATCAGCTACTGTTAAGAAAGCAATTATGTACAACATCTGGTCACTGGCTTGTTTGTTCCAATGTGATTGGCTGTGTCTGGCTACTTCTAAGCTCTAAGCTGTAGATCGAAGCTCTCCATATAAGCTATAGATTTAAGCCCTAAGCTGTAGATGATAATGTCACCATCGCCATCACCCCTCAGCCCCACCCAGGCAATGGGCCATCTTAAGTTCAAGATATTTGTTGTTTTTGAATGATTTGCTGTCACGGGCTTGATACTCCAGAGAGAGAGAGAGAGACAGAGAGAGAGAGAGATTTCTTTAGGAAAACAAAGACAGAGTCGTGAAAGGCATGGCCTACATCTCTTTAGTGCCTTATGGATAGTCAGATGCACACTTATATATATACTGTATATATTTATATGTTTTATATATATATATAAAATATTCTTGCAAGCTTGAGTTTGCAGTTTCTCAAACACTACAAAAAGCAAATTTCACACCATCACCACTGTCCTTAATCTCTACAGTGATGAGATGTTTTGGGGGATCTTGTTTCCTTTCTTTCTTGACACAAAATTCTCATTAAGGCCATAGAGCAATTCATAGGGCATCTGTTTGAGAACAGGTCTCATTTTCACATTCGGGCTTTAAATAAATTAGAGCCTATTCCAAGGCTATAAAAATGTTCTTGAGTTTGGAGACCGAGCTCTGGTGGAATGGGGATACATCCTGATACGTCATGGCGATTGCACTTAGAGGAGGGAAAGCCGAGGTGTCATCTGTCCCTTCTCCGCTCAATGGGAATCTGAAAGACACATGTTTGAATGGAATCCTTAACGTCTTGTCTAAATTCCAAACATGTAAAAGGCAACTGTGGGCTATTCTTTTACTAATATTTTGAAATAAAGTTTAGTGCCTAGGGCTGTGAGCCAGGACTGACCTGTCTTTGTTTCTTTCTTTTTGTCTCCAACTATGCTTTTGTAACTTAATCAGGTGGACTAGACCAAACCACACCACCATGCCGTGGCTCAGTTTAGCTTTTTGTAAAATGGGTTTAACAATACTTACCTACCTCACAGGGGTGTTGTGAGGCTCTATTCATTTGTTCCTTCATTCTTTCCTGTACTCTCTGCTTGGGCAGCACTTTGCAGTCATGGGAGGAAAGGGACTATAAAAGTATACAGTGTTACTGGAAGGAAGTGGTACCTGGAAGCCTTGTTTTCTAGCAAGGAAATGCTACCTTGCTGTAAATACTTATAGCCTTGTGTTTGGAAATGAGAAATAGGTTTATATTTACAGACCTCTCAAGAATCACATCACTTGACCAAAGAATAATTTAAGATACACAGAGCAGACATATTTTTTGATGTATTTTTATCCTGACCGGGTTGGTTCTAATAACTCTAGTTATCAGTAACTAAAAAGCTTTAGATTGGTTTTGGCCAAATATGCCAACTCTGAGTGACAGGCATAGACTCTTGAGTTTAAGATGCACTTTCAGCACACATTTGTTACCCCCCCTCGGCCTAGCAAGTTGAACCTAATGGTGGTATTTTTTCAGCCAAACAGCCACCAACCTGAAAATGTATTTTAAATGTTGAATCTGTACGTCTTTTAATAACGAGAAGAAAGCCCTTCTTATTCCTTTTGCTTTCATCCACTGATTCCCTCTTCTTTTAGCATATTATTAAAATATTTCTTACTGATGTTTCATGTGGGCTGGCTGAACACCACATATTACTTGCTTCCTAAGGATTCCCTCACCTAATTCTTTTGTCCCACTAGCTGCCGCGGATTATCAAGATTCAAAGGAACAGTACAGTCTAGCAGATGAAAACGTTCTTTGTGAAATGAGTGCTATCCAAGAAATTGGTGAACTTTTGGAGTTGGGACTTTGGTCAGAATGGCTAGAAGTGAGTTTGGGCTCTAGCGCAGGGAACAGAACTCATACAAGACAAGATGTAGCTAGGAAAGGGGAATTTTTAAAGAGGGAGGAAAGGAATAGCAGGTCATGTGAAACAAAGTCATCTGAAGCTTTCATCCTGACATCCGTTTTCGGTGGTGAACAGAAAAGCCTGAACCCAAAACCCAAACGCTACGTGAAACAGGGCAGTTTTACCACCAATGCCTAGGAAGCAACGTCTGGGAAAATCGGAGCGTAGCCAGCGCTGGTCAGCCACAGGGATTTTCATTGCTAGTGAATCAACACCACAAACATTTATTATCTAAGCACCTGATCAAGAAGTATACACATGAGACAAGCACTCAGTATCGTTCATTTATTATTGATTTTTTTTTTTGAAGTAGAAGTTTGATATATGATTTAGAGGAGTAGACTTTTGGTTTCCAAGCCGAGTCTCAACAGAGGGCCTCAGGCCAACAATTTTCAAGGCACACCCCCTGTTCCTCACCATCATTATACCCAGATACAGATGAATACAGGCAAACTATCTGTGTCCCCAGTCCCTTCCCAAAGATGCTGATTTGTAGGATACTTGGCAGGTTAAGTCAAACCAGAAGAGGTGATTGAATAAAAAAGGGAATGACACTTAGGGTATAAAGATCTCATAAGAAATGTAATATGTAAATTATATCTTGCTTTATGATGTAAAATATACATTGTTTGCGCTAGAATAGAAATGATTCCTTTTCAATAAAAAGAAGAAGGATACTACTATGCGGTCTTTTGTTATATACATTTGAGTCTGCTGATTCTTTTTTCTTTCAACTTCAAAAATAGATCTTTGAGGACTTAAGGGTACACGCAGGAAAGAGTGAAGGGAAGAGGGATTGGTGAATAGGACTTTTATTGGAGTGTGATAGTATTTCTTAAAAATGAAAATAATCTATTCCTCAAAAGCAAAGACAATGGTTGGGAGGGAGAGGGGATATTTATTGGTGTAATGAGTAAAGTGAAACTTTTATGAGAATTTATTTTTTACCCACCCATTTAGAATCTACCACACCAGCTATATATGACAAAACAGACAAAATAGAAAGCACAAACTTTTATTTTAGAATAAAGAAGTAACAGAGTAAAATTTAAGCACCTACTTACTGTGTTGAGCACTGGGTGTGTGGTATTGAGGGGAGAAGGTAGAAAACCAAATTGGGAGACACTGGTTCTGTTTTCATATCAATTAAGATCTGATTTAAAAGGGAACTCTATGATGAGCCAATGTACACAATAGTTCAAGACAATAAATGAATGTGTCAAACAAATAGAGAGGACAGGAATTCAGAAGAGGAAGAAAGAGGGGCGCCTGGGTGGCTCAATGGGTTAAGCCTCTGCCTTCGGCTCAGGTCATGATCTCAGGGAGGCTTATTTGAATCCACGCAGAGGAAAACCCTGGAGATTGAAATTGAGCCTTCACGTTGCAGAGTATGGTGTGTCAGGACAAAGGAGTTTGGACTTTTGCTCAGGCCTTCGAAAGCCATTAAAAGTTATTAAGTAGGGAAACAAAAAGGTCATGCAAAAAATACTACTTCAGCCGGATTACTGTGGTCAAAGAATGAAGATGAGCCAGAGCAGAACAGGAACTAGAAGCAGGACAGAAGGGGGACAAAAAAGCAAAGGTTGAATAGGAAACATCTTGCAGGGAAAGAATCGACAAGACTTTATGGCGGGAAAAAGAGAATAGAATCTAAGATAATCATAAATTGAAACCTGGGAACTAGGAGAATGAATCACGGACAAAACTGACAAAAATCAACAGAAACAGGGGAGACCCTGTGATAGAAGGCAGTAATTACAGTTTTAGGTGTGCTAACCGAATTTGAGAAAAATGAAATGTACCTTAAGATATGAAAGCTTGGCTCGAAACCAAGGTCAAGGATGGAGATAGAACTTTGGGACCCATCTTTAAGGAGTTGCTACCTTGAGGTACAAGAATGAATGAGTTTTTTGGGAGGGGAGAGCATCATTGTGCTTCCATTGGAAGTGTAGCGGACCCTTGAACAGCACACTTCTGAACTGCCCAGGTTCACATATATGTGGATTTTTTACAGTACAGTATTGTAAATATATTTTCTCTTCCTTATGATTTTCTTTTTTAAAAGACTTCATCTATTTGAGAAAGAGGCAGAGAGCACAAGGGGGGATGGGGGGCCGAGAAAGAAGGAGACGCAGACTCCCCACTGAGCAGGGAGTCCCATGCAGGGTTCAATTCCAGGACCTTGACATTATGACCTGATCGAAAGGCAGATCCTTAACCCACTGAGCCTCCCAGGTGGTCCTTTATAATTTTCTTAATACTATTTTCTTTTGTTTAGCTTACTTTATTATAAAGATACAGCATATAATACGTATACAAAATTTGTGTTTTATTTTATTATTAAACTTTTTATGCCCTTGGTAAGGCTTCTGGTCAAGAGCAGGTATTAGTAGTTAAGTTTCAGGGGAGTTGAAAGTTTTACATGGATGTTTTTGACCACACCAGGGGCGGTGCCCCTAATCCCAGTTTGTTCAGAGGGTCAACTACAGTTTCAGCCCAGGGAGGAAGGTTAGACTTTGCAGAACATCTACACTTGAGGAGAGAGCTACCGAAGGCAATTTACAAGGGGCTGTTTGAGAAATAGGAGGAAGATCAGCTTGTTTGTCACGCCAGAGTTAAGGAAAGAGTAGTCTTTGAAGAGAAGAGAATGTTTAGTATACTTGAATGCTGGAGAGCAGACCAGCTTAACTGAGGATGTAGCAAAGGCCGTTGGATGCATGATTTTCTTCAGTACAGTTTACTACAGTGCTGGAGGAAGAAGATACATTTTGACAAGTCATGGCAAGAATGAGTTCTTTAAGGAATGGAGATGGAAGCCATGGCTCATAGACCACTTGCTTGAGACACTTCAGCATTGAGAGTTTACTAATAAGGATTCTTTTAGCTGCAGGTGGAAGAGACCTACTAACTGGCTCAAATCACAAGGGATTTTATTTAAAACCCACGAGGGTGGGGCACCTGGGTGGCTCAGTCATTAAGCGGCTGCCTTCGGCTCAGGTCATGATCCCGGAGTCCTGGGATCGAGCCCCGCATCAGGCTCCCTGCTCTGTGGGAAACCTGCTTCTCCCACTACCATTCCTTCTGCTTGTATTCCCTCTCTCGCTGTGTTTCTCTCTGTCAAATAAATTTAAAAAAATAAAAAAAAAATCTTTAAAACCCACGAGGGTTGCCCACGGAACCCAAAGAAATATTGCCGGGGCCAGAGCAGCTCCTGGGATCCCAGATGCTGGAACGTGGCCTGTACCCCTCAATAAGACAAGGTCCGTCCGCCCTGCCCTGGAACCCATCAGCACTCTTCTGACCGTGTCTCTCCTCTGGGCAACAAGTTTGCAGGGCCAACTGGATGTGCTTGCCTGGAGCCTGCAGTCCTGGACAGCTAGAGAAACTCACACATGTGTACAGAAAGACATGAACAAAAAGGTTCATTGCAGAATGATTTATAATAACAAAATATTGGAAACAAACAAAATGTCCATCAATGAGAATAAATAAACTGCGATATAGTCACATAATGGAATACTATTCAGAAATAAAAAATGAATGAACAAACCATGGATATACATATCTACTTGGATACCTCTCAGAAACATAGCTTTGAGGGGGAAAAAATAAGTTACAGAAGACTGTATGACACTATTTATATGAAGCTTAAAAATGTACTCTAAAAAACATATTGTTTGTAAATATGAATGTATGTGATAAAAATATAAAAAGATGCATAGGAATGAAAGACAATTTCAGAAAAAACAATTTCTGAGTAAGGAGGCAAGGGATTGGATTGGAAAGGGCACCATGGAGGCTCTAAACATATCTGAATTATCTTATTTCTTAAAAAAAATATGAAAAGCAAAGATGACAAATATTAAAGTTTGATGAAAGCTGTGTGTTAAGTACAGCATGTTCATGATATTGATCTCTCTACTTTTCTGTGCATATTATAGTTCAAAATTTGTTAAATGTGGGAAGAAAAGAACATATATATATATATATCTTACCGCCTCAGCAGGGGGAGATGGGAGATTGAGGTGGGTGTGGTGGGGTAATCCCAGATTTTGTTGTAGCCAAGTGGAAAGGAAAGAAGTCATAATACATTTTTTTTAGAAGACTAAAAAAAAAAAAACACCAAAATCCTGCATACAACTTAACTCACCCAATCGAGCCTCTAGGCATAGAAGTGTCGATGTCTCTGAAAGATTTTTACCAAAAATATCTCCTTCAGTTTACTATTGAACCTAAATTTGTCCCTTAAGAGTATGAGTTTCCAGGAGTCCCCCCTGACCTGGGCTGCATGAGGTGACCCCTGCCCTGAAGTTATTATTAACCTTTTTTTTTTTCAATCATTCCTGCATGCTCTTTAAAGAATAGGACATAGTTTTAAGACATGGAATAGGGGAAAAAAAGAGAAGTCTGTGTGTGAGGTCTGAGTCTTGTTGCCGAAGAGCAAACTGACAAGAAGTCTACAGAGGAGAACTTAAGGGGATACATGATGTAATGAGAGTCTCTGCTTAGTTACTTATTTGCAATGTAATCTCGGGAAGTTGCTTATGCCCAATGTGTATTTTTTCTTCTTTTGTAAAATGATAACCTATCTCATACATTGGTAGAGGGATTGAATAAGACAACACACATAAACCATTAATATCCTACTTGAATCGCATTGTGGATTTCCTTGTCTTTCTGTACTATCAAGGGACAACACAGAGTGAAAAGAGTCCTGGGATGTAATCATCAGCCCCAGGCTCTCTGTGCGGCATCGAAGCAGAAGGAATTCAAAGATGAGGGAAGTGTGGTAGCAAGAAAAGGAGGAGGAAAAATGCAGTCGGTTAAGTGGCTCCTTCGGCTCAGGTCATGATCTCAGGGTCCTGGGATCGAGCCCCGCATCCGGCTCCCTGCTTAGTGGAGAGCCTGCTACTCCCTCTCCTCCTGTCGGCTGTTCCCCCCGCCCCTCCCCCGGGCTTGTGCCCTCTCACGTGCACTCTCTCTCTTTGTCAAATAACTAAATAAACAAAACTTTTTAAAAATCGAGGTGTCTTTACAGGCAGTAACTTCTTTGACATTGACTGTAGCAACTTCTTTCTAAATAAGGGTCCTGAGGCAAGAGAAACAAAAGCAAAAATAAACTATTGGGACTTCATCAAAATAAAAAGCTTCTGCACAACAAAGGAAACTATCAATAAAACTAAGGACAATCTAGGGAATGGGAGGAAATGTTTGCAAATGACATCAGATAGATGAGTAGTATCCAAAATATTAAAAAAACTCACACAGCTCGACACCCAAGAAACAAATAATCCAATTAAAAAATGGGCAGAAGACATGAATAGACATTTCTCCAAAGACATCCAGATGGCCAACAGACACATGAAAAGATACTCAACATCACTGATCATCTCGCACCTGTCAGAATGGTTAAAATCAAGAACACAAGGACAATGGGTTTGACAGGATGTGGAGAAAAGGGAACCCTCTTGTGTTGTTGGTGGGAATGCAAACTGATGCAGCCACTCTGGGAAATGGTGTGGAGGTTCCACAGAAAATTAAAAATAGAGCTACCCAACAATCCAGCAACTGTGATGCTAGGTGTTTACTCAAAGAATACAAAAGTACTAATTCAAAGGGATACATGTACCCTGATGTTTATAACAACATTATCTACAACAGCCAAATTATGGAAACAGCCCAGGTATTGGTGCATGGATGAGGAAGATGCATGGATGAGGAAGATGAGGCAAAAAAAAAAAATATATATATATATATATACACACACATATATAATATTATATCATACCATACATGGTATGATATGGTATATATAATGGAATATATATACAACTATATTATATTATTTATATATAATACGTATAGAATGGAATTTACCCAGCCATAAAAAAAGAATGAAATCTTGCCATTTGCAATGACGGGAATAAAGCTAAAAAGTATTATGCTAAGCAAAATAAAACCATCAGAGAAAGACAAATGTGATTTCACTAATAGTGGAATTTAAGAAACAAAACAAATGCACAAAGGGGGAAAAAGGAGAGAGAGAGGTAAACCAAGAGACAGACTCTTAATTATAGAGGACGAACAGATGGTTACCAGAAGGGAGGTGAGTGGGGGGATGGGTTAGATAGATGGTAGGGATTAAGGGGTGTACTCGCTGTGATGAGCACAGGGTGATATAAGGAAGTATTGAATCACCATATTGTATACCTGAAATTAATATTGCATTGTGTGCTTAACTAAATGAAATTTAAATGAAGTTTTTAAAAATTGAGGTGTGTGTTTTTGTTTTTGCCTGGACTACAAAAATGGCACTCAATAGTTTAGAAGCCCTTTCCCCACTCCGTGGAAATTCTACAGAACAATGACTGAGGAATTCCGATGAATTCCTCTTTTCTCTTTGGTTACACAAAAGAGCTCAGACACAAAGCAGTAGGGCACAGAGCTAAGTTTCTAGTGAAGACTGTGTTTTACTTCAGTTCCTTCTCCCCGCTCTCTCTTGGCTGTGCAATGCTCCTTCTTGTAGGGGTGAGGTGTTTGATGCCAATCTGCTAGACACTTCCCTTGGCCTGGACAGCACTCCCTATTTCTCCTGATTCCCAACCTCTCCCTTCCTGGCTGCAAGTAAATTTCAAAGAGTGTTTTTGGAATTTACTGTTTTGGGGTCAGTGAGGGAAAAGGCAGTCACCACAGAGGCCTAGGAATGATTGTGGAATGTCCCTCTCCATGCCTCAAAATACTGAAGTCTGGGCTGGTTCCCGTATGACCTGCTGTCTCTATCACTGGGTACCTAACTCAGGCCCTACCCTCTCGGGGAGGCAATGTGCCTTTTCTCATGTCACCCCAACATCAAATAAGTTGCTAGTGGTCAGATGGGATTGAATATCCTACAAACATACGCTGTTGACAGGAGATGCATAAAACACAAGGATATTTTGAAGAGAATATAAATCAGATGAATGCTAAACCAAAGAAACTTTGCTTTTCCATATTAATAAGAGATAAGAGACATTAAGGCAAAGAGCACCATTAGTGATAAGAAGGATCATTACATAATGATAAAAAGAACAATTCAACATGAAGCCATAACAATTTTAAATAACACTTAATATTTAATGATGTACCCTTAAAATTTACATTATATAAAATGGCAGAACTACAAAGAGAAATTTAAAAATCCACAATCACAATAGGAAATTTTACCATGCTTCTCTCAGTAAATGATAAGGAAGATTAAAAACTAGAAAGCTCATAGAAGAGTTGAACAAGATAGCTAACAAGCTTGATCTTTAGGAATACTGGTAGTATAATTTTTAAATAACAAAGAACTCGTTATATAGATTTCCTTTTTATCAGAAATTGATTAAATTGATTAAACAATGTCATTAACCAAAGAAATATGATGGAGAAATATCACGGACCACATATGAAAGTCATAGCCATTGGAAGGTATTCCAGAAGTATAGGTCCAGGAAGATATTTTAAAGTTTTAAGGAAGGGAGATAACAGATATTATACCTGTATGTGTATAGGGGATAAAAACCCTATAGGCACTGAGGTCCTGTTGGTCTGGCTTTTGGAGACATCAGAGCAAATGGTGCTTGTCTTTATTCCACCATCTTGATTTCATGGGTGAACTCATGTTGACCTATGGAGGCTGAGGGAAATGTCTGAGTGTACTGTACCTATGTGTACTGTACCTATGTGGAACTGTACCTAGTAATAATACAGCATATTGTACAATAATAAGTTTGATGATCTCAGGCATATATTCAGACTAACCTATGCTCAGGCCTGCTCTGGCCTATATAGCTAAGGGAGGAGAGCAGCTGACTTCATGAAGGCTGATGTGACCCTCATTTACTAAGATGTTCTTATCCATAATTGTACAGGATCTTAAGGTGTGGAAATTTGCCTTTCCATCTGTCCTAGAAAATGTGCTATATATCCTGACAACACTAACTTCCTTAAGGATCCTTTCAAAAAAGATCCTTCTCAATAAGTGAATCCAGCTTGATTTACTGAAGCAATGTCTGTGTTTGGTCTTTCAGTCAATCCAAACCCCTTGCTAAAATTTACTGTTTTGCTTTACTTTGCCTCCCAGAAAACTACTTAATGGAAGCTTTTTCAGAAAAAGAATAAAGTGAATATGGCCACAGGAGAATAAGATGTGTTGATTATGGTCCTTTAAACCTGTCGGATTAGTAAACTGGTAGATTAGGATATTCTAAGTACTTGTTTACTTTTCTTTTTGAAGACCTTTTAAAAATTGAGAAACTTATTACGGCAAGACTTCCGTACTCATCTAATTAAATGCTTTATCCTCAGACTGATAGAAAGTTGAAGATGTCCAAAAGGATTTTTAAGTTTCTCATTTCTCAATAAGAACAACAACAAAACAGAGAAATCTGAGATAGATAATGATATAGCACAGTTGGATATGATTTCTGACTGGCTGAATAACCATATCTAAAGACTATCTTTCTTTATTAGCTTACCTCAGATCTTGGTAGTAGGTCCACTTTTGCTTAATATATATTTTTTAAGATTTTATTTATTTGTTTGACACAGGAAAGAGAGAGGGAGCACAAGCAGGCGGAGCTGCAGGCAAAGGGAGAGGGAGAAGCAGGCTCCCCATAGAGCAGAGAGCTTAATGTGGGACTCAATCCCAGAATCTTGGGATCATGACCTGAGCCAAAGGCAGACACTCAACCAACTGAGCCACCCAGGGACCCCAGCTTAATATTTTAGTCAGATACTTGTACAAAGGTAAAAAATTTTATGCTTGTCAAAAACTCAAATGACCCAAACCTTGAAAGAATAGCTAATGCACTTGAATCACAGAATTAATTTCCAAATGGTCACCAGTATATATATTTTAGATAATGGGCCCCTAATTCCAGTGGAACAAAATCTATGTAAAGAACCATCTTTCACCAGTGTAGTTTTTCACTGCCCACCCCCAAGAATAGCTCAAATTAAAGAGATTTGCTGATGGACATGAAAAATGATATAATCATTTTGTGTGTTAGTTAATCATATATAATCATATATAATCAAATAATGTGCTAGTTTATCAGGCTGAAAATACAGTACTGTGTGACCAAGAAATTCCACTCCTAGATATTTATCCAAGAGAAAAGAAAACATTTGTGTGTGTAAAAACCTATGCCCAAACGTTTATGGCCATTTGGTTCATAATACCCCAAACGGGAACAACATAAATGCTCACAACAGGTGAATGAATAAATATGTGTGTGGTATATTCATACAATCGAATACTACTCAGCAGGGAGGTCAGACCATTGATTCATGCAACAACGTGGATGAATCTTAGAAACATGCTGAGTCTAAGGTATAGATGAAAGGGTGTACACGTTTGCTTTCATTACATGAGACTCTAGAAAAGACAAGCTCAATCTGTTGGAGTAGAAGTTCAGTAGGTTGCCTGGGGATGGTGTTGGGAGGTGTGACTGCAAAGGTCATGAGGGGTCAGTGACTGCAAAGGTCACTTTCCTGCAGTGATGGGTCTTACTGGAATGATGGCTACATGACTGTGCGCTGTTGTTGAAGCTCATCAAATCATACACGTAAAATATGTACATTTTCTTGTATGTAAGCTATGTTTCAATAAAGTGGATTTAAAAATAGTATGATCGTAAAAAAAAAATAATAGTATGACTGTAGAACTCTAAGAAAAAGTTGGAGACACCAACAAAGTATGTAGTAGCAGAATAATCCTGTGGTGAAGCGTTTGAGTTGTAGAAGTGGGATCTAGGAAGAGTTGTTGATCAATTGCCCTAGCTGTAAAGTAATCAACAAACTTTGGTGTGTGCTGATTAATTGACTAAACATCCATACCCAAAATAAACTTCTCACCATTATTCTAGAGAATATTATTTGTTGAGAATTGCCCTCAAGACCTAAAGAATTAGGATCTGCAAAGAAGCAACGATTACCATTATTACAATCTTTATTATTTGTTATGAAATTTATACTTCTCTTGGTGCATAATATATCTTTTGTTCACATTGAAATTTCCTGAAATTTAAGCACAACCTATTATTGGAAGGCAGTAATGTTGGTACCAAATACAAACTGAATACGATTTTCAGTATGAGCTCATAAGCTTATATTTCACATGACTATGAATCATGTTATCAAATAAGGTCTCATTTTGTATCACAGAATGACAATTATAGGGAAAATCTACTATCTTACTTAAAAAAATTAGAATTCAAGAAGATAGACGTCATACAATGGACTATGAAAGCCAGGAGACATTTTAGGTAAAACCACCAACTGGTCCTTATTGATTCTGCTAAAATTTTCTCTGCAAAGAGACAGGCAGGTTGGCTTTAGGAGCAAGCCCAAGACAGGAAGTGTTCTCTTATACTATCTCCAGATGGAGGCTCACCAATCTGAGTGATGTTTATTGTTGGAAGTGATTTCTACGTTTCATTCGAAGTTTGAGTTAGATTGCTACATGAGGATAATTTTTAAATGTAGCTTTTACATGACTCTGATGTATTTTCACCGCTTGAGTGGCATGGCCCCCCAATAAGCAAGGTGCCAACTTCTGGTAGCTAGCTGTTCTTTGGGTACACCAGGGGGGCATGCCAGCTCTCAAGTTTCTTTGAGTTTCCAAGCCTTTTATGGCAAAATGAAACTCAGAAAAGAAAAAGAAACCAACATATTTTGCTGGCTGGGCAGTCCTATCACACAGATTTCAGGATAAAGCCATTAGTGTTGATGAATTTCCCTAATTGTGCTTTAGACCCTGACACACCGTTTGAGAGTGGCTCCACATTGTGCTGGCCAGTTTGAACTCTAAAAAATGTCCAATTGCTAAACCAAACATGTTCCAGGTTTTCCAAGGAAAATAATCTGTTTTCCGATTTCCTGTGCTCCATCAGGGTACAAAACATAAAATAAGCCAAAATTCCTCCACAGTGGGCTTGCAGTCTTAAGAAGACCATTATTTTCTACACAGAAAGTCAAATATTTTTTCCAGGACCAATTTTCTTGCTGACCACATTGAGTATTGAGAAATCAGGGAGAGCCTTCTTGGGAAAGACTGAACCAAAGGAGGAATTTGGCTTTAGAAAACAGGAAGTGGGTTTCTATTGCTGTGCATGGCCAAGAGAGAATATGACTTCTAGACCACATTGTCAAAGGTGTGTGAATAATCTCTAAAGACAGTGACTACTCCTTCTGAGTCTTATCGGAACCAAGGCAAGTTTTATCCATTACTCCTCCTTTAAGGACAAAGCTCTAGGATAATCCTGATGGACTTTCCTGCATCTTCTCTCTTTTCAAGGAAAAGGAGATCAAGTTGGGAAAGATCAGTTCAACACTTCTAAGAAGTCTTTAGTACAAACATATTTCATCCATTAGGGTAATGTTTTCCTCGGGCTTGTCCAGGAATAAATCCCAACCTTCTCCCCTTCAGATCCCAAAGACACAGCTGATTTGTTTTCAGTTGGGGCAATGAAATGTTGAAATGGGAAACACATGTCCACTCGGTCTGGAGAGGACAGGGTAGGAAGCTTCTTGTTTATGAGGCCCCCACTCAGCAATAATCTGACGGCCACAGAAAGACTGAACAAGCAACTAGCAATTAACTCCTAAATCATAGCTCTTCCTGGGAGGAGAGTGGATTTTAAGTTCACGTAGAACCCTCATTATCTAATATGAGGCTTAAAGGGTTCGTTATTTAAAAACAGGAAGTGTTTTTAAAAACCTTACTTAGTTGTCGCCCTTCTCTTTCTTGGAACACAAATAATTTGACTAAGTGCTCCGCCCAGATGCTTGTGATCCTGGATCCCTGCCTGTCACAGGTAGTGTTCCACATGGAAATCTCTCCCAGTGCATCGTTTACCTTTAGAGTCTTTTCTAAATGCATCCCAAAGAAAACTGGCTGAGAAGTCGGGAAAATGGAAAGAAAAGTATTATCTCCTGAGAGAATTAAGCTTAATAAGCAAAGCAGAGAAGTCAAAGGCTGAGTCAAAGAAATCTCAGGAAATGGGGACCTGTGGAGGGGAAGCGAAGGGCAGCATCCTCAGTATCAGGATGGGAGCATGTAGGAGAGATCACAGTCTGACCAGCCTTGCTTATGTCTGCTACACGGGATCAGTGTGTTTGTGGCCCCACGTGCTGCTAACAGAGACTCATTCCCGTAAATAATACAAATATCAGTAAGTTTAATCACATGGAATACTTTCTACAAATTCTATGAATATGGTTTCTAGAAATAACAAGCTTGGAGGCGAAATGGTGAAATAAGACCTTCAGTTGATAATACTGACATTTGGTTCTATGTACTGCTGCTGTGCTTGTTAGAAGAGTTAAATGTTACATTACTTAAATAATACCCAATAATGTTTTTTGGTGTTTCCTACTCTTTGACTATTGGCTGTAGACTACAGTTCTTTCTGGTATTACCAAACTTACTATCTCTTATTTGTTAACAATAAACATTGATAAGTTAATAATCGATAATAAATATATTTACTAAACACTTTTTAGATATACACTATGAGTAAAGAGTGTAAAGAATGTTGGAAGGATTTTAAGAATAACTTATGACTATTAGAATTCCCAGGAATTCTGATTTCTTGTTCCCAAATCCCTAAGATTAATACCTGTTGGGAATTTAGACCACTAGCCTTGGATAAATTTAGGAAGAAATCGCATCTAGAATGGAAGCCTGGGGCTCTGGTGCTCAGTGCCCTAGCAAAGAATGGTGAAAATGTTATGAATTTGGGAACTGGAAAAGCTGGATATAAGCCTTCCTGCAGAGATTTGCCCAGGGCAAGTCCAGGGCAAGCCACTTGGCAATACAGATATACTAATACTTTACTGGAATGTCGATAAGATCAAATAAAATTAGGAATTCCACTTTGTGCTTTTAAAAGAACTTCAGATAAATAAAGGGTGTAAATTTGGGCAATTGTCTCCAATGATCTTTGCTAAAATTTTGCATGCACATGTATAAAGCTGGGAAGAGCAAAAATGGGCGGAAAGCTGATGGGATATTGGCCGAAGAAGCTTTGCGGCTAGTTCCAAGTTTCCTGCCCCTAGTAAAGTCTTCTCCCTCTGCAAAATAGGGTCAGGAGAGGATGTGGTGAGCGGCTGATGGACTCTGAGATCCTGGTGATTTCTGGGGACTGCCTCCAACCAGGCAACCAGGCTCCAGAAAAGGAAAGCGGACTTTCCTTTTCGCTACTAGAAAATCTTGTACCAGATGAATGGGAAAGCACAAAAAAGGGATCAGCCAGAAGAGAAAATCAAAGGTCAGCTGTGGCCCAAGAATGCTACCCAAATAGTTATGGGCATTAGGACAATGTAACCACCCAGTTTTTCCACTGCTTCCAAACTTCCATCACGTAAACACCATTTTGTGCTTCCTACAACATCTGCATACCATCCGTACTCTTATTTACTTAATATTTTTCTCTAATTCGATCCATTCTTTAACTTAGCCTTGTCCCTAACAATAATAAACATGAAGTTATTGATTGATGTGCAAATTGTATTTCCCTAAAGCATATTTGCATAACTATTACATATATCATAACACATTGGTACATAACCATTACGCTAAACAAATGTCCATCTGTGCGCCATCTAAAATCAGCTTGTCTACCACTGAACCACACTTTGGGAAAGAGTCCTAAAGACTATTTCACCGAGTTTACTAACAAAGCCTGGAGGAAAGCGTCTTATCTTAAATGAGTAAAGGGAACCTCTCTGGGCTGGCACACAGGACCCCATGCTCAGAAGGGCCCAAGCTTGGCTTAATGCTCTGCTATCACCTTCTTGGAATTCTTAATTTTTAAACAAGAGGCCTCACATTTTCATTTTGCACTGGGTGCTGCAAATCATATAGCAAATGCCAAAGGCATAGAGGAATATGAAAGGGTTGGCATCAGAACATGGCTCAGTTGTGACCCTGAAATTTGCTTTTCATCAACAATTTTTTGCAATGAATCATTAAGTAGTTACTAGAAAAACCACCACCCTAAAACTATGCAAGACATCCATGGAAGATAAAAACGAAATGCTGGATACTTATTATCTCGCATCAGAGCTTATAGTCAAGTAGGGGAGTTAAGATTCATTAAACAATTTGATAATCTAGGATTAAGAGTAAACTCTATGTTGTGGATGATAATTACAACAGTATTTTGGAAAAGAAAGCCATCTCTGAGGGCAGGAGCAGTTGGGGAAGATGTGAAAGGGAAAGGTTTGAACCATTTGACATCTCAAAAATCTATTTTTAGAAATGTCTATGCTGAGCCTGTCATATAAAACCCTTCACAGTCTAGACTCAGCCTTTCTTTCCAGTTTCTTCTCTGACCGGTTTCCCCAAATATAGACTTGTCTCTAAAATTTATAAAACCCAGCTCAAAAGTATCAATGGAGGCTCACATAGCACGCATTTTGATATTTAAAAGTCATAAAGCAAGGTAACAGTCTGTAAATAATATACATTGCACTATCCTACCTTTATAGCAATCTGCCACGCTGGCTTGTAAATTACATTTCCTGGACTCTTGTGAGTCCCACTCTTATATGTGTGGGGCGGGGGGAGAGCTGGGTCCCAGCCCCAGGTTGCACCTGCTCCCCTTCTGTTCCTACAGCCAGCTCCCACCACAGTGTGAAGGACCTCATAGGTACCATGTAGACTCCAGAGTATGCATCCAAGCTTGTCCGCATGCTCACCGATAGCTACTCTTTGGCCTCATCTCAGTGTAGGGTTGCTTGCATCAACAGCACGTTTTGCCTTTGGAAGGGTAGATTTTGGGGAAAGGAACTTGCAAGGTCTCCAGTAGGTTTGGGGGCCATTTGGACAGGGGATTTGGGGATCCTAAGAAAGCAGACTGTGGTCTGCAAAGGTAAGGGTAGGGCAGTGGGGAGGGGGTGAGCATGGGCTTGGGGTGAGCATGTCCTCTTGCCCATAGACTTCTTGGTTCGTGGAAGGTGTATATTTGGAGGCAGACTGAAGCCTGGTCTTCCAATGCACAGGACCTCAAGAAGGTACAGCCAATATACCTTATGTTCTACACCCCCTCCTAATCTGTCATTTTCTCTGAAAAGCATTTTTAAGTATCTCTTTGTCTTTATATATGTCACTCTGCCTTTCTTTTTCACCTGGAGTGCCTATGTCTACTCTGCTAACGGATGATAAGACCTTGTTCAAATGCCATCTCATCTTTGAAGCTTTGCAAACTCTCTTAGGCAGAGATAGCTCATTTCCGCTTTGCAGTCCCTTGGCATATTGTTGATGTCTCTGTGATAGATTTTATTACCTTGCATTATAATTACTGTCTTCCCCTGTTAGACCGTAAGTGCTTTGTATATGTTTGGTCCCTTGTACAAAAACAGTGATTGGTGACACATAGTTTTCCCTCCTGTAAATGTATTAACTGAGGGAATGAATGGATGAAAGATACTCATGTGGGCCCAAATGTGCCATGCTACCTAAGAGTTTATTTATCTTGGAGTCGGTCTCTCCGAGTCTGTGTAAGCTCTACATGGCACCACCCTGGTGAAAACTGGAAACACTCAATCATCCAAACATTTGGTGCCATGTGGATAAATTCTCAGATGATTGACTGGATTTTTCAGTTTTCATCGGAATGATTGGCGTTGTGTGGATACAGCCTTGTGTTATCAGTCTTTGTACCCCGACCCCAGTGTGTTCTAAAAGTTACTATTACAGACTCAAATGCTCCTCAGGCTGGTAATGGGATGCAGCATTCCTCATCACATGCTGTTCTTGTGAAAGCTGACAAGTTCAGTGCCAAAGGTGATTCCAGTCCATCAGCCCTCATTGTCATTAGTAAGTAGCATTTATTAGGCACTCACATGTGCAAAGCACATTTTCAAATGAAAGACATCATGACAAACATTAGCTGATGAGTTTTTGGTTTTTTTTTTTTTTTAAGCCGTGGAATCAACTTTCCTGCTGCCTACCAAGCTATTTTATAAGAATTCTACCAAAGGAGATTTCAAAGCATATACTACATTTTGGTTATTGAAATCTCACTCACTTCATGGAAGTCTTCTGCTTCCCCAATTTCCTGCCCCTTGTTGTGGCTTTTCCTTGCCTTTTATCCCAAACTCCATTTACTGAGCATGCATTTGTTTGTTATAGTCTGCTGCTTAGCATGGGTAGCTGAGATACAGTGGAAACACAATAGACTGAGAATCAGCTGCCGAGTTCCACCTTGCCTCTATCATTGGGTGATTTGAAGAAAATCATTGAACTTCAATACCTGTCTTTACACAGTTGCTGTGAGAATGGATGAGATAATGCATGAGGAAAAACACTTGGAAAACTCTTCAGGAATACAAAAGTAGTAGGGTTGTGCTGTTATTTGCCTTAAGTACACCTTTCCATTTGATTTGAGGTGTTGGTTCTCTTCTGAAACAATCTTAGATGGTGTGTGAGCAATTGTGCTTTAGGGTGTCCAGATGTGACAATAAAATAGTGTATTAAGTCAATAAGAGCTTAATAAACAGCAATGATGGTAATTGCGAGGGGAGGGAACAGGATACTCTTAATCTCAGGAAACAAACTGAGGGTTGCTGGAGGGGAAGAGGGAGGGAGGGCTATGGAGGGTGGATGATGGACATTGGGGAGGTACATGCTATGGTGAGTGCTGTGAATTGTGTAAGATTGATGAACTACAGACCTGTACCCCTGAAACAAATAATACATTATATGTTAATAAAAAAATCAACAATATAAAAAAAAAAACCAACCAGGATAATCTTTTACGCACAGATGGGAAGTTTGAAACTCAACTTTTTTCCATAGGTTTCCAAGGAATTCCAGGACTTCTGATGCGAATTCCAAAGTTCAGTGTAGTGTGCTCCTTCCACAAATTCCAGCAGTGTGCACTGCCCTCCCCCAGCGATAGCTTTCCCTTAGGGGTTTTTTAACATAAGACCTAATATTTCATGTGCTTTTATGTGGCTTTCATGATGGAAGAGCTGCAGAGCATCAAAGAACCAACTTAAGCCAGTGCATCCGAGTGGTGCTATCCCACGCACTGGCCGTGGGGTCTCTCCAATGGAGTGTAGGCCAAGCTCTGCTATCCTGTGTGGTGCTGTGATAAAATGTAGCCAGCCAGCAAATATAGAATTCTTCTTCTTCTTCTTCTTCTTCTTCTTCTTCTTCTTCTTCTTCTTCTTCTTCTTCTTCTTCTTCTTCTTCTTCTTCTTCTTCTTCTTCTTCTTCTTCTTTTTTAAAGATTTTATTTATTTGACAGAGAGAAACACAGCGAGAGAGGGAACACAAGCAGAGGGAATGGTAGCGGGAGAAGCAGGCTTCCTGCTGAGCAAGTAGCCCAATGCGGGGCTCGATCCCAGGACTCTGGGATCACGACATGAGCCGAAGGCAGACGCTTAACGACTGAGCCACCCAGGTGCCCCAGAATTGTTCTTCTTTGAAGCAGTGACATGGGCACCCGTGCCCCAGTGATTTTTTCTGAACAAACATATTTGGCCGGCTGTTTTCCTCACCTCCCAGAAAAATTTGACAACATAGACATTTATAAATGGGGAAAGATATAGGGACCCATAAGAGAATTGACAGGTAAAATGCAGAAAAGATATTTCTTAGATGAGAACTGGTCAATGGAAGGCCAGGTTGCTGAAAGACACAGCTATTTTAATTGCACAACAATACCACACGGTGGCTCCAGAAAGAATTGCACAAGAGGACAAAGTGTCTAAAACCAATTTCCTTCCTACAGTACCTTTCTCCAAGGCATTGGAAGAATTTCACAAAAACAAGTGCAGTTAAAAATAGAAAATGTGCTGGGCCGCCTGGGTGACTCAGTCAGTTAAGCGGCTGCTTTCAGCTCAGGTCATGATCCCAGAGTCCTGGGATCAAGTCCCGCATCGGGCTCTCTGCTCAGCAGAAAGCCTGCTTTTCTCTCTGCCTCTGCCTGCTTGTGCTCTCTCTCTCTGATAAATATATAAAAATCTTAAAAAAAAAAAATAGAAAATATGCTATTTGAAACAGCTTCTTAAATATTTCAAAGAAATATTTTAAACTGTTATATTTTATGAAGCCTTCTGATAGTCCCCAGGTGTATAGGAGACTTGCAGCCTCCAGTGTGTCTGGTAATTGCCCACTTTACCTGTCTTGCTGACCCAGTAGGTGGTAAATCCTCTGAAGGGTAGGATAATGTACTGGAAGAATCTGTGAGCCACCTGCCTTTTCCCCCCGTTTAGGTGGATGACCTTAGGAAATTCACATACTTATTTTTGTTTTTTTAAAGATTTTTTTTATTTATTTGACAGAGAGAAACACAGCGAGAGAGGGAACACAAGCAGAGGGAATGGAAGTGGGAGAAGCAGGCTTCCTGCTGAGCAGAGAGCCCGATGTGGGGCTCAATCCCAGGACCCTGGGATCATGACCTGAGCTGAAGGCAGACACTTAACGACTGAGCCACCCAGGAACCCCGGAAATTCACATACTTATTAGATTCAGTTTCCCAATCAGAAAAGTGGGGATCAAAATAACTACTTCACAGAGTCGTGGCCAGGAAGTTCAAGGGTAAACAGCGGATACTTAATCAACATTTATTGAATAAATAGAAGATATGTCTGCAGAGTATCTGCATGTATTTTTCAATTTGAAATCTGTGACTGCAGTATTTTTTCAAAAATGTGATTTAAAGAGAGGTATTAGGATAAAATTAATTCTTTTTATATCCTTTTTGTCCTTCCTTTTGCTCTTCTCTCATAACACCTCTTCAGGAAGAATCTCCTTATACTGTGCCTATATAATTTTTCTAATCTGTGTTTTGCTCTTTCTTCTTACTACACATACCAATATGCTCATAGATCTATGACTTAAAAACATTCTTTTGACCTGAAACTCAGATCTGCATTTTACTATAAAAATTCTCAAATTAACTTTCTTCTTCCATCTCTTTACTGTGAACACATACTACAAACTTCAAAACTGCTTTATTACTCACTATACTACAGAAACTATATTCCTGAATATCTCCAGTGATTTTGTAACCACTAGATTTCATGGACTTTCAAATCTTTATTATTATATTATTTTTTAACATTTGTAGGAATAAAAGTTCTATGTTCTAGATCCAGAGTCACAGCTTATTAGTTTTATGATATCAAGTGAGTCCACTAAAGGTCTTTAGACCAAAATTTCTAATATTTATATACTTTACCAACTTGTTAAGTTGGTAATAAGTTAAGATAAGGGTATGTGACCATTCTTTGAAAATGGTAATGTATTGTACTCATATTAAGAATTATTCACAAGTAAAAGATCTGGAAAGAACAAAAATACATGGAGGTTTAATAATATGCTACAAGACAATTAATGAATCAGCCAAGAAATCAAAGAGGAAATCAAAACATACGTGGAGACAAAGGAAAATGAAGACACAATGGTCCAAAATCTTTGGGACGAAGCAAAATCTGGTCTAGGAGGGGAGTTTAGAGCAATAAATGCCTATCTCAGGAAGCAAGAAAAATCTCAAATTAAAAAACGTAAATTTGTACCTAAAAGAGCCAGACACAGAGACAGTGTACTCAAATAAACAAAATCAGAAATGAAAGAGGAGAAATAATTCACACCACAGAAAAACAAAGGATTCTAAGAGAATATTATGAAATAATATATGTCAACAAATTAGACAACCTACAAGAAATAAATAAATTCCTAGAAACATATAACCTTCAAAACAGAATCAGGAAGAAATAGAAAACTTGAACACACCAATTACTAGCAATGAAAATCAGTAATCAAAAAACTCCCAACAAGCAAAAGTCCAGGACCAGGCAGCTTCACAGGTGAATTTTGTAAAATATTTAAAGAAGAGTTAATACCTATTCTACTCAAATTATTCCAAAAAAAAAAAAAAAAAAAGAAGAGGAAGGAAAGCTTCCAAACTCAATCTATAAACAGCATTACCCTGGACAAAACCAAATAAAGACATTATCAGAAAAAAAGAGAACTATAGACCAATATCTCTGATGAACAGAGATTCAAAAGTCCTTAACAAAATACTAGCAAACCAAATCTATCAATACATTAAAAAAATCACTCACTGTGATTAAGTGGGATTCATTCCAATGGATACAAGGGTGGTTAAATATTTGCAAATCAATCAGCATGACACATGACATCAATAAGAGAAACAATAAGAACCATATATCTCAATAGATGCAGAAAAAGCATTTGGCAAAGTACAACATTCATTCATGATAAAAGCTGTCAACAAAGTAGGTTTAAAGGGAACTAACCTCAACATAATAAAGGCCATTTATGAAAAGCCCACAGTGGGGGCACCTGGGTCCTGGGATCAAGCCCTGCATGGGGCTCCCTGCTCTGTGGGGAGCCTGCTTCTCCCTCTTCCACTCGCCCTGCTTGTGTTTCCCCTCTCGTTGTGTCTTTCTGTCAAACAAATAAATAAAAAAATCTTTAAAAAAAAAAAAGAAAGAAAGAAAGAAAAGAAAAGCCCACAGCGAACATCATACTCCATAGGGAAAAACTGACAGCTTTCCCTCTAAGGTCAAGAACAAGACCAGGATGTCCATTCTGACCACTTTTATTCATCTTAATACTGAAAATCCTAGCCAAAGCAATCAGACAACAAAAAGTAATAAAAATGCATCCAAATTGGTAAGGAAAAAGTAAAACTTCTATTATTTGCAGATGACATGATATTATATATAAAATTCCAAAGGATCTTCCAAAAGACCCCTAGGACTGATAAATGATTCATTGAGGTTGCAGGATGCAAAATCAAAACACAAAAATCCATTGTATTTCTACACAATAATAACGAAGTAGTAGAAAGAGAAATTAAGAAAACAATCCCACTTACAACTCCACCAAAAATAATAAAATACCTAGGAATAAACTTAACCAAGGAGGCTAAAGACTTGTACTCTGAAAAGTATAAAACATTCATCAAAGAAATTGAAGACAACACAGACAAATGGAAAGAGATACCATGCTCATGGATTGGAAGAATCAATATTGTTAAAATGTTCATATTACCAAAAGAATCTACAGATTTAACGCAATCTCTATCAAATCACCAACAACATTCTCCACAGAACTAGAACGAAAATGTTAACATGGTTCTATACAAACCACAAATGACCCTCAGAAGCCAAAGCAATCTTGAAAGAACAAAGCTGGAGGGGCACCGGTGTTGCTCAGTCAGTTGATATTGGCTCAGTACACCACTTCAGACTCCATGCTTCTCTCCATCTCTCTCCCTCTCCCTGTACCCTTCCTCCTGGTTCATGCATACTTTCTCTCTAAAAAATATAAATGAATCTTTAAAAAAAAAAAAAGAACAAAGCTGGAGGTATCACACTCCTAGATATCAGGATATACTTCAAAGCTGTAATAATCAAAACAGTATGGTACCAGCACAAGATAGACACATAGATCAATAGAACAGAATAGGGAGCCCAGAAATAAACTCATAATTACATAGTCAATTAATCTTTGACTATGTAGGGGACAAGGGGGCAAGAATATACAATTAGAAAAAGGCAGCTTCTTTAACAAATGGTGTTGTGAAAACTAGACAGCTACATACAAAAGAATGAAACTGGACCACTTTCTTACACTATACACAAAAGTAAATTCGAAGTGGGTTCAAGATCTAAATGTGAGACCTGAAACCATAAAAATCCTAGAATAAAGCACAGGCAGTAATTTCTCTGACATCAGCCATAGCAACATTTTTCTAGATATGTCTCCTGAGGCAAGGGAAATAAAAGGAAAAATAAACTTTTAGGACTACATCAAAATAAAAAATAAGGAAACAATCAACAAAACGAAAGGCAACCTACTGAATGAAAGAAGTGTCCATCAATAGATGAATAGATAAAGAAGATATAGTGCACACACACACACACACACACACACACACACACACACTGGAATATTACTCAGCCATAAAAAAGAATAAAACCTGGCCATTTGCAACAACATGGATGGATATGGGGGGATATAATGCTAATTGAAATAAGTCCATCAGAGAAAGACAAATATTGTATGATATCATTCATACATAGAATTTAAGAAGCAAAACAAATGAACAAAGAAAAAAAGAGACAAACCAAAAAACAGACTCTTAACTATAGAGAACAAACTGGTGGTTACCAGAGGGGAAGTGGGTGGGGGATGGGTGAAATAGGCGAAGGGGCTCAAGCTCCCTTATCGTGATGAGCACTGAGCGTTGTATGGAAGTCTTGAATCCCTACATTGTATACCTGAAACTGATATAACATTGTTCACTGTACTGAAATTACAATAAAAATTTAAAAAAGGAATTATTATTCCTATTACTATTATCAGGGACACAAGATTAATTAGAAAGAGATCCTGCTCTAGAACATCCTATTGTCTACTGGTGAAGAAAGATCTTGCAAGATAATTTAGAAGCAGGCAGATGGGTGCCCGAAGAACCAGTCTAAAAGTTTTTTGGAAACCTAAGATGTAGCTAAGTGTGACTTTTTATGGGACATTAGCATGTTTGAGAAAAAGAAAGCATTTTCTGATTTACTAAATAGAAAATTAACTGAAGAGAAACTTGAGTAGTTTATTATAGTTTAACCCAAGAGACCTGACCCCAGGGTAAGGCTCTCTGAAAGGGAGTTTTTAACCCTCATCTACTTCTATTTTGTAGCTGTCATAGCTGTTTGTCACCCAGCTAGAATGGAATCCGTAATGTCAGAAATACACTGATGCTCTGGAAAATTGCTCAATGCTGAGGCTTAGCGGACCCACCCATCCTTCACACAGCTCTGATGGCTATAAATATACATGCGTGGGGCTGTATCAGAATCTGGGAAATGAGTACATATTCCTGGCAGGCTCAGAGAAAGGGACACTTCTACATATCTAATGCAGGTACACACATAAATAAATGCCTATCTGCTTGATTAGAACAGTGGATTGTAGCTTGTGGAAACGTTCTGGAACTTATGAGAGAATACAGTTTTTGGTTACAATAAAAACCATAGTTACATATTTTAAAAATGTCTTTTATGTATTTATAGACTACCTTTATATATTAGCAATACACATAAGCAACAGCGTGCTAATTAAAATAGACCACTGAGGCATCAATACTTAACAACACTTTTAAACTTAGTTTTTGTTATCATCTGCTTTTGAAAATAATCTGTTAAAAACAGTTTATTATTCTGAGTAGTCATCTCCTTCGCCCTTGAGTTAAATCAAATTATTCAAATTCTTACTGTGTCTTCGTACAGTGGCCAATTTTATATGGAAAAGCAGCTCTACTTTCTACAGAAAGATGAAGGAGATATGATGATCAAAAGGGCACTGGATAGAGCAGGATGTCCAAGTTTCCATTCTGATGCTTGCCATGTCAAGGCTATTTTTGAACTGGATTAAATTGTCCTGCCCCCTGGACCTCAGCATTCTCATCTATTGAATGAGGACTGCTCAACCTCTAGGTTCCTGCCAGCAATGTGATTCTCTGAGAACACTCTCCCTCTCACTTTTTTCTTCTACCCTCATTGTTTTGATTCTTTCAGTTAAGAATTTCACCAACCTTGTTTATTAATTTGTTCTTTTTTTTCCTGTACATTTAGGATGCTCAGCTTTTTGAGGAGTAAAGGTCATACAAGATTTCCCCCCTCTGCCCATGTTATTGAGGCACAGTTTAAGATCCATTTAAAGAGCAGAGGGTTTGGAATTAAGTAGACTAAGGTTTGGAGCCTGCTCCCTATTTACTAGCTGCATGACTTTGGGCAAATCACAGACTTCTCGTTCACCTGAAGACTAGGGTTGAGAATGTCTTCCTTTTAGATTTGTTCTGAAAATGACTTCATCTATCTACTTATGCTGACATAATCCAGCTTTCTCCTGTTGCGCTTTTTGCCTTTAAGCAATCTTCCTTCAATCAAAAAATACTGAGTGCTTCCTATAGATAGGCAAGCATGCTTCTAGATTGTTGGGTACATTGATGAGCTTTATGTTCCAGAGACAGATAGTAAAAAAAATACATAACAAAGTAAATTTTATGGTACATTAGAAAGTAGTAATTGCTATGGAAAATAGAAAACAGAATAAGGAGAGTCAGAAATGGCCAGGGAGGAAACAGGTTGTAGTGCTAACTGGTAAGAGTAGATGAGATTTGGAGGAGATGAAGGACTTAGTGAAACACCTGAGGAAGTGCATCCTGACCAGAGCGAATGATTAAACTGGAGGACTACAGTAGCAGCTTAATCAGCATATTTGAGGGGCAGCTTGGAGGTAGTGTTTCCAGAACAGAATAAACATGACAGAGGGTATTAGAAAATGACATTAGGGGCCAGATCATATAGTGCCTCGTGGGTTATTGTAGAAACTGTAGTTTTACTTCAGTGACATGGAGAAATGTTAAAGTTTTTGACAGAGGACCACCCACATTTAATTTTATTTTTAAGAAAGGATCACTCTAACCATTGTGATGAGGATAAACAAGGGTTTCTCAACTTCAGCACTGACATTTCCAGTCAGATGCTTCTTTGTTGTGGGGGCTGTCCTGTGCATTTATAGTGTTTAGAGAATCCCTTATCTCTACCTATTAGATGCTAGTAGCATCAACTTTCCCCATTGTGATAATCAGAAATGGTCTGCAAATATTACCAAATGTCCATGAGGGGCTCAAAATTGCCACTCAGTTGAGAACCACTTGGATAGTTAATTGAGGGACAAGAACAGAAATAGGAGATCCTTCAAAGGAGATCCTCCTGCGACAATCCGGCCTAAGGATCATGGTGGCTCAGACTAGAATGGTAGCAGGAAACATGAGTAGTAGTTTGATTCTGGATAGATTTTGAAAGTTTGATTCTGGATAGATTTTGAAAGTATAGACAAACAGATTACTGATGGATTAGATGTAGGATGTGGGAAAAAGGGGCAAGTCAAGAAAGGTTCAAAAGAGTTTTGGCTGGCACAAATGGCAGAATGGAATTGCCATTGACAGAGGCATATAATGCTATGGGGGAAACAGATTTGGGGAGAGCAGCAAAGAAAATCAAGAGTTTAGTTTGTGACAGGATGGCTTTGTAGACATTCAAGTAAGGATGCCAGGTTAGGTGAGTAGACACACAAACCTGTGGCCTGGGGGAGAATTCTGGGCTGAAGAAATAAATGTGGGAGTCATTGGCCTACAAGTTATGTTTGAAGTCCTGCCACTGGGTGAGATCACCGAAAAAATCACACACACACACACACACACACACACACACACACACACACACACAAATGACTGTAGTTAAAGAAAAAAAGACAAAGGACTGAACTCCGGGGCTCTGTAATATCAAGTAAGGGAGACCAGGAAAAACCAACAAGAAGAAGTTGAAAGGAGCAATAACAGGAGAAAATACAGAAAAGTTAATGTTGTGAAAGATGGATAAAGAAAATATGTCAAGGAGAAGTGATCAGTAGTGTCAAATGGTGTTTATGGTGTAAGAAAGAGGAAGCCTTAGAATTGACCACTGGGCTTAGCAATGGGGAAGCCATTAGTGACCTTGTTTTTAATAGGGAGGGGGTAATATCTTGATTAAAATGAGTTTCAGACCCGAGAAAAATCAGAAGCACCAAGTATAGGCAAAGCTGTGCTGCAGAGGGAAGCAAAGGAATGGTACTGGTGTTGAAAGATGAAGCAATGTTTTTCTTTTTGGTCTTAAGATAGAAGAAACAATGAAGTATTTGTATGCTGGTTAGAATTGTCCTGTGCAAAGGGGAGACCTGATGTTGTGGGAGAGGGGAGAATGCCTTACTGTCCTCAGGCAGGTGAGAAGGGATGGACTCTGCTCTTTGCACAGAGAGAGCCTGGCTTATGTAGGAGCAAGGAGAGAGTTTTATGCTCAGTAACAGGAGGAAGGAAGAGTATGTGCCCGCATATGCTGATAGGTAATTTGATGTGATGATGGGAGTCTAAAACTTCTGTTTGCTTCAGTTTTCTCAGTAAAGCAGGACACAAGGTCATCAGCTGAGATTGGGGATCAGGGAGGACGTGTTAGAAATCTGAGGAGAGAGGAGAAGGTGTGTTAGATAGTCATCTACAACAGCAGCACAGTAAATGGACTAGGTATGGATGCCTCGATTTTCTGATAGCATTAAGGGCTCTGTGAGGTTTTCGGTTAGGGACTTAAGGTCAGAGTAGACAAAGTGGCTTGAGTTTTTTGCCAGCCATGCTCAGCTGCATGAGTGCAGGCATGGAATAAATGCAGGCATGGAGTAGATGGAATAATTTGGCTTATGGGATGTGGCTTTGACACAATGAGGAGGCGAGGTTATTAAGAATGTGCATAATGGAGAGATTCTAATGATTCGCTATAAATCTATGCTATGTAAGGGAAGGGAGGGACATCAAAGTAATGACATCCAGGGAGAAAAGAGTAGGGTTATTCACTGTAGTGAGGTTGAAAGATTACTGAGGCTGGACTGACAATGAGAGTGAGTGGAAAATAGGAGAAGAATGAAAAAAATATGGAGATGTTGCCATTACTGGTAGTGACAAAGTCTCGGGGATGACCACGGGAGGATGTGGCTGAGGTCAGGGAGGACAACGGCATTGGAGAAAAGAAGTCAAGGACCTGGAAGGTCATTTCCATTTACTATGTGTGAGCTTAGAGAAGGGGAGGATTGGAATAACATGCATAATAGGCCCTCAGTAAGTTGATCTTAGTCTTCTGAGCCTTTATTTTATCATCTATAAAATGGAGATATTAACTTCTTCCTGCCTACAGTTTGTGAAGATCAAATGGGACAATGTATTAGAAAGCATCTTGTAAATAATGCACCAACGGACAAACATAAAGATTTTATTATATTTGCTTTTGTTCATGGTGTGGGATAGGAATCTGGGGAAGAACTGAAGATTTTAGAATTTAAAGGTTTAACAATAGGAGCTATTTTAGGATCCTAAAGGAGAAAGTGGCATAATCAAACACAATCAGTGAGATTATCTAATTTACACTGAGTGCAGATAAATTTGTAATTATTTACCAATTATCTCTCTTCTCTTGGTTTTCCAAGATACAACATATATTGTGTATATATATATGTACAACATATAGTACAACACATAGATTATCCTTAAACATACATATTGGATGATCTTAGTTCCCTCATGCTAGTATTCCCATTGTTTACATGATGACATCTACATTCCTATGTCTATTATCCAATAGCCACCGAGAGCTAATGTAATTTTGCCTTTCTACCTCCCTATCTTGCTCATAAACTGTACAACCTATCCCCTTCTCTGATTTCAGAATATCATATGTCCTTCCATGCTTCTGCACCTTTGTTCATGCTCTTTTTTTCAACCTATAGTGTTATTCCTCACATTGGATTCTATTGATAACATTATTTGATTCCATATGCTACCTACTCAGTAAGGCTTTTTGTGAAAGTTCATCTTTCTGTAGTGCTTTTATTATGCCTTTGTCCTTGAATGTATTTTTGCTTATAATTATTAATTAAGCAAGTATTAATTATATATATATACAATTAATTGTATTTTATTTATTATAATTAATATGTGATTAGTTATATATAATCAATATTATATGTAAATATATAATTAATTATGAATATATAAATGTCCCACTGGACTGTAAGCTCCTTTAGGGCAGAAATCATCTCTTAGTAGAATCTTAGTAGAAATGAACAATGAGTTCCATCTTCATACACATCCATTATTTGTGCTCAATATATATTTGTTGACTGAATAAATGGATAGAAGAATGACTGAAAGTATTTATGTACAAAGCACCATGCTGAATGCTGTGTTAAATATTTTCTTTAAAAAACCCAGTAAGTATATGCTCAATAAAACTTGATTTGTTTCAATGTTCCTACTTCAAAGCGCTTCCCTCCTGAATTGGAAACTGCTGGCAGAGTAAGAGCAAATGAAGTTTGACATGTCAACTAAGTAAAAGGAGGCAGCTGTAGAGTAATGGAAAGAGAACTAAACTGGGATCAGAAGCTCTGATTTCCAGGACTAGCTCATATGCAAGCTTTATGACTTTTGCCACCTTGAAACATCTCTGAACATCAATGTCCTCCTCTGTAAAATGAGGTATTTGGATTATGTGATCTCCAAAGTCCTCCAATGTTAACACTTCATGATTCTAAAATGCTATGAAATCATCAGAATTGCTGTCAAACCCAAAATCACATTTTGCCAAGGGGAACCACTTGCGAATTTCTGGATGGCTAATAACCTTGACTGGACAATGGAACCGTTCACAGGAGAGAAAAACAAATTATAATCCTTTTTTCCATTGTCTAAGGCAAGATGATTGGTTCTGCAAAGTATGCACTGTTCTGAGCTCAAAGTCCCAGGAAGCATTATGCCTCAGCTCTGGTTTAGAGGGCATAAATAAATGTACATCTTCAGTCTAGATGGAAAATGTTATGTCCCAGCTCTGTTTTAGAAGGTATGAATAAATGCACATCTTCTTCAATCTAGATGGAAAATATGACATACTTCAGATTAAGCTCCAACCGATGTGCAGAGAATCACTTCTGGAACCATGAAAACTGGAGGAGGAAAAAAAAAAAAAAAGCCCTGCACAACTTCAACCAAATTGGAATTGATATTTGTTGCAGAGCCTGGAGACTTGCCTCTTGGCAGAAGGAGATTTTTCCCAGTTGGTTTCAAAAGTCTAATGATCTAAAACAACAGCTGGCCTTGTAATTCCTAATAGACTGCGTCTGCCCCTGATATTTGAGAGTGACCGTGACAGCACTGCCGGTAGGGATCTCAGCAAATCTCAGAAGATAGCCTTGTTCTTTTTAAGATCATATATTGTCTTGTTCACACATGCCTATGATTGAAGGATCTGGGATAAACAGGGGAGACATACAGAGAAAACAAGAGCAAGGTTTTATTTGCTTAGGGCAAAAACTAAATGTCTTACAATCCAAATCTTCAGTCCGTGACTTTGTGTTTTTTTCCATTGCCACGAAAACGGTAGCATGGTATAATGGAAAAATTGTAGGCTTTGGAGGCAGGTGGCCCTGGGCTTAACTAGTAGCTCCTAAAATTTATTCATAAGTGACCTTATAGAAATTACTTAGTCTCTCTCTGTCTCTTTATTAATCTGCAAAATAGGAGCCTTTATTTCTATCACACAGAGTT
Organism: Procyon lotor; assembly: GCA_028646535.1. NCBI lineage: Eukaryota > Metazoa > Chordata > Mammalia > Carnivora > Procyonidae > Procyon > Procyon lotor. Next base: position 46,260,421 of record CM053618.1, read on the forward strand.
GTGAAGGTGTTTTGTGGGTAAGATTCAATAATACTTTGTATGTATTAGATTCCCAATTTGATTATAAAAGTTCTGCAATGTGATAATGGTAGTGAGGATTACTATTTTAAAGTTTATTTATTTTTTTAGTAATCTCTATACCCAACAAGGCGTTGGACCCCGAGATTGATTCACGTGCTTTAACAACTGAGCCAGCCAGGTGCCCCTGATATTTTAAACAACTTAAAGGTGTTGTTTTAAAGTAGAGGATAGAATTTTTAGTCTTATATACAGAAAAGCTAAGCAGTATTGTTGTGAAGTGATTGTCAAGTGTAGGTAAGAGATTAGTTTCCATTGCCTCTTAGAAAGAGGAGTTCGCAGGGCTGGCTTCATGGGTGAGTTTCCTGTGCAGTTGCAAAGGGCCTTGTACTTAGAAAAGCCCCATGCTTGGTTTAATGCTCTGCTGTCGACACCTTAAAATTCTTAGTAATTTTTAAACAAGGAGTCCTGCATTTTCATTTTGCACTGGTTCCTGCAAATTACATGCTCAATCCTAAGACTTAGGAAGGAAATTCAGTGCTATATACATGCATGCTCAAATTTATGGAAAAGAATGTGCACATGTGGAGGCATTACTCTATCTTATAATCGTAATAGGTATTCACATTTGTGCTTTGGTTTCAAAGGATGAAATTAATTCAGAGTTGGTTGTGAAGAGTCTAGATGGAATAGATCCACATTTACATATTATCGTATATATATCATATATATCATACATATATATATCATACACATTATCATAGCAATGATTACAAGATAAATCAAAGGGTGGCAAGAGAATTATACACAAAACCTTTCAAATCCCAGCTCTGCTTGTTAACTGTGTAACTTTGGGCAAGTTATTAAATCTAACTATGCCTCAGATTATCATCTATAAAATGGAATAGTAGCAATTTTATTGGGTTGTGAGGATTCAATAATTTATTACATGTAAATTAGTAAGAACACTGACACAGGGTGAGTATTCAGTAAGTATAATCTATTATTGTCATCTACAAAGTTGAAATTAACAAAGTTCCACTTTCATTTAGAAAGAATATGTCCCTGCTACTTCAAGGGACTCAAAAATCTTTTGGACTAAAATAATAAAGTTAACTTTGAATTTATTAACATTGTTTTATAGGTCAGACACACCTGAGAAGGATGTTCATATACTTTTTAATAAATGAAGGGAAGCATCAGTAGATAGCTTAACAATTTTGGGATAAACGTTTAAATGTAAGTCATTCATTTGTATATGTCTCATGTAATTACCTACTTGTTTAGCAGTTATTCATTGAGTGTCATAGGTCAGGTTTTATGCAAGTGGTATGATAAGTTGTGAAGATGTCTTCTCTCTCAAAAAAATTTATCATCTAATAGAAGATACAAACCAGTAATCATATTATAATTACAGTATGAAAAGCTCAATGGGAAGGATAAGAGCCAGGGGTAATGGAATCAGAAGGAAGTACCCCTAATTCATTTTTGAGGCAGTAGGGGAATCAGAAAGGCCTTCAGAGATGATGGAAGATTGAAGATGAGTCCTAAAAGGTCATGGGAATGACCTATGAGAGAAGATGGCAGGACCTATGAACAAAGGCCCGGAATTGTTTATAAAAATTGCACAAATTTCAGGGTGCCTGGATGGCTCTTAAGCATCTGCCTTTGGCTCAGGTCATGATCCCAAAGTCCTGGGATCGAGCTCCGCATTGGGCTCCCTACTTGGCAAGAAGCCTGCTTCTCCCTCTCCTACTCCTCCTGCTTGTGTTCCCTCTCTTGCTGTGTCTCTCTCTGTTAAATAAATAAGTAAAGTATTTTTTTAAAACTTGAACAAATTTTGGTATTACTAGAATGTAGAGTATAACATGTAAGAGTAATGAGATAAAATACTGAATTAGGGAGGGGCTAAATTATTGACTTTGTAAGCCATGTTAAGGAGTGTAGACCTTGTCCTGAGAACATATTGAGTCATTAAAATTTTAAGCAGTGAAGGATGTGATTTAGTTATATTTTAGAAAATTTACTTGGACTACAGCATGAGTAATAGATTGGAAGAGAAAATTATGGTATGCGGATAGAAAGTTGTAATCTAATCCAGGTGAGAGATGGTAAAGACTCGAACTAAGGTAATGGCAATAGTAATTATAATAAGTGGACTGAGTCAGCAGATACCAAAGAGGTGGAATCATCAGGACACTGAGGAATAGGGAAAGGAAAGAAGCAGAAGCAGGAATAATCATCAAGTTTTGGGCTTGGCTAATTATATAGATGGTAATAAATCACTGATAGCAGTGCTTAAGAGGATGAGCAGGATTGCAAAAGATGAAAACTTAGAAAGTAATGAACTAATGAATTTAAGATGGGATTCATGAGTTAAGGTTCTTTGGAACATAAAATAGAAATGTTCAAATAGGCAGTTAGGTACATAGTTTGAGATATGAGTAAAAGATCTTGGTTTAGGAAACTATTTGAGAATTATTATCACAGAGATGAAAAGTGAAGCTATTAAAGGAAGAAAATATGTTTAGAGTAAGAAAGAATTTGGATTTAGGAAAGAAATCTCTAGAGTAGATGGAAGAAAGAGTTCAAAACACCAAGATACAGGTAACAAGATAAAAGCAAAACCAGGGAATGCTATGTCAAAGAAAATAAAGAAAGTGTTTCAAGAACTGGAAAGTATCTGAAACCTTCTCTAACCTGTGGGGAAAAAATACACACCCAGATCTAGGAAGCCCAAAGAATACTATATAAGATTAATTCAAAGAGACTCACAGTGAGACACATTATAGTTATTGTCAAAAGTTAAAGACAAGGAGAGAATCTTAAAAACAGCAAGAGAAAAGCAGCATGTTACATACAAGGGAACCCTTAATACATTCAGCAGATTATTCAGCAGAAGTTTTGTAAGCCAGGAGAGTGACTTCTCAAATTGATGAAATTTTCAAAATGTTTTCAGAATGATGAAAGAAAAACACTATCAACTACTTGATCCGAAGGGGCACGTGCACCTGAATGTTTACAGCAGCAATGTCCACAACAGTCAAACTATGTAAAGAATCTAGATGTCCATCAACAGATGAATGGATAAAGAAAATGTGATATACATTAAAAAAAGAAAAGAAAAGAAAATGTGGTATATTTACACAGTGGAATACTATGCAGCCATCAAAAATCGAAATCCTGCCATTTGCAACAATGTGGATGGAACTAAAGGGTATTATGCTAAGTGAAATAAGTCAATCATAGAAAGACAATTTATCATATGCTCTCTCTGATGTGAGGAATTTGAGAGGCAGGGCGGTGGGTAGTGAGGGATGGGGAGGGAAAAAATGAAACAAGATGGGATCAGGAGGGAGACAAACCATAAGAGACTCTTAATTTCAGGAAACAAACAGAGTTGCCGGGGGAGGGGGGTTGAGAGAGGGATAGGCTGGTTGGGGGATGGACACTGAGGAGGGTATGTGCTATGGTGAGTGCTATGAACTGTGTAAGACTGATGATTCACAGATGTAGATGGAAGAAAGAGTTCCATCTGAAGCAAATAATACATTATACGTTAATACAAAAAATAAACAAACAAACTGTCAACTACTTGGCAAAGTTGTTCAGAATTGAAGGAGAGATAAAGAGTTCTATAGATAACCTGAAGAAAAACATCACTACTAGACTGGCCTTACAAGAAAGGTTTAGGAGTTTTTCAAGCTGAAACAAAAGGACAATAATTAGCAATATAAAAACATCAAAAGCATAAAACTCACTAGTAAAAATAAATACATACTTAAATTCAAAACACTGCAATATTATAGATGGGTAAATAGTTTATAACTCTAGTGTTATTAAACTCTAGTTTTAGTTATTAAAAATAATTACAGTTACAATAGTGGATACACAGTATAAAACATAACTGTTGGGATCAAGACATAAAATGTTGGGATGCCTGGGTGGCTCAGTCAGTTGGATGTCTGCCTTCGGCTCAGGCTCTCTGCTGCCTGTGCTCATGAACAACAATAATGGGAGTAACAGCCCCCATGCTTCAGAAGCACATCTGCCATGGGCTCTCAGCACGACTTTAGGAGCCTCACACTCATTCTTTCCATCAGGTTCAAGTCTACCAGCCTTCCAAAATGGGTATTCACATCCTCATTTTGTAGATGAGAACTGAGGCTCACAAAGATTCACAGACCACCGAAGACACAGCTGTAAGTGGTCAAGCAAGAATTTGTACGGAGGTCTGCCTGACTCCAAAGCCATGTTCCTTCCATATGTTACCCTGCTTCACTAAACTTTGCTTTGAGCTCTACAGACACACATTAAATTACATTCAGTGTGAAAAAAAAAAATCTCTGGGTCCTGGGATCGAGTCCCTGCATTGTGCTCCTTGGTCAGTAGGAAGCCTGCTTCTCCCACTGCCTACCACTCCCCCTGCTGTGCTCACTTTCTCTCTGACAAATAAATAAATAACATCTCAAAAAAAAAAAATCACATAAAATGTTGGGAGTGGTGTAAAACTGTAGTGCTTTTGTACACATTTGAAGTTATTACCAACTTAAAATAGGCTATAATAAATGTTTCATGTAGGACTTATTGTAACCACAAAGCAGAAAACATAAAGTAGACATACAAAAGACCAAGAGAGAGGACCTAAAGCGTATACTACAGAAAATCATCAAATCACAGAAGAAGAAAGCAAGAGAGAAAAAAAAGGAACAAGGAATTATAAGACAGCGAGAAAATAATAAAATGGCAAGAGTAAATCCCTATCTATCAATAGTTAATTTAATGGTGAATGGACCAAATTCTCCAATCCAAAGACCTAGAGTGCCTGAATGTATTAAAAAAAAAAAAGAAAGAAAGAAAGGGAAAAAAAGACCCAACTCGATGCTGCCCACAAAAGGCTCACTTCGGCTTTAAGAAAACATATAGACTGAAAATGAAGGGACAGAAAAAGATAGTCCATGTAAGTGAAAATCAAAAGAAAGCAGGGGTAGCTATACTTAGATCAGATATACTTATATTAGACAAAATAGACTTTAAGCAAAAAATTGTAGCAAGAAACAAATAAGGTCAAATTCAAGAAACTAAAAAAGGTAGAAAGAAGGAAATAAAGGCCAGAGCAGAAACAAATGAAATAGAAACTAAAAAGACAATAGAAGAGATCAATGACCCTAAGAGTTTTTAAAAGCTAACAGAATTGACAAACTATTAGCTAGACTGAGAAAGGAGAGAAGATGCAAATCAATAAAATTAGAAATGTAAGAGGACACAAGTGATATTACAAGTGACACCACACAAATACAAAGGGTCACAAGAGAGTACTATGAACAATTATACACCAGCAAATAGATAATCTAGAAGAAATGAATAAATTCCTGGAAACATACAACCTACAAAGACTGAGTCATGAAGAAACAGAAAACCTGAATAGATCAATTAATTTTAAGGAAATTGTATCAGGAATGAAAAACCTCCCAGCAAAGAAAAGTCCAGGACTAGATGGCTTCCTGGTGAATTCTACCAAATATTTAAAGAAGAATCAGTATCAGTCTTTCTCAAATTCTTCAAAAAAAAAAAAAATAGAAGGAACACTTCCAAACTGTGCTGAGTCCACCATTACCCTGCTAACAAAACCAGACAAGGACATTTTCAAGATAAGAAAATTGTAAGCCAATATCCCTGTTGAACATAGATGTAAAGATCCTCAACAAAATATTAGTGAATTCAATAGTACATTGAAAGGATCATACACCATGATCAAGTGGGATTTATTCTAGGGCTGCAAGGATGGTTCAACATTAACAAATCAAAAAAATGTTATAAATTCTATTAATAGAATGAAAGATAACATAATTTGGTATTGGCATAAAAACAGACACATAGATCAATGGAACAGAAATAAATTCATGGTCAACTAATGTTCAATTAATATATAGTCAATATATTATAAATAGATATATATTTTTTCAATTAATTTTTGACAAAGGAGCCAAGAATATACAAGAGAGAAAGGATAGTGTTTTCAATAAATGATGTTGGGAAAACTGAATAGCCACATGCAAAAAAGAAACAAACAAACAAAAAACTTAGATCCCTATCTTACACCATATACAAACATCAATATGGATTAAAGATTTGAATATTAAGACCTGAAACGATAAAACATCTAGAAATAAACAGTGGAAATAATCTCCTTAAAATTCATCTTGGAAATGAGCTTTTGGATTTGACACCAAAAGTTAAGGCAGCAAAAGCAAAATAAACAAGTTATATCAAATTTAAAAATTTCTGCACAGGAAAAGTAATTATCAACAGAATGAAAAGGCAACCTATAGAATGGAAGAAAATATTTGCAAACCACATATCCAATAAGGGGTTAATATCCAAAATATTCACAGAATACCTACAACTTAATAGCAAAGCGCGCGCCCCCGCACACACACACAAATAGCCCAAATTAAAAATGGACCAAAACCTGAGTAGATATTTTCCTAAAGAAGACATACAAATGGCCAAGTACATGAAAAGGTACTGAACATCACTAATCATCAGGGAAATGCAAATCAAAATAAAGGTGAGATATTACTTCATACCTGTTAGGATGTCTATTATCAAAAGATAAGAGATTAAAAAAAAGGTGTGGACCTAGATAAAAGGAACCCTCGCGCACTCTGGTGGGAGTATAAATTGGTGCAGCCACTGTGGAAATCAGTAGGGAGGTTTCTCAGGAAAGTAAAGATAGAACTACCGTGTGATCCTGCAATCCCACTTCAGGGTACACATCCCAAGGAAATGAAATCACAGTCTGGAAGAGATAGCTGTACTCTTATTTATTGCAGCATTATTTGTAATAGCCAAGGTATAGAAACCACCTAAGTATCTGTCAACAGGTGAATGAATAAAGAAAATGTGGCATGTATACATACACAATGGAATGATATTCAGCCTGTTTAACAAAGGAAATCCTGCCATTGGCAGCAACACGGATGAAACTGGATGGTATTATGCTTAGTGAAATAAGCCAGACAGATAAAGACAAGTACTGTTTGGTATCGATTATATGTGGAATCTAAAAAAACAAAGTTGAAGTCATAAAAACAGAGAGTAGAAGGGTTGTTGCTAGGGGCCAGGGGTGGGAGATACAGAGAGAGCCTGGTTAAAGGGTACAAACTTTGAAATTTAAGATGAATCAGGTCTGAGGATCTAATAATGTATAACATGGTGACTAGAGGGATAATACCGTGTTGATTAATTGAAATTTGCTAAGAGTAGAACTTGTGTTTTCACATACACACACTCTTAAATATGTGAAGTAAGGTATGTGTTAAGTAACTTGATGGTGGAAATCCTTTCACAATGTATATGTAAACCAAATTGTCATGTTGTATACTTTAAGTACCTTACAATTTTATTTGTTAATTATACCTCAGTAATAATTTTTTTCAGTAAAGCTGAGAAAAAAGATATAATCACATGAAGCCAAACTATCTCCTCACATTTAACTTTCTAATTGCAAGGATGAAAACATACATGACTTTACAATGGAAAGATCTGACTCTTAGCCTCTTAATCAAGGGCTCAAATTTGACATCATCAATAGTAAGACAATTTGATTTTATATGCCACCTGATGTAACATAATATGAAGTGAATAGCATTCCCTAGAAAGTACTCTTATTGAACATGTTTGACCTGAAGCTAATTATTCCTTTAAACCAGACTTCCAGTTTACAGCAATGTAGGGGATAAAAGAAGCAAGCTAATTGACATCCAGATGGAAACAATCAGTCAGGCAAATTCAGATTGGAGAAGTTCTACAAGACAACTGGCCCAGTCTTTTCAAAATTTGATTTTTTTTTTTAAAAGGGCGGTATTGAGACTGTTCTCAAGATAGACTAAAAAGATATACAACTAAACATGATGGGTGAACTTTAAGTGGGTTTTTAAAATAAAAAACCCAGCTAATTAAGATAGTTTGTGGACGACTGGAGGATACTTAAATATGGACTGACACTATGTTATATTAAAGGTTTATGGTTAATTTTATCTCAGATAGTAATAGTGTTGTGGTTATAAAGAAAAATTCCCTTATTTTTAAAAGATGTAGGGATATCTTAACTTTTAGGAGTGTCACAATGTCTGCATCTTTGAAATGGCAAAATGTTAATAGCTGTTCCATCTGGATGTTTGATACATGGAACATATTTTATTATTTTTTCAAACTACTCTGCACATTAAAAATTCTTTTTGGCAAAACAATGTTTGGTGGGGGAGAGAACATAATCTACTCCACAGTTTGCCATCTAGAAAATTGTCCTAAGGAATTAGTGATAAATTCATGATCAATAGGGATAAAAGAGTCCCAATAAAATAAGTGTATAGCAATTATAGATAAATAGGCTCTGTATTCTCAAAGAAAAAAATTAGTTCCAACAGGACTTTTTGTCAGATTGATTTTTAAATTTTTGCCGAGCATCAAAAGGCAAAGAATAGCTAATTCATTTCTGAAAAGGGAAAATAGGAGATTTGTGGCTCTAAGTATAAAGATTAGAGAGCTATTTTAAAGTCAAAAAGATATGGGGTAGGGATGGACTCATTGGCTGATAGCACAAATTAGCTCATAAAGTAGTATATGGAATTTTGATATATGATAGAGGTAGCATGACAAAGTACACAAGAAAGGAGAAATTATCTAATAAATGGAGCTGGGATGGCTATGATTCATAGAAGAGAAAAGTGAAACTGTAGCCCGATCTCAAACCAAATCGAGAATCAATTTCAAACACAGTGAGAACCCAAATTTGAAAAATATTGTGAAGGGGAAGAAAGAGAAAGGTCACGAGCTGGAGGAGAACCTTAGGTTGAGAGATTTGTTTTTGTTTTTAAAATAGAAGAACCTTGAGCTTTAGAAAAGCGTCCATCAGAGAGGGAGCTACAGAAAAGGGGAGTATTCCTAAGAAAGCAGATGGCAACTGGAAGCAGCAAGGTGGCTCGCATAGAGCAGGTGTGCAGTAATTATTGAATGAATTGATTAACTAGGACAAGAGAATGGATTAGCTTAACTGGGAAGTGCAGAAATTGGTTCATGTAAGAGTAGGCTTTTCTTCACTGAGCTGTGAGAGGGGAGTTAACGGATGCGGCTACAACTAAGTGTGCTTGGCTTTACGACTTCTCATTTCAGGCTTCAACAGCAGGAGGAAAGGACCCACGGTGGCTAAAAATCAAACATAGACTTCTTAAACTCAAAAGGCATGGGAAATAGGGTGCAGATATGAAAATATGGGCTACAACCAGACACAGAGAGTTTTCTAAGTGATGCCATTCACTTCCTTGTGTGTTATTGTTGTTTTTCTAACCATGGCACCAGGGCACTTCCCGGAAGCATAAGGGGAGCTTCCTAAAGCCCGGATCTCAAGAGATCAAAAATGGCATGTGTGGCAAGAGCCAGTGGCAGAAGGAAGCTAATTCTAAAATCAAAGTGTCTAGGATCATACCCTGGAGCTAACACATACTAGCTATGAAAACCTCCTGTAGGTTCCCTTAGCTTCTGAAGCTTCGGCTTCTCCTCTTAATCAAGTCAGGATTCTATTAGTTCAAGTCCTTTGTTGCAAGTTAGAGAAATGGACTCTGGCTAACTTGAACTCATTGGGAGGATATAGGGCAGTCTTTGAGTCAAAGGGAAAGCTGAAGAACCAGGCTTAGGAAGATCAGAAACCAGGGTAGCTCCACACGTCGTCCATGCAGCAGGCAAAGATGGTTGGTTCTCCTAGCATCCAATGCTTAATATTCAGACATCGTCCATGCAGCAGGAAAAGATGGTTGGTTCTCCTAGCATCCATGCTTAATATTCAGTTTTCAGCCTTTGTCAGTGTGCTTAAGGTCAAATTCTAGAAAATCTAGATACAAATAGCCTGATCTACTAATATAACACTGTATGTTGACTACACTGAAATGAAATGAAATGAAATGAAATGAAATGAAATGAAATCAAATCAAATCAAATAGCCTGATTTAGATTCATTGCTTATCTTCCAGCTAGAGGACAGAACATTTTTTACATGGTTCTATCAAACTGTGGAAAAGTACTGTTAGAGAAAGGATGGAGTTACTACAGGAAAACAAAAATAAAAACAAACTGACATATACTCCATGCCTTTGGCTATCCAGATGCCTACATCTTCATTTCTATACATTAACTTTCAGTAATGTTTTGGCCAACATACTGTAAATAACTCCACAGTGAAAATACATTCATCTTCTCTCCAAAGATGAATAGGCCCAAACCGCATCCAACTCCAAGTCCAGGATCTCTGAGTAATATGTGTTTGTTCTCTAACTCTTTTGTTGACCTATCTCAAGAGTCTGCAGCCTGTAGATAAAGCAAAATCACAGAACAATAACAACGACAACAATAAAAAACAATCATGACTTTCTATTACAAAGCAGTGCATTTACATTAGTGCTAATATTCTTATGTCTCAGAGATTCCCCACTGGACAGATACGGAAAGCGAGGTCCAGAGTGGCCATGTAATTTGTCCAAAGCCACCAGTGACTACGTAATTAAGCCAACATCTGAATCTCGGTTGGTCCAACTCCAAAGCCATCCTCTTCCCTTTCATCACAGAAGGGTTAGAACAACATGAGGTAAATGTTCTTCTCAGAGAATTTTAATGGGAAACAAAGCTCTGGTACATGAAAACAGAGGTCTGAGGAGAGTTTTAGCTTATGGGAAGCAGAGGGTGGAAGGTTTAAGGTTGTAGATATATGAGTAGGGGATGAGAAGCATATTTATTTAATGGAGAGGAGGATAAATAGGACTTTCCTGTTTTTAAAACTATTTCACAGTAATGTTAACACTTTATACTTTGTAAGGGGCTTACATAGCTGTTTCCTCAACCATTTTTGCATCAACAGGTAGTTGTTTGGATTATTTTATTAGTAAAGGCTTTGATTGACATAAGTTAGCAGGTCATTTGGAAATCTGATTACCCATTTATTGATTTTTTTTAACCTCTATACCTATAAAATAAAAATACTATTCAATTAGAGGTAGGATGGTGTTGAAATGGACTATTTAGAGAAAAAACAAATTAGATTCTCACCTTACATCATACAGCAAAACAAATGCTAGATGCATGGAAAAGTTAATGTTTTTGTTTTTTTTAAGGAAGCCATTAGAAAAAATAACTTAGAAGAAAATATAGGAAATATCTGGGAATGGAAAAAAAAATTCTTGAAGTATGAAGGCAATGAAACGTCCCGCTAGCTGGGGGGCAGGAACACTCAGGAATTGCTCAAGTTTTAGTGATCTGAAGTTAATGATGATGGAGGTATTCAGAAGGTGGTGGAGCAGTCAGTGTCCAAAATGCTGAATTCCCTTTACACTCTTCTAAGAGCTTTCCCGCCCACACTTCTTTATACCCAGCAAAGAAACAGTGCCAGACATTTTATCCTGCTAAGATTTATTCCCAATTTAAATCTTGGAAACTGCACACAGGCATAATAATTTTGGTCAATCAGGGGAAAGCTTATTGTGTTTCAAAACAAGTCATGCAAGGAAAGACTTAAGGAATTTCATTTTAGCCTGAAGATGTGAAATTTAAACTTCCACTAAAGGATGCTTGGAGGAAATGTTTAGAAAAAGTCATGGCGTTGGCTAGACTCTTTCTGAGTGACTTGTTCTGATGTCAGGTATGTGGTAAGGGTTAGTAAGAATCTCACATTTGGCACAGTCTAGGTTCTCACAGTCTCAAATAACAAGCTGGTCATACTCAGATTTTATTTTCCTTGAATGTTTAGATTGCATTCCACTGTTGGCTTGGTAGCTATTATTCAACTTACACTTTTAAAATGAGCATTTATCTGTTAGTAAGCAAGAAGACCACAGAGTATGTTTTTCTTTGTTTTTAAGTTTTTGGTCAGAATATTTAGAACAAAGTGAATTCCAAGAGAAACAAACTAAAGATCTAAGTTAACGACTATAGTCGTTCCTATAGCATTCAAATTCTTGTGTGTCATCTCTGACTGTAATTTTTAAATTAGTAATTATATGGTGTAAATAACGTGAGAGCTTCTGCCAAGAAAAGCAAAACTAAAAGATAGTGTCACAGTGGGGAGTGCTGCCAATGAGTTGGATGAGCTCTGAGCAATAAGGGGTATGTTTAAGTGGCAAAAGTCACAGTTGGTGGAATCTCAAGAATACTGGTGAATTGATAAGCTGTCAAGTGTGTGTCCCAATCAGTTTGGCTTAGCCTTGAAGATGAAGCTCAACTTGGCCATGTCAAATGACACCGCCTAAAGTTAGATTAAAGAACCAAAATGCATCAGTTGCATTGCTTAAGGAAGAGTGTTAGGAATATTTCAAAGCTACAGATATAAATAGATGTGAACTTCATTGAATAAATTAGCAAAAATTGAAAAATAGGTAGAAGGCATTCAGAAGTTCATTCTCTCAAGCTTGACAGTATTGCTGACTTGACTTTATCCTGTTTATCCAAAAGAAATTTGGGTTATGGAAACCATTTATGGATTCCATCAGACAGAAAATAAGTCAACATTTGATACATCAGTAAAGACATTGTTCTGTGTTAGGGAAGAAATAGGGACCTTCCAATGAAGCAGTGCATCTAAGAGGTTTAAACATCAGGGACCTCAATGCAGCAGAGATGCTGGTAATTGATGGAGAATGTATAGGAAAGCAGGAGGGATTTGAAGGATTGCAGGCAGGGTTGAAGAAACAATGAGAGATTTGACTGCCTGGTTAAACCATAATTCAGAAGGGATGTGGGTAATGATGCATGAATGTTTTAAAGTTCTAAACGCCTATGAAAGAGGAAGATTTGATGCTTTTAGAGCAATAAATTCAAGCTAATTATTAGGATAAACTTTCTGACAGTGTTATTTGTTTTATTTAAGAGATAAACTGCTCCTAGAGTGGAGAAATGGAAAAGGGTGAGCCAAATCCCAGCTGAGGGAAACACATCTTATAACAGGATAGGAGTGTGGTGCCTAACACACTATCTAATAGCAGGCATATGACCATGAAATCAGGGCTTATTGTGGGGCTGATTTTCACATGAACCCTCAGGCATTGAGTTTAGGAGGAAGTAAGCAATCTTCCCTGACTGAGGCCACATCTATAAAGAGGGAGGAATAGGTTTTTCTCTGTCTCTCGGGGGAAGGTCCTCTAGGGAAGCATCAGCCAGGAATGAATAGGGTGAATCTAGAAAGCATCCATAAAGCAAAAACGGCTTTTTTGGAGGTCTAATGCTTTTGCTTGTGCTTTTGGGTGACATTTCAGTGGTCACTTTCATTTGGCACCTGGATCTCTGAATTTCACGGGTTATTGGATGTCTCTTTTGGTGTCTTATTTTTACATCTGCTTATCAGGAGGTACTTCTAAGTAACAGTGGACATATTTCTGAACATTTCTTGAATTTATTTGTTCCTGGAGTAATCACAAAACAAACCTCGGTCCCAAGTTCAAACTCAAGGCTTTAGAGTCACTCAGATTTTGTATTTACTGTTGTATTTGTAGCATCTTTGACTTTTATCTTGATTCTTTGTGTGTAAGAACCATGGGTCACCAGTATTGCCTCGTTTGGCATGATATTTTTCTTCCCTTCTCTTGGGATCTTCCTTTAGGAAAACAGAACTTTAATTCCTTTTCTGTGTTGGTCAGGCCCAACTATTCAGGATCTTTACAAATCTCACATTTTCTCATATGGTTCTTCTTAGGCATGCAAATCAGGTGGAAAATGCCCTAAGCTTGCAACAATATCCAGAGTGAAGACTACCCATGCAAAGAGGGCAACTGCCAGAGGGAAGGGGGTGCAGGGATGAGCACAATGGATGAAGAGCAATGAGAGGTACAGACTTTCAGTTATGGGACAAATAAGTCATGGAAATAAAGGCACAGAATAGGGGACATAGTCAATGGCATTGTAATAGCACTGTATGGTGACAGATGGTGGCTACAGTTGTGGTGAGCCTAGCATCATGTCCAAAGATGGTGAATCACTATGTCATACATCTGAAAGTAATATAACACTATATATCAACTACTCTCTTTTAAAGGTTTTTAAAAGAGAGCAAGTGTTTTGGGGAAGTAGGGAAAGAGAAGGCATGTAGTTTTCTTACACTGTGATATGGAGAAAGAGATAAGCTCACAAGGTAAATATGAGTAAACAAGTTTTAATTAGATTGTGTTAGTATAGGGTCCCTGGGTGGCTCAGTTGGTTAAAGCCTCTGCCTTCGGCTCAGGTCATGATTTCAGCATCCTGGGATCGAGCCCCACATCGGGCTCTCTGCTCAACGGTGAGCCTGCTTCCGCCTCTCTCTCTCTGTCTGCCTCTCTGCCTACTTGTGATCTCTCTGTCAAATAAATAAATAAAATGTTTAAAAAAAATTGTGTTAGTGTAAGCCAGCAAATATTTCTTATTTGCTAATGTACACACAGCTCTGGAAGAGAAAATTCAGAGTATGTAAAACAATGAGTGAAATATAAACCTAGATATTAAAGAACTTAACCTCTTATGGAGGGGGATTGGACACGACACATGACATCTTTGATGTAAACTGGGGAATGATGTGATCCTCTGGTCTCTCAGACTGGGATAAATTGTGACAAGGCTATGAATGACAGGTCATGTTTTCAAGGTCACCTTGGCACCCCTGGCTTATACCCATCCTGCCCTCACCTGCTAGAGAGTAAGACTATAGCTTTAAGTGAAAAATAACATTTTTATTAAATGGTCTAAAAGTATTCTTAAAGATATCTCATATTCCACTCTTGTCACTTTATAAACTACTTCACACTTCTGATTTTAATATCATACTTATTGGAATAATTTATAAGCAACCATTTTCATTTTTTCCTAGTTTTTATTAGTTTCAGTCTCATATCATCCACAGACTCCTGGGAACATATTTTATCACCATTTCCATCTTAATACAGTCCAAAAAATATTTACCACTTCCCTGATGATACCCACTCTTCCAATTTTTGTGACTCTAGCTTGCACAGAAGCTTTTAAGCTCACACATCTCATTGTCTTCAATTCTTTCTCCCTGTCAGGTATCTGGGTACCAGTTACTCGTTTATCCAACAACCCTTCATCCTTGTCAGGGTTACCATCAACTTTCCCTTTGACCACTGCAATTACCTCCCTCATCTCCACACATCAGCCAGAGTGATATTTTAAAAGTATGAATAATAGTAGGGCCTTCCCCAATGCTCAATGCCTCATCACACTTAGGATAATTTACTTAAACGTAAAAGCGTCTAAATAATATCCTTCCTGCTGTGTTTCCAACTCCCTTGTATTGCTCCTTGCTTTCTATATTAAATCCACACTGGCTTCCTTTCTGTTCCAGCACCACACCAAACTCCTTCCCAGTTAGGGCTTTTGCATTAGCCATTCCTTCTGCCTATAGCACCTGCTAGATCCTTAGTTGGCTGGCTTCTGTCATTCAAATCTCTGCTGAAATGTCTGTCACCTACTGAGAGATGCACCCTGATTATCCTCCTCCCCTGAGTTTTTCATTACAACATGGCCCTTCATAGCTTTCATCATTATCTTATATAGTCTTTTTTTTTTTAAGATTTTATTTATTTATTTGACAGAAAGAAAGATCACAAGTAGGAAGAGAGAGAGAAGGAAGCAGGCTCCCCGCTGAGCAGAGAGCCAGATGCGGGGCTTGATCCCAGGACCCTGAGATCATGACCTGAGCCAAAGGCAGAGGCTTTAACCCACTGAACCACCCAGGCGCCCCAAGGCTTTATCTATATAAGTTCCACAAGAGTTTGGGACTTCCCACTCATATCTAACACTATATCCTTAGAGCCTTCTAAAGTTTCTGGAACAAACGTCTACACACAGTCAAGCATAGCACTTTGCACTGGAGATGCAGATTTGAACATGATAAAATGTCATACTGCAAATGGATGTGTTATCTCTTTGGTATTGTTGCCTGATCTCTAAGTGATGCAACCAATTACTCCCTCTCAGACTTCTCTGATCTGACAGACTGCCCCTTTGGATTTATAACTTCTCCCTTTTAGGAACATAACATGATGGAATGTGTTTGTGTTTGTACCAAGTCCCTGTTACTTGGTCAGGAAACTGTTCCGTCTCTTCAAGTTAGCTTTACCGAGATCTGACAGTATCGTTCTGTGTTACTTTTATGAATCACCTTCAGAGCTTAATTATGAAACTGCTTTTCTTACTATTGCTTTATCTCTTTCAGCTCTGTCTTAACTAGATAACTAATTCTTTATTTTATATTTATTTAATTTCACCATATTTCTCAATATATCATAAGTGCACCTGATAAATTCTTTTCAGGTTGATTTTTCAACATTATCTTCTTATAATGATTATAGTCTCCAAATGTGACTTGGGAAAAGTGATATTTTGTTTCTTAATCTATTGTTTTCTTTCCAGAAAATAGAAAAGAAAAAGAAACTGTGCCTTGGGGAAAACCTTCATTTATAGCATTTACCAAAAGAGAATAAGCAACTGAATATAAGGGACAAGGCTGATGTGTTTAATTTTTTTGTTTGTTTTGGTTTGGGACTTTTTTTCTTTTTTACCACCCAGCAGCAAACGAAGTGAGAATGCTAGTAATGAAACTTTAAAAATAATCCCTTGAAATGAAAATGTATCTTAAATTAACTTTTGCTTGATGTAGTTCTTTGTAATAAAGATGGTGGCAATTTGATCCTCTGCCATCTCCAGTACACTCTGCATAGCATAAATCCTAACCAGATTTTAATTCATTTCTTTGAGGAAACTTTCTTCCTTATGTCTCATTTCCTGAACCCTACAATGTGGTCCAATTTTGTGCCATCCTGTGTGCCATTTTCAAAATTGGTTTAATTGCAAAAGTTGGAGACTGCTTGAAATGTGGAAACTTACTACCCATGATAATGTATTCTGGCTCATTAAAAAGATGATATAGTGAATATAATTTATCTTATGTGTTCAATATATACCTCATATTACCTATAAGTTCAAAATATAATAATAGTAATAATGAATTAATCAATAACAGCCGTCATTTCTTGAGGAAGCATTACATTTTGGGGACAGGACTAAAGACTTAACACGGTGACTCCTTTCTCTTTAACAATTCTGCGGGGCAGTTCTTATTATCCCTGTTTGTACGTAGGAAAGTGAGGCTTAACAAGTTTAGGAAATGTACCCTCAGTAAGTGGAAAAGGGAGAATTCAAATAGGGTTCTTAATGGCTACAGTGTCTCTAGCTTTGATTTCTTTGCCCGGTAAAAATTCACGAATAGTCTGGACAAGCATTCCCAACCTGTTTTACATTTTCTGTCTATCAGCATGCAAGGGGGAGCTTGAATGATTGGCAGAATGTGTTGGCATTGGTAGACAGGTTGGCAGATGATCACCAGAGATGATTTCTAAGCCTCTGTCTGTAGTTTGATAGAAAGGGTAATAGTATTTGGAGTCACAAAATCTGCATTTCAATTCTAAATCTAGGAACCCCTGCGGCAAATGACTTAATGAGTCGAAGGCTTAGCCCTCTTGCCTATAGAGTTGATAGTATTAAAAATTCCCTGGCAGAAATGCTTCAGTCATTATGTTTTGTGAAATTGTATTGGGTATAGGGCTATCTTAGCTTGAGTGTAAGTGGAAGTCCAAAATGACTGGCAAATTGATGGGAGGGATTTACCAGAAACTCATCTGCATGGATAATTTGGAATCCTCTGGCATGTCTGGGAGTATGGTGAGATGGGCCCAACTTATGTCCTTTTGCAGAGAAATGAGGGGCCTTCAGGAAGAAAACATTTTCAGGGAAGAAGGATCCAAGAGTAATAAATCTGATCAAATAGTAAAAATTTAATTATTATAAAGGAGAAAAGATTCTAAATAAAGTTTGGTATTCATCAGTAGAAATGTGTCCCATCCTAATCTCCACTGAACTTTAGACCAAAAACTAAGTAGAGCATAAAAACAGAGGAGCTGTTTACTAAACTCTTTATAGAACTTTATGGAATAAGAAAAAGTTGCTTGGGATTCCTCTGACAGAGGGAAACACAGGAAAAGAATCTCCCTTGCTTTGCCAGAGACCTTCTTAGAAGTTTGGAAACTTGGGGTTTTTAGGAAATTGTATAAAAAACCTAGGAAGTGTGGGTGGCACCAGAAAAAAACACAGTATATTGGTTAATTTTCTGTGCCAACTTGAGTGGGCTAAGTAAGGTATGCCCAGCTAGCTGGTGAAAATATTTGTAGGTGTGTCTGTGTTTCCAGAAGAGATCAGCATCTGAATTGGTGAACTTAGTAGAGTGTGGGTGTGGTGGGCATTATCCAATCCCTTCCGGGCCCAAGTAAAACAAGAAGGTAGAAGAAGGGTGAACTTGTTCTCTCTCTTCTTGAGCTGAGCCATCCATTTCTCCTGCCCTCACACCCTGGCACTCTTTCCTGATTCTTGGGCTCTTGGACTCAGGCACAATGGCAATTCAATGGAAGAAGAGATAGTCTTTTCAATAAATTGAAACAATTGAACATCCATATGCAAAAAACAATGAACTTGAATTTCAGCCTCCCGACTTTTGCAAAAATGAATTCAAATTGGCTCATAGATCTAAATGTAAAAAGTAAAATTTAAAAACATTCAGAGGACAATGTAGAAGAAAACCTTTATGATCTGGGATTAGGCAAAGAATTCTTAGACATTCTACCAAATGCCTGATGCCTGAAAGAAAACAAATGGATAAAATGGACTTCAAAAAAATTTAAAGTATTTGCCCTGCAAAAAACATGTTCAGAGAATGAAAAGACAAACTTTAGGCTGGAAGAAAATATTTGCAAATGATCCATTTGACAAAAGTCCTTTATGCAGAATATATAAAGACCTCTTAAAACTCAACAGTCAAAACACAAGCAGCCCAATTTAAAAATGGGTAAATGACTTGGACATTTCATCAGGAGGGATATGTCGATGTCAAACAAGCACACAAAAGAGTGTTCCAGGTCCTTAGCCATTGAATTAATGTGAATTAGAACTATGATGAGATAATACTACAGAGCTGGCAAAGACGCAGAGCAATCAAAGCTCTCATACCTTGCTGCTGGTAATGCAAAATGGTACCACCAATCTAGAACACTGTGTAGCAGTTATTCTAAAGTTAAACATACACTTAATATATGACCTAACAATTTCACTTCAAAGTATTTAGAGAAATGAAAACCTGTGTTCACACAAAAAAACTTACACATGAATGTTCATAACAGCTGCATTCGAAATCACTGAAAAGCTAGAAACAGCTAATTGTCCCTTAGCCGCTCAATGGATAAACAAACTGAGGTATATCCATACAACGGTATACTACCCAGCAATGAAAAGGAATGAACTATTGAGACATTAGCTGGATGAATCTCAAAGACATCATGCTAATTGAAAGAACCTAGTCTAGCCTTTTACGAGGACGGCACCGAAAGCTAAGATGGAAGCCCCTGCCCCTCCCAAAGCCGAAGCCAAAGCAAAGGCTTTGAAGGCCAAGAAAGCGGTGCTGAAAGGCATCCACAGCCACAAAAAAAAAAGAAGATCCGCAAGTCACCTATGTTCTGACGACCCAAGACTCTGCGTCTCCGAAGGCAGCCCAAATATCCTCGAAAGAGCGCCCCCAGGAGAAACAAGCTTGATCACTATACCATCATCAAGTTCCCCCTGACTACTGAGTCAGCCATGAAGAAAATAGAAGACAACAACATGCTTGTATTCATTGTGGATGTCAAGGCCAACAAGCACCAGATCAAACAGGCTGTGAAGAAGCTCTACGACATTGATGTGGCCAAGGTCAACACCTTGATCAGGCCTGATGGAGAGAAGAAGGCATATGTTCGACTGGCCCCCGACTATGATGCTTTGGATGTTGCCAACAAAATTGGGATCATCTAAACTGAGTCTAGCTGGCTAAATCTAAATATAATTTTTTTCACCATGAAAAAAAAAAAAAAGAACCTAGTCTCAAAATGTGCCATATTATATGATCCGATCACTATAATATTTATGAAAAGACAAACCTACGATGACCAACAGGTCAGTGGTTGCTGGGACTAGGGATGGGGAGAGGGAATCCCTGCAAAGAAGCATCACTAAGAGTTATTTAGGATAAAGGAACGGTTCTGTGTCCTGACAATGATCAGGTGGTTACATGAATTTCTACAGGTGAAAAAAGTCAGTTTTCCTGTATGTTAATTAAAAAAAAATCATTAGGGCCAGTACCCTCTCAGGCTTTCTCTGTCACCAAATACTCTCCTGCTCTTTGTTCTTGCATTCTCTTGCCACATTGCCATCCTTTCAAAAAAGTGATCCACACCAATTTCTTGTACCTACTCCATAATATGTGGCATATTGTTCTCTGTCTCACTGAAACTACTCCTCAAAGGCATTCATGATCCTTATTCTCCTACCCACAAGGAATTCCTTAATATTGTGGCA
Organism: Procyon lotor; assembly: GCA_028646535.1. Taxonomy (NCBI): domain Eukaryota; kingdom Metazoa; phylum Chordata; class Mammalia; order Carnivora; family Procyonidae; genus Procyon; species Procyon lotor. The sequence goes on from CM053618.1 coordinate 46,280,908, forward strand.
CATTGTGCCCTGACTGCCATGTCCTGACTCCTATAACTCTTCCTGTATCCTTCTTCTTGGCACATATTCTAACACTTAGATTATTCAAAAAATGTTTCAGGTGCATATATTGGTCTGTCATGACCAAAAGGCTTTTTCCTCAAAAAGGCATGCAGATAGAGGACGAACCCCAGACTTGCTGGAGCCAGAGTAATCAAAACGTTATGTCGAAAAAAAGAGCCAATATTATTTCTATGAGTGTGAGACTTTCAGAAGGATAGCCTAGGAAAAAATCCCAGCGCACATGAAATTCTGATTGTCTACAAAATGATTAATCACAAAAGTTCGTTGAAGAATATATATATGCATAATCATACACGTACATGCACTTACTCACACCCCTGAGCTAAGTTTATAACTACCATTATCCATTCGAAATGACTGGTCACGATCATAGTAAAGTGGGGTGGTAGTTTTCTTTTTTCTTTTAGATTAAATAGATTAAAGTACTCGTAAAATTTCATTTTTATATCTCTTCTATACGACACCAACAGTTTGCTTTGGCCTCTCTTCTAATTTAATTATCTCAATTATATTTTTGCAATCATGTTCTGGATGGAGCCAGGATACTTTGACATTGGTGAAGTTGCAAAATATTTTTACTCCAAGCATTCTGTCTTTAGCCAGAGTTGTCTTTCTCTGCTGAGAAAGAGTGGTTTTCTCTGCTGGGGATGTTTATTCCACATTCATTCAATAAATGCTGATTGCCAGGTACGGCGTTAGAGGTTGTGAATAGAGTGATTAATAAGACAGACAGGGCTCCTGCATTCACAGGATCCACAGAGCAGTGACTGTAGGCAGACAAAGGAGCCAATATTTACAGGACATGCACAGGAATGTGTAAATTATTAGTGAACACAGAAGAGGTGCCTGACCCAGTCATTGAAAGTCAGAGAAGGTTTCCTGGAGGGAATAATGCTTGGTTGAATTCTCAGAATAAATAGCAGTTAGACAGGCTAAGAAAGATGGGAAAGAATTGACAGAATAAAATTCTCGTGACATTGTATCCAAATAGTCTGGGTTTCTGGTACCGTTGTAATCTGATATCTTAGAAATGTGGCCTCTTTCTCTTAAATAGCCTTCCCTTGCTTCTCTGAAACACAGAGCTCTCCTGTCCTGTGAACTCAGCAGAATGTGTTGTCTGCATCTATCTTTTGGCAGTTGTATGATGCCCTCAGAAAGCAGTGAGCCACTTAGGATCACAGGCTTTGGGGTAAGAGTCCCTGGGTTTGTTTTGGATTTGAATTCCAACTACATTATATTTCACTACTTATTATTCTCTCTAGAAACTTCCATATCCTCATCTATAAAATATGAGTAATATCACCTTCTTCACAGAGTTGTTACATAGGTTAAATGAGCTAATAAATGCAACAGTGCCTTTATTTAGAATGATGCATGAGATATTACTATGCATTAATATGAATGTTACTTATTACTAAAATGTGTGCATGTCATAGTTTGCCAACTAAACTGTATGTTGCAGGAGGGCAGAAACAAGTTTTAAATAAAAAAATGGCCAGGAGTTTTCCATATAAAGTTCCATCTGATTCTTTCAGTGAAATCTCTGAGTTTGGTATTATTTTCCCTTTGTTTCTGTTGCAAAGACTGAGTCTCAGACATGTTAACTTAATTGCCCAAGGTTGGCAAGTAAATGGGAGAATCTGTCCTCCTGTCCCTCTCCCCTAAAGACCCTGCCTTTTCCATGGCAAAATGAAATAAGAGAAGTAAAATGTGTCAATGGGTTTTTTAGTTGCAAACAATAGAAACAGAGACTGGCTAACTTCAGCAAAAATAAATGATTGCAGGAGTCCCTTACAGCTCTTGGACTGATTGGTTGGCTAGAGAGCAAGGTCTGAGGAGCAAAGCTGAATGTCCAGAAGAGCACTACCATGGCACCCAGTCTGGTCTGGTTAGTGTGCTGCCATGGTCCCCAGTTGGGGACACTGAACTCTGCCATTATGGCCACAAAAGCAGGTTCTAAACAGTCCTTGCATCTTCGTGAAGCTGTATTTTTATGCTGTAGGTATGGCTGCCCCTAGGGGCTAGGGATCAGGGAAACCAGATATCTGGCCCTTGGGGGCATTGCCACCCCAAACCTATAGTGCCAGATTCCCCAGCACAGGGAGGAGGTTCTGTGGCTGGGCAATCTGAATGAATGAATGAATGAATGAATGAATGAATGAATGAATAGCCAAGTTCCACTAATCACCCTATAGGGTTTCTTTTGGAAGCCATGTTGACATTCTTTGCAATCCAAAGTAATAAATACACTTTAAATCTAAGAAATGTTGGTGCTGGTTTTATCTGTTGGGCCTGGCTGCACCTGGATTCTGAGCCAACTTGCCAGCCTAAGTGCAGAAAGGAAAGATTCGGGTTTCCAGTTTGGGCGATTTCTGTGCAGACTTCTGAGAAACTGAGATGAAACAGAATAAGCGCAAAAAGGAAAAAGGGCTGGGAATTCCAGTTACAATGAAAGAATCAAGGAAAAGTTCAACTGTAAGGCAAAGCAAGGAAAAAAGAAACATCAACACAGTACTAAAATCTAGGACGGGATCCTAATGCAAATTAAGAAAGCAAGACAATTTTATATAACATTTGAGAACAGGAAAAAGCAGAGAACCAGTATCTGATAATGTACAAGATCCTGATTTATAGATCGTAATAGAAGCAACAGGGCTATTTGCAGGAAGAACTTAGAGGGGGCAAAGGAAGAGACTTCAGGGGACTGTGTCAAAAAGAATTGTTCTAGAAGGAAATTAAGAGATCTGGTTCCTCGACCCCCTCAACCACCAGAATTAAAAATCTCTTTAGGCCGCACATTTTCCAGCAGGACTATAGATTCCTCCCTGGGTCACAGGAACACTAGGCTCCTTTGTATTTCCTTTGATGTGTGAGTGTATGTAATGGGGCCTCTGTGCAGGCCCTCAGCTTCTGGAACAGAAACGCAGAGAATGGAGAGGCCCGAGAACAACCAGCTAGCTGCTCAGAGTAGTGGAATTTAAAAATCACAGATCAGTGAGGTTTTTACTCAAATCTTCCAACGGTGAGCTGTGTCTGTGCCAGTCGAGAGGTATAATCTGAGTTTTCTGCCCGTGAATTAGGGGGATTGTTAAAATAATTTTAACTATCATCACTGAGAATGTCCTAGCAAACATTATTCTATGTGCATTTTTTAAATCCTCGTATCAGTCTGTTGATCGGGTAAAATTACTGTCTCCATTATAGAGAAAAGGTAACTGAGGCTTGTGAGTTTAGATAACACACCCAAGCTTGTGCACAAAGAAAGCCGAGACTTTTATGTGAGTCTGTGAAACACTGGCAGTGAGCAGATTTCTGCTGCAACGAACAGAATACTGACCCAAACACCATTAAATCCTAAGGCATATGTTGTCTAATGCAGCAGAGAAATTGGAGAGGGCTGTTCAGCAGCACAGCGATGTCATTAAGGACTGGGGTTTCCATCTTTCTACTCTGCCATATGTGTTGGTGATACCTCATGTTCAAGAGCATCACTGTAGCAGTTTCAAGCATCCCATGAAGACATGACCACTTTTGTTTAAAAAGAGGAGGGGGATGTGCTCCAAGTATAATTAATATATAGCGTCATACTAGCTTCAGGTGCACGATACAATGATTCAACAATTCTATACGTTTCTCAGCCTGCATCAAGATAAGTGTACTCCTAATACCCTTTATCTATTTCATCCATTCTCCAACCTACTTCCCTTCTGGCAACCACCAATTTGTTCTCTATAGTTAAGACTCTTTTATTTGCTTGTCTCTTTTTTAATTGGTTTGTTCATTTGTTTTGTTTCTTAAATTCCACAAACAACTAATATGTATCTTTCTCTAACTTATTGCAATTACCACAGTACCCTCCAGAGCTGTCTCTGTTGTGGCAAATGGCAAGATTTTATTCCTTTTCATGACTAATATTTCATTGTATATACACACCACATCTTCTTTACCCATTCAATATTCCATGGATACTTGGGTTGCTTCCGTATCTTGGCTACTGTAAATAATGCTGCAATAAACTTACCAGTGCATAGATCTTCTCAAATTAGTGCTTTCTTTGAAGGGGAGGGTAAATACCCAGGAGTGGGATTACTGGATCACATGGCAATTCTCTTTTTAATTTTTTGAGGAAACTCTATACTATTTTCCCCAGGAGCCACATCAATTTGCATTCCCACCAACAGTGCCTAAGGGTTCCTTTTTCTCCACATCCTCACCAACACTTGTTTCTTCTGTTTTTGATTTTAGCCATTCTGACAGGCATTTATCGTGGCTTTAATTCGCATTTCCCTGATGATCAGTGATGTTAAGCATCTTTTCATGTGTTTGTTATCTGTATGTCTTCTTCGGAGAAATGTCTATTCAGGTCTCTGCCCATTTTTTAATTGGATTAATGTTATTGTTATTATTTTCAGTGTTGAGTTGTATAAGTTCTTTATACATATTGCATATTAACTCCTCATTGAGTACATAATTTGCAAATATATCTCCCATTCAGTAGATCGCCTTTTTATTGTTGATGATGGTTTCCTTCTTTGTGCAGAAACTACTTTGGTATAGCTTCAATAGTTTAATTTTGCTTTTGTTTCTCTTGTCAGAGAAGGCAAATCTAGAAAAATGTTTCTAAAGCTGATGTCAAAGAATTACTGCCTATATTTTCTTCCAGAATTTTATGGTTTCGTGTCTCACATTTAGATCTTTAATCCATTTTGAGTTTATTTTTATCTATGGTGTAGACAATGATCCAGTTTTATTCTTTTGCAAGTAGCTGCCCAGAAGAGATGTCTTTTTTCCATTACAACAGATTTCCTTATGTTCATTTTGTATCCTGCAACTCTACTGAATTTCTTTATCAGTTTTAGTAGTTTTTTGGTGGATTCTTTAGGATTTTCTATATATAATATCACGTCATCTAGAAGTACTGAAAGTTTTATTTCTTCCTTACCAATTCAGATGCCTTTTATTCCTTTTCCTTGTCTCATTGCTGTGGCTAGGACTTCCAGTACTATGTTGAGTAGAAGTGATGAGTGTGGACATCCTTGTTTTTTTCCTGTTTTTAGAGGAAAGCTCTCAGTTTTTAACCATTAAGCATGATGCTAGCTGTGCATTTTTCATACATGGTATGTGTGTTCCCTCTAGACCTACTTTGTTGAGAGTTTTTATCATAAATAGATGTTGTACTTTGTCAAATGCTTTTACTATGTCTGTTGAGATGATCATATGATTTTTATCCTTTCCCATGTTAATGTGACATATCAAGTCGATTAATTTGCAAATATTCAATCATGCTTGCATCTCTGGAATCAATCCCATTTGATTGTGGTGAATGATTTTTTTAAATATATTGTTGGATTCGGTTTGCTAACATTTTGTTGAGGATTTTTGCATCTCTTTTCATCAGAGCTATTGGCCTATAGTTTTCTTTTTCTGTAGTGTCTTTATTTGGTTTTGATATTAAGGTAATGCTGGCCTCATAGAACAAATTTGGAAGTTTTCCTTCCTCTTCTATTATTTGAAATAGTTTGCAAAGAATAGGTATTAACCCTTCTTTAAATATTTGGTAGAATTCACCAGTGAAGCCATCTGTTCCTTGACTTTGTTTGGGAGTTTTTTGATTACTGATTCAATTTCTTTGCTAGTAATTGGTCTGTTCACATTTTCTGATTCACTTTTGGGAAGTTATATGTTTCTAGGAACTTATCCATTTCTTGTAGATTGTCCAATTTGTTCACATGTAATTTTTCATAATATTCTCTTACAATTCTTTGTATTTCTGTGGTATCAATTATTTTTCCTCTTTCATTGCTGATTTTGGTTATTTGAGTCCTCTTCTCTCTCACACTCTCTCTCTCTCTCCTTTTTTTTTTTTTTTTTTGTTGTTGTTGTTATTGACCTTTTTAAAAAACCAGCTCTTGGTTTCATTGATCTGTTACCTTGGTTTTTTTTTTAGTCTTTATTTCACTTATTTCTGCTCTGATCTTTATTATTTCCTTCCTTCTACTGGCTTTGGGGTTTGTTTGTTTTTCTTTTTCTAGCTCCCTTAGGTGTAAGCTTGAGTTGTTTACTTGAGATTTTTCTTTCTTATGAGGTAGGCCTGTATTGCTATAATCTTCCCTCTTAGAACAGCTTTTGCTGCATCCCAAAGATTTTTGGATGTTTGTGTTTTTATTTTGATTTGTCTCCACATATTTTTTGATTTCCTCTTTGACTTCTTGATTGATCCATTCATTGTTTTTTTTTAATTTAAATTTATTTATTTATTTTTTTATTAACATATAATGTATTATTTGTCCCAGGGGTACATGTCTGTGAATCGTTAGGCTTACCCATTTCACAGCACTTACCATAGCACATACCCTCCCCAATGTCCACAACCCAGCCACCCTATCCCTACCCCCCACCTCCCAGCCACCCTCAGTTTGTTTCATGAGTCTAGGAGTCTCTTTTGGTTTGTCTCCCTCCCCATTCCCTCCTGTTTCATTTTTTATAGTAGCATGTTATTTAGCCTTCATATATTTGTATTCTTTCCACATTTTTTTTTTTGGTGATTGATTTCTAGTTTCATACCATTGTGACTGGAAATGATGCAAGTATATTATTTCAATCTTTTTGAACTTGTTAAAGACTTGTTTTGTGGCCTAACATGTGATCTATCCTGGAGAATGTTCCATGTGCACTTGAAAAGAAGGTGTGTTGTGCTGTTTTATTTGTTCGGTTTTTTTTTGTTTGTTTGTTTTGTTTTTTTGTTGTGCTGTTTTTGAATGGAATGTTCTAAATATAACTGTTAGATCTATGTGGTCCAATGTGTCATTTAAAGTGACTGTTACTTTGTTGATTTTCTATCTGAAGGATCTATCCATTGTTGTAAGTGGGGTGTTAAAGTCCCCTACTATTATTCTATTACTGTAAATTTCTTCCTTTATGTCTATAAATAGTTGCTTTATGTATTTAGGTGCTCCCATGTTGAATGTATAAATATTCACAATTGTTACATCTTTTTGCTGGAGTGTTCCCTTTATCATTATGTAGTATCCTTCTTTGCCTCTTGTTACAGATTTTGTGTTAAAGTCTATTTTGTCCGATATAAGTATTGCTACCCTAGCTTTCTTTTCACTTCTATTGGCATGATAAATGTTCTTCTGTCCCTTTAATTTCAATCTGCATGTGTCTTTAGGTTTGAAATGAGTCTCTTGCAGGCATGATATAGATGGGTCTTTTTTTTAATCCATTCAGTGACACTATGTCTTTTGATTGGAGCATTTAGTCCACTTACATTAAAGGTAATTATTGATAGCATGCACTTATTGCCATATTGTTCCTTGTTTTGCAGTTGTTTTTGGAGTTTCTCATTTTTTTCTCTTGATCTCTTTCCTTCTGGTGTGATGACTTTCTTTAGTGATATACTTGGCTTCCCGTCTCTTTATTTTTTCATATTTATAACAAGTCTTTGAGTTGTGGTTACCATTAACTCATGTACAACACCTTATCACATAGCTATCTATATTAATATGATGGTCACAGTTTGAACCCATTCTGAAAGCACTAAATTTTTCTCCCCATATGATCCTTTACATCCTTTTATTTTGTAAATCCCTTGGCTGATTTTTATTTTTATTTTTTTAAAGATTTATTCATTTATTTTAGAGAAAGAGAGAGAGAACATGTATGCATGAGTGGGGAGAGGGGCAGTAGGAGAGGAAGAGAGAATTCTCAAGCAGACTCCTCACTGAGTGCAGAGCCTGATGTAGGGCTCAATCCCAGGACTTCAAGATCATGACCTGAGCCAAAATCAAGTAGGCTTCTCAACTAACTGAGCTGCCCAGACATCCCCTGACTGATTTTTTATAGGTGCAATTGATTTTAATGCTTTTATCCTGTAACCTCCATACTGGTTTTGTAAGTGATTAATCTATTACTTTTATTATGTTTATATTTACCTGTGAATATAAGCAGGATTTTCGTAGTTATCTTACTCCTGATTATGGCCTTTTCTTTCCATCCAAAGAATTCCCTTTAATGTTTCCTGTTAGTCTGGTTTAGTCATGATCTCCTCTAACTTTTATTTGTCTGGGAAACTCTTTATTTCTCCTTCTATTCTGAATAATAGCCTTGCTGGCTAGATTATACTTTGTAGTAGGTTTTTCCTTATAGTTCTCTCAATATATCATAGCACTCACTTCTGGCCTGCAAAATTTCTGCTGAAAAGTCAACTGATATGGGGTTTCCCTTGTTTGGGGTTTCCCTTGTATGTAACTATTTTCTCTTGGCTTTTTTTAAAAAAAGATTTTATTTGCTTATTTATTTGAGAGAGAGAGAGAACAAGCATGAGCAGGGGAAGTAGCAGAGGGAGAGGGAGAAACAGGCTCCCCACTGAGCAGGGAGCCCAACACGGGGCTCCATCCCAGGACCTTGGCATGTGAGCCAAAGGCAGATGCTTAACTGACTGAGCCACTCAAGCACCCCTTTTCTATTGCTTTTAAAATTCTCTCTAATTTTTGCCATTTTAAGTATTGTGTGTTGTGGTGTGGACCTCCTTGGGGTGATTTTATGGAGAGCTCTCTGTGCCTCCTGGGTCTGGATGTTTGTTTCCTTTCCTTAGATTATGGATGTTTCTATTATTTCTTCAAATAAAATTTCTGCTCTCCTCCCCCTCTTTTATCCTCCTGGAATCCCTATGATGTGAATGATATTATCTTTGATGATGTTGTTGAGTTCCCTTAACCTATTCCCATTTTTTATTATTCTTTTTTTTTTCTTTTTGCCATTCTGCTTGGTTGCTCTCCAATACTCTATCTTCCAGCTCACTGATCGATTCTTCCTCCTGCTCTAATCTACTATTGATTCTTTCTAGTGCATCTTTAATTTCAGCTATTGAGTTTCTCATCTCTGATTGGTTCTATTTTATGTTGTCTATCTCTCTGTTGAAGCTCTCACTGATATCTTCCACTCTTCTCAAGTCCAGTATCTTATAATCATTACTTTGAAATTTTATCAGGCATATTGCTTGAGATAAGCATTTCATTTTGTTATTTTGCTCTGCTTTTGTCCTGTTCTTTCATTTGGAACATATTCTTCTCCCTCATTTTTTCTAAATCTCTGCGTTTGTTTCTCTGCATTAGAAAAGTCTGACATGTCTCCTGATCTAATGAAGAAGAGCTCTTTTGGTGCTCTGTAGCACAATGTCTTATGTTCACCAGAACCAGGCACTTCAGAGGTATCTCTTATCTGGGTTGTGTGTGCCCTACCATTATGGCTGAGCTTTGTTTGCCTTCAGTCCAGTTGGCTACAATAGCTCCCTTTGCCTGCTGTGGGCCAGGTTTGGTCCCTATGCTGTTAAGATGTCAGTTTGGGCTGCCATGGTCTTGTAGTTGGGTGATGTCAGCAGTCAGACCAGATGCCTGCCCTCAGCCCGTTGCCAAAACTGCAAGGCACTCTCTGTGTTTGTTCTCTGAGAGGCTTTTGTTGGTGGGAAGGCTGGCAGTTGAATCAGATGCCTGCCCCAAGACCATCTGTTGGGGCTGTCATAGCACTAACCCACAGGAAATTCTCCCTCTGTTGTCCCTGGAGAAACTTTTGTTCGTAGGCAGGGCTGGCAGTCAGACCAGATGCCTGCCCCCTGCTAGTGTGCTTGGGCTATAGATGTGCTGATCAGTAATGCACTCTCTTCACACTGCTGGTTAGAAGGCCCAGCTGTTGGGGTTATGGCCAAACTGATAAGTGTGGTTATCTACCCCTCTCGTCAGGGAAGGAGTCACTTGGAGGTGGCACTGGTCCCTGCTGGGGCTACTTGCAGGGTGAGATGCAGCAGGAGCTGCTTTGGTCGGACCTCTGTGGAGTCAGGTGGGTTAGATGGTGCAGATCAGAGAAGTGCAAGGCATGAAGTGTCAGCAAGATAGGTGGAGGATGTTCTAGCTGATTCCCACAGGTGTCTAGCTATCTAGGCTGGGTGGGTGGGGGTAAGATCAATGACACCTGCTAGTTCTACGGTTCCTGGAGAAGTCTCCTAAAGATCCCTGCCCTGCCAGCATATGTTCTAAGATTAGTAAATAAATTTCCTTCACATGTAACCCAGGCACTTTTCAAACTGCTGCTTCCATGTTGTATTTCTGTGGAGTTATTTGTTATGCTGTCTGTTTAAGGGTCAGGACTCACTTTCCTATCACCTGCTGCTTCTCTCAGGGGCAAACCCACTAATTTTTAATGTATTCAGACTTAAGTCCCATTGGTTGTAAAAAAAAAAAAAAAAAAACCTCACAAAATTAAACCCCAGTGGTTTTCAGAGACAAATGTTATAGGGACTCGTCTTCCCAGTGCATGTCCCATGTGCCTGGATTACCGGGTTTGGGGTCTGCTTCTCTCCCTTCTTTGCGAATGTGGTGTCCCTCCCTTTAATGGTTAGCCTCACTGTGAGTTTGGTTCCTTACTGTGTTGCTGCCTCTCCTACTCTTTTGATGTGGCCTCCTCTGTAAGATTAACTGTGGAAAGTCTGTTCTACCAAACTTCAGGTCATTTTCTGCGTTGGTTAAACAGATGTGGCTGTTACCTAGGTATGTCTGTGGGAGAAGGTGACTTTGGGTTCCTCCTACTCTGACATCTTCCCAGAAGTCTCCCCAAAATCTTTACATTAGCGAGAAAATCCCCCCCATGTCCCCAGTAGCTTTTCCTGAATGTACTATTGATTAGTATTAAGCCACGTGTCTGTGCCTACATCCATTCACCTTCCAAGATTATGGAATTACTACAATTAGCTTATTTCAATCATGTTCCCCTGCCCAAGGCTGTTATAGGAATCAACCTCCCTCAGCAAGCAAAAGAAGGCAGTGCGTAGGGAGGGGGGTGGTGGAGATGGCAGTTGGGAAGACAAGCAAATTTGTCTGGTGCACATATTGCAACAAACTCACTTGTTTTAGGAACGAATTGAGTTTGCGTACAATGGCTGGAATGGAGGAGAGGAAAGGAAGGCAGGAGAGGGGAGGGGGGAGAAGGAAGGGAACATTTTTTGAGACTATATTTGAATACAATGGCTGGAATGGAGGAGAGGAAAGGAAAGCAGGAGAGGGGAGGGGGGAGAAGGAAGGGAACATTTTTTGAGACTATATTATGTAAATCATGTTAACCTCTTTCACATATTCCATCACTTGCTCTTCGTATGGTACTTCCTTTGATGATACCCGTTTTCTAGAAGCTCTAGAAAGGCCTTCAAATCACACAGCCAAAAAACGGTGCAGTGATGATTTTAACCCAGATCGATTCATTAGAATCTTAGGCTTTTAGGGGAGAATGATTAGAAGTTATTCCTTTTAGATGCAAGTGTAAAGGAGACCAACATCAAAGGAAAATTGCCATCTTCTAGAAAACTAACCCTAGATCTCTTCGTGCACCTTCAAGCCTCTCAAAACCCCAAATTTAGTTTGCTAATTGTATGCACAGCCTGTTGTGTACATGTCTATGGTGTGTGATAATCAAGTAAGAGGAAATTCTTCTGACATCCCACTGGATCCCTAGTTCCATATATCAGAGCCTATGGCAATCTCAGCACTGGTGGGAAACCAGGGGGAAAAGAAAAGAAAAACAGAAAAAAAAAAACCAAAAACGCCACAGGCAGGAATGGAACAAGGAATTCCAAGAGGGGCTTCTAATATTTCATTGTTATTGAAAATTACACTTCATAAAAAGTCTTGTTCATTTAAAGTTTGAAGAGTGACAGAAAAATGGCTTTCATACTTAGGTCTGCTAAATGTATGATAAATCAAAAAAGATGGAACAAGGAGAAACTTTAAAAACAAAGCAGAAAATCAGTGTGTAGTATAAATAACACTTCATTAGGGCTGCAGTGCCTTACAAAACAGCCTAGAAAATTCCACAGAGAAATCGCAGTATATGGCGCAGGAGAGAATAATTTACTATGATTAGGGGTTTGTAATCCCTGCAATGGAAAGGGGAATGTATGCATATAACTCTTTAATGATAGTGGACTTGCAGGCATAAATCCCTAGATGATGAGATGTGAATACATTCTAAAAATTCAAGGTTCTATTGGGTAAGAAAAAGTTGGGCTGTCTGGTTTGCTCGGCTTGCTGACCCAAGTCTATTACCAATCCACTGAGAACTGCAGACTTGGGAATGTAGTTCATCCATTCTGTGTCTTGAGTGGGGCCATGCTCAGGGGTAGAGGTAGTGGTTTAGTCTCTTGCTCATCAGGCACACATCAACACTATACACACACAATTTTTAGTTAACGGTAGTTGATGCCAAAGGCATGGCAGAATGCCACACCATCCAAAACACTCTCAGCAATAACCCAAGTGCTTTCTGTCAGAAAAGCTTTTTCTGTACTAAGTTTTAGGCATCCATCTTAGTGTGGGTCCCAAGCAAAAATGAGGAACAGGAAAAATTAATAATTTCACACTCCACCCTCAAAATCTCCTTTCCTCTCTTAGGAGAGTTTCTTCTCTTGATGCTATTCTCAAACTTTCTTCAACAAAATCTCTGAAAAAAAGATCTGAAATTTACTAACACAGAAATGGAAATGAAAGACAAGAGTTTAAGGGTTACTTCGCCCACAGGCATTTGTTTTCTTTTCTTTTCTTTTCTTTCTTTCTTTCTTTTCTTTCTTTCTTTCTTTCTTTCTTTCTTTCTTTCTTTCTTTCTTTCTTTCTTTCTTTCTTTCTTTCTTTCTTTTTTTTACTTTAACCTAGATCCAATCCTTAAGATAAGCAAGATATAGAAAGATTTTCAAAGGGATGTTCTCTAGACAAAGATGCATGGATGTCGGATGGGAAGCAGGACATTTCCAGAATCTGGACTAGACTGTGTTGGGTGGGGGGGTTATTAAGTTTGAACCAGGGGAGCTATAGAATTAAATAGGATTCCAGGTCAAATATCAGGACAAAAGGAAGGATCCAGCCTGGGAAGTGGGCGCATGAGATTAGCATCCCAAGACCAGTGTTCTGGGGGAGGCTGTGAATGACACACAAATGCCAGGAATCAGCTGATAAATGGTGCTGGCTACATAGGGTGGTCTGGGACAAATCAGGGGTCCTTCACCTGGTAGGACACTTGGCAGAAGAAAGTCAACAGTGGTCCATGAGCAGCCTTCAAGAGGTCTGGAAACACCCTGAGATCTCATTTAAAATTCTCTGCAAGATGAGGTGTTGAAGCTTTGATTAAATTCTCAAAATAGTGTGCTCCCCTATAATGTCTAAGTGCAACAGACCAATGAAAGGGGACTCTGGGATCCCCTGGAACCCATCGTAGCAGCACTGACCAGTAGCCAAGTATGTTGTTCAGCCTGGTTCCCACTCTGTGAGTGCATCTTCTCTCTGCACCTACAGCAGAGTGGGTGATCCATTTGTATTCCATCCATCATCTAGTAGTACCCTGAAAAGCGGCCAAGAAGTTTACTTGACTAGTACTGTAGTGAAGTGACATCTCTCTCTCTCTATCTCTCTCTCTCTCTTTTGACCCACGGGAATAATGCACCATCCCACTGTTTCTCCCTGGGAGTGCAGGTCCCCGAGATCCCTGATGGCTCTGCTCTGCAGGCAGACCAGCTAGTCAGCTTCAATCTCTTGCCTTTTGGGTTTCTTAGATGGAGGCCAGATGCCATCGTATGTGCTGTGCACCAGGGGATGCATATCAAACTCTTCCAAATGCCCCCTTCCCTAGGATTCCCTAGTTGAGGACATGAGAATGCAACCTATGGTACCCTAATAGGTACTCTTTTTGAAACTCTTTTGATTGTATACTCCTTGGACACTTGAACTTCAAATGTTTTATGCTTTCAAGTGGGTAACAGGCCAAGGTATCAAAGCCTGCAATTAGGCATCCTCTTTGCAAACCCTGCATGGATACCCTTACTTTGGGGTGTAGGAGAAGTTGGAGTCTGTTTTAGGGGGGGAGTCAAAGGTAAAATTAAGACTGAAATAGTTGCATTTTGACAATCTGTTCCTTAAGGGTACGTTAGAGGGTGGCAGAGGGCCCATGAAGATGAGCGGTCTGGAGACTAGAACCAGCCTGTCAAATCACAACGTATTTGAGGAAAATCGGTCCTGGAAGAACCATGGCTCTCTCTGGCTCTTTGAAAAATTAGCCAAACATTTAGGTAACATCCGAAGAGGAGGCTTCTCTGGTCTGATTTTTCTGTGTCGTGTTGGGAAACCTGTTCTTTCAGGGCACATGTTGCTTTCTGTACTGGGTGCTCAGAGGGACACAACCCTGTCGATAGCAGCCTATACATGTGGCAGGAAGGAGAGGAGAAAGAATCAGAAGGGAAGAGAGGCAGAAGAGTTTCCAAATGGTTCCTTTTGGGAAACTTTTATGTTAACCACTAGGAGTGGCAAAAATGTTGTACTTTTTTGTTTATGTTATAAAACGAGGAATTTGCCATTCAGTTTTTCATCTACTGGTCTGCAGCGGGAGCAGCTCGTGGTCAGGCTCGACATTGCTAGAGAAGCCCAGAGGGTTTTCTTAAAAGTCCTAGATTGTTTGTGTTCTTTGTAAAACAGAATCAAGTACAGAGGTATCTTACTTATCCGGCCGCATGAGGAATAGGCGATCCCACAGAAATGCACTTTTCAGATGCTATTTAGATTTGAGCTATGAATGGGGCGCCTGGGTGGCTCAGTGGGTTAAAGCCTCTGCCTTCGGCTCAGGTCATGATCTCAGGGTCCTGGGATCGAGCCCCGCATCAGGCTCTCTGCTCAGCATGGGGCCTGCTTCCCCCTCTCTCTCTGCCTGCCTCTCTGCCTACTTGTGATCTCTCTCTCTCTCTCTCTCTCTCTCTCTCTGTCAAATAAATAAATAAAATCTTAAAAAAAAAAAAGATTTGTGCTGTGATTGAATAAAGTTTGCAGGAAGTGGATCCTTATGACAGCCCACACAATAGGACATGCGAGGCTTCACTGACTCCGCTGTAACGTGCCTGGCCCCAGGACACATGTAGCCTAACTTGTGTTTACTTTGCCTTGCCCCCCATGGCTCCAGGTATTCTGACCCCCAGCTACAGATCAGAGGCTTTTTTCAATATATTACATATAGGATAATTTGGGAAATCCTAATTGTATTCACTATTAATAAAGATAAGAGCTAAATTGAATTCCTTTAGTGTTTTTAAGCAACTTTTTAAGTGCCAAGCTCTGTTAGGTCCTATTGAAGTTATTTCGATTCAGTTAAGAACAGAGAAAGATGTCAGATTTAGAAAACTCCAGATGCAGTCCGCGTGCTGGCTGGGATGCTACCGGGCTGTGGCTAGAGGCTGGGAGGCAGGGCACTATCAGGAGGGCCAGGCAAGAAGGAAAGACAGAAGTGTGGGCTGGATGGGCAGACCACAAATCCAAGAGAGTGGGTAAGAGTAGGATGGAGTCCTTTTCAAGACAAAGCTGAAGTTGGGCAAGGCAAGGCAAGGTCATGTGGACAGTTACCTAGTGGTACTAGTTAGCAATTTCTTGCTATACGGGATTCCCTGGTCCAGGCTCCATCTTTCTGGGGTTTTAAGAAAGTACTGATATACTGAGAGACATGATCCCTGATCCCCAAATTTTGCTATGTTCAGTTTACTCAGAGTTTCCTATCTCCTATGACTTTATCACCAAGTTTCATCAGCTTTTGCAAAAATGAAATTATCTTGCTGGAATTTTTTGGAGGTCTCCTGCTATTTTATAAAGTATTTGCAATGCTCTCACCAGGAAATCTGTAAATCCCACTCTATTAAATACTTAAAAGAGAAGCTGGGGTTATCCACTGCCCTTTTGAGAGCTGGGGAGCAGACTTGCTGAGAGAGGAAAAGGCATATCATGCTTCAAAGTCAGTATATTCCTAAGACTGCCTAACTAGTAAGAAAACGAGACCACACATCCTCTGAAAACCAGAGCAAGTCCCCTTTTCTTGTTCCGGGTCTATTTCTCCCACAGTAAGGAAATCCAGTCTCACCATTTGTGGACTCATCTTCCCTGTGTTTGCCTTCTCCTCTGCCTGTCCCTACACGCAAGTTTGGTTCTGGAACTAACTGGACTCAGTCAGCTCTGGGGCCGGCCAAAGGAGTTTCCACATCTGTTCAGGATGCCCGGCTCCTTCCAGCAGTGACCTCGTACTGACAATGGGGCCCTGAGAGCCTGAGGTTCTTGTTTCTGAGCGTGAGGCTGGGCTGGCACCGGACCCATCACACACACCCTCGCTCGCAGCCACTCCGGGAAACTCATCAGCTGTCCCACTTCACACAGGACCCCTTCCTGGACACTTGGTCCTCCCTTCAGCTCTTGCCTTTTGATTCTCCAGACAGGGGGGCCCCCTGCAGCACCGGGGTCAGGGGCTAGTGCCTTGGGTACCCAAGCACCCTGACTACTACCTGTGAGTCAGTCTGGACTGCAGCATCGAGCATCACCTGTTGCCAGGAAGCCCAGCTGCGGGGTCCTATTTTCCGACAGAGAGCTACACTCTCGTGAGGGGTCCCTGGCGTCAACCATGTACCTGAATCTTCACTGAAGACCACAGTAATGCTTACCTCCCCTGTCTGAGTCATGATGAGCCTGCTCTCTTAGTCCCCAACCCTGGCATACCATCATGTCTACTCACAGCCCCGGAACCTTCTCCTTACAGCTCCTATCTTGGTTACTTACAAATCTGATGGGAAACAGTCTCGATGGGTTATTAAAATCCTCTCTCAGGTATCTTTTTGAGAAGTACAAAGACTTTCAGGAAGACATAAAACAGTGTTGCTTTTGTGCTAATTGACATATCAGATTACTTTTCATAGAAAAATACAGGCAGCGCTGAAAAGTAGTGAGAAACTTGGGTCTATTGAGTTTGTGTCGGGCGTAGCAGGAAATCTGACAAGACAAAAATGTGCGAGTACAGAAGATTAACTTTTCTCAGTTTTGCCAACACTGGTATGAGGCAGTTAAATTTCTGCCTAATAAATGTATTAAACTATAAAAACATTTCTCTTGCCAGTTAACTTATTCTGGAAATTCTAAAGGGAGACTTTCAAATAAACATGATGAATCACTCCACATTTAGCCATTCTGAAACACTTTTTAAACAAGTGTTTCTAAAATAATGGAATAGTCATATGATGCCCTTAATGTAGGTTTTTTATATACATTTCTGTACCTGATATTGTAAACTACTTTAGAAAAAAGATAATTTCATGAAATTTTGCATCTTGAGAATTCTGGAACTGAATAAATCAATTTTGATGTTGCGATATGGGAATTGCTTTCTGGTTCTATTCTATACTTTGTATTTTAGTTTTTCCATTCTCTCCTTTCTATCCATTTCTGAGGTCATTGCTTATTTATTTAAATCCTCATATAGCACATAGTCCTTGGTTTGAACGTGGTAGGTGCTGAATGGTGTTTGTTAAATTGAATTGAAGTCAACATGATCACATATGGGCCCATTTTACCTATAATGCTAGGGCAAGATTGACTTTTTGTTTTCCTATTGTGTGATGAAAGCAAGTTGGCAGGGAGCTAGCAACTTTTCATTCCCTGGAATCACTTTTATTATTTATTTACTATTTGTAGTACAAACATGTTTCCAGGAACTTGAGCCACTAGAATGTAGTTTTCTACTTAAATTCAATTCCTCTGTTTAGGAACCTTCTCACTATCAGGGAGAGTTTGGCAAAATTCAGAAACTAGTAAGAAAAAAAATGACTGCAACTATTCTTGGGATAGTAGAGAAAAGAAAGAGAAATATTTATTGAATCCCTTCATGCTTAACAGACTCATAACTGTTTCCAGACCAGTTCAAACTAATTTTGCATCTTGTGTGATTTTATTTCAGGCTTAATGAACTTTAGGACCACAGAAAGGGGAACTGGTTTGGCAAAACATTTCAAACTATTCTTTTCTCTTCTCTCTTACCCTTCTTTTTCTTAAATGGTTTGGGTCTTGGCAAAACCAAAAAGTGTTTTTCTCTAGTGCTTTTTATTTTTTTGTCTTTAATTTTTAACTAAATGTGCATTTCAAAGGAAATGTAACCCAGCTGTTTCTTATTCTTTTGCACTCAACAAAATGGTACTTTGTAAAAACCATTCCATGTCCAAGAAGCCTTGAGCCCCTTAAAAAAAAAAAAAATAAGCCTTTCTTTTCTTTAAACCAAGAATGCAAACTTCACCAAAAAATAAGAATTGGAGCCAAGAAAGATTGGGATTTGGTTTAATTTAAACTTAGAATTTATAAGTGAGAGAATGACTGCAGCCTTGGCAGGATGTAGGTATTTCCAGGTAACTGAAGTTAACCTCTTTTATTTATGAGCCCTGACCACATTGGATGGTGGTACTATGATATTCTTCTTCCCGGGGACTTCTTAGAAGGTAAAATAGTATCTGAGTGTGTGGGGGGTTTGGGGAGTGGGGTGATGGGTAGGAGAGTGTATCAGGAGGGATGGTAATGCTACAACTACATTGGGGGAAAAAAGTAGAATGACCCCTGATTATTTGAGACTTTAGGATTTAAGAAAATAATCACTTTCACAGAGGCAAAGATGAAATGTCCTTTTAAACTGCTAACCAATAGTTTACTAAATGGATATAACTCTCAAGAAAAATACAGAGATGCTTAACTTACTTATGAGAGAGGAAATGTCCAAGTCCTGGAATGATTTATTTCCAATACAGAAATTTGTATGCTAATTACAATATTTTAAAACTTTTATGCAGTCGCTAAAATAGATTGCTGAAGTTCCTCCACTTGGCAATGCTTTGTTTTCTTAATTGGAAGTCATTGAGTACTTGGAAGTGGCAAAATGTATTTCCCTGAAGATATTTTATATTTCACTTTCATTAATGGAGAGCAACCCCCCCATTTTCCTACTGCTCTGAATTACATTTTATTGATAGTTAAAGGAGATGTATAATAAATATTCTTACAGATTTTGCTATGAAAAAACTGTACAAGTGATAAAGTGGAAATTTAGTAGGAATTATGTTGACATTGTAGCACATTTGGCCAAGACACATAATTCCTACGGGCATAAAACAAGGGCATTTAAAAATCATACTACCTTCTATTTATAATAGAAGCATTTGCTTCTATTTATATCTACTTACAGATATAAATTTGCTCTCTTTGCTCTATTTATAATAGACAGCATTTGCTGTCAAAAGAATACCAGATATTCTTTTGGTATTGACTGATACTTGTTTCTTACTTGTAAAAGTTTTATTCTACATGCAAATCAGTTTGACAGACAGGAACAGAGAAGGCAGTGAAGCACCAGGGTCTCTAACTCAGTAGAACTTCTGTGGGAAGTAGGAAAAGGTCCCTATTCAAGTGAGATGTGGCTGGAGGTACAGTTGGTGAAGTGGAGAACGCCTACATGCAAAGAAAAGAAGTCCATTCCTTTGGTGTCTAGAGCCCGCAGGTGGCTTCTCAGCCTGGAGAGGGCAGTATGGCTGGGTTTCAGGCCCCACAGACCCCTCCTGAAATAGTTTCTCAGATCTGAGAACTGACTGGGGAAATGGAAGGAATTTGGAGAAGAACCCATGACTGATGAAAAACTTTTAAGAGGTTTGCTTATGGGCTTTTAGATTTTCTAAACCCCATCTCAGTCTCTCCTGCAAAAACCTTAAGGAAGTCTCTGTGGTTCCAGAATGCCGTTGGTCCTGAGGATTGCTTTTCCTCTAAGGATATTAATTAGTATCAAATTCTGCATCAAAATGGATTTTAAGTGTCAACAGAGGACAGAAGACCTCTGAATCACAAAGTTAATTAAGCCACTTTCCTGTTCAGTGTCCAGTGGAGGGAAATGGACACACTGAATAGGTAATTTAGATCAATCTGGTAGAATTCATGTAGTCCATATGTAGAGGGTATGCTCTCTCAGGGGGCAGAAGCCAGGCCCTAAACTGTGTCCTGAACACCCCCTACCTCCAATCCCGGTGTATGGTCGGTAACTACTTGCAGAACGGGACAAAAGAAATATTGCAACTCTGGGTCTACATGCTAATCCATTTTTCTCACCTTTAAAAATGTTGCTTGAAATAAATAAACAATTTTACTTACCTGCCCTCAGATCCAAAGGAAATGAAATATTTTGGTAAAAAATGATTTGGTAACTCAGGCGTTTTTGCAAACCATGTGTGTTTTCTCTTCCGATTTCCTTATTGCTTAGGAAGCGAACACTGGCATCAAATTTAAATCCAATGTGTGCGGGTTTCTCTTAAATTAGAACTAGAAAGCCCCATGGGAGCTTTGCATTATGAGGAGCAGGGAGTAGTCTGGGCATGTGTTTTCACGGTAATGAATGTGTGCCAGAGGGAGAAGGATAAGAAAGCTAAGACAATATGGGCTTATCATCCCTGCAGTCTGGTGCATGAGTCGCTGGAATGGCTGAGTGACAAGTACAGTGAGGGACAGAATCTGTGAGCAAAGGGACAGGGCTGGGGGCCACATGGGAGGAGAGCAGACTGGTGGTAGCTGACTTGAGCAAAAAACGGAGGAGCTGGAAAACACAGAGCCCTCAGGCCACCGGGCTAGGTTATCCTGTGGGAAGGTTGGAAAAGCTATGGGGGCCTGCCCAAGAAGTCTTCCTAAAATGTCATCCTTATCATTACAGTGAATTAATATTCTGAAACCCTTGTTTTCATGACCCTTTCGGCCCCTATTAGTTCACAGCTAAGTACTGCTTTATACCTGTGACAACAATTAAGAAAGGCGTGGACGCTGGAAGTGGGTGTGCCCGGCTGGAGAAAGAATGTTAAGAGGAAAGTGGGAAGTTGTCAAAGGAAACCTATACCCGCTTCACAAATATGTGCAAGGCTCGCCTTCCTGGGCAAAATGGACACCACCCACATGAGCTAACTCATCGGCAATCGAGATTGGAACTCATCGGCAATCGAGATTGGAACTCATCTAATTCTTTCTGCTTGCTTGGAAAGAAGGAAGAAAATGCACATCTATTGGATACCTGCCAAGTAGTAGGTGTTCCCATCAGATTTCTTACGTATTTCTCATAACAGCCAAGGGTGTACCTATATATTATTGTCCCCACAGGAGATGCTGGAATTTAAACCAGGACCTGTTACTGTAAGTCCAGTTCTCTGTTTGCTATTCTAAGGTGCTTTGGTGCGATTCGAAATGAAGCTTGCTCACTCCTTCACTACTGACATTTGGGACATTCCCAGGGTCACATTTGCTCCAAACAATGCCCTGAGTTAGGTATTATTGTCCCAATTTATAGATGAGGCAACAGAGGTCTCAGGCTTCAGAGCCAGATAAAGGTGCAGCCAGGGATCAGGTCCAAGCTTGCTGACTCCGGGGCCCACGCTCTGAGCCACTGGGGACTTCCTCCTCGGCGTCGGTGCCACTAGGGAGCCACCGAAGTATTGATTGTGACCTCTGTGGCATCCTGGGGACTCAGAGGCTGATAGCTTGCGGGTATCAGCACAGACTTGAGGCAAGTGCCTTGTGACTTTCACACTGAGGCACTGGGCTCCTGGCCAAGCAGTGTGGCCACCGGACTGTCCCTTCGGGAAGGCCAAATAAGTGATGGGAAAACGGAGGGATCTTGTCTGGTATTGAGTGCCTGTGATCGCATTCATCCCTGTCTTGTCCAAGACTGATTTGGAGTTTAATGGGAACCAGAGTGATTGGAAACATTTTGCAAGGACAGACTTCTAATTTTTTTCTAAGGATAAAAACACCAGGAAGTGAGCATGGCCTTCTCCTCTCCGCCCCCAGCAGAAAGCCGTCCAACAGCCAGGATGCAGGGTGTCTTAGCGGAATCTCTCATTACTCTCCCCCTCGCTCCAGCGTAAATCATTCTCTAATTGCAGATCAGGCATAAATTGTTCTGGAACCATGGTGCTCACTAACTTATTGTGTTATTGAGACATAAATCCTATGTCAGCTTGACGAAATGTCTGTGGCCATCGGGTTAAACAAGTCAAGGCAGCTACTTGACGATTTCCAAACACACGATTATTAAAGTTCAGACACTTTTCCAGAGCAAGACCATGTTAAAGTGGACTTTAAACAGCCGTTTCTCACATTTGTTGGGTAAGCAGTAGCCATAAAGACTCCCCCTGCTCTGAACTTCATCTCAGAAGGGCCTAGAATGGACAACACAGGTACACAGGGACAAGCAGCCCAGAATTGGGGGTGGGGTGTGCAAAAGATGCCCTTTGACCTGTGCAGTTTTTCATTCCATTTGATGCCACTCTTACATTCTTCTTCCAACCTGTCTCTGGGCATCTTACACAACGTGGAGAGGGAAAAGGCCTCATTTTGTGCCACAGATGTGACCTCAGTGAGCTAATTATAGCCCCATTTTATGTAAATGAAGCATATATTTGGATAATTTTGTAGCGTTTCTGAGAATTTCCTTGTGTGTGTAATCCACGTGCTCTGCTACTTTCTCCCTGAACAAAAAAGGACTTCCCTGGCATTGTGCCTCCACACTGCCAATTTATCTGCATCTCCTTTTCCATCGCTGGTGTCAGAGTACAAGACATGTTCTTCCTTCTACTCAAAGTGAGCCACTAAGGAACCAAGGTGCCCTTCAGCAGACAAATGGATAAAGAAGATATGGTCCATATTTACAATGGAATATTATGCCTCCATCAGAAAGGATGAATACCCAACTTTTATATCAACATGGACGGGACTGGAAGAGATTATGCTGAGTGAAATAAGTCAAACAGAGAGAGTCAATTATCATATGGTTTCACTTACATGTGGAGCATAACGAAAAACATGGAGGACATTGGGAGAAGGAAAGGAAGGGTGAATTAGGGGAAATCAGCAGGGGAGATGAAGCATGAGAGACTGTGGACTCTGAGAAACTAACTGAGGGTTTTGGAAGGGAGGGAGTTGGGGGGTTGGGTGAGCTTGGTGGTAGGTACTGAGGGGGGCACATACTGCATGGAGCACTGGGTGTGGTGCATGAACAATGAATCTTGGAACACTGAAAAAATAAAATTAAAAACAAAATGAGCCACTCCACCTACGCCCCCTCTCATTGAAAACTTTCTTGCTTTGTTCCCATTACAACCTCTTCTTTTTTATGGCCCCTTCTCATTAGGAATTAAATAACTCAAGTCCTCCCCACATTTAACTAAATGAATATATTTCTGCAATCTCCATCCCCTGTCTACCGCCTTGTCCGGGTCCTTTCATGGTTAAGCTTTTTGAAAGAGTCTTTCTCTCTCACCAATTTCTGCTTTTTACTTCCCACTCAGTTCTCAAACCACGTCAGTCTGGCACTTGCCCCTAAAGAGTCCTCTGGAAATGATCTTGCCAAAGTCACTGGGTAGGTTAGAATCTTTTGCCAGTGGGGTGCCTGGGTGGCTCAGTCGCTGGGGGTCTGCCTTCGGCTCAGGTCATGGTCCCAGGGTCCTGGGATCGAGCCCCGCATCGGGCTCCCTGCTCAGCGGGAAGCCCGCTTCTCCTGCTACCATTCCCTCTGCTTCTGTTCCCCTGTTCCCTCTCTTGCTGTGTTTCTCTCTGTCAAAAAAATAATCTTTAAAAAAAAAAAATCTTTTGCCAGCAAGTAGCAGAAACTGGGTTAAATTATAAAGGATATCTGGGGCTCATGTACTTAGAAAACCAGGAGTAGAACAAAGATAAGACAACCCCCACAACCCAACAATGCCAGGTCTACACTCCCATGTGAGTCAGCAGAGTACAAAGTGGCTGCTGTAGATCCAGCCTTCACTTCGACACACAATGATATTCAGAGGAGGAAAAGCCATCCCTTCTTGTGACTTATTTTTGGGAGCACAGAAACTTTTCCTAGAAATTCCTAGAAAGCTTCTTTTAGCATTTTCTTAGCGTGAACTACGTGTTACGTATCCATTCCTGAAACAAGCCTGGAGGCCGGGGGAATGTCAGGCAAGTGCCTTACTTATCAGCAGCATAGCTGCTCCTGTGTCAGTGTTCTCATTGGGGGACAGTTTTGCCCCCAAAGGGACATTTGGCAATGTCTGGAGTTGGCTTTCATTGCTGTGACTGTGGCCTAATGGCTTCTCACAGGTAGAGATCAGAGAGGCCGCTAACCAGCCCGCTGTGCACAGGGCAGCCCCCGAAACAAAGGACGATAGTATCATCACCCCTCTTTGTTATCCTCACAACCCCTCAATCACAGCCTCTGTCAATGACAACTCCCAAATATCTCTGGAATTCATCTACCTCCGCCCTCACACTGCCACTATCCTCGTTCAGGTCACTATCACTTTTCATTTTCCGTATAATTTTTTGTATCATTTACTGGCCCTGATTGTCTAACAAGCTTATGTGATTTTGCTGCCACTCAGCCCAGTGCAGCCTGTACCACTTGATGGGACAAGGGTCGGAACTGGGGATGGTTGGCAAGGAAGAGGTCCCCTCTGTCTTGCTACTTCCCCATTTTTTGGCATGTGACTTTTTCTGTGTGGTCCCAAATCTTTGCTTGAGCCCTGGCAACCACAGCAGTATTTCAGCTAGCAGCATGGAAGAAAGGACAAAGAAGGGATCCCACCTTCGAGAAGTTGAAACCGGTCATTCTACTTGCAGTTTATGGGACACTATTTAGTCATAGTGCCACACTTAGCTATGAGAAGTTGGTTAAGTGTGGGGTTTATTTCAAGGGGCCATAGATTTAGCTACAAATTAGGATTTCTATCATTAACAAAGACATGGGAAACAATCCTGTGGGACAACCAGAGACAGAGTCATCTTCCCAGAGGGGAAGAAGGCCTTTCAGCCCTCTACTTCTCCTTTTTTTTTGACCAGCCTAATACATATAAAATAATAACTCACTGGTTTAGCCTGTATTTCTCTGATTACTCAGAGAGTAAGTGAAGGAGTTCCTTCATGCACTTATTAGCCTTTAGGGCTTCCTCTTCTGTCAAATATGTTTTCATATCTTTAGGGTTTTTTGACTTCTTCTAGTTAATTACTAAGATTTTCTAATAAATTCCAAATAATAATTTCATGGTAGTTTTTGACATCAGAAATATGATGTCATTCATCTTTCAACTTAATCTAGAGGTCCTTCACAGAATGGAAAATCTTGATTTTGATATAATTTTATATATGTGTGTATTTGTGTGTGTCTGCCTTCACAGAATGGAAAATCTTGATTTTGATATAATTTTATATATGTGTGTATTTGTGTGTGTGTGCATTGTATAAAATTATTTTGCCTTACGTGCTTTCAAAGTTTGGCTTAAGTATATTCTATCCCAAAATATTTACCCACCTTTTTTTCATTAACCACATAGATTTAATATTCCAGATATTAATAGATTAATTTAATAGTTTATTAAATAGATTTAATTTTATAGTTTAAAATTTTAAATTTAGGGGCACCACGGTGGCTCAGTTGGTTGAGCCGTTTGACTCTGGCTCAGGTCACTATCCCAGGGTCCTGGATCGAGCCCTGTGTTGGGCTCCCTGCTCAGCAGGGAGCCTGCTTCTCTCTATCCCTCTGCCGCTCCCCCTGCTTATGCTCTCCTGCTCTCTCTCTGTCAAATAAATAAAATATTAAAAAATAAAATAAAAATTTAAATTTAAAGTATAGTTCACTTTTGCATGTGATACAAGTTTTATTTAGGAATGAGTTTTATATTTCTCCATATTTTGAGTCAACCTCCCAGTATCTGTCAAAGAATTTATCTTCCCTCTCCCCATTCTGTTGTGAAGCCACATTTATTGTATATTAATTTGCTGAAGTATAAATGGTTTTGTCTCTGAACTCTCTAACCTGTTCTATCCGTCTGTTTTTTTATTTTGCACCAATATTATATTTTTAAATTACTCAAGCTTTGTAGTGTACCATAACATGTGATAGATCAATCTTACCATTTTACTCTTAAATTTTCATGTTAACATGGCCTTTCATAGGCTTTTAGTCCTCCATAAATATTTAAATACAAAATACATAAAAATAAAGTTGAAATCTTGATTGAGATTACATTCAATGAATATATTAATTTGGGGGATAATTGACATCTTTATAACATAAAAGCCTTCCATCCAAATGCATGGAATTTCTTTCCACTTATTCAGATTATCTTTCTTATCCTTTATTAAAGTGATAAAACTTTCTCCACAATGTTTTGTTTACTTTTGGTTATTTCATAGGCATTATTTCTATTTTTCTTGATATTGTGACTGTCATCTTATTCTATATAGTTTTTCCTAGTTGGTTATTGTTGCTATAAATGAATGCTACTGATTTTTGTAAACTTACCTGTCATCTGAAACCTTATTAAATTCTCTTGCTGGCAGTCAGAGCTTTGATTGTTCTGCTGACAATCATATCATCTAAAAATAATGATGATTTTTTATTTTTATCTTTTTCTTTCCAATCCATATGCCATTTCCCCCTTACTGCATCCCCATTGCCACTTCTACATTAAATAATAATGCCAAATGAATGGCTTTTCTTGTTCTAAGCCTTAAAGGAATTAAACTATTTGCTGTAAATCTCTATATTCCTATAATAACTAGTTAAAAAAGCTTTCTTATCGTTCCAATTTGCTAATTTTTAAAATCACATGTGTGTATGTTCAACTTTGTATAAGAATGTTCTGCTTTGAAATAATCAAGGATTTCTTATGATTTCAATGTTAGGGGTTTTTTTAATGAAAAACTGTCCTATTACAGGAGAAATCCTTTCTTGATCATATTTATTATTTTTAAAAGACACTGTTAGATCTGATTAGTTATCATTGTTTTTAGGATTTTCGCATCCATGTTAAGCTAAAAGGGCCATAATCTTCTTGTACTGTCTTTTTCTAGCTTAGGAATAAGATTCAAATAGCTTCAAAAAATGGCATAGTCAGTGTCATATTTTTTGTTCTATTTGGGGGATAACTTGAATAAGATAAGAACTAATTTCTTGAAAATATGGTAGAAGTTACCTGTAAAACCCTGTAAGCTTACATTTTTTAAAAAACAGAAGCCCCTTTAAAATGTGGGTTTTTTTCTAAATTATACTGATCTACTCAAGTCTTCCATTCTTTTGGGCCAATATGACATTTTATAAATACACTGGAATGTATGCATTTTATTTAACCTTTTAAATTTACAGGCATTAGGCATTCAAAATAGTTTACATCTGTATATAAAATCTCTGTTATTCCTATATATCTTTCCATTTTTAATCCCATATATGTTTATTTGTATCTTTTCTCCTGATTAATTTTAGGAGATTCCTCTATCTTGTTGATTTCTTTTTATTGATTTCTTAGATTCAGGTGTAGGTTACTATACTTTTACTGGCTTTCCTGTTTTTAGATTTATTTTTAATTATGTGCTTCTTTTGTATTTGGGGGATTTGCTCTTGATGCATTACAAACTTCTTAAGTTAAATGCATAACTTTTATTTTAAAAAATGTTCTTGGAACACTACATCAAAAATTAATGACATGCTATATGGTGACTAACATAACATAATTAAAAAAATAAAATAAAAGTAATTGGAATAAATAAAAATAAATGTATGTATGTATGTATGTATGTTCTTGGCCCCTAACAAATAAATGTCTTCAAAGTAAAAATGTCTTCTCAAGCATTTCTTTCCCTGTGTCCCATACATTTTATCTTTTACCATGATCATTATTCAGTTCTACATGTTCTATGTTTAGTATTTTTTAAAATTCTGATAACATACGCAACAGGAAATTTACCATTTTAACCATTTTTCAGTATACAATTCAGTAGCATTCAGCACATTTACAGTGTTGTACAACCATCACCACCATCCATTTCCAGACTGTTCTTTTATCTTTCAAACCAGACAATTCTAGAACAAGACATCAGCATTTTCCCAAGTCCTTATCTATCTACTCAGGGGCCCCATTTCCCCTGAAGGTAGATCTGGCCTAAAGTCCACGGCCTCACAAAGGCGGGGAGACTGGGACTGGTCAAGATAGCTTCAGAATAAGATACATCTGGGTGGCCTGAATTGTTGGAGAAGCTGCCCCTGGGTCCCCAGGAGGCCACAAATCCAAATGAGAACAGATTGGCACCAATTTTCAGATGCTGCCTCCGAGAGATCGGTGAGGGAGTGGGCCCCCCTCCATAGGGGAAGATGTGCAGGTGGTTGGGGCCATGACCTGGTTCCATGGGCCTGAAGGTATGTAGCTGCCCGAGGCCTGGGGAGAGGGTCATACTGTATGTACATCCGGCGTGGTTCGCTGCAACCAGGGATCCGTAACAGGCCATGAACCCGGAGCGGGAGGGTCACCCGAGAGGGCTGTTGTGCAAACATGGCAGGTGACCCATCTCAAACCCTTCCCTACCCAGTGGCGCCTGTTCCCTCTGTAGGCATATCTGGAGGGAACGTAGCTGCCTTGCCAGGATGGGGCAGGGCAAGCTGGCTGGGGTCCCCTCCAACAAGAGACCGAGTTAGGCCCCGTTTACTGCCGAAGCCCCGGGTTCCCATGAGACAGCACGTTCAGGTGGCAGCTCACTGTTGCCCGTCTGCAGCTGCAAATGTCTTTTGGGTGGTTGGAGGCAGAGGCCCTCCTCTGGCAAATACTGATTCTGTCTTAGAAATCTTAGTTTTGCCAGAATATCTTATAAATAAAATCACAGGTATGTAGCCATTTTTTTTTAAATTAATTTTTATTAACATATAATGTATTATTTGCCCCGCGGTACATGTCTGTGAATCATCAGGCTTACACATTTCATAGCACTTAACAGCACATACCCTCCCCAATGTCCACAGCCCAGCC
>CM053618.1:46310139-46342730 GCA_028646535.1 Procyon lotor
TATGCTTTCCTGGTTGTTGTTTTGTATATTTCTCAAGTACTATGTGTGATATTTGCAAATATCCCACTAAACTCTAAACCTTATTGTAGGCCAGAACCTTGTCTCCATGTATTCATTATCCCCCTAACTGGAGGGCCTTCACAGTACCCAGCACTAGGTAAACACTGAATGCCTGCCATGTTGACTTCTGCATTTGTTTATTCTCCTCCTTAAAGACTGTTTGAGCTAAAGATGGCTGGAGCTAATGAGAAATTCCTTCCCCATCCTTGGCACTATATTGGCTCATGAGATGCTTTCAGTTATGTTTCTTGTTGTCTTGGAATCTGGCCTATAAGCAGGCAGAGAATGCCAAGTACGTGCCAGATCACAATCAACAAGGACTGGTCATCACGGCTGACACAGAGAATGAACTGTGCTCCCTTTAGAGAGATCATGGCCCTAGAGAGAAGGTTCAAATTTTCACAAGCCAAACGATTGATTATAGCACCTTCCCACCACCCAGAAGGTTGACTTCTATATGGGAACCATCTAGGGGTGTACCACATTGGGATATACATTATGATCACTATTAGTAAACCTGGAAAATCATTGAATTCCAGGATCAAAAGAGACCTTCAATGTATCTTAATCCAACATCCATCTTCTTTATCGTTAAGTTACTGATGACTGCTAGTAATTTATGTAATACGTTCATTGTTAGGAAGTTTCCTCTTCATCCATATGAGGATTTGAAATCTCCCTTCCTGAAGTTTCTACCCATTGTTTGCTCATTAACAAATATTTGAAAACTGATCTCTTTCTATGTCAGATTCTGCATTATGTGTTGAGGCTAGAAAGATGGGTAAGGTACAGCTAGCTCTTGCTTTCAACAGCCTCATGGGTGGGTTGGAAGTTAATTATGCAAGTATAAAATAAATATGCTGTGTTTATGTGAAATGATTCATAGTTTTGTAGAAAAGCAGGGGAGAGGGGGGCACCTACCACAGTTTGGGCTGGCAGGGTAAAGGAATGGAAGATATCTAATGTATGTGATATGTCATTTCTCTTTCTAGCTTGTTAACCATGGAACTATTTAATTAGCTACTAGCCAACCTAACTCTATCATCTAGAGATACATACTGTCTTTCCCATGAACATAATAATCTTTGCTGGGGCACAGTGACTGAATCTCCATCATTCAATTCCCTACTCCACTCTCTCCCCATGTAGAAACAATAACATTTCAGGAATTGACCCCATAATCTCATATCCTTTGCCGGGATCACTAATCTAAGCCTATAAGCGCAAAGCATTCTACTGAAGACAATTACTGTTGAAGGAGTGGGAAGCATGCAAGGGAAAAATTATGTTCTGTGCTTGAGACTGGCATACTTTTTCATTTTTTTCCTTTCCAGAAATGAGTGAGGTAACATGTAGCCTATTTTCTACTAGTGAGCAACTTACATTCATGATGAAGTCAATGCTGTTATCAGAAAAGAGACAAAAAGAAATTGGATCCTTGATCATATTATCGAACTGGATGAACCAGTTCTGACAGAAACTTCCAAGCATGCAAGCCAAAAAATGCAGTTACTCTTGTAGCCACTTTGATTTGGGTTTTCTGTTACTTGCATCTGAAAGCATCTTAAGTGTTTAACTTGCCTAAAGCCTTATTGAATGAAGGGCTATGTATGCTTTTTTTTTTTTTTCAAACAACTAGCCTAATAATATTAAGAGGGAAAGAAAGTTTCTTTGGTATTCTTGTTTTTGTGAATCAATTATGGTTCCTTGTGCCCAAAGGCGCATTTTCCAGGAGAAGTGTTCTTGATTCACTTAGAGAATGGATAACAGTTGGAAGCAATTCAGCTCCACAAGTATTGATTACATGTCTACTCTTTGCCCTGCATTATTCTAGGCACCACGGTATATGCAAAGTGGTTCTGAATAAGATATGGCTCCTTTCTTCAAGGAGCTTAAAATCCTTTGGAAATCAGATGTAATATAAGGAGTTTGAGCTTTGGTGTCATGCACTGAGTCTCAAATCTTGCCCTGCCTATTATATGTCTGGCGCTATACATATGCTGTCTCATTCAATCTTCACATCAACTGTTAAGGTCATTATTTATGAATGAGGAAATTAAGTTCAAAGAGGTAACTAACTTTCCCAAAGTGACTTGTCAGACATGATGGCGCTGGGGAATGAATACAGGACTGAGTCCAAAACCAAAGGTATGACCAATGTTTAGGTGGGATCTGAATATGCCATTGATAGGCAGGCACCCCCACACAGCCAATTTCTGTCTATTGTAGTTCTTCTGTCTTGAAGAGATGCTCTGAAGTCAAAGGTGGCCCTCAGTTGGTCTTTTTTAGGGAAAAACTCTCAAATGAGGCAAAAGCTCCATCTGATGGCAATTAGTGCAAATGGCAAGAGCACTGAACAGCTTTTTGTTGTTGTTGTTGTTGTTGTTGTTGTTATTTATCCATTTAATGAAGATTTATTATACATAATATATGACAGGCATATACATAATATATGACAATCATTGTTAAACACAATGAAGTATACAAAGATTCATGAGGTTGAGTTTCTGCTCCAAAGGAGCTATGGCCTTCTAAGTAACAGTAACTGCCATGCATCGTATGTCTACTAACTGCAAGGCATTTTTCATAAACCATCCATAACCTTTAAATGGCAGTTCCATGTAAGTTGTTTTTTGTTTCCATTTTTTGGATGAAGAAACTGAGGCTTAGAAAATGCTATACTCCAGTCACACAAGCAAGGTCAAGATCTGAAAGCAAGTCTTACCCCAAAGCTTGTGTTCTTATAGGAAGACTTAGACACATTTAACTGCCACCTAAACTTGATTGACAGAAGTAGTGTCCAATAAGCTTTCCTTTTTTTATCCTCCCCACCTACCACTTGGCTCCTGTTCTCTTCCATGCTGAGTGCCTCCCCCAGTGCTGTGGGCTTAGGCACTCAGTGACTCCACACCATGTGTTTTCAGCTCTGTAGCAGAACTCTATCATCTTGTCCTGATGTTTACCAAGTAATTGATTATGAGGAATCTGAGGTCTGAGCTTATGTTTCAAGTTCTGTTGGCCATAATATGCCTTTTTGCCTCTAGTGTTGAACTGGCTATATGATTTAAATTTAACAAATACATTTCGAATACTTACTAGGTATGCTAGGTCCTTCCATATATTTGTGTCATGACTTCCATTTTGCAAGTAATAGATTCGGAGCTGTAGTAAATTCCTCAAGGTCACTCATGTGGTAAGTGTAAGTCCAAGATTCAAATTCCAGTTCTCTTGATCCCATGTAGTTTTAAATATATACCCAAGTTTTCAATATATTTTCCAGGATATGTCCGAGTCTAGTACATTTCTGCTACACCAGATGTGAACATGGTTGGTTTTTGTATGGTGAGAACTACGTTTATTTAAAGCATTTACTCTTTCTTCCTCTCATTCCACTTCCATGATTGCTTTCGGAATATTTTACGTCTGTGCAACCTCTGCTTTTTTTCCTTGGTGTCTCATAATTACTGGTCCTGGCTCCACGCTCTCTCCCATAACTATTCCCAGAGGCCAGCTCTCACCATGTTACAGCCTGTCTCTCAGTTAACTTTTCATGAGAAATGCCTCTTTTGTGGCATTTACCAAAGGGGAAAAAAAAATCTCCCAAGCTTCTCTAAATAGCATAAAGTAATGCTTTTCTCATAGTCCTGAAAAAGTTTCTTTTTCTTTTCTTTTTTTTTAACTTCGTATGACTTATCCCATTAGTAGGACCTAGACAGCTTGCCATATGAAAACTCTTCAAGTAGACTTTCTTTAAGCCTTCAGTATGACTAAAACAGTGATCTACTCTCCTTTGCTCCAGGTAGTCTCTTAGGAATGCTTTATGATTTTCAGAAAGGAAAAAAATAGCAAATGAAAAATGTGAAATTTATTTTTTAAATTAACGTTTATGGTAAACCTCAGTAGAACCTCATTTGGGTAAGGCCACAACAGTTTTTATGTCTATTGCCTTGTGAAGTTCTCAGCAACAAATTAGACTTTTCTGTATTTCTTGCATAAACCTGTCTTTCTTGAAACTTCAGTATGATGGCCTTTCAATTGAATTAAAAGAGAGTGAGAATGAGAAAAGAGCTAGGGTCTCTCACTGCTACCTTCAGAAGCTGGTAAATTCTTGGTAGTATACTTTACTTGGTGTAAAGTAAGATTAAGACAACCCCTTTCTTGTAGAAAGGGCAAGGGGGAAAAAATGTCCTAGTCTTTTGAAAGGATAAGCAGAACCATGCTTTTAGCAAAGTAGTGAAAATGAACAAATCTTCAGCAAAGTAGTGAAAAGAAATAACTGAGAAGTCAGATAGACCAGAGTGCAAATCTCTCATCAACTACTTTTTAACTGCAAATGGCTTAAAATCTCTGGGGTTGATAACAGTTACCACTTCATAGGATTGTCGTGAGGTTTAAATGAGATCATAAAGCACTTAGTAAACCACAACTTGCCTGTTGATCTTAAATTTGGTAACTATCCTAGATGTTATGATAATGATTACGACTATTTTTTCTATATGTATATCCTCAGTGAAGTCCAAGTGGTATGACAGGCTATTTCCACTTGGGTATCCGGCCCTCACCTCCAGCTTATAATCCTGTACAGCAGAAACAGATTTTTCGGAGATCAAGGTGAAAAGACAGGTGGAACCAATGACATTGACCTAGGAGATAGATTTCAACTGTTCATTGACACCAATCAGTCATGCATTTCCAATGAGTGCTTATTGAGGCAATTAGCCTTCAGTTTCTATAAGTATAGGCAACTGGATTTCTTAATAAAGTATTGGATAAACAGGATTACATCACTCCAAGTCTCAGCATATGTCTTCAGAAATCACATGATATAAATCCAATGTTTGAGAGGGAGAAAGTTGGGCAAGAAGGAATTCAC
This sequence comes from Procyon lotor, assembly GCA_028646535.1. NCBI lineage: Eukaryota > Metazoa > Chordata > Mammalia > Carnivora > Procyonidae > Procyon > Procyon lotor. Next base: position 46,315,073 of record CM053618.1, read on the forward strand.
AAGCTACTAGGTGACACAGGGAATGACTGGAGAAGAGAGCGGCAAATTGAACCCTCAGCTGGTTATCCAGATTCTGCAACATAGGCCTTGCAACCCAGGAACCTTTAGCCTTTAATCCTTTAGTAGAATTTAAATTCCTATATTACTGTCCTTAAGAGACATCCTAATTCCAGAACTGCTTCTGAAATTGCCAATGATCTCTATTGCAAAGAGATTGTTTCATTGGAGAAACTTACCGAAGGCAGTCTTTAGCAAAAATGATCCTAAGAGCACATACAAAAGTGGAATTTTGGATGGCATGATCCCCTGCCTTGCTGATAATAAGGACCACATCACTGGAGAATTACCTTTAACAAAAGAGTTTATGAATGAATGAATAAGTGAGTGAGTGAATGAATGAATGAATGAATGAATGAATATAGCATGGAACCAGGCCAAAAAAAAAGATAAGAATTATCCTCTATAGTCAAGGAGCTTACATGATATTTTGTATAAGAAGCACAGACAATCCTAAATTATTCTACTGATCCCAGACTACATTTAATTTGGTTATTATTGGATTTTGGAGATTTATGAACCAGAAATAATAGTCTCCCACCCCTCAAAGTGTGTGAACTTGCTCTAAATTTTGAAGCAGAGTTTCTGGTCAAGCAAGCAGGAAATGAATTTTACCAAGTGAAGGAAGTCAGCCAACCACCAGGCAGGCCAACCATTTGCCTGGAGAGCCACCTCCCCAGAGATTGTGGAGGACCAGGGGAAGAGTCAGAAAGAAGCCCACCTCCAGCTCCACTCTCTTCCTCCCTCTAGACATCAACATTTGTTCCACAATGTATGGATGGCATTGGCTTTGACACAACATTTCTGAATAATAAATGCCCCCCAAACTCACTTATTTTCACCGTCTGTGGGCTGGCTGAGCTGGGGTGAGGCTCCCCGGGTGACCGTGTTTCTCTGGGCTGACTGGGGTGGCTGTACTCCACAGGTCTGTGTTGTCCTGCCATTGAGAGCTGGCTAAGTCATGTTTCCCTTGAGGGAGCAGAAGCAGCCTGTGAGTCCTCTTAAAACCTGGGCATGGAACTGGCCCTCTCACTCCCATCCGCACTGTCAAAGCAAGCCATATGGCCAAGCCCAAAATCTAAGAAGCAGGTATTACACACCATCCACGATGCAGCTGTGGCAAGGGTGTGGATGAAGAGAGGCTAGAGGATAGGGGTCAGTCCACCAATCTGAACCATCCTCAACCCTACAAAAAGTGCTTCCACCTGAAGAATTTGAAATTTCCTTATTAAAAGGATTTTTCTTCCTTCACCTTCCTTCATCATCATTTAAAGGTTTTAAATCCCCTTCACACCTCCCTTAGCCAGAGTCCAGAATTCTTGTTTTCATGAACAAGCAGCATTAACATTCATGCTACTGCCTAAGTTCACTCCCTGTAAATAATAATAAAGGAAATAGGATACACAATCACTCTCTCTCTCTCTCTTTCTGTCTCTCTCCCCCCCCACACACACACACACGTTACAAAGAGTATCCAAAATAAGGAAAAGCTAATTACTGGGTAGGATTGATCTGAATGTCTTTCTTCACGGAGAATTTAAATATTGAGTATAACCTGGAAGGAAATTACTAAGCTCTCTGAGGCTTAATTACTCCAAAAGTGTTTAAATAGTCCATAAATCCAACTGTAACATTCCACCTATTAGCTATATGATGAGAAAAGAGCTGTATGGACTGGTTAATATTTTGCTCTTTTATTTATTATTCATCACAAGTCTTTGTCCGGCCACATCAAGAACACAGACCATTAGTGCAAGGCGAGTGAGTGACAGCAGGGATAGCTTAGATCTAACCCATCACCACAGCTAGAAAGAGCTTAAAGCCCAACTTTGGTGGGTCACGAGTGGGGTGGCTCATGCATGCGCTCTGTGTCTCTGTCTCTCCCCATATGTGAACACAAGAATGTGTCCACATAATCAAAAGTAAATGTTTGCTGTGATTATTGATCAATAAATTATACCATATCTGCCCAGTTGCTGTTATTGGCATTAGGAGCCATTAGTCCATTAAAAAGATAGGAGTTTGAGCCAGTAAGGTGATATACGGGTTTCTCCCGCTACCTGAAAGTAGAGTGTTCCTATGAAATCTTTCATAATCCAAAATGAGGTAAAATGAAGAAGCAATTACCATTAATTGACATGGAAAAACTTCTGAGCTTTCCCAGACTCAAAAAATAACCTCTCTTAGGCTTTTCTGATACCTCAGGGCATATCTTGCTAATAGATGCACAAAATAAATTGAGTTAAAGCACAGATGCTCACAAGACGCAGTTCAAAGCAGGATGCTCAGATGCCGAGTGTCATTCCAGGGAAGGAACTTGGCAGCATTGCTGTCACTGCTCACGGCGCACGCTGCAAAGTAAAAACAACACACTATTTTCACTTTCCATCTTTTTTTGCGAAAGTGAAAATCCTCTTCCAATTTCTTTTGTTTAAAGAAAATAGGGGGGCACCTGAGTGGCTCAGTTGGTTAAGGCCTCTGCCTTTGGCTCAGGTCATGATCTCAGGGTCCTGGGATGGACCCCAGCATTGGGCTCTCTGCTCAGCAGGGAACTTGCTTCCCCCTCTCCCTCCGCCTGCCTCTCTGTCTACTTGTGGTCTCTTTCTCTCTGTCAAATAAATAAATAAAATCTTAAAAAAATAATAATAAAAAAAAAGAAAATAGGTACAGGGGCGCCTGGGTAGCTCAGTGTGTTAAAGCCTCTGCCTTCAGCTCAGGTCATGATCTCAGGGTCCTGGGATCGAGTCCCACATCCGGCTCTCTGCTCGGCGGGGAGCCTACTTCCCCCTCTCTCTCCACCTGCCTCTCTGCCTACTTGTGATCTCTCTCTCTCTATCACACAAATAAATAAAAAGTCTTTAAAAAAAATAAAGAAAACAGGTACAAATATAAGGTCTTCTGTCAAAGCAAAATGGCATACTGCAGTCCTCTGGAAAGTGGGGGACACTTGTATTGTACAGCTGGCTTACTCTACTGTTTCCAAGTTTAAAGTACTTGAGGAAAAGCTGCTTTTGGGGTGAAGTACCCCTATTCAGTGTTTTTGTGCCATCCTGACTACGCTTTACCATAAAATTTACCATCCTGTATTGGACTTGTTCACTTGTCTGTCTCCACCATTTGATCATAAGCACTAGGAGGGCAAGCAAGCCATTGTTTTCGTTTATCATTTCTCCCTCCGTACAGTGCCTGCCATGCATCAGATGCTCAATGACTATTTACTGAGAGAAATAAACAGCATTCCAGTATGTTACACAGTACAATACAAGGGAAGCATTTTGTAACTTCTCAATATTATACGACTATCTTATAACATTTATTATCTTCATTAAATTGCCTAATAAGAAAAATTACAACAAGCAAACTTCAGATTACAAATGTACCAGCCCGGGCAATCTGTCGACTTTGCACATTATCTAATTTGGGGGTTTTCTGTATAGATCTCAGCATGAACACATACAGTGTATACTTAACGATGTGGGCTACAGGGCATATAAACCTGCTTCATGGTGGGGGCAGGCCTGTACCCAACGCCTACAGACATACAGAGACAACCACAGTCTTGGACTTCACATTGAAATGGTTTCACTATGAAAGTTCCCTCCAGGTTGTGCAAGAAAACTGAGATTCAGTTGCAAAATAAAATGCAAGTCTTACCAGAGGAAAAATACAGTTTTTCTCTGTGTTAAAAAAAAAGAGAGAGATTTTTTTTCTCCCTGAATGATAGGACCATAATGATTCAATTTCTCTTGCACCAATCAGCATCAGCTTGTGAGATCCAGACCTGGCACATGGAAATTTCAGCCTTAAGTCAAATATTATTTCAAAGTTAATGACAAAATCTATTTTTGCAGTGGTCTTGTTTAAAATATTTCCCCTTAATACTCTTGAAATGCTGTAATTGAAAGCAGTTATTTGAGATGCCAGTGCATACTTCTTTAATTATGTCCTGTACCATCTGTTTCCAATGAAAGGGCAGTATCTGTTTGCAGTTACCAATCTTATGAAAAACAGGCTTGTCCCGAAATAGATTGGAACTAAAACCAGAGAGCATTTCTTTCAGAGGCATCCTTTCAAGCCAATTAACTTTAATCATTATAGAAATGTTTATTTCCCATCTTAGTCTCTCTTCACATGTAAATTCCTTCAGGGGAAAAGATCTCTTTTTGTGACTGTTTGAATAGTTCCAATTTGGATTAATCAAAACCTGCTGGCCTGTGTATGTTCCAATTGTGAATGCTGGCAGCTTTCTTGATGAAGGAGGCACTCGGTCCCCAAGGAGAACGGATCTAGAAACAGCAGGCACACACCTACTGGTCAGAGCAGGTTGTCTTAACCACCCAGGCCCCAAGCTTGGCCCCAAGCTGCCTTCTAGGGTGGGGACCAATGAAGTGGTTTAATGGGCTGGAGACCAGAATCCTAAGCTACATCAGTATGAAACCCATCTCCCCGGATGAGCCCAATATTCTCTTAGACCACACATTCATATGTAACTCTCAGAGAAGTTGGAAGGTTTGGTGACCTTGCAAAACAGCATTTATGGTGGTAGCTTCTAAGTGGCATCACGCTACCTCGTGGAGAGTTATTTCTGAATTGCCTCTGCTCTTCAGGGAGATTTTCTAGACACAGATCAAAAAAACCTAGTACAAATAAGCCCTCGGTGAAGACTTGTTCAATTTATTTATTCTCCTATATTACGGGGATACATTAATAGAAGACATACAAAGTGTCTCTCTTATAGTGTCCTGGAGACAAAACAAAATGGTCAAAAGACATGAGGCATCAAAATACACATCTTGAGGATTGCGTAACAAGATCATCTCTGTGCTTCGATAGTGTCTGATGCAAAGTATCTGGGGGCAGAGTTAGTGTTTAATAAATATTTGATTAATTTAGCTCAGCAAGCGTAATGACTTGGCCACCACTTAAGAAAGCTGGCATTTATTGAAACTTTAATAAGTTCCTTTCACTGTGATGAATGTTTTACATTCATGAGCTCCTCTAATCTTCAAAACAAACACCCCATGCAATAGATACTAAGTACATCCAATGTTCAGATGGGGCACTGAAACTTATGTATAGAAAATAACTTACTGATGCTGATCAGTTAATAGTAAATGTCAACATGAGATCAGGAATCTGTCTTATCTGAAAGTCAATATTCATATATGTTAGTCTCTGTCTCTTATGCTCTGTCCCTCAGGAAGTCTTGCTTCCAACACACCAAAGCTCAGGGACTTCATGGTCATGTATGTAAAATCTGAAACCACATCATCATTTGGGAAACAATGGTCCCCATTCCCATTTCTCCCTTGAAGTTTCAGGAATTGTACACTAACTGGGCCTCCTCACAACTACATCCTTCAGCTTTGGTTTGCTGAAGCTAGAGTATGCATAGTTTTGGATCTCATGAGCTTCATTCAAGAAGTGGATATTCTAGCACACATAACATTGAATGCTCCATAAATCCTTCCTTACCATTAGGCTGGTTTCTTTTCCTTTGATTCCAGAAGTTGTAAAGCTCAACAAGGAAAATAAATATTCAGAGGTTAAAAAAAAAAAAAAAAGAAAAGAAAGAAGTGGATATTCTCCGTGCTTCCCAACAATCATGTGGGTAAGTAATATAGTTTCCCCCTTTGGAGCTGAAATGTTACACAGTCAGTCTGGATGGAATTGACAGGGTTGAGTTAAAGAAAGCTGCCTATCTATCCCACGCTCTCTTTCTCTGATGGTTTACATGGAAATATAACAAAATCCCTTAAAATTTCATAACTTAGTCCCATCCCCAACTTTCCAGAAATCAGTCAGGAATTCCTGTGGGAATCTCAAGTGAGAGACAACAGGGTGACACAACACAGGGGACTTGGAGGGAATGGCAGAACATCCAGAAAGAGTACTGAGACACACTAATTATACAGTAGGTGCGTGTCTTAATGCGCTCACACTAATGAGTGCCTTGTGACATTATGCGGTCAAGGAGAAACCTCCATGTCCTGGAGGCTGGCATTCAGGGGCTATGATTCATAAGCTGGGTTGGGAGCTAATGAGTTATGAACAAACTCCAAGCACTAACTCTGTATCAAATGGCTATGATCTATTTGTCAACGGTTCATTTGTCATTTAATAATATCAATCACCACTTCTCAGTCTTTCTGCACAGTGTATGAAATTCTGCCCTAGCACCAACTGAGATGTGTCTCTACCCAGAGAATGTTTCATAAATTCATCAACCATACACATACACAAAAATGGGATGAAGGTAAGAGCTCCCTTAAAGAAAATAGGAATGATGGGGTGGTGCAAAAGTCAATGTATTCAAATGAAAAAAAACTAATAACAAAAACAACCATAAAAACAACAATCATTTGGGGCACCTGGGGGGCTCAGTCAGTTAAGCCTCTGGCTCTTGATTTTGTCTCAGGTCCTGACCTCAGGGTCATGAGATGGAGCCCCACATCAGACTCCACACTCAGTAATGAGTCTGCTTGTCCCTCTCCCTCTGCTTCTCCCCCACCACCTCAAATAAATAAAATCTTTAAAAAAGTAACCATCATTTATTTAATTTCTTACTGTGTGCTGAGCACAGTGCTAGGAGCTTCATAGTGACCTTTGCAAGGTCCCTTTGAAATGAATGTTCTTATACCTATTTTACAGATGAAAAACTTGAGGTTCAAAGAGATTAACATTTTTAGATTCCAGAGCTCCTAAATGATAGAGGCAGAATTCAAACCCCGCTCTTCCTGACTCCAAAATCGCTGCTCTTTCCATATTCATGCAGTTGTCTTAAGGATTATGATAGTAGAAAATGTGGTACAGAAAACTCCATTACATGAAGGAAGCAGACTGAAAAAGTAGAGAAGCTAAAGACTAATATAGGATCCTGGAAATACTGCTGAGCTAAACATTAGATCTAAGTTCTATTTTCTGCTACTTTAGTAAAGAACTTTACGACTTGGGTAAGTCCTTCCACCTTTCTGGGCTTTAGTTGTATCATCTGTTCTATCAAATTAAGGAGATGAATTTGGTGCTATGAAACATTTCAGTGGGAAGTTCTGGGTGTCCAAATCCCACCCTACACCACTTTAGGGCTCTCCGTTGAAGGAGATATTGGAACAAGGCCAAATAGTCAAATAAAGAATGACATGCCAGCATTTCAGGTGGAGGGCTCCTTGGCCAATTCATACTAGAGTATCTTGGGCTTTGAGGGAAGACTGCGCCCTTCTCTCCCTACTTTCATCTGGCATGTTTGGTATAGCATATCCTAAATTTACCTAAAGAATGAACCTCATGAATAAGAACAGTCAGCTTGCCTCAGCCACCCAAGTGCAAAGGAACATAGGGTCAAAAATGTGGGTGAACTTTCCTTGCCAAGTGAGCCAAGGCAAAAGCAGGGGATGGAAAAGAAGCAGAAGATAAATGCAATTTCTCTCCTCTACAAATGACTTCTAAGATTGTTCCTGGTATTATAAGTCCATGGATCAATAAAGCTGCTGTCCATAAACAAGCAGGACTAACATTCCATGACTGCCATTCAAACTGAGTGTGAAATTACAGATTACCTACAAAGAAATGGCAATGAGATTAAAAGCAGATTTTTAATTCAAGCAACAGGTAGCAGAAGACAATAGCATAATACATTCAAAGGGCTAAGGGAAAATAATTATAAATCTAAATTTTTTTTACTTAGCTAAACTATCATGTAAGAAGAAAATGGAAAACAGTTTACTATGCAGTTTCTCACTGAAAAAATTATCAAAGGAGTGCTTCATGACATTTTCACTTTAAGAACCAGGTAGCTCTCCTGAACCCCATGTTATCTCTTGATCTTTCCACTTCTCCTGTTTTTTCTATGCCTCTACCACAATGTAGAATCTATAGGGCTCAGGGGATACACTAAGCCCTACAGTCCTAAAAAGATACACTAAGGGGATGAGCCCACCTTCAAGATCCTGGTCTCAATACCCAGAACCCCTGGATTTCTTGCCCAGTCATTCCTGCACCTACTTATGGGTACTTATGGTTCTTTTCCCCTAGTTGTTGTTCCAAGAGTGGGAGTTACCACCCCTGGTTACATCCCTGTGACCCAAGAGATTGCCCAAAGGTTGGCAAGGGTATGTGGCTGGAACTTGGATGAATGAAAAGAAGAACTATAAACATGTATGTGAGCCTTTGATGGTGTGGGATGGAACCAGAATGGGAACAGAATGTATGCAAGCTACAAGCCAGGGTCCCATTCTCCCAAGCCGTGATTTTCTAGCTTGGAAGTCCAAGAAATCCAAGAAATCTAACTCAAGCCTAGACTTTGAGGTTGTTATGAAGGCATATTTGTCAAGAGGGGTTCAGAATATCATTCATTTACTAACTGGTGGCCTTTATTTACAACTGTTAAATATTTAGGCATAGGATCTGTGGACCCTCATTTATGTTCTTATTCAAGGCCCTACAAATATTAGGGGAAGCCTAGAAGAAAAGGGTGCTTATAAGGAAGGAATAGAATATAATAGCAGTAGGTATGAAAACTAATACACCATGTCAATAAATTAATTATTCAGCAACTGTAAAAAAAACTATTTTTGTAAGTTCAGTGAGTGCTATATCTTATTATTCAAGAGAAGGACACAAGTAATGAATAACTTTATATGTCATTAAAACATTTAAAGCTAATTATACACAGTAAAACAATAGAAAGTTTAGGTGGGTGAAAAGCTACATTCCCAATATCACTAAAGAAATAGAAATATTTAGTTTTGGAACCGAGAGAAAAAAATAAAAAGGAAATACATTGAACTTCATTAATCCTATAGAAAAAGGAAAATATGGAGCAAAGAAATAGTGGTAAACAGAAAAACACAAAATAAGACAAAAAATAAATCCTCATTTTAATAATTAAAATAAATGTAACTGTAATGAAAGCACCTGTTAAAAGATAGGGATGAATAGTTTGGACAAAATAAAGAATAAAGGGGCGCCTGGGCGGCTCAGTGGGTTAAAGCCTCTGCCTTCAGCTCAGGTCATGATCTCAGGGTCCTGGGATCGAGCCCCACCCACATCGGGCTCTCTGCTCAGCAGGGAGCCTGCTTCCCCCTCTCCCTGTGCCTGTCTCTCTGCCTGTTTGTGATCTCCATCTCTGTCAAATAAATAAATAAAATCTTAAAATAAAAATTTTAAAGAATAAAATCCAGTTATCAGCTACTTATAGGACATATAACTGAAATAAAACCATGCAGGCTAAAAATGCAGTTACTAAAAAAAAAATTTACTATATAAACTCTAACCCCCCCAAAAAAACCCTTATTTTATAATGGTGATACCAGATAATATAGAATTTAGAGCAAGATAGTTAATATAAAGTGTAATACAACATAGCAGTATAAGGTGAAGTCAACCAAGAAGAAATTACAATCACAAATGTGTATGCACTAAGAAGTGGTGTTTCTAATACATAAGGAAAAATCTGAAATGAGCATGTCCACCATCGGAGCAAACCAAAAATAAGCGTGATATAGAAGATTTGAATTAAACATTACCAAGCTTTATCGAATATCTTCTTTTTTCATATCTGTAGAAACTATTTTTCTCCCTTTAGTTAGAAAATATATATTGTTTTCAAAAACATAAAATGTATAAGCAATTAGCCACATAACTTGAAATGAAAAATTAATAACAAAAAGAGTATCCCCTTTTTATGAAATTTTTTAAAAACTTTAAAAAAAACCCTCAGTTTAAAAGAGAAATCATGAAGAAAATAGAAATATATTTACAACTAAGTAATGATGAAAATACTGAATTTTGTAATTTGTTAAAAGATAGCTAATATGATGCTTATATGAAAGTAATAGAAAAATTAACTCTAGAAAAATAGAAATTAATAAAACTTTAATAGAACAATAGAGACTAATGGCTAGGAGGATAGATAAATGAAATTGATTTTATAAGAATGGGATCATACTCTTTTTTTTTAAGATTTTATTTGACAGAGGGAGATCACAAGTAGGCAGAGAGGCAGGCAGAGAGAGAGGGGGAAGCAGGCTCCCCGCTGAGCAGAGAGCCCGATTCGGGGCTCGATCCCAGGACCCTGAGATCATGACCTGAGCCGAAGGCAGAGGCTTAACCACTGAGCCACCCAGGCGCGCCAGGATCATACTCTTTATGGCATTCTGAATAAAATACCCTACATTTAATTTTAGAAAAAAAAAAAACAATAAATTGCTAAACATGTGGTAAACATTCCTTCTGTATCACTTACTGATTTTACAAATTTCTCTAACTTTAATAGGAATGAAGATCCTATTCCTTTAAGTCAGGAATTAAAATCAGTGTCACTTTTTTTAAAGCTACAGTCCCGATATCAGACTGGTTTTCCTCTCAGCCACCAACAATGAAGCAATTAGTATTGCTACATTCCCTCTAGGACCCCCATCTTCCAAGTTTTGTTACTTAGTTTCATTTGTTTAGAGGTTAAAACACTTAAACTGTGTTTTGCAACCATAATTCCTACAATTTGTTTAGGGTGGTCTTTTTTTTCCCTATTTTTAAATGGATTCAATACCCACCAGAATTTGTTTTTATTTAATTTGATCACTTTTCCAATTTGGTGTACTTAATTTCTTTAAAAACAATTTAATTATCTGTGTTTTATTATTGAATGTTTTAGTCAAGAATTCTTTCCTGAGCTCTATAGTCCTTTGCTTTTTTCATATATGAGGTATCTGCCTTTTCTCCTACTTCCTGAATGGCAATTGGCTGGGTTAAATATTCTAGGGTCTGACATTTATTTCTATAGAAATTTGCAGATATGCGTCATTATATTCTGGAAATCTTTTCCTCCTTTGATGACTCACTTTTTCTGCCTATCTAAAGCAATTCCTTTTTAAGAGGTTTTGTTTGTTTGTTTGGGGTTTTTTTGGTTCAGTAATTTAAAAGTAATTTAACCAGGATTCTAGATAGCACTAATTTTCTATCATTATTTCTTAATATGCAAAGTGCCCTCTCAAGCCATAAATTCAATAATTCAATTCATTCTTCATTTCAGGAAAATTTTTGTTATTAAGGTGTATCTTGAGTGGAGGTCTTTATCTCAGGAGTTCCAACTACCCTAGATTATATTATCTTTCGTGACTATCATCTTCCCCTAATCACTCAAATCTTTTGTCTGTGATTATTTCAATATCTGTCCCATGCCACTAATCCAGTTTTTAATCATGCCTATTCATTTCCTTGTCCTTTCTAATTCATTTATGAATCCTGCAATGTTGTTATTAGTCCATAATCTGTTTAACTCCTTCTGCAACTTCTTTTTTCATCTCATTCTTTTGCTTCATCCCATCTCTGGGCTCATATTTTTACAAAGTTATTTTTTGTTATAAAGCATATATAGCATTATACCAGATTAAGATGGCACAGAGGAGCAGGGGCACAGATAACATATGTAAATATATATCATATAACATAATATGTATATAGTATTTTATATACACAGGCAACTATTAAATTCAGACAACACAATGCTCTAAATTATTCTTAATTACTTAGGCTTGGAATGGATGTTAAAATTTTTTATATTATATTTTGACACACATATATCTGTTTCTAAAGGGAAATTGAAAAATGCAATATAATTTCTATTAATTTCCTTCCATTATATCAGTTTGTATTAATTCAGTCCAGGTCACATCAGCTCAATTTAACTGAATACAACTGCTTGTTCTAAACTTGCTCCACTTTCATGCTAGCATGAGAAAGTAAAACTCCAGGCCTAAATAATGCCTCTCTGTTGCCAGTGTTTGCTCAAAGTACCTCCCACTTCCCCACCTACTCACTGGACCAGGTTTTTCTATCTCTCATCTTGTGGACCTTTGATCTTTTGGCTTTGTGGCCAAGCTCCTATTACTTGCTTTAGATCCCTCTTTGTTTTGACAACCAATTTGAACCAGTTTCTGAGCCCTACCAATTTCAATCTATTTCTTCTAATCTCTTCTTACGATCCATTCAATTTTTATGACTCTGCAACTCAAAATAAGACACTTCAGCTGAAGACTAGTTCTAAAAAATTCCCTAGGCTATGAAACTGTACCTTAGCTTCCCTACCAGTGTATAATGCACTAAGTTGCAGTGAGACATAAATGGTAGAAAATGACCACTTATATTGTAGACTAAAAAGGCAATGATGCCTCAACCTGCTCACCCTCGTACTCTGTCCTTCACTGATTACTCCCATAGCCTCCCTAACTAACTGAGTAAAACCCGAAAGTCCAGCCCAACCTGGAACTCCTTCTATGTGTGCTGACAAAATTCCTGAACAGCGCATAGGGAGAGGCAGGCATGAAACTGAAGACCAGCATCAGTCCAAAGTGGCTCCAAATAAATTACTTTCCAAATACTTCAAAGAGATAAAGAAGGCAGACAGACTATATGGCTGGTAAAACTTTGGAGTCAAAGGCAGACGATGGATTTAAACCACAGTTCACTGTATTTTTATGCTCTGAGTGGCGGCATAAGTGTCTTCCTGTTATTCTTGGCAAGGCAAAAAACTCAAATTTTGCCTGTGGTGCTTTTTTCTTTATTACTTTTTTTAACTGTGGTAATGCAGTATTTTCCAAAACTGAGAAAAAGCATTAAGTTATCTTCTCTCTTGCTCTGGCCAAAGACTTGTTCCTTATGATGTGTATTCTAAGACTCCTAGGAGCTAAGTTAACCTTAAATTATGATAATGCTCTCACTACTCTCTCTAGGACATGTCTCCCAATGTAGTGTTTCTTATTATTAAATACTTCTTTCTAATTCTGGTTTTCCTTCCTTAATTTCCAAAATTTATGTTCATACTTCTCTGAACTACATTTGTCTATATTATGTCATAATCCTAGCATGGGTTATGACTTCATATTAAGAAGCATTTCCTTTAGTTAATGCATTAAGTTGGATTAATGCATTAAATGGATTAAGTTTAGCTAATCCATTTAGTAATGAAAGTTGAAATAGGTATGCATACAGGGGCAGGATGTTACAGAATCTGAGTGAGGACTTCTCAACCCCCAAGAGGTGATATCTGTTTAAGGTAATGATTGGACGATACCTTGAAAGGAAAATAAAACATTAAAGATAGCTTGGTGGATGAGTGAATTAGGAGAGCTCCAACTCTTCATTCTGGTGGGGAGAATGGGACATTAAGTAGGCTTAGCAATTATTGGATCTTAATTGGATTCTGAGGCAGTTCTATCAGGTCTTTTCACTCTTTCTGTTGAACCTTGAGTGTTTTCTCCCGTGTGAGCTTGCGTAGTTGTTTAGCTCACGACGCCTCAGTAGTCATTCTTCTCCAGTAGTTGTACTTTGCCCAGCCTTGTAGACTTTTGCCCTGAACACGCATAGCTTACTATTTGTCCAAAGTTTCAGTAGAGATTTCTGGAGCTGACAAAGAAAGAGATCCACATTACCACTTCTATTCACCATCTTACTGGAGATCCTAGCCAACTGACTAAGATAAGAAAAATAAATACAGGACATACATATTAAAAAGGAAGATATAAAAGTCTTATTCACAAGTGACATGGAAAATCCTAAGAGACCCTCAAACAATCTATTACTAATATATAAACTTATCAAGGTCATTGGGTATAAGGTCAATATAGAAATATTTAATTTTCATTCTATATACTAACAATGGAATTCGGGGGAAAAATAAGAAAATAAAATTTCAGTAGCTCCCAACAAACTTAGTGATATATATGCAAGACCTATACATGCAAAATTATAAATACTGCTGAAATTAAAGAGTTAAATAAATGTTGAGATATACCACATTCTAGATTAAAAGACTTGATATAGTTATGATATCAATCCTCTTGAAATTAACCTATGAGCTTAAAGTGGTAACAGCCAAAATCACCAGGCTTTTTTTTTTTAATGAAATTGGCAAGCTCTTTATAAAATCTATAGGAAAATGCAAAGGATCAAGAATAGATAAAATAATCTTGAAAAAGAATAAACTTGAAGGAAACACAGTGATTAGCCTTTACATTAAAGGCTTAATGTAAAGCTACAGTAATCAAGGGAGTGGAATGGTTGCATAAAGATAGGCAGATAAGTTAATGAAACAAAATAGAGTTCAGAAATAAATGGGGCACATGGGTGGCTCAGTCAGTTGATTAACCAACTCTTGATTTCAGCTCAGGTCATGAACTCAGGGTCATGAGATCAACTCAGTCAGTTGAGTAACCGACTCTTGATTTCAGCTCAGGTCATGATCTCAGGGTCATGAAATCAAGCCCCTTGTGTCCCCATGTCAGTGGGCTCGATGCTCAGCAGGAAGTCTACTTCTCTCTCTCTCCCCTCCCTGCTCTTTCTGCTCCCTCCAACCCCCAGCCCCCACTCATGCTCTCTCTCTCAAAAAAAAAAAAAAAATTCATCTTTTAAAAAAAGAAAGAAACTCATATTTCTAATCAATTGATTTTTTTAAAACTAAGAATCCAAAGCAATTCAATGGGGAAAGAAAGTCTTTTCAACACGTGGTGTTGGACCAATTGGCTACCTATATGAAAAGAAATGAGGCTCAACCCTTGCCTTACATGTTACACAAACAATTATTTTGAGATGGATCATAGACCTTTTAAATATAAAAGTCAAGGGGCTTCTGGGTGGCTCAGTTAAGCATCTGACTTCAGCTCAGGTCATGATGTCAGGGTCCTGAGATCAAGCCCCATGTCCAGGCTCCATGCTCAGCAGGGAGTCTGCTTCTCCCTTTGCCTCTGCCCCTCCCGTGTTTGTGCTCTCTCTCTCTCTCTCTCTGGTAAATAAATAAAAATCTTTTTAAAAATTAATATATATTAAAAAAATTAATATACACACACACACATATATATATGTCAAGCACATATAGTTTCTAAGAAAAAAAATTAAAATATCTTTATGATGTTGGTTTAGGCAATAATTTCCTAGACATGACCTAGTGAACACTAATCACAGAAAAAAAGTTAAATCAAGTTCTTCAAAATTAAACATTTTGAAAGATTAAGACAATCTGAAGACAAGCCACAGACTAGGAGTAAATATATTATATATATATGATTCTACTTTTAATATATTAATTTTTAATATTTTACAAAGAAAATATTCAAATGGCCAACTTGCATACGAAAAAGTATAAAGTACTCTATATTAGTCATGGGGGCAAAAGCAAATTAAAATCACAATGAGATACCAATCAACACTCACTAGAATATTTAAAATTTAAAGACTGATCACACCAATTGTTGATGGAAGATGTGGAATAATCAAACCTCTAATACACTACTGGTGGGAATATTATATGGTAAAACCACTTTGGAAACATTCTGACAGTCTTTCATTGAAGTTAGACATGTACTTATCTATGATCCAGTAGTCCCACTGGTACTTACCCAACTGAAATGGAAACATATATTTTAAAAAGTGAATGTTCAAAGCAACCTTACTCATAATAGCTAAAAAACCGAAAATGTCCCAAATGTCCATTAACAGATGAATGAACAAAATGTGATCCATCCATATAGTTTAATACTACACACAACATGGCTAAGCCTCAAAAACATTATGCTGAGTTAAAGAAGCCAGACACAAAAGAACCTATAGTATTTTATTTCATTTAATAGTGTTTGATTTTATTAAACTGTTCTATAATAGTTAAAACAAATCTATGGTTCTCAGGGGTGGGAAAATGGGTGGTTAACAGGGGTTAACTAGGAAGAGGCAGGAAAGAGATCTCTGGCCTCATTAAAATGTTCTCTATCTTGGAAAAAATATGGGCTACATGGATGTAGGCATTTAAGCAAACTCTTCAGCTCTTGCAATCTGTGCATTTTACTTGACATAAATTATACTTCCATTTTTAAAAAGATTTATAATGAAAAAAACTCATACTATAATTTTGTTCATTGATGCCATTTCTTCCTAAATGCCTACATCTTATTTTTCCACTCCTGATGAGTACTTGAGTATAAAATTAAACTTCATTTACTCACAAAACTTGTGACTATATTTACTTAACTACAAGGATATATTGAGTACTGGTGCCAGGCATTGTTATGTGTCCTGGAAATACAGCACTGAATTTTTTCCCAAGGATCAGCCTAGAATCATCTCCAAAGAAGGCAATCTGACAGGGGCTGAAAACCAGGGGAAGAAGAGAGAACGGTGCATGCCAGCTGAGGAACTCTTTAGGGAACTCATTAAAGGAACTCTTGGTTATGAAGAGTTTTGATTATTAAGTGAAATTAGACAAAATAATTACTAAAAAGTTTCATGAATAAAAGATCACATTCGAGAGTGACCACAGAAGTCATGGGAACTGATCTAGATTTCACCCGAGAGGTGGAAAGCAGCAAACCCCAGAAAGTAGAGGTAAAAAACTAAAGGCTCTATTGTGCTGATGTCCCCATTGATGGTAGTGGCAGTTGACTTTACTTGTTTAGTATGCATTCTATCAACATCTACTCTTTCAACATAATACTTATCTCTGTTCATTCCTCACAGCAACACTGTTCAATAAAACTCTGTAATAATGAAAATATTCTAGAGCCAAGCTATCTAATTTGGTAGCCACTAGCAACATGTGGCTGTTGAGAACTTGAAAAATGTGACTAGAGCAATAGAGGGACCAGATTTTTTGTTTTATTAATTTAAATTTAAATAGTCACATGAGGCTAATGGCCACCATATCAGGCAGGTTACCCTCAAAGGTACACATGTACAGACTGATATAGCTACAGCCCCAGTAGACCCCAAAGGCATTGAAGTTCTCTGTAAAAGGCTGCCTTGACTCTAGAAAATGAATTAGCATGCTTTTTTTGGTTGTTTTTTCTTTTTCCCTGCAAATATACTTGACTTTTTTGGATAGCATATGTTTTTAACCTTCGGATCTCAGTCTCAGGGAAGCTCATGGCTTTTCTCTCCTCATGCTCTGTGAAGCCACTGGGCCTCATTGCTGAAGAGTCAAACATTATTACAATGCTCACTTGTTCCTTCAGCAATTTCGGTGAATGCCTAAAATACAGGGAAAGCCACTGGTGATCAAAATAAGAATAGCCCTACCTTCAGGGAATTTACTTCTTGCCTCTAACAACTTTTACCCTGAGAGTCTCAGACAAAACCAGATCAAGCAATTCTACTCTGAATCTCAAGGAAAAACTATATTCTTCCCCTTCTACTTCTTTATTTCTACCCCTTTCTTTTTCTTCGTATCCATATAGTAGGGCTAGTCTTCATGGATTTTATTTTTCTTTGCAGTAGAATAAAGCAGAGCAACATATTTGCAGGCTTTTTATTGAGCATTCAGTTCACATAACCATTAACTTTTTATCAATTGAAAGTGAGTTGTCAGAATTTTAAATAATCAAACCTCCTACTATTAAAAATCGTTTGTTATAGTGATTATTTCAGGGATATTATTTACAAATTTTGTCAGCCCCTGTGTTTTCCCCCTCAATCAATAAAGATAGCTTGACTCATAGGTCAGTTGATTCCTCCTGAATGTAGTGTAACAGTAGATAAAAACTTGTTTGCTATGGTGAGTGCTGTGAATTGTGTAAGACTGATGAATCACAGACCTGTACCCCTGAAACAAACAATACACTATATGTTAATAAAAATAAATAAAAATTTAAAAGAGTAAAAGCGCCAAAAACCTCAAAAGAAATTAAGATATTTCTCATTTTTGCAAAATATTTTGGCACTGACCAAAAAATAATTTCAAAAAAAAAAAAAGTGCTTAACTTCAAAACCTGATCCTACCACTTACTGTCTGACCATAAATAAGTTAGAGATGAGCTTATTTTTTCATCTGTAAAATACAGAAATCAGTCTCATGAAAGTAACGTGAAGATTAAGTGAGATAGTGCGCGCAATGCTCCAAGAAGAGCCCAGGGTCCATAGCATACACGCCGTCAGCAGTAAGTATAATTTTATCACATGATTCTTTGCTTCCTTTTTTAGTCTACTAAATTAGAAAAAAAAAAACAAAACCCTCACAGATTGATAGGAATAAGAGCTTTTGTTGACTCTCTCAGATAGTTCCTGATATTCATATTCAACCCTGAACTCTGGGATACTGAGAGGATTTCTCAGTATCCTGAAAATTCTCAGTATTCCCAAAAATTCTCAGTATTCCTGAAATCAGTGCTGTGGCCATTGCCACATCAGTAGCCAGCTTCGTTTGAAGTATGGAAGAAAAAAAATGCTTCGATCTCTGAGAATAAGGCAAATAGTTTCCTAATACAATTTTTTGTTTCCATGTGGCTATGGGAAACATTTCTTAGTTCCCTCTTGGATGGGTTATTTTGTTTGTTTGTTTTGCCTTGTTTTGCTGTTCTCAATTTTTTTTTTAAAGATTTTATTTATTTGACAGCGAGAAACACAGCGAGAGAGGGAACACAAGCAGAGGGAATGGTAGTGGGAAAAGCAGGCTTCCTGTCGAGCAGGGAGCCCAATGAGGGGCTCGATCCCAGGACCCTGGGATCATGACCTGAGCTAAGGCAGACGCTTAACGACTGAGCCACCCAGGTGTCCCTGCTGTTCTCAATTCTTAACAAATCATTGATTTCTTTCTCCCAAGAAGAAGGAAAACCCCAAATGTGGAATGATCAAGATCTCTGTGGTGGATGATAGAGTCAGCTTAGTCTTCTTTTAAAAATCCTAGCGTCTGAGGGCGCCTGGGTGACTCAGTCATTAAGCGTCTGCCTTCCGCTCAGGTCATGATCCCAGGGTCCTGGGATCGAATCCCGCATCAGGCTCCCTCCCCTGTGGGAAGCCTGCTTCTCCCTCTCCCACTCTCCCTGCTTGTGTTCCCTCTCTCGCTGTGTCTCTCTCTGTCAAATAAATAAATAAAATCTTAAAAAAAAAATCCTAGTATCTCATCCTCAAAAATGAAAATGCTGATATTGGCCCCACACTCACAGGCTCGGGCCACATAAATGCTGAGTATGTGGTGGAAATATATCACCTGAGCAAGTATTTGGCAATTAGAAAACTGGCATAATGGAATCTCCAGTGTCCATAAGAAAGTTTTCACACATTCCTCATGTCAGAACTTCTAAGTTGAGAACTTTAATTTGGAAGCCAATGAACTTCAACGTGGAGGACCAGTGTTGTGTAAGCGCTTCTCAGCACCCTGCACAGAATGCTGAAAGGACTGTGCCAATCACTGTGGTTGAATCACATCTCCTTCCACACTTCAGTACTCCCATCACTGCTTCCGTCAAGATCATGTAACATTTCGCTAACCACTAGCCACTCTGGGGAAATAAAATAATCACAAAGTTAAGGAGAAGCAGCATTCTCCAGCAAGTTCTAGTGATGGTATTGTAGTGTATCTGGTGGGTCATTTTGTGATTTCCATGAACACCTAGAGTGTAGTGT
Source organism: Procyon lotor (assembly GCA_028646535.1). Lineage (NCBI taxonomy): Eukaryota > Metazoa > Chordata > Mammalia > Carnivora > Procyonidae > Procyon > Procyon lotor. The sequence continues at coordinate 46,334,510 of CM053618.1, forward strand.
TGGCTGCCTCTCAACATTTCAGGATTTAGAAATGGAGATTTTAAAAAAACAAAGACTATGAAGACTATGACAGACTCCTTGATTAGCTGCTCCACCTGTAAGATGTCTCTGCTGTGTGCTCTCACAGCATTCATACGGCATATCACATTTGTGTCATTATTAATTTTTCTCTTTCCGGCTAGACTAGGATCCCAGAGAGAACAGAGACTTATTTTGTTTGGTGTTGTGTAGCCAGCAACTGGCAGAGTACCTTGCATACAGTGAGATCTCAATTCATATTTCTTGAACATACAAATGATTAAATGAATAAGCCAGTCCAAATCAGAATAAAAAGTTAAGATAAAAATTTAATATGAAAACTAAGCTCACCATCTTTCATGTGTTATAATAGTTAACGAGTTGTCAAAAGACTGGCATCCCAATGGCAGAACTCTTTTTATTTTGTTGTCTTTTCCACAATTCCAACATAGGCATCTTACTGTAACTAATTTAAGTTGTACATTGCTTTAGAAACCAAAGGCGAGAAAAAAAAAAAAAAAGAAACCAAAGGCAAGACACATTAGTAAACCACATAAAGATAGGCGGAAAGATGTGTGAACTCTGCTTTGAACTAATAGTTCACAAAAGGAGATTCTTTCTTGTATCAGAATTCTAGCTCAAAAATGTAGAAGGAATGATAGCATTATAAACCACCATTTGCAAACCTTAATGAAATAGTGGATGTAGTCAATGGTCATCAAAGGATACTAAAATCATTAGATGAAAAGCTAAAGGGGAATATTTTAACAGGATGACTTGGGCAGACAACCGATCTTAATATCACAAAAAGCAAAATAGGCAGGCATGTTGTAGCTACTGATGTGATGCCTAAAACATTCATAATATACCTGTGAAGTAGGGACCTCTAGATCAAATTTCCAGTTCACAGAAACTACGAGGGACAGAGGAATATGGTGGTGACACCACAGAATCCAATAAGCAAATAAGCAATAAGCAAATCCAGACTGTAAGAAATCCTACAGAATAAATAGACCAGTTTCCTCCATAGGTATATGACAAGGGGAAGAAAAAGAGGGAGGAGAATCCTATGATTTGAAAGAGATTTTAAAGATGTATCAATTGGGATGCCTGGGTGGCTCAGTCAGTTAAGGGTCTGCCTTCAGCTCAGGTCATAATCTCAAGGTCCTGGGATCGAGCCCCACATCAGGCTCCCTGCCCAGTGGGGAATCTGTTTCTTCTTCTTTCCCTCTCCACCGTTTGTACTCTCTCTCTGCTCTGTCTTGCTCCCTCAAATAAATAAATAAATAAAATCCTAAAAAAATAAAAGGGAGATGTATTAATCAAATGCAAGTATAAACACTTTTGGGTTCTGATTTCAACAAACTGTAAAAATACATCTTCAACAGTCATCAGGTAATCAAGGAAGTTTGAACACTGACTAAATATTTGATTATATTAAGGAATTGTTTGTTAGTTAGTTTAAGTATGAAATGGTATTGGTGGGAATCCTTTACAGATACCCATTCAAGTATTCATGGAGGAAGGACATGATACATGGGTGGGATTTGTTTCAAAATAATGTAGCTGGGAAAGGTAAGGGATGTACAGATAACATATATCTGGTCATATGTGGTACTTACTGAATTCGGGTGATACATATCCAGAAAGTGATAATGTTCTTGCTACTTTCATAATAAAGAGTGTCAAATGAGGGAGAAAACAGGCAGAAATGAATTTTGAAAACAGGGCGGGATTATGGTTGAGGCTGCAACATTCTACTACTTATCAGCTGAGTGACCACAGAAAATACTAAAAAACAAAACAAAACAAAACAAAACAAAACAAAAAAAAACTCCTCTTCCATTCAATAAGGACAACAATAGGACTCGCCTAACGATGTTGCCAAGTCTATGAATTAACACCTGTATAGCACGTAGAGGTGTGACAGATACACAGTATGCTAGTTAACTATTTAAAGAGAAGTCATGCTAAGCAGGAATTAATCTTGAAGTTCAGCTGGAAAACTTGCCAACTCTAATTATTTGGTAGAAGTTTCCTAAAGTCTTGAAACGAGGATAATTTTGAGGCCAAATGTGAGCACAGCAAAAGCAAATTGGGCTTAGGTCTGCAAAGGTGGGGAAAGTAGGTGTGTGTGGAGATACCTGTCAACTCTTTTCTGTGGACCCCAAGAACCAAAGATAGGACAGTTTCCATAAAATCACAGAACTGTGTAACTGGCATCTACTTTATCCTTACTTTTATCTAGGAGAAAACTAGGGCCCAGGGATGTCAAGTAATGTGTTAAAAATCACACCTGGCATTTAAACAGCCCATAGAACCCAGATCTCAAGATCCCAGTAAGAAAAGTTATGTATTTCTTATAACCCAACATTGCATCTGTAAGGAAAGTCCATTCATCCACGAATCTAATTATGACTAGAGCTGCAAGCTATTTTATTCTGGGATTTCCCTAAATATTGAGAAACAGAAAAGAAATCCGTGTGGTAGGGTTGAGGTGGGCTAAAGCAGACACGAGAGCATCATTCCCTGGTTAGTAAGAAATTGAGTCATTCCCTACCACTCATCTCTTTGTTTTGCAGGGTCAAGTTTCCAAAGGATTTTGTAGGTCAAACCCTACAAGCTAGTGTCTATAACCATTTAGATCTCTGGTTTTCCTCTGTGGCCAATGAGACCCCTCAGAATGTTCACTCCAAGAACTCAATAATGACAGTCGCATGGATCATTTCTGAGGTCTGTTTGGAGGCATCTGAAAATATCATTCAATTGCCTTGAAATAAAAGAAACATTTGTTTTATTTGAGAGTGTCCTAACTGTTCACAGGGAACATCCAAAGTAAGCATATTCTTTCCCAAAAACAGTTTTCAAGAAGGGTGTATGTTTCTTGCATTGCCAAGAACAGAGCTTTAATCTGTGAGGCACTTAGAGCTGAAGTATATGTCAAAGACATTTTAAACTTTCCTGTTAATAGGTCAGTTCTTCTTGGGAAATTTCAGTGGCTGAATTGAAGAAATGTTCACAAGAAAATTAAAAATTGAAGTCATTATTCAAAATATTGTCTTTAAAATTTAATCAAAGTGGGCCTTTAGAAAGGTCAATCAACCTTTATTTATGTCTCCTCACCATGTAAATTATTGATGGGAAAGAAAACTACGAACCAGTAACTGCTCTTAGAGACCATTTGCACACAGGGAAACACTTCATAAACTCATAAACTAAGCAGTATTTTTGACAAAGTAGTTTAGTGTCTTCAAAACATTTCTCCGTAGGAAATATGCTTGCAAAAGGACCACTGTTCTAGTAATTATTAAACTTACCTGTAGTCCCCTTGACACCGTGTCTTTCCATGTGCCTTTTCACATATTTGTAGCTATTCTTTGTTACTATACTAAAATTTAATAAGCTGTGATTTCTTAAAGGTTACTTGCAATGTGAAATCTGAAATCACACCAACAAACTTTTCATATGCTATTACATTAAAATCCATTTGTCTTCTTGTACTGTGAGGAGATCTTTCACTCATGTCTGATTTTGTAACATCATGCATTGGTAACACAAAACATATTGGTGTACTGAGTTATTCAGATCTTCCAAATGTTGACACAAAATCATATTTATTAATATCACCAGCAATTGCGTCAGAAAAGCCTTTATGTATTGGGAAGCTTTCAAAGTCATGGTGGTAGACAAAATTTTCCAAGATTCTAATTTTTTTTTAATATTTTATTTATTTGACAGAGAGAAACACAGCGAGAGAGGGAACACAAGCAGAGGGAAATGGTAGCGGGAGAAGCAGGCTTCCTGCCGAGCAAGGAGCCCGATGCGGGGCTCGATCCGAGGACTCCGGGATCATGACCTGAGCCGAAGGCAGGCGCTCAATGACTGAGCCACCCAGGCGCCCCTCTAATTTTCTTTTTAAACCTTTAATTTTATCATTGGCAACAGATACTTGTTCTCCCTGACGTAACAAACTTACTTCATTTCTTCTTGAGAAAATGTCTGCCAGATACCCAAGTCTGAATAACCGGTGTTAAAAAAGAAACAACAGACCCAAAATGGAGTCACTTGTGCTTAGCCAATGTCACCAAACCAAAACGTAATGTCTAACTTAATTGTAGTTTCTGTCCCCCTCACCCCTATCCCAGGAATATAAATTTAACTAGTCGGTCTGGAATTTCCTGATCAGCACTAGTTAAATAATCCATCTTATAGACATTTTGTTTCCTTCCAAAAGGTGACCTGACCCAAAATTATCATTTTTTTTCACTTATGACTTCCTTGTCTGACCCTGGGAGGGATCCTTTAAAAACATTTCCTTTTCTGTGGCTCTTTGGAGCTCCTTTCTGTTTGCTAGATGAATTCATGAATCCTTGAATAAAGCCAATTTGATCTTGATCAAAAATTTAAATTTACTCTGTTGTTGTTTAATAGTAGTGTGTCGTTCCTTCAAGAAAAACAACAACAACAAATTTCATGAATGAAGTGGATAGTTCAGCTCTCAACTCAAATAGTCACGTGTGCTTTTCCTTAAAAATAACAGTTTACCTTATTTCATTATCTAGCAGAAGTGCTTTTGTGTGCTTTGCCTTTTGTTACCCAGAACGTTAAAATGACATGTACCAGCTTTGCCTGTTTTGTTTGTTACTGTGAGTGTGTGGTGGTGACCACAGTGCCTGCTGGGGTGTCACTGGTGTCACTGTATTGATTATGCTAAAGGACTAGCAGTTTTACCACCAATGCCTTTGCACTATAAGCTCATTATCATGAAAGTAGTTTTTTTTGGTTTTTTGGTTTTTTTTAAGATTTTATTTATTTATTTGACAGAGAGAGAGAGAGATCACAAGTAGACAGAGGAGGCAGGCAGAGAGAGAGGGGGAAGCAGGCTCCCCACTGAGCAGAGAGCCCGATGCGAGGCTCGATCCCAGGACCCTGAGATCATGACCTGAGCCGAAGGCAGAGGCTTTAACCCACTGAGCCACCCAGGTGCCCCATGAAAGTAGTTTTGACCCCATAGATTCCCTGATAGGATCTCAGAGGCCTACAAATCACCTGTTGATGACACTTTGAAAACTGCTGCCCTATGGATATTAATTCTGACAGACTATAACCTGAAATAAAAATGCAATAAAGACTGCAGGAGAGGCAAGAAGGATAAGGCTCTTAAAAAAAAGAGCTTAATTCCTACTAAAAGTAACCCTACATGGAAGACAGAGGAGAGTAGCTTCAGGGCAGGCTACAAACCTGATCCTACAGTTCAGTGGCAAATGAAAAGAATAAAACTCTAATACAAAATAAGAAATTACCTTAAATACAACAAAAGCATTTTGCATCTGAGATGTGAAAAATACATTTGGAATATCCCTATTATTACTTCCTTCCTACCATCAGAATAATCTTGATTTGACAATACTTCACTGGACAAATTTAGGAAAGACTCTAAGTTCTCATATCACATACAAGAATAACTCCTTTTTTTTTGAGTTCCACTTTAGCATTTCAAAGAAATGTAAAATCTGTGCCTCCAGATTTTGGGCAACAACTTCATTACTAACCTCATAACTGGAGGGACAGCAACTTTGGATAGTAACATTGTCACTAACCTCATAACTGGGAGGAAACTTCCCCCAAAGTAATGTAATGGATAAAGCCAATTTAGGTGCAAATGTGACTAGTTTGATACCATAGGTGTGTGGGTCACCTGAGAAGTACATTTTTGCACATTGATGCTTTAAATATTCATCAAGAAAACTTGGTTTTGAGAAGAATTCTCAGATGAACCTTCGCCAGGGAAGTAATCACTTCCAATTTTTTGAAACTCTTTACTGATTGTCTTTTCTAAGTGTAAAACTAAAGCCTTTTCCATGTAGAAAATGTTTTACATTTTTTTCTAGGAGAAAAAAAAGGAAATAAAAAGGAGGGGAAAGACAATAATAAGGCATCCTTAATGCCATGTTACCATTTTGTAACTTATGGGATTTTTTTTAGAGAAAAATACACATTCAGTGTAAAAAATAATCTGTGAAATTTACTAATAAAAGTTGGCATAAGGAAATAAGAATCACTACAAAAATGGTAACCACTGTAAAACCCCCTCCCTCTTTCCTTCCTCTCGTTAAACTAAATAGTCTGAACTCAGTAGAAATAAAAGCATAAAACAGTTTCATATTCTTTCCTCATTATTACCTTCCAGAAGGCTAGTTGCAGCTTTCTTTCCTATCCCATGCTGATATATAGCAGATGACACAAAGCTTTATCATCTTATTCTCACAACCAGTGTGGACTTGAGAGCCTCCTGTCCCCGGGGTCCAGCCCCTGGGCCTGAGTCTATTGGATGGACAGTCACAACCCCATCACTCTTTTCCACTTCTTCTCAATTGCAGTAATTGCTAACGCTCTTTCACTGTGTTTTTGTCCTTCTTGCTTACTCTTTCTCCCTATGAAAAGGTTAATATTATCTCAGTATTTTTCTTATGCCATTAAAAATTCTTTGAGCGTAATTTTAATGCCAACATATTAAACTATTATACGATTATTCTATACCTTTCCATTATTGTTGTATTCAATTTGTTTTTATAAAGCTAACTCCCATACCTCAGATTTTTTTAAAAACATGAACATTTAATGTGTGTTGAAACCCCATAGTCCCCTTCTCTAAACTACCCCTTCCCCATAGAATTCCAGTGTGGCTACAATGACCTTAGCTGAGTACTCCATAAAAAAAAAAATTTGGCTGGTATTTGCCGCTGGTCCCTGGGAGGGATCCTCCAAACATTTGGAATTTCCTTACTGATAAGAGTGTCTTTTTTATTCATGATGGACCCCTGGGAACTAATCTGAGTTTATGCTAACAACATGACTCATGGTGGGGCCCTAGATAGTTTTTGGCCATGCCAGGAAGACCAACTATGTCCCTAGAGGGTTACAGGAATAGGAAGAGGGGCTGGAGATCTAGTTCAATTCCATGGTCAATGATCCAATTAGCCTGCCTATGTAACGAAACTCCAATAAAATTCTGGACACAGAAGCTCAACTAAGCTTCCTTGTTGGTGATACACATCAATGTAGGGAGATACTTCTAGTGTTCAGTGCAACAGAGACATCAAGAGTGATGTGTAGTGCAACTGTCACCAACTAGCCCCCAAGATCTGGCCTTGACTGCCCACCTGCTTAGACTCACTAACCCTTACATAGTTCTTACATTGTTCCCTAAGCTCTTTTTTCTGGTTTCTCCTTAACTCAGACAAATAAAACCTGAGACCACACCCCCAGGTGATAGCAGCTGCCCTGATAAGACCTCCCACAGGCTCAGACCATCCAGACCGATTGAACCAAAGTGACTCACGCCTGTGCAGATGAACCATGGAGTGACCTCTGGTATGACCTACAATTACCTTTACTTCATGATAATACTAAATCTCTACCCAAGGAGGAGGCTCAGCCTCATTTACATACCAGGCAATGTATGTATAGCCATGTTTCCTTAAGGCACATGTGTGACCTTATGCCTGCCTCTACATAGGACGACAAGGCTCTCCTCTCTAAAGATTCATCCTAATTCTAGACAAAAGGAACTCATTCACTCTCTCAGGGAGTCACAGCTTTAGAAACCATTCCCTGTGATCTTATTTGCTGCAAATACATTTTCTTTGTGTAACAACTCAACCCGGTGTAGTTTCTGACCACCCAAGGAGCAAACTCATGCTAGTTTGGCTACACAATATGCCCATTCCATTAAATATACCAATTATGAAGACCTTTGGCCAAGCTTAGCAAGTATGCTTGCTAAGCATACTAAAGTATGTGTGTAGAGGTAAAAGACTGGTTGTGAAGCAGTTGAGAATCAAAGTACGGATAGATAGTATGAGTTAGTTTTCCTAGAATCTTAGTTGCAAGGGAGAAGGTAGAATAAACAGAGAGTTAAATGGCCAACAGACACATGAAAAAGTGCTCCACATCACTCGGCATCAGAGAAATACAGATCAAAACCACAATGAGATACCACCTCACACCAGTCAGAATGGCTAAAATTAACAAGACAGGAAACAACAGATGTTGGCGAGGATGCGGAGAAAGGGGAACCCTCCTACACTGTTGGTGGGAATGCAAGCTGGTACAGCCACTCGGGAGAACAGTATGGAGGTTCCTCAAAAAGTTGAAAATAGAGCTACCCTACGATCCAGCAATCACACTACTGGGTATTTAC
>CM053618.1:46343230-46393058 GCA_028646535.1 Procyon lotor
GAACTGTGGGCATATTAGACTTTACCTCACCATACACCTTCTTCTAAAGTTCTTACCAAATTTGCCCAAATTGGAAGAGTTCATCTTTGTTAACTGACCTCCCAACTTCATGTCTATCATCTTTCCACCATCTGTCCACATCCCTCCTGCTTTGCAAGCATTTGAGCACCTATGTTACCTGATGACCATCTGAACCACCTATCAGTTGACATCAACCAAAGTTTGGTCTCATCCCAAGCACTCAAAGTCTAAAATTGAATTCTCTTCCAGAAAACACTTCATTTTCTTCAATGAAGCAGGGTTTAAGGGGTCAGGAAACAAATTCATCAGGTAATAAAAAGCCCATGGGACTAATAGCCTTAACATCGATAAAAAATGCTAATCACAATTTATTAAAATAAACTATAGGGGCACCTGGGTGGCTCAGTGGGTTAAAGCCTCTGCCTTCAGCTTAGGTCATGATCTCAGGGTCCTGGGATCAAGCCCCCATCAGGCTCTCTGCTCAGCAGGAGCCTGCTTCCCCCTCCCACCTCTCTGCCTGCTTGTGATCTCTCTCTCTCTGTCAAATAAGTAAAATCTTTAAAAAATAAAATAAAATAAATAAAATAAAATAAACTATACACACACAGAAACAGAATAACAAAATTTGTATCAAGGAGACAATTCTAGATCTGTCCTAAAGTTTATTCATGTATCCATTTAATCCTGTGAGAATTTCAAAGAGCAAATTTTTGCTAAAGCAAAGTCTTTGGTAGGGTAGACTAGCAATATCTATTTAGTAAAATACAAAATGTTTGAAATATTTGAAAATACTCCATTAATGAAAAAAGAGCTAAATTGTGAGCACATACATACATCATCTCTGGAATGAGGTTTTTGTTCACATATTTGGATCCAGCGATACCTCCCTGGGAATGAATAATCTTTGCTTCTAGTTTTGAACCAAGGATAAGCTGGTGTGGCTGGATGAGTCACAAAGATAAGCCATTGTTGCAGATGGGTCAGGATGGATGAGAAAAATTCTGCGGTAGCTTTGAAGTCACCAGGATCAAATAACTGGGGAAGAATAAGGCTTCTAAAGAGCAAATTCACACACACGATCCTAGGTCAGGAAGAAATTCCTCCATATGAAAGTCCAGCAAACATCTGATCTAAGGATAGCTCATCTCATTCAATACTGAATAATAATTAAAGAGGAATCAATAGGGATGTATTATAAAAATAAATGACAATTACATAATTTTATAAAAATATTTTCACAGAGCAGATGAAAAAGACTTCATAATTTAATGAAATAATTTTATCTATACAATATGATCTCAAAATAGAGATATAAGAATTTAGGAGAAAATAGTGCAGCTCAGAAAAGAAATGGATGGGAAAAAATATTCTACAAAAACAAAGAGCCTTTCAGAAATAGTACAAATAAATAAACATTGCTTAAAACACGGTAAGGAGCATGAAAGACAAAATTGTGGTCAACTGGAAAGACTTTTTAAAAAGATCGAATATAAGCATAATTGGTATCACCAAGGAAGAGAACCAAAATGATGGAAGAGAAGAAAATATTTAAATAAAATTTTAATAAAACTTGCCATGATTATACAGACTGAAAAGCAGACTATGTCCCCAGAGAAATTAACTCAAGATAATCAATGATGAGTTATATCCCAGTAAAGTACTGATTTTCAAAGACAACTGGAAATCCAGGAAAAGGAAAATGTTCCATTAACCTATTTAAGAGAAGAAAAAATTGAGCTCACCTTAGTCTTTCCATAGCAGCGCTAGATGACAATGGAGTTGTGCTTCTAAAATCCTTGAGGAAAACACTGTGGCCTGAGAATGTTATGTCCAGTCAGACTTTAATTTGGAGTGAATGTAACAAACTTTTTTTTAACATGAAAGAACTTAAGGAATGTGAGTCCCTTCTTCAACAGACTTACAGAAAAATGAACTTTAACCCAATTAGATATGAACAGACAAGGCATGGCCGTATGCAGTGAATCTAGCTCGATACAGAGCTTACACATAAAGGAAAGTGAAGATTATTATTTCAGAACTGAATGGAAATACTATAAACTTTGAAAATATAAAAATGATATAATTAACACATAAAAATTGGAAAATAACAGGGAAGGTAATATCAGGGCATTGATTTCATCATTATTAAAACTTAGGGGTTAATAAGTAATCAAGTACAGTCACCCCTTGAACAACACAGGGGTTAGGGGTACCAACCTCTGTGCAGTTAAAAACCCACATGTAACTATCGATTCCTCCAAAACCTAACTTCAAATAGCCTACTGTCTACTGGAAGCCTTACTGATAGCATCAACAGTCAACTGACATGTATTTTGTATGTTATTTGTATTATATTCTATATTCTTACAATAAAGTAAGCTAGAGAAAAGAAAATGGTATTAAGAACATCGTAAGGAAGAGAAAATACACTTATAGTACTCTATGGTATTCACTGAAAAAAATTCATCCATAAGTGGGCCCACACAGTTCAAACCCATGTTGTTCAAGGGTCAACTGTAATACAGACAGAAAGGCATAAAGTTTCATTAAGTAATCAATTAAAATTATATTAGGGCGCCTGGGTGGCTCAGTCGTTAAGTGTCTGCCTTCAGCTCAGGTCATGATCCCAGAGTCCTGGGATCGAGCCCCATATCGGGCTCTCTGCTCGGCAGGAAGCCTGCTTCTCCCGCTACCATTCCCTCTGCTTGTGTTCCCTCTCTCGCTGTGTTTCTCTCTGTCAAATAAATAAAATCTTTAAAAAAAAATTATATGAAGAATGAGGGAGGGGAGGAAATAAAAATTCATCTTTGATTTTAAAAATTTCATCTTGGCTCACAATTGGGAATCAACAGATTCCCAGATCATGCTAAAGTTTTGAAAAATAAATACATTATAAAAAGTTAGTCTTCTTAGACAAAACAACAATAGTAAAATCCAAAACTGTTATGTAAATAAGTCAAAACTCACCTACAAGAAAAAAAGAATCTGGATGAGTTACAAATAATACCCAGAAATATGCTACATACTGGGGACATTTATAAAACAAAATTTCTCAAAGAAATTGTAAATTAAAAGATGGCACAAAAGCATTCCAGGAAAGTGTAAACAAACAATCATGAAAACAATTTAGGAGTTGAGATATTAATCCAGACAGCCTCGAATTCCACACTTTGAAATAAACTTTAAAGCATTAAATGTAATTTTTAAAAGCAGTACATAATGAAAAAATTTACAATCCATAATGAAGATAAAATAATTACAAAAATCTACAAAGGAAGAATTTTATGTCCCCCCAATGTTCTTGTCTGTCCATATCTGTGCCTTGAGTAACTCCATCCCCTTGAAGCTGGAAAGGTAAGGGAGGATGTGGACTGCGGCTCTGGCTGTAATAGGATATTACTATGTTCCATAACATGGCAAAAGGGATTTTACGGATTTAGTGAAAGTTATTTGGCAACTGACTTTGACTTAATAAAAATGTGTATTACCCATGTGGGCCTGGTGCATATCTAAGTCTAAAGGTGGGAGATGGAAGTCCAATGTTGCAGTGTAAGAAGGTGTTGCCCATGTGTCAGGGGAGCTAAAAGAGAAAATAAAAGGAATGAGTGAATACTCAGACAGCAAGAGAGTGGCCCTGTTTTACAGTCTCAAGGAACTGATTTCTGCCAACCCAAATGACCTTGGAGAGGATCCCGAGTCTCAAATGAGATACCAGTTCCTGCCAACACTTTGATTCCAGTCATTTGAGATCTTACCCAGAGCCTAATCCTCTTACCTGCGAAACTGTCAGAAAATACATGGGTGGGTTTTTAAGCCATTAAGCTTGTAGTAATTTATAACACAGCAGTGGAAAATTAATATAATGTATATTGCATGTAACATAGTAGCGTCAAAATGGTAAAGCAAGACGAACTATAAGAAAGTTACTGGTTTTTGCACTAATATAAAATACTCTTTTGCAGTATTAGTAGTAGAAGACTTTAATTCACCTTTGTCAGCATGACATCAAAGATTCAGAAAACAAGTAAGACTACAAGACATAATAAAGACAAAGGTAAGTATATGTGTGTGTATGTTGTGAGAGAAAGATACATGTATCAATCTCTAACCATAAAAACAGAGAATATATCCTTTTTCTAAGGCCCACAAAAAGGTCTATTCACAAAATATAACTGTGTTAAGTTAGAAATTTCTATATAAGTTCCTATATTTCTATATTGTAGAAATAGCAAAAATACTCTCTGATCACAAAACAAAACATCAGAAAGTAAGAGTGAACTTATAAAACAAACCAAAAAACAACCTCCATGTGCCATCTAAACTACTCTATTTTAAACAATTCTTGGGTCAAAGAGGAAATTAATACTGAAATTACAGAATATTGGTAATACAACATCACAGGACCTAGAGCATGCAGCCAAAACAGTGCACAGAAAAAAATCCATACCTTAGAGGGGAGGAGCAAGATGGCGGAAGAGCAGAAGACTGAAATTTCACCGGGTCCCAGGAATTCAGCATCTAGCTGAATTCTAGTTATCAAACCATTCTGAACACCTACCAAGTCAATAGGAGATCGAAAAGAAGAACAGCAGCAATTCTATGAACTGAAAAGCGACCACTTTCTGGAAGGCAGGACATGCAGAGAAGTGAATCTGAGGTGATATAGGGGAAGAGAGACCACGAGGGGGAGGAGGAGGGAAGGAGCCTCCGTCAGCCACTTACCGGCAAGTGAGAGCAGCTGGCATGAAATCAGAACCTTTAGAAGTCTGCTCTGCAGAGGGACATCATTCCAGTGGCAAAGCAGGGGTTGGAATCCTCGCTGGGTCAGTGTGGTCCCAGGACCCTCGGGGTGATGGGAACACCGAGGGGGCTGGAGGGCGGCTTCAAAGATGGAGCCAAGGACTGGGCTGGGCTCTCAGCTCGGGGGTTGCCATAAACCGTGATCCAAGGCACAGTCAACAAGCGGCAGATCCAGGGAGACTCACCTTCCTCTTCTAGGAGGAGCGGCGCACAGTGCGCAGCAGGAATCTACTGGGTTTGGAGACTCCAAATGGGCCAAATGCTAAAGATAGAAATGCTCAGTCATAGGCCAGGTGAGCTCAGAGTGCGGCCGGAGACCAGGGACACGAGAGGAACTGACTGCTTTTCTCTGAGGGCGCACTGAGGAGTGGGGCTCCTGAGTTCTCGGCTCCTCGGGCTGGAGACTGGGAGGCCGCCATTTTCATTCCCAGCCTCCAAAGCTGTACAGAAAGTGCTCAGGGAACAAAAGCTCCAAGAGCGAACCTGAGCGGACTACTCAGCCCACCCTGAGCAAGGGCGGTGCAATTCCGCCTCCGGCAAAGACGTATGAGAATCACAGCAACAGGCTCCTCTCGCAGAACAGCAAGACCATCCAGCCAAGACCAAGTTCACCAATCAATGAGAACTGCGGATCTTCAGAGCTAGAGGAAGATGACACATAGAATTCATGACTTTTTTCCCCATGATTCTTTAGTTTTCCAAAGTTAAATTTTTAAAATTTTGTTTATTTTTCTTTTTCTATTTTTTAAAATTTTTCCTCTTTCCTATTTTAACCAACATCTTATTAATACCTTTGTAAAAATCTTTAAAAATCTTTCTTAATTTTCATTTTTATAGTCCTATTCTATCCCTTCATTGTATTTAACCTTATTTTTTGTATAAGTTTTCTTCCTTTAAAATTTTGGGATACAGGTTCTTCTAACATATCAAAATATACCCTAAATCTTATGTATGGCATTGTTCCAGTCTCCGCCAGATTACATTCTCTCCTTTTTAAAAAAAATTTTTTTCTTTCTTTTTTCAACCAACTTCTTATGAATTCCTTTTTAAAATATTTTTAAATTTTCATCTTTACAGTCATATTCCATCCCTTCATTGTATTTACCCTTATTTTTGTGTACATAGTAAGTTTTTCTTTCTTTAAAATTTTGGGAGGCAGTTTCTTCTAACAGACCAAAATACACCCAAAATCAAGTGTGTGGCTCTATTCACCAGCCTTATCCTTATCATATATATATATATATTTTTTTTTTTCCCTTTCTTTACCCCTGGTTTTGGGTCTCTTCTGATTTGTTTAGTGTATATTTTTCTGGGGTCATTGTTATCTTTTTAGCATTTTGTTCTCTCATTCATCTATTCTTCTCTGGACAAAATGACAAAGAGGAAAAACTCACCTCAAAAAAAAAAAAAAAAGAACAAGATGCAGTATGACTGCTAGGGACTAATCAATATGATATTAGTAAGATGTCAGAACTAGAGTTCAGAATGACGATTATAAAGATACTAGCTGTGCCTGAAAACAGAATAGAAGATACTAGAGAATCCCTTTCTGTAGCAACACAAGAACTAAAATCTAACCAAGTTGAAATCTAAAAAGCTTTAATGTGGTGCAATCGAAAATGAAGGTTTTTACTGTTAGGATAAATGAGGCAAAAGAGAGAATTAGTGACACAGAAGACCAAATGATGGAGAATAAAGAAGCTAAGAAAAAGAGAGATAAGCGGCTATTGGATCAGGAGAGAATTTGAGAGATAAGTGATACCACAAGACGAAACAATATTAGAATAATTGGGATCCCAGAAGAAGAAAGAGAGAGAAGGGAAGAAGGTATATTGGAGTAAATTATAGTGGAGAACTTCTCTAATTTGGAGAAGGAAACAGGTATCCAAATAAAGGAGGCACAGAGAACCCCCCCTAAAATCAGTAAAAATAGGTCCCCACACCATCATCTAATAGTAAAACTTACAAGTCTCAGTGACAAAGAGAAAATCCTGAAAGCAGCTCAGGACAAAATGTCTATAACCTACAACAGTAGAAATATTAGATTGACAGCAGACCTATCCACAGAGACCTGGCAGGCCAGAAAGGACTGGCATGATATATTCAGAGCACTAAATGAGAAAAATATGCAGCCAAGAATACTATATCCAGCTAGGCTGTCATTGAAAATAGAAGGAGAAATAAAAACCTTCCAGGACAAACAAACACTAAAAGAATTTGCAAACACCGAACCAGCCCTACAGGAAATATTGAAAGGGGTCCTCTAAGCAAAGAAAGAACCTAAAAGTAACATAAACCAGAAAGGAACAGAGACAATATACAGTAACAGTCACCCTACAGGCAATACAATAGCACTACATTCATATCTTTGAAGAGTTACCTTGAAAGTAGATGGGCTAAATACCCCAATCAAAAGACACAGCATATCAGAATGAATTAAAACAAAACAAAACAACAACAACAAAAAAAAAAAAACAAGACCCAAACTGAGGGTTGCTGGAGGGGAGGGGAGTAGAAGGAATGGGGTGACTGGGTGATGGACATTGGGGCAGGTATGTGCTATGGTGAGTGCTGTGAATTGTATGAGACTGATGAATCACAGGCCTATACCCCTGTAACAAATAATAAATTATATTTTAATTAAAAATAAGAGATCTATAACCTTAAATATTTAGACTACTCGAAAGAATGAAAACATTTTAGTCAAATTAGAAAAAAGAAAAAAAACAAAAAATTAATTCAAGGAAGGCAGTAGGAGAGAAGGCATACATAAAGACGAAACTAAATTTCTGAATTTGTTAAGAGGCAATGATGAGACTAGTAAGTTCAAATTTTGATACCTTTTCATGATGAAAAGGACACTTCACTTCTATTACATTCTTTCCAAAAACCTATATTCCCAGTCTCATTGTGAGGAAAACACCAGACAAGTGCGAATCATGAGATAGTCTACAAAATGCCTGACCAGTAATCTTTGAAACTCTTAAGGTCATGAATAAGGGAGGATGGTGAAACACTTATAGATCAGGTGAAACTAGGAGACCTGACGGCCAAATGTAGTGTGGGATCCTGGATTGGATCCTGGAACACGAGAAATGGGCGAAACCCAAATACAGTCTGTAGTTGAGTGAATACAATTGTACTATTTCTTAGTTTTGACAAATATGCCAGGTCATGTAAGACGTTAACATCAGGGGAAGTTGTATGAAGGGTGTATGAGATCTCTGTACTAGCTTTGCAAATTTTCTATTTATTTTCAAAAAATTTTTCAAAAAAAATTTTTAAGTGGGGCGCCTGGGTGGCTCAGTCGTTAAGCGTCTGCCTTCGGCCCAGGTCAGATCCCAGGGGCCTGGGATCGAGCCCCACATCAGGCTCTCTGCTCTGCAGGAAGCCTGCTTCTCCTGCTACCATTCCCTCTGCTTGTGTTCCCTCTCTCGCTGTGTTTCTCTCTGTCAAATAAATAAAAAATCTTTAAAAAAAAAAATTTTTTTAAGTACTTCAGAAAACCTAGAAAATCTAAACAGAGCAATTAAAATGGAAGAAATACAAGTGGTTATCAAGGGCTATCTCTTCAAACAAACAAACAAAAGCATCCCAGGCCCTAAAGTTTCTCTAAAAGGATTTTACCAAACATCTTAGTAACTAATAACTCCAATCTAATCATTCTGATAACATGGAGACATTTAAAAAACATTCTTTCCCATGAAGTAAAAAAATAATATAATTTTCCCTTACAAGTATATTAGTATATTGGTATATTATTTATTATATTTGTATAATAAATATAATTATACTAATTATATTAGTATATTATTTCTATTTTCTACAAATACTGGATGCCATATCCAGAAATGGCAAATAGAGGTAGAAATCTTTGTTTCATTCTTGACTTCAATGAGAATGCATCTAATTATTTTCTTATTACATCTGGTTCTAGCTTTTGTGTTTATATATCACATTAAGAAATTAATCACATCTACTTTCTAAGAATTGGTATCCAGAATAGACTTGGGGTGCATGGGTAGCTCAGTTGGATAAGTGTCCAACTCTTGGTTTCAGCCCAGGTCATGATTTCGGGGTTTTGAGATCAAGTCCCGCTTTGGGCTCCACACTAGGCACGGTGTCCACTTAAGATTCTCTCTCTCCTTCTTTCTCTCAAGAAAAAAAAAAAAAGAAAAAAAATAGACTTAAAATTTTATCAGATTTTTTCTTACCTCCACAAAAATTATCATGCAAATTTTCTTCTCTTTAAAGCCACTAATGTTAATAATTGTGTTATAGTTTCTCTTTTACTGAACCATCCCTGTAGGTTTGGAATAAATGCTACTTGGTTATACTTCATTATTCTTTTAACCTGGTTCTGTGTTCTCTTTCCTAATCTTTTTGTTAAATGTTGTTCAGTAACATGCATCATGAATTTATCTGATATTTTAGTGTGCATATGTGTGAAGGTGTGTGTGCATATACTGTCCTTCTTGGGCTTTGCCATCAAGGTCATAGTAACTTCAAATTTGGGGATTTGCCCCACTAAGGTGACAAGAGATTAAGCTGATTCCCTGTTAATAGTCTCCCTCTTCTCTCTGACTAGCAACCAGTCTCCAGATTCTGCAGTCCATTGTGAAATGGCAGCGCATGGTAAGTGATATTCTGGAAGACATGACTGCAACTGAAATCTCTTGGGTTAAAAAAAATAGGGGCACCTGGGTGGCTCAGTCGTTAGGTGTCTGCCTTCGGCTCAGGTCATGGTCCCGGAGTCCTGGGATCGAGCCCCGCATCCGGCTCCTTGCTCGGCAGGAAGCCTGCTTCTCCCGCTTCCATTCCCTCTGCTTGTGTTCCCTCTCTCGCTGTGTTTCTCTCTGTCCAATAAATAAAAAAAATCTTTAAAAAAAAAAAAATAATAATAATAACTTGTTCACTGTGTCTATTATAGGGATATCATATAAAGATTAAAATACCTATGCTTGGGGGGTGCCTGGGTGGCTCAGTGGGTTAAAGCCTCTGCCTTGGGCTCAGGTCATGATCTCAGGGTCCTGGGTTTGAGCCCCACATCTGGCTCTCTGCTCATCAGGGAGCCTGCTTCCACCTCCCCCCCATCACTCCCCCTAGTGCCTACCTCTCTGCCTACTTGTGTTCTCTCTCTGTGTCAAATAAATAAATAATAAAAAAAACCAACAATTTAAAAAAAAAATCCTTAAATAAATGGGATATCATGCTCTAAAATTCGTTCAAAGAGACACTTGAATAGGTAATCTAAGTTTCATCACTTCGTCAATGTATTTGTCCTTAAGTGTACAATCTATCTATTGCTCTTATGAAGGGGCTCTTAACTATCTCTCATTCTCAATTTTATCCTAATTTTTCCTTTATTTTCTCTTAGCTTTTATTTATTTTTATATCACTGTATTTTTTTTTCTTTATCTCTAAGCCACCTACAGTCCCCTTTATTTCCTTGTGGGGAGAAGGGATCTTAATTAATAAATTAGTGTTGGGGCGCCTGGGTGGCTCAGTGGGTTAAAGCCTCTGCCTTCGGCTCAGGTCATGATCTCAGGGTCCTGGGATCGAGCCCCGCATCGGGCTCTCTGCTCAGCGGGGAGCCTGCTTTCCCCCCTCTCTCTGCCTGCCTCTCTGCCTACTTGTGGTCTTTCTCCCTCTGTCAAATAAATAAATAAAATCTTTAAAAAAATTAATAAATTAGTGTAGAGCAAGATATCTTCCTATGCAAATTTGAAACTTTTTTTTTCTTTTGCTAGTAGGGATTATGAAGTGGAGGTTTTTCCATCAGCAAGGGATGAGCACATTAAATTTTGATCCACTAGGATTGACACACTATTAGAGAAATAGAATACTCCAAACACGATCATTACCAATAGGATGATGAAGAGTTTTGTTGAAGATATGAAGTGTACAGAAAATTTAGAAAGCCTAAAGAGTTAATTTGTGGTATTTCAATTAGCATATTAGAATCACGAATTTGTCTCTGGAATCACAATAGGAATTAGTGAGGCAGCCCCTGAGCCTGCAGGGGTAAGAACACGGTCCTATGAGGGTTAAAACCACAGTGTAATTTCAGGTTTTAATTTGTTTTTCAGAAGCTGTGTCTGTATTTCTCTAAGCTCTGGGAAAGATCAAGTCCAGAAATCAAATTATATTCAAGAGAATGACATAGACTTGGGTTGTAAATAGTCAAACGTAGAAAAAAAGAAAGTAAAAGATGGTCAGATGGCTGTTGGGATACAAACCATAAAGCTGTTTGATGCAGATGTCAGGGTGTGAGCTCAGAGTTCCTGCTAGGATTCAAGCGTGTCTGGACCACTCCCATTGACGTATAACTACCAGAATGGAAGAGCCTGCAGGAAAAGAGCACATCTCAAGTGAAGACTATCAAGGTGGTGATTCAAGAACAAGGGGCTGGTGGAAGAGGGGAGGATGGGTTCTCACTGGGGCAGCCGCTGAGTGCTAGCGTGATGGGGCTACTGTGAGAGAGGAAAGCAATGAGCAACTGGAGATGGTGAGAGTGAATGACATTGCCTGTGGCTCTTGCTATAAAGCCAGACCCCCGTTGTCTGGATAATGGCCATCAGCAGCCAAGGGGCACTATCAACCCGCACTAGCAGCAACACCAATGCCTTTGGCAGACGGCAGTGACCACCTCAGCAGAATCTTGTGGCTTCCACAGGGATGGGCAAGGTCAACACAGCACATCCGCAATAAAGGAGTTATCACACTTTTAAATGACTATAAATAGCTCAAATATATAAAATGAAATCTCTCTGTATCTAATTAGACGAATCTATTCAATCATCTCTCTTTCTCAAAAATATCTCAGCTTTTTTTACTCATTTATACTTCCAGATGAGCTTTGGAATATACTTCTCAAATGTCTCCCAGAACTTCTTTGGCATTTTAATTAGAATTGTGCTAAATTTATATATTAATTTATAGGGAATTTAGTTCTTGAAATTATTGTCTTGTCATCTAGCACATATATTTTTCTTTCCGCTTGAATCTTCAGTGAAGTTTTTTTCTTCATGCAGACCTTGTACATTTCTTGGTCATTTATTTAGGGGTATTTTATAGACTGTACTGTTAATGACTTTAGAATATATGATTTGCAAGTTTTCTCACTGCGCTCTGCAGACATACCTAAGAAAACTGCCTAAAGTAAATATGGCAAAAATTTTATCCTATCCTTTCTTAGAAAGGTTTTATAGTTTCGCCTCTTACATTTAGATCTATCATCCATTTTGATTTATTTTTGTGTAGGCATGAGGTAAATACACAAATTTGTGTTTTTAAATATGAATACCCATTGTCCCACTCTTATTTTTAACATATAATCCCATCGCATTGTTGCAAAACAATGTCACCTGCACAATTTCTATCTCTAGGAACCTAAAGAAATTTCCTTTGTGATGTGGATATATGACAAATACCTGTCTAGTTGTATTTTTTATTCAAATATACTAGATACAGAGTCATGTTTCAGCTTAAAAATTCCAGCCACTTATCTCCAAGGAATTATCTTGCATTGTTGATTTAACAATATTTTTCTTATGTTTTTTGCATTCTTTCTCTCTGGGACTTCTATTAGTGAGATACTGGATTGTAACATTTTAAGACATAACAAGATCTCATGGCTTTAAATTTTTGGACTCCCCACTATCTGTTACACATGAAAACACACTGAAGAATCAGCTTAGGACAGAACAAAGTGTTTCTCCGTATGAAAGGATTGAGGTGTGTGTATTAGTGAATTGACATATCAAAATGTTAACTGACGAGACAATTTCAGTAATGCTCTAGGACTATTTGAGAAGAGATTAATGCCTTGGGTAGTCATGTAATTAAAATGCAGGTTTGTGCTTCATTCCAACTGCTATTTTTAAATACCTATCCCTAGTAACAGTAAAAAGAAATCTGGAAGTTTTAAAAATGTTAATATTAATTAATGTAAATATTAATATAATCACTGAACCAACACGCACTATTTTTTCAGGTGTCACTGGACTACTTGCTGGAATGTTTGTGGCTCTCCATGGGTTAGGTTTGCTAAGTCAGTATTACCACTTGCAGTTTGACCAGATAATGTTGATTGGTGAGGATAATAACACTTCTTCTGTCCATTGAAGATTTATTAGTTTAAAGAGGAAACTTTCCATTCTGAATACAGAAGCAATTTGGTAAGATGATCTACCTGGAAGTATTAGTGTCCCTAGATACCCTTAGTATAATCAAAGTGGATAATAAAAGGCATAAGAGATGGCAAATTAAAGTCATTGATGGACTGGAGAAAGCTGACTTGAAATTGTTCCAAAAATAAGTGCCAGTTCCATACCCATTCTAAAATGTGGACATAAAGAAAGTGTCTGCAATTACCAGCTGGCTAAATTTTATAAATTATTTGGAGTTAAACATTTTCTGCTTCAATGTATACCATAGGAAACTTGTGAATAATTTTTATATTATTATGATAATCCGTAATGACCCAACCCAGGAGTCTAACCACGGTCTAAACTAGGAATGTGTTACAGAACGACCCAACCCAGGAGTCTAACTGACATATAAACTAGAATGAGTCAAAAGGAGCCTTCAGAAAATGAGAATAATTAGAGATCCTCATCCTCTTGAACAGTTGGAGTTGATGTGATCATGATCTGTTTTACTCAGTTTCATGATCTGTTTTACTCAGTTTCTTTTTTTATATACATACTAAGAACACTATTAACAAGTTCTGAGGGTTTAAAAGATTATATTAAAGAGATGAGAGGGAAAGAAAGCAGTCAATTTTATCATCAGAATTCTATCAGATATTGAAACAGATATGTGTGAACATAGGGCTCCATAATAAGCCACTACCAGCAAGTTTTGGAATGCATGAATGAAACCACATCAAGACTCGGACCTGAAACAACACTTTGACTAACCAGTACTGAGTAGACACTAGTAGGCATTGATATTGGACACATTAACTGGTTATGATATCCATGTATACTTGAGCTTAAAAGTAAAGGTCCTCTTCTTGCTGGCTCCAGTCAAAGAAAGTGGAAATCCTCCCTATTTTGGAAGTAATGGAAATTTGAGTCTCTCTGTCTGTAGAGGTCCTCTGCTTTTACAGTCATGCTGTAACTTTTGAGTTACCTCAAGAGAGTATACTCTAGTGGCCATCAACAAAGTAATTCACCATAAAGGCTCACTGCTTCGTTTGGGGTAGAGGAATCAAAGAAAGCATAGGACGCAAAAGTCCACCTGAGAAAAATGATAAAAAGAAAGGTATAAGGTCTCTAAGCATACCATGTCAAGATCTCTTCAATGAGTATTAATATTTTAAACCAGAACCAGTCAAAAGGCAGGCACTGTACCAGGTACACATACATAGTTTTGAATGGAAATTAAGTGGTTTTGCCACAATAATACAATCTTGCTTTTTTGAGAGTCCCATGTGTTGACTTTGGTCTTAGAGGAAGGAAAAAGTAACCTTTGGCTAGTAGTGCCTTTTTCTTTGTTCATTTGTGTATAGATTCATTTGTGTCTGAAGATAGCTGAGGACCCCAGATGCATGTGAAGCCCAAACTTCATGCATCAACATAGGGAACCCACCAATCAGGGGATCTGCAGCAACCCTGTCCTGAACTCTTCCCATCCAAGTCTCCAATGGCTTTCATGCTCCAAATCTAAAGCTTTACCTTGTTCACTGAAGTCTACAAAGCAGCACTGTGATCTTGTCCCTCCTTTCATTAAATGATTCCCCATTGTTTTTAGAGATGAGTGGTAAATCTTTAGGGTTCACAAAAGGACTTGTCCTGATTTGGCCTCTCTGGCCCCATAACTTATGACTCTCCTTACTCTCTTTGCTTTGGCCACATGGCCTTCTTACATGTACTCTAATGCAGTGGTTCTCAGTTCTGTTCTCAGTTATATGAGAATTACATGTGAGCTTAAAAAAAAAAAAAAACTATTGCTAGGGCCATACCTTCAGAGATATTGATTCACTTGCATAGGGTGAGTTTTAGACATCTGGGTTTTCTCAGCCAGGGTTGAGAACCACTTCTGTAATGCATCAAACCTTTTTCCCACTCAGGTCCTTAGCACATAGTGTTCCTCTGTTCAAAAAACTCTCCGTTCCCTCCACCACCATAATCTCTAGATTGAAAATAAAACTTTCAAAGGTAAAATTTCCTGAATATCCTTTCTAGGTCCCTTCCCTTAGTAATCTCTATAATTACTCTTTTAAGACACCACAATTTCTGTTATTTGTTTCAAGTTTGTTTTCCCATAACAGTAAAGTCAAAAACTATCTGTTTTCCTCCTAGCCCCATTGCCCAACATGTAATAAACACACACACACACAAAAAAAAAATCTGATGGTTAATTGAAAATGTCTGTGTCCTGGGATGTCAGCCTTGGACAGATATTAAAGAACTATTTAGTCCCACATCTTTCCATAACAAGATTCTTGGCTGGGAAGGAAGATTTATAAGGATGGCAAAGACTTTTTGATGAGGGAAGTGAGTATTTGGAGTCCCATCTTGAGCCTAGACCATGTTTATCATAAGATCCTAAAATGTCTGGAGAATTGGTATTGTAGGCCCCACATCTTCCTGGAAGAAAGCTTTTTAAGAAAAGACAGCTGAGGCACAAAACTAGTTTAAAGAAAATGATCCATGTAGAAAGATTGAGTCAATTCTGTACAGAGCCCAGTAAACTCTCTTTCAAGGATTTGTCTTATCAATCTTCCTAGGAGTGTAAGTCATAAACAAGTAAAAACTAAAAATAACCAGAATACTGAGAGTATACAGTGTGGTTATACTGGTTCTGGTGGCTTCTGCAGTAATGGAAAATAATTTAACTGGCTTTCGGAGTCAGGGATAAACTAATCCTGGGTGTAGCCTTCAGCTCTCTCAGTATCTGGCCTTGCCGCAGTTGGAGGGATATGAGAACATCAGCAAAAACATCACTACTTTCAGTAAGGCACCAACACAGACAGGAAGCCAAAGAGGTAAAAGCATTGGATATTCATGACCTCAACTCAGATTCTACATCTCTCTGAATTTTGGTATTTTGCTATTGTCAAAGAAGGGAGGATTCTAGTGAGCTAGAGATGAAGGATGTGCAAACTCACGTAATACTGGAGAGGACTATGTCCATGGTTCTCTTTGAGCACTCCCAGGATTGTTTGGGAATTACTAGAGGGGAGTTCAAATTCCCTCAGAATAATGATTATTATGGTAATACCATTTCCCCCCAGGCTAAGGTGGCATCAGAAACACATAATGTATGTGATTTGAAACATCTGAGGTTTAAGGAACTAGTCAAATTGGCACGAATCCAATTTCTCTGGCCAAGAATGACAACAGATATTGAACAAAAATGTCAATGATATAAGATATATATAAAAAGCAGATGGTCAGCTTAAAGAAGAAAGCCAAAATAATAAATATGGAAACTTAAGGCCCACCAGGCTGGTCCTAGAACCTAGTATTATGAAATATATTACAAAGTACAGATTTCCAGGATTGTGACCATTTCATCATGTACTGTGGGTTTCCAATGAAGAGCCATAGTGATTAAGGAGTAGCTGAAAATGAGATGAAAGAGAATTTATCCATATAATAGAAGTTAAAGCGAGAGTGATAATCATAATTCCCCAGAGGAGGCACTGAAAAATTTCTGGGAACACCGGTGAGCATGTTATAGAGTCTGAACAAAACCAAAAAAACCTAATTGGGAAAAGCAGGTGAAATTCCCAGACAATTCCTTTAACTTACTAGATTGACATCACGACAGGACCGGTTGATAGATGTTAGACAATCCTTATTGCTTGCCGATGTGCACACTGGCTTCTGGCATTACGTTGACATTAGTGGTACCTAATGGTGCAGGCAAAAGCATGTCCACAACCAGGAGGGGACCTGCTGTAAATCAGTTATTCAACAAAAAATGTGATGCCAAAGTAATACAAGAAGAACAATAACCTGATGATGGAGTTGTGGTCACAAATTTGGCTGGATGAGAAAAAGAGAAGCTAGCCTATAGCTGGGAAGCCGAGGTCTGTGTTATTACAGATCAACTAGTTGGCAATTTGTGACGGGGAAGCAAGCTCCAGGGTTGAGAGGAAATAGTTCACTTAAAAAGTGCTTCTCAGTCCTGGCTGTACATCACAATCATGGAAACCCTGGTCTGGTTTTGTTTTTAGTGCTTAGTCTTGAAGACAGACCTAGTCATTCTCTGGAGGTGTACATAAAATGTTTTATGTTCTCTAAGTAATGATAACATGCAATACGGTCATAAGCAACATAGCAAAGAATTATTCTCTTAAGATCGAGTAGGGTCATGTTTCCTGTCGTTAGGAATCAATGATGGATAATGGGTATAAATATGTTAGAGAAAGGGGCACCTGGGAGGCTCAGTCAGTTGAGTGTTCTGCCCAAGTAGTGATCTCAGGGTCGTGAGGTTGGGCCCCGTGTGGGGCTCCGCGCTCAGTAAGGAGCCTTCTTGAGATTCTCTCTCTCTCTCTCTCTCTCTCTCTCCCCTCCCCCATATGCCCTTCCCCTGCTCATATATGCTCTGAGTCTGAGCCCAGCCCAGAGAGGGGGGTGTTAGGAAATGTTCAGTGTGCTCTGACCGGGGATGGTCACGACAGCATACTTGTGTCTACTGGGGAAATGCCAGTTTTTAGTTCAGATCCCAAACAGGAAGTTTCTCTTACTGTCCTAGTAAGTTCAGGTCATTTAACAAGATACCAGACCAGGTGGCTTAAACAATGGAAATTTCTCACACTTCTAGAAGCTGAGGAGGCCAAGATCAGAGCACAACAGACTCAATGTCTAGGCAAGTTTGCTCTTCCTGGTTTTCAGACAGCTATCCATCTTCCCCTTGCATCCTCACGTGGCAGAAAGAGAGAGAAAGCAAGCTCTCTTGCATCTCTGTTATAAGGGCATGAGCCCCATCGTGGGGTTCTACTCTCATGACCTCATCTAAACCTCATTATCTCCCAGAGGCCCATCTCCAAATACCTCCAATCACATTGGAGATTAGGGCTTCAACATACGGTTTTGGAGGGGACACAAACATGCAGTCCCCAGTATGGACTTAATAGACAGGCATGTAGCCCTATCCATTGGAATAGCTCTCGCACCCCATAAAGGCAGTACATAGACCCCACAGGGCATTCAATGCTGCAGTCAGGGGAGGAGCACTGAACAGACAGGAAAGGGCTTTTGTTAGGGTGATAAGTAATCAGTGGTGGGCATTTACATATGCGTTAGAAAGCATAAGTGCTCTTAGAAATAGCATTATCATGCAGCAGGACCTAAAAAAGAACTTTGAGTTATTTCAGAAATATAGACTGAGAATTTCCATAAACAGTACTATTGAGTCTGAGGCAAGGAGGTGACATTGCGACAGAGGCTTGCGTAAACAAGACAAGGATGCACACAGGGAAAAAGAGGCTCTTCCACGGGGCTTTCTCCAGTTTCTTCAGTTAAGAATCGGAAAGTCTTAATGGAACCTCACTGATTATCACTGATAAGTTTAAATAGCTGTACATTGACCTGTATGTGGTTCTCATTGTATGGTGTGAGACATTCTTCAGTAAGGCCTTACTTAAATCATCCTGCAGGTATTTTTTATCAAAAGACTCCACACTAGTAGCTTGCACTTACCAGTTACAGTGGTATGCAGAGGAGCTCCTGGTAATGAACGTGGCTGACAAAATTTTGTCTGGAAATGCTAATTATAGAAACACAGCGGTTGGCTGTAAAAGGCCATGGTTTGGGCCAAGATGCTGTCACGGACTGAAATTAGAGTTTGTTTTCAACACTATGAACTCTTGGACTTACATTCCAGCCCAGTCTCTGGGAAGGAGAGAACTACATGTGATGCCTCGCAGGACTGCTAACATTGATTCTTTTCTTTATCCTAATTCTTCCAGGCAAATACAGCCGCGTGCCTATGGGATGCTTACTCAGGCCTGTTAGGTGACCAAGCCATGATCCTCGCTATGAACTCCAGGTACAGTAAGCTCTAGCCCTCATCCATTTCGCTGAGTGAATATCTTTAATAGGCAATAGAGAAAAATCACAATTGTGAAAGACAGAAAACGGCTCCAAATCCCACCATCCTAAGTCAGCAACTACTATTTCCTTCTTTCTCATGTTCTTCCTCAATTCTTAAGTATCGTACAGGTCAGCAGGTAATCTAATTATTGTAGTCTAATCAGCAGATTTTCTGTAATATTTTTCCTTTTGGCATTATGTCTTAAGTGTTTTTCCTACATGGAAAAACATGTAGGAAATGTTTTTTCCTACGTGTGAAAACGTACAAAACAAAAAATTTCATTTTTTGCAGTACAGGACTGCAAATTTTGAAATTTTTAAATTAACTGTTTCATTTTGCCAATAGTATGATCATCATCTTTGTACGTAAAAGATCGATCTTCTCTGAAATATTTTTTTGAAATAGCATTCTGAGGGCGAGGTTACTGACTGATTTAGATGATGGGCAACCACAGAAATGGCCTACTGCTGGGAATCCTAATTGGTGGACAAATCTAGGAAACCTATCAACCTGGCTGAACCCTTCTTAGAACTTGCTAGGGTTTATACACTTTCTACCCTAACCCTCTTTCCTTCCTTCTCTCCTTCTCAGAAATCTCATGCACCACTAATCCTGTTTTGGCATCTATTTCCCATGATCCCAAACTATTGCAGAGGGGATGAAAACCTTCTTAGAGCTTTTAATAAGGAATTTGCTGTCCAGAAAAATCTCACTAATAATATTTCTTCAAAGCCTAGTCACCAGAAGACATAGATACATACATACATTTTTCTACTTTACTAATTTCATAGGTTCAAAATTGTACCTCATTATTATCTTAATTTTTATTCCTTTCAAAAAAAAAAGCAAGACCTAATATTTTCTGTATGTTTATATATTTATGAATTTTCTCACGTGGGAATTTTTTCATGGTCTTTGCAGCTTCATGAGGATTTTAGTGTTGGCATATACTTCGTAAGCGTCTCATGGCATTTCTATGGTTTTAAAATTTTTTATTCTTTTTTATCTTCTCAGAATTGATTATGTCACTGCTATATATTTTTTCTTTCACTTTTTTGTATGACATCTGGTATAAAATTAATCCTATATCACACTTAACTATTATGTTCACTTTCTCCTACTTTTCTGTTACTTGATTTTTGTTGCTCTCTAGGTTATAACAGATATTTTTGATGTTATGAATGAATTTAAATTATCTTCACAATTCCATTATGCAAACCAGAGGTCAACAAACTTGGCCTATGGGCTTAATTCTGCTTTTGCAGCCTCCTGGTTTTGTACATTCTGAGACATAAGAATGTTTTTTACGTTTTTTTGACAGAGGGAGTGAGAATGGGGAGAAGAGGGGCAGAGAGGGAGGGAGAGAGAATCCTAAGCAGGCTCCATGCTCAGTGCAGGGCTCTATGGGGCTCTGTCTCATGCCCTTGAGATCATGACCTCAACTGAAATCAAGATTGGATTCCTAACAGACTGAGCAGCCCGGGCACCATCCCTTTTTTTTTTTTTTTCTTTTCACATTTTTAAATAGCTGTAGGGGAATTAAGAAAAGAAGGATATTTCGCAACATGCAAATGCTGTATGAAATTCAAATTCCAAGGTTGGTGAACAAAGTTTTGTTGGAACAAAGCCACATTTACGTATTTATTCATCCGTTGTCTATGACTGCTTTTGCATTATGATGGCAGACCTGAGCAGAAGGAGACCATTTGGCCAGCAAAGCCTAGTATACTTGTCATCTGGACCATCATGGAAAATGTTTGCTGTTCCCAATACAGATAACACTTATTTAAAATGCTTCATTTCCAGGGCTCCTGGGTGGCTCAGCAGGTTAAAGTCTCTGCCTTTGGCTCAGGTCATGATCTCAGGGTCCTGGAATGGAGCCCGCATCAAGCTCTCTGCTCAGAGGGGAGCCTGCTTCCTCCCCTCTCTCTGCCTGCCTCTCTGCCTACTTGTCATCTCTCTCTCTCTGTCAAATAAATAAATAAAACCTTTAAAAAAATAAAAATAAATAAAATGCTTCATTTCCAAAGGCTTGTTTAAACTCTGAAAGCTTTTTTACATTCATCTGTACAAGGGAATAGTTATGCATTAAAGGGTTCCAAGCTATTCTTGAGTATCTTGATGGCAGTGGTTGATATAGGAAATTCCACCTGTGATCAAATTGTATGGAACTGAATACACACACACACACACACACACACACACACACACACGACAAATAAAACTGGGGATATCTGAACAAGATGGTTGGAAGGAATCAATATCAATATCCTGGTAGTGATATTATACTATAGTCTTTGGAGAATGTTACCATTGGGGAAAACTGTGGGAAGTATATTAGATGTTTCCCTTTATTATTTCTTACAACATCATGTAAAGCTACAAATATCTCAATAAAATTTTTAGTTAAAAAAAGAGTTCTAAGAACACATTCTGACCCAACATGAAATATTCTCAATAAATTAGTGCCACATTTGGCCAGGTAGGGGAGACAAGAGTATTCATCCAGGTGTTTTCTATTCCCATATTAGGTATTCTCTAGAATTTACATTCTCTCCTATTGTTTAGAATTTTACTGTGGTGCCATCACTAAACTGTTTTGACTTAGTGCTGTTTTGTAATAGACTTTATTATCTGATAACTGGATCTTCCTTATTTTCTTGATCATTTCCAGCATAGTAACTTTTGATAATCCTTCCAATTTATTTTTCTAAGAGGAAGGTAAACATATTTTATCAACTTTTGATGAGAATGTCCTGAAATTTTAATTGCACTTTCAGAGTTTGTAAAATAATTTGAGAATAATTGACATTTATAAATAATCTTCCTATTTATAAATCTATCTTTCTAACTATTCAAGTTCTGTTTTACGTTCTCCCTTAAAAGTTTGAGGTATTTTTAACATAGATTCTACACATTACTAGACTGATTTCTTATTTATATTGTATTTTGGCTATAACCCATTTTATTTTTTGGACAGCAATTTTTGATATGCTGGGATACATATGGGATTTTGGGAGGGATATATTTATCCTGTGTTTGAGCTCACTGAACTATTTTTATTAGACCATGTCTTATTTGAAAAACAACAAACTCTAACACAATATTTTAAAATAGGAAATTGAACCCTTATGTTGTTTCTGTTTTTAATAAAAACTCTTACACTATTTCTCAATTAGCAAAAGGTTGGTTTAAATAAAACCTTTCAAGAAATTATTCAAACTATTCATTTTCCTTAAAAAATGATGTTGATATTTATTAAATATTTTTTCAAGATTGATTAAAGCATGATTTTTAATTTAATCTATTATAAGTATGGGTTAATTAATTGTTTTTAGGCTATCGGTCCATCCTTATAGTCTGATGATAAATCATAATTGGTGTTATACTATTATTTTATTATTTTAAAAAATTATTATTGTAAACATTTTAACTTTATACTTGTAAATGAAATTTGTTAATTTTTTATTATTTTAATTACAGTGTAGTTAATATACAGTGTTATGTTAGTTTTGGGTGTACAATCATGTGAGTGATTCAGCAGTCCCAAATATTACTCAGGGCTCATCAAGATAAGTGTACTCTTAATCCCCATCATCTATTTCGCCCATCCCCCACTCACCTCCTCTCTGGTAACTATCTTTAACCAAACTTCATAGTTAAGAGTCTGTTTTTCGATTTGTCTTTTTTATTTCCCTCTGTATGTTTGCTTTGTTTCTTAAATTCCACAGATGAGTGAAATCACATGACATTTGTCTTTTTCGGACTGACTGATTTTGCTTAGCATTAAGCTCCCGAGATCAATTTATGTTGTTGCAAATGTCAAGATTTCATTCTTTCTGTGGCTGAATAATATTCCGTTGTATATATACACCATTTCTTCTTTATGCATTCATTTATCAGTGGACACTTGGGCTGCTTCCATCATTTCGCTATTGTAAATAAGGCTGCTATAAACATAAGGGTGTACATATCCCTTTGAATTAGGGTTTTCATATTCTTTGGGTAAATACCCAGTGGTCCAATCCCTGGATTGTAGGGTAGTCCTTTTGTGAATTTTCTGAAGGACCTCTATACTGTTTTCCACAGTAGCTGCTTCAATTTGCACTCCCACCAACAGTGAAAGAGTTCCTTTTTCTTTACATCCTGGCCAAAATCTGTTGTTTCTTGTTGATTTTAGCCATTCTGACAGGTGGGAGGTGAGATATCTCATTATAGTTTTGATCTGTATTTCCCTGATGATGAGTGATGTTGAGCATCTTCTCATGTGCCTGTTGGTCATCTGGATGTATTCTTTGGAGAAATGTCTATTCATGTCTTCTGCCTATTTTTTAATTCATTTTTTTGAATTGGTGTTAAGTTTCATAAATTCTTTATATATTTTGGGTACTAACCCTTTATTGGACATGTCATTTGCAAATATCTTCTCCCGTTCCATAGGCTGAATTTTAGTTTTATTTGTTGTTTCCTTTGCTGAGCAGTATGTTATTTTGATGAAGTCCCAGTAGTTTATTTTTGCTTTTGTTTCCCTTGCCTCAGGAGACATATCTAGAAAGATGTTGTTAAGGCCAAAGTCAGAAATTATTGTCTGTGCTCTCTTCTAGGATTTTTGTGGTTTCATGTCTCACATTTAGATTTTTAATCCATCTTGAGTTTATTATTTTGTATGGTGTAAGAAAGTGGACCAGTTTCATTCTTTTGTATGTAGCTGTCCAGGTTCCTCTCAACAGCATTTGTGAAATTGTCTTTTTCCCATTGCATATTCTTGCCTCCTTTGTTAAAAATCAATTGACATATAATTGTAGGTTTATTCTTGGGTTTTGTATTCTGTTCTATTGATCTATATTATCTATGTTTGTGACAGTACCATAATGTTTTGATTACTACAGATTTACAATATAAATTGAAGTCCAGAATTGTGATATCTCCAGTTTTGTTTTTCTTTTTCAAGATTGTTGGCTATTCAGGGTCTTTTGTGATTTTTTTTTAAGGTTTTATTTATTTGACACAGAGAGAGAGAGAATGAGATCACAAGTAGGCAGAGAGGCAGGCAGAGAGAGGGGAGGAAGAGGGCTCCCTGCTGAGCAGAGAGCCCCATGCAGGGCTCGATCCCAAGACCCTGAGATCATGACCTGAGCTGAAGGCAGAGGCTTAACCCACAGAGCCACCCGGGCGCCCCTCTTTTGTGATTTTATACAAATGGTAGTATCATTTGTTCCGGTTCTGTGAAAAATGCTGTTTTTGCATCTGTGTTCATCAGAGTTGTTGGTCTGTAGTTCTCTTTTTTGTGGTATCTTTATCTGGTTTTATATCAGGATAATGTTAGCCTCATTGAATGAATTTGAAAATTTTCCTTCCTTTTCTACTTTTTTAAAAGTTTGAGAATAGGCATTAACTATTCTTTAAATGTTTGGGAGAATTCACGTGTAAGACCATCTGGTCCTGGACTTTGGTTTATTAGGAGTTTTTTGATCGCTGATTCATTTTCATTGCTGGTTATCAGTCTGTTCAAATTTTCTATTTCTTTCTGTTTCTCTTTTGGTAGTTTATGTGTTTCTAGGAATTTATCCATTTCTTCCAGGTTGTCCAATTTGTTGGAATATAATTTTTCTTTATATTCTAATTATATTTCTGTGGTGTTCATTGTTATTTTTCCTCTCTCATTTTTTATTTTATTTATTTGAGTACTTTCTCCTTTTTTCTTGATAAGTCTTGCTAGAGATTTATCAATTTTATTGATTTTTTTCCAAGAACCTAGTTTTATTGATCCATTCTATTGTGTTTTTAGTTTCTATATCATTTATTTCTGTTCAATTTTTTATTATTTTCTTCCTTCTGCTGGTTTTAGGTTTTGTCTGTTGTTTTTTTCCTAGCTCCTTTAGGTGTATATTAGATTGTTTATTTGAGATTTTTCTTGCATTTTGAGGTAGGCTTGTATTGCTATAAACTTCCCTTTTGCTGCATCCAGAGATTTGCTGCAACCAATGATTTGAACCATTGTGTTTCCATTTTCATTTCTCTCCATGTAATTTTTTAATCTCTTTTTTGATTTCCTGGTTGACCCATTCATTGTTTAGTAGCATGTTATTTAACCTCCATGTTTTGGTGCTCTTTCTAGATATTTTCTGGTGATTGATTTCTAGTTTCATGTGTGAAGGTCAAAGAAAATGTATGGTAGGATTTTGGCCTTTTTGAATTTGTTGAGACTTGTTTCATGGCCTATTATGTAATCTATTCTGAAGAATGTTCCATGTGCATGTAAAAAGAATGTGTATTCTGAGATGCCTGGGTGCCTCAGTTGGTTAAGCATCCAATTCCTGATTTCAGTTCAGGTCATGATCTCAGGGTCATGAGATTGAGCCCCACCCATGTCAGGCTCTGAGCTGAGCATAGAGCTGGCTTGGGATTGTCTCTCTCCCTCTTCCCTTCAGCCCCTGCCATTTGCACACACTCTGTCTCTGTCTTTCTAAAAAATAAAAATAAAAAAAATAATGTATATTCTGCTACTTTAGGATGGAGTGTTCTGAATATATCTGTTAATTTTATCTGATCCCTTGTGCCATTCAAAATCATTGTTTTCTTATTGATTTTCTGTCTAGATTATCTATCCATTGATGTAAGTGAGATGTTAAAGTCCCCTACTATTATTGTATTACTATCTATTAGTTCCTTTACATTCATTATTAATTGTTTCATCTATTTGGGTGTTCCCATGCTGGGTGTATAAATATATACAATAGTTATATCTTCTTGTTCGATTGTCCATGTTATTCTTATATAGTGCCTTTCTTGATCTCTTATTATAGTTTTGTCATAAATTCTATTTCTCCAAAGAGAAAAGCTATAAGTATGGCTATCCTGGCTTTCTTTTGTCATCTATCTACATGATAAATGTTTCTCCATCCCCTTGCTTTCGATCTGCACATGTCTTTAGGTGTGAAACAAGTCTTTTATAGGCAGTATACAGACGGGTCTTGTTTTTAAATCCACTCTGTCACCCTATATCCTTTGTTTGGGACATTTAGTCCATTTACATTCCAAGTAACAGGTATGTATTTATTGCCATTTTGTTACTTGTTTTGTGGTTGTTTTATAGCTCTTCTCTGATTCTTTCTTCTCTTACTCTCCTCTCATAGTTTGCTGGCTTTCTTTAGTGATATATTTGGATTCTTACTCTTTATTTTTTGCATATAACTCGTTTTTGATTTGTGGCTACCATTAGAATTGTATATTACATTTTCTGCATATACCTTAAGTTTGAGCCCATTCTTTACTCCTCTCCCCACCACATGTTTGGTATATGATGTAATACTTTATATCCTTTTATTTTGTGAGTCCCTTGACTGATTTTTATGGGTATACTTATTTTTATTGCTTTTGTCCTTCCTACTTTTCTTACTCTTACTTATGGTCTTTCCTTTAGAATCACCCTGACTCCTTTAACATTTCCTGTAAGGCTGGTTTAGTGGTCATGAACTTCTTTAGTTTTTATTTGTCTGGGAAACTCTTTATCTCTCCTTCTCTTCTGAATTATAGCTTTGCTGGAGAGAGTAGTCTTGGCTGCAGATTTTTTTCCTTTTAGCACTTTGAATATATCATGCTATTCCTTTCTGGCCTTCAGAGTTTCTGCTGAAAAATCTGCTGATAGCCTATGGGGTTTCACTCGTATAGAACTGTCTTTTTATCTCTTGCTTTTAAAATTCTCTCTTTATCACTACTTGTTGCCATTTTAATTATTATGTGTCTCGGTGTGGACCTCCTTGGGTTGATTTTGTTGGGGAATCTCTGTGCCTCTTGGATCTGGATATTTGTTTTCTTTCCTGGATTAGGGAGCTTTTCAGGTACTATTTCTCCAGATAAATTTTCTGCCCCCTTTTCTCTCTTCTCTTCTTTGGGGATCCCTATAATGAGAATGTTATTATGTTTGATAGAGTTGCTGAGTTCCCTAAGTCTCTTCTCATTCCACATAATTTTTTTTTTCTCTCACCTGCTCAGCTTGATTACTTTCCATTACTCTGTCCTCCAGGTTGCTAATTCATTCCTCTGCTTCCTCTAGCTTGCTATTCATTCCATCTAGTATATTTTTAATTTCATTTATCATATTCTTCATCTTTGATTGGTTCTTTTATATCTCTTTGTTATAAGGTCTCACTGATGTCCTCCACTTTTTTCTCAAGTTCAGTGAGTATCTTTATGATCACTACTTTGAATCCTCTACCTGACATATTACTTATGTCCATTTTGCTTAGGTCTTTTGCTGTGGTTTCATCCTGTTCTTTCATTTGGGATATAGTCCTCTCTCTCCTAATTTTGTCTAACTCTCTGTGTCTGTTTCTGTGTTAGAGAATTCAGCTCTATCTCCTATTCTGGAAAGTAATGGCCTTATGAAGAAGAGGGCCTGTAGTGCCCTGCAGTGCAATGTCTCTGGTTCACTAGAAACTGACACTTCATGGGTGTCTCCTGTGTGTGTTGCATGTGCCCTGCTGTTGTGTTTTTCACTTTTCCCTTCACCAGCCATCTGAAGTGGGCAGTGGCTTGTCCCTGTAATGTTAGTGGACCAGTCTGGGGCCACTTTGGCCTTAGGTTGGGTCAAACCAGGCATTTGCCAGAGATGACGTAGCACCAAACTGCAGGGCACTTTCCCTATGTTGTCCCCTGAGAAATTTTTGTTGGTGGGTGGGGTCTGCAATCAGAACTCTAGTGTCTGCCCCATCCCCTGCTGGGGCTACCCTCTGACTGGTCGGTGTAATTATCTTCCTCTCAGTTTAGGGCAGAGTCACTTTGGAGTGGTGCTGGCCATTGTTGGCACTTCTTGCACATTGTCAGGCTTGCAGCCCCTGTTTGAATAGGCCAAAGTGTACTGGAGTGGATGTACCACCACCAGTGGGATGGGCTGCCTGGGTTGGGGCTCACAGTTTTAGCAAGGGGTGCATAGTCTTCCATGGGGCTGCTGCCCCCCAGGGGGACTGAGATCCCACAAAGTGGGCCAGGAAGTACAGTGTTGGCAAGGTTTGTGCCCACCATCTAGGGGAAGGGCCGAATAGTACCAGGACTGAGGACTGGAAAGGGCACATCCACTGAAGCTGGGGAACCCTTGGTGGAAGCAAGATGCCTGTGCAGTGCTGGTTCCTGCAAGTGGTTGTGTGTTTATGCTGAAGGGCAGGAGAGAGGAACGGCACGTGCTAGCTCTTCAGGTCCTGGAGAAGTCCCCCAGGGATCCTGACAGTTCTTTTATTCCTGAAGGAGTTCCCCAGTGACTTGGGTCCCTCCAAGACTTGCTCTGAGACTAGTAAATAACACTCCATCCCATAAGCCCCAAGCATTTTTCAAACAACTGCTTTTATGCTGCATCTCCCTGGGCTGTTCATCTACCGTCCCTTTAAGGGCAGAGACTCTGCTTTCTATCGATTGCCCTCTAGGCTGTCCCAGAACCAAACCTGCTGATTTTTAAAATTCCAGGCTTTAAGTCCCACTGGTTGTTAAGAACTCATGAAATTTGGTGCCTCTAGTTTTCAAAGCCAAATGTCTTCCCTGTGGGGGCTCACCAGTGTTAGGGTCATTTTCACTCCTCTCTCTGTGCTTGCAAGCTCCGTCCCTCCCACAGATGGCCCCGGTCTGTTTAGCTCCCCACCATGTCTCCACCCTTTCTATTCTCTTATTTATGGCCTCTTTACCTTTAGTCGTAGAGTATATTCTGCCAGTCTTTGAGTCCTTTTCTGGATTATTTACACTGATGTGGGCATCATCTAATCACATCTGTTGGACAATGTGAGCTCGGGTCCTCCTTTTCTGTCAACTTCCCAGCCTCTCTGGAATTAGTTAATATTTTTGAGATTGTCTTTTATTATAACTCTGTTTTGAATAACCAGTTATAACCAGATCCCTGATTACCATTCATTGGTGGTTCTTCTGAACTTACAAACTCATTTCCTATTTTGTGTTGAGGTGTGTGTGTCTATCTTGCCTGGGTAAATTAACTAGAATTTACAAAATCGTACTATACAAAGACAGATAGTAGGTGCACATGAAGACCTTATGTACTAAAATAATACTTTATGTACCAGATAATACTTGGCCAACATATGACAGACCAAATCTATAAGAAATTTTATAAAATTAAAGGAAGACTATTATGACAAACAGACCAAGTTTCTGATATTGGTTCCACCATTCCCAGATTTTGTGACTTTGATGAAGTTGCTTAACTCCTCAATCCCTCAAATTCCTTATCTGAAAGTTAAGGGTAATGATAATACTTATCTCTTAGTATTGCCGTGAAGATGTATTGAGATAATTCATGCAGGGCAAGTAAAATATCTCGTGTCTGGTGGTAAAGTCCTCCGTATCAGTTCTTCTTAACCTAATTTAATTATCCTTTCGGAATCTGATGAAACTTTTGGACTACCTTCCCCCCAGTATACACACAGACTCATAGAAACACAACTTGGTATATTACTTTATTGGCCTCATGAAAAGGCAGACCCTGGATTAGAATCCTCTGCATATTTTTAACTTTCTTTTTTCTTTTTGGTCTACCTAAATGTTAAAAATCCCCAGGTAATAGTTTTTCTTTAATTTTTTAAAAATTTATTATAGATTTTGCTTTTTGTACTTTGGCCAAATATTATTTGGTGCATAAAGTTTCATACAAGCTATATCCTCCTATATACCTGTATAATGTGATAATATAAATCAGTCTTGTTTCTATGAAATCCATACAATAGCGTACTCATTTTTTGACTTCTGTAGACTTTCTTAATGTTTAGTTTCTGCTTCCTCTTTTTTCTTTTTTAAATGTTTATTAAATTTGCCAGCAAGGATCATTATACTTATTATTCCCCTTTCCTCATTCTATATGTATTCATTTTACTTATGCCCTTTATTTCTTTGATTATATTTTTAGTAGCTTTAAAATCTTGTTACATATTTAGTTTATAATTTTTCTCTCATTTTATTTTTTTTATTTTTTTAAAGATTTTATTTATTTGACAGAGAGAAACACAGCAAGAGAGGGAACACAAGCAGAGGGAATGGAAGCGGGAGAAGCAGGCTTCCTGCAGAGCAGGGAGCCCGATACGGAGCTTGATCCCAGGACCCTGGGATCATGACCTGAGCCGAAGGCAGACGCTTAATGACTGAGCCACCCAGGCATCCCGATTTTTTTTATTTTTTAAAAAGATTTTATTTATTTATTTATTTGAGAGAGACAGAGAGTGAATGAGAGGGAAGGAGAGAGAATCTGAAGCAATCTCTGCACTGAGCACCAAGCCCAACGCAAGGCTCAATCCCACAACTGCAAGACCATGACCTGAGCCAAAACCAAAAGTGGGATGCTTAACCAACTGAGCTACCCAGATGCCTCTTATTTTATTTATTTATTTTTTTTTTAAGATTTTATTTATTTATTTGACAGAGAGAGAGAGAGAGAAATCACAAGTAGGCAGAGGCAGGCAGAGAAAAAGAGAGAGAGGAGGATGCAGGCTCCCTGCTGAGCAGAGAGCCTGATGTGGGGCTTGATCCCAGACCCTGAGATCATGAGCTGAGCCAAAGGCAGAAGCTTTAACCCACTGAGCCACCCAGGTGCCCCAATGCCTCTTATTTTAAATAAGAAAAATTCTAATAGTATT
The DNA here is from genome assembly GCA_028646535.1 of Procyon lotor. Lineage (NCBI taxonomy): Eukaryota > Metazoa > Chordata > Mammalia > Carnivora > Procyonidae > Procyon > Procyon lotor. The sequence goes on from CM053618.1 coordinate 46,373,734, forward strand.
CAAGTATTTTTAAATACTTTGAATTTTCTCATTTTTAAAATAGATTTCTCATTGTGATTTGAGAAAAAAAGTATATTTATAAATATAAATATTTGTCAGCACTCCATGATTATTGAAAAAGATGATCTTTGTTATTTCATTTAATATAATCTATTTATACCTCCTTATTAATTTTAGTAAAGATCTCCTCTTTTGCAGAATTTTTAGTTTTTACCTACCATATGCTGATAATTGAATGCTTAATCTTCTATGACTGTTTGTTTTTCCTTGTATCTTTAATAATTTTCTTTAATAATTTCTATTTCCTCTTGTATTTTTAATAATTCAATACCTTGTACCTTTTAATAGTTCTTTTTAATAATTTAACTTTTTCTATGTGTTGTTAACTATTCCTTTTATTATTTCAAATGATTATATATATCTTAATATTCTTTCATTTGAACTAAACATTTTATTATATTCAAATCTCCCTCCTGATTTTTTTGTGATCATGTTTAATATAATTTCCCCATGCTTTTATTAGGAGGCATCTACTTTGATTTATTCCATTGTGATTCTTAAAATTATACTTGCAAAAATATGTATTGCCTTTTGCTTACTGATCATACAGTAATGTAGTGAGGAATGCTTATTTTTCTTTCTCAAGTTCCTTTCTATATCACCTGATTATGCGCATTGGAATATAAAAAAAGCATTTACATTGAAATTCTTAATTCTAAGATGTCATTTATTATAAAACACATTAGTAATTTAATAACTACTCTTTTGAAAGCTAACTACATGTGGATCAAAAAAAAAAATGTATCCTTAATGGCAATTGTCCATGTTGACTCATAGATTTGCATGTGTCTTTCTTCTTTAGCATCACCAATGTTTCACACTCAACCTTCCTCACATTTCAAATTTGAAGATCTGTTGCCCATTAGCATTTATGCACAGCCCTAGAGGATCATGATACTTTTCTTATCTTTATTCATGTTTTGGAGCATTTTAGCATTTTTATGACTAGCAGTATGATTTCAAAGTACATTGAAAGAAACTATTTACTATTTCATCAAAATCTTAATTTTGCATTTTCTAAGCCAAGTTATTTATCCCTAAAAGTTAAATACCCTCCCTTCAAAATTCTACTGGAAGCTGTTCGGATAACTGTTCAGAGTCTAATAATTCATTAAAGCTGTGAATAAGTCAAGTTAATCTTTCCAAGATTTGAAAATTACCTAATACATTCTAAGAAATTCCATTTTAAACAGTGGGATTAGACACTTTGATTTTCCTGACTGGTAGAGAAAAGATACCCTGAGTCCAGCATAAAATTGCCTACCTTACCATCTACATCACCATCTTTTCAAAAAATAATAAAATAGGGGCGCCTGGGTGGCTCAGTCATTAAGTGTCTGCCTTCGGCTCAGGTCATGATCCCAGGATCCTGGGATTGAGCCCCGCATCGGGCTCCCTGCTGGGCAGGAAGCCTGCTTCTCCCCCTACCATTCCCTCTGCTTGTGTTCCCTCTCTCACTGTGTTTCTCTCTGTCAAATAAATAAAATCCTTAAAAAAAATAAAATAAAATAAAAAATAAAAAAATAATAAAATATTTTCACCTCAAGAAAAAAATCAGGAAGAACTGTTATCCATATCACACAAATCTAAGGAATAACAACTGTGTCATAACTTATCTTTCCAACTGCTGATGGCAGGTTTCTTTTGCCAAGAATTGGAGGATGCATCCCAATAATTTCAGAAATATTAAAATGTAAGAAGCTTAGTATCACAGTTTAGAGAAAATGTGGCAGTAATATATTTTGACTAAAGCTCAGCGTGGCTTTGTGGGTTTGCCTGGAACTGAAACCACTCTTTACATTATTATGTCTATGGAGAAATATATTCTGGTTTCTAAATAACTGATTACAGATGATTTTTAAAAAGAAACTCATTCCTTTACATTTAAAGCACCATTGTCATTTTCATGAGAATGTTTAAAACCCACATGTTATGCAGAGCCGAGAGCTGGGCCTCGTTTTCTAGTACATTCTCTCTTACACCAGAAGGAGCCACTAAACTTAGGTGACATTTGTTCTCTCCTCTACTTAATAATTACAGCTTTTTCTTACCAGCTTTGTAGATCCCTTACTGCAGTTTGAAACCCAACTGAAGATAATAGAGTCATCCTTTAAAATGGTATTTTCTATACCGAGTCTTGAGCAAGTGAAGAAAATGGCCAACAGTGAAGATGACAAAGAGGACCTGGAGGTGAGTCTTTGCTTCTCTTACTTATTATGAGACATTGTTAGGCACCACAGCAATCCTGCACTACACCCCTCCACAGGTCGTAATCCCTGTCATTATCTCCTTCACCCTTTTTAGATTCAATAGATTAACAGCAGTATATTCCAGCACTGATCCATACCCCCTGGACTCCTTGTGAATTCTACAACTCATGAGACTTGATGGATTGTATAGGAGCTATAGGAACAAATGAGTGAACAGATTTTTGGTTAATTATTTTGGCAAGGACAAGAGTTTATGGGCAAATGCTGCAAGAAAGGAAAGAAGGGCAGAGAGAGGTGGAGAGAGGAATAGCCCCTATAGGAAGGGGGGTAACATCTCTGGTCTCTATTTCCCCAGCCCGCTACACAGTGCACCTGCTCTGTAAGGTGGAGGTGTAATTCATGGCCCATGGTCCTGAGAGGTCTCATCTCTCTAACTACCTCTCTCCTTTCTTACCTTCAGTTTATGGGGAGAAGAACACAGGACCCCAGGACAAAAAACCATAGACATTCAATAAAAGTATATCTAATTTTATCTGCTCGGCTGGTTGGGTAACTTCTTTTTTGTTTTTCAGAATCTATATCAAAACATTTTAAACATATTTGAGGACACTCTTCTGATCTTAGTGTCTAAAGACCTCTACAAACTGCAAATCTTAAAGGTAAAATGAAGGGAAAATAAGCAATTTTGTTTTCTTGTCTTAAATCTAAAGAGGTCATTATATTTCACTTATTATTTCCCTTTTCCCATACTTCTGTCTTCTTCAAGGATGGGGTGGCTGAATCTTTTTTCTTTTCTTCCCAAGCCATATAATTACCCCCCAAATGAAATTGCCTCCCTTTATTTGAACTAAAGAGACATACTTTTGAGAGTTCAATTTTGGGAAGAGGTCATCAAGAAAACACGTAAGAAGCCAAATGCTATGTGGCAATGTGAGAGTGAATACAGTAGGTTTAGCAGAAAAGAGAGGGTGATTGGCTTGAACTACCTGCACATCCATGCAGCCATACTCTGATGGTCTCTATATGCTTGGTTTCTCCCCAACAACTCTGGAGCTAAAGCATCCTATCTTCATGGATACCATGGGCTCAGAGGAAAGCCGAACTACTCTCCAAATCCCCACTTACATTCAGACCTCACTGTGTTTTTAACATCCCAGGCAGATGACAGGAGTCTGCTCGGGTTGTCTTACCATCCTCGACTGCTTCTGACATGATGGCATTGGGGGCACCTGTCTGGAAATACCGGGAAACCAGACTGACTTATTCTACTAGGAGTGTTATGAGTTTGGGCAAATCACAAAATACATTCAAGCAAAGAAGGAGAATTGGTGTCTGTGAAGACAAGAAAGAATGCAAGGGAAAATGAAATATACAGAATTAATTTGTGCCTGACTTGAGTCAAATATTTTCTGTGCCTTTAAAAAATTTAACCTCACAACTCTTTAAAGTCCTTATTATTATCCCATTATTACAACCACCTCCCCATGCATGCTCTTTCAGCCAATAAACCACTGTTTTTTGAACATTCTACAACACTAAGCTGAATACTTCATATATGGGTTATCTCATTTAATCCTTAGAATAACCCTCTGGGGAAGTTACTATTATTTTCCCCCATTTGGCTGATAAGGAAATGGAAGCAAAGAGAGGAGCAATAATATATGCAAGGCTAATGAATGGGGGAGCTACTCTAACTTGGAAACCTCTTCCATAGCTATGCTGTTCTTACACCTTCCATGTCTAGAAACTCACTTGATTCTTAAAAAGAGCTAAAAACCCACTCTTGGAAAAGGCACAAGCTGACCCCCCCTGGGATTTAGAGACTCTTTGGCCCTAGGAAATGGACTTCAGGACAGTTTTATACAATGGGAGCAAGTGAAAGGGAGGAGATTTAGCGTAAATACTGTGGACTCCAACAGAGCGCTTTAAGAAATCTGTTAGAGGTGGTTGGTATGTGAGGCAGATGCCGTCTTCTTCCCTTCCCAAGCTTGTAAATATGTCCCTGCACCTGAAGATTTAGAACAAATAGAAGTTACAGCAAGATGGAGTTGAATCAAAATTAGCAAGAACTTTCTAACGGAGCTGCCTCCAGGAATATTCTCTGCAACTATGAGCCAGAAAATATCTGAGTGTTGAATCTGCAGAGGAAATTCTGGAGTAAGATGACATTTCAGGATCAGATGACATTTTAATTCTTTTTTAAAACTGAAAATCAGATCCTGTGATTAGAGAGAGAGAGCAGATGTGTACTTTGAAAGAAAAAGGGGAGAAGCTGCTAACAATCCCCGTGATAGCCCCTTGTTAAACTTTTCATGATGACTGACAGAGTGACTTACAATGCAGGTCATTAGTAAATATTCATTGTATATAATTAAATATCATACAACCTAAGTGCATTAATTACAGTAGATGAAATAGTATACTAGAGAACTTGTAGTATACTACTAGCTTGTCATCTTTTTGAGATAAAGGTAGGTTAGAAGTAGGTAGGTTGTGAAGTAATCAGGAGTTCACAGGACCCTTGACTTGGTGAGGTTGGAGACTAAATGGAGGGGACTTGTAGAAATGGAAACACCATGCTCTAGGATGATTCTTATGTTTTCCACAGGAAATGGCTGTATGGATGAATGAAGATAGTGCGTACCTTCAGGAGAGAATTATTGTGATCATCAGCAGGGTGTTAAGCTTTGCATCCAGGAGAGTCAGGGGATATGTAAGTCAAAGAGCGCAATCACGCCACATGCTTCTGAAGGTTGCATTTCTATAGTACTGCTTCCAAGCCTTGGGTCTTGAAAAGTCCTAAGTGCCTGCTTGGTATGACCATGCTGACAGATCGGGATATTAAGAATAGAGTCAATATACTACATGATTTATGTCAATCAGAGCAGAGTCTCTAAACCAATTAACCCTTTAGAGGTGCCTGGGTGGCTCAGTGGGTTAAAGCCTCTGCCTTTGGCTCAGATCATGATCTCAGGGTCCTGGGATCGAGCCCCACATCTGGCTCTCTGCTCAGCTGGGAGCCTGCTTCCCTCTCTCTGCCTACTTGTAATCTCTCTCTCTCTCTCTCTCTCTCTCTGTCAGATAAATAAATAAAATCTTAAAAAAAAAAAAAAAGGCCCTTTATGCTTTCCACAAACAGAATGAATGTGTCAAAATTTTTACTGACTCCCCGGATTCTTCTCTGTGAATCATAATCGATGTTATTTGCAAGCTTATAAATCCTTCCATCCCTACTTTCCTTCTTATTTCTCCTTTTCCTAAATTATTTTTTAAACCATTACGTATCTATTCGAAATTTATACAAGTAATTCCTGAGTCGTTTCTTTGTAAAACATGCTAGAGATAAAGCAGAAGTCTCCTTTGCTTTCCTCTCTATCCTAATCTCCTCCCTAGCACCCTGCTGTGATAGGGGTCCTGCTAGACAGCCTTCTGGGTACATACCCACATAGACATGCACATACTGAGATACATAGTTTGTTACTTAGTACTTCTTTATTAAAACCACACTATATTTATACATGGCTCTGCAATTTGATTTTTTTTTAAAGATTTTATTTATATATTTGACAGAGAGATACAGCGAACAGTGGGAGAGGGAACACAAGCAGAGGGAGTGGGAGAGGGAGAAGCAGGCCTCCCTGCTAAGCAAGGAGCCCGATGCAGGGCTTGATCCTAGGACCCTGGGATCATGACCTGAGCCAAAGGCAGCTGCTTAACGGCTGAGCCACCCAGGCACACCTGCGATTTGATTTTTTCACTGAACAGTATGTTCCTCAGATATTTTCATAGGACTATGTATAGAGTTATCTCATTCTTTTAGCCAAACCATATATCCCATGGTTTTAATGTATTGTAATCTACTTATAGATGGACATTCCGGTATAGTTAGGTTTTTTTCTAGTTCAACAATATACAAATGTTCAAATGAACATTTGTATACATCTGTATACAGATATATACATATGTATATATACAAATGTATACAGATGTGTATACAAATGTTCATTTGTATACATTGTATACAATGTTGTATACAAATGAACATTTGTATACAGATGTATACAAATGTATACAGATGAACAAATACATCTTTGTTCAAGTACATATGTACTTAGAAATACTTAGAAAGATAATAGATCACAGAGTAGGAATGGGTTAGTTTTAGCAGTACAAAATTATCTCCAGTTTGTTTTCCTGTGGATATTAGAGAGATTCTTTCCCTACACCTTCACCAACACTGGGAAGTTATTGGACTTTCTAACTGTTGCCTTTCAAATGGAGAACAAATAGGCATCTCATAATTGCCAGTATTTGCTGAGGTTTTCTATATTTTTAATAAGATCATTGCCTTCCTTCTAAGAAACCATACTATCTATGAACATCTCTCTCTCTTACAGATACTGTGTATCCAACCTCTGTTTTGCAACTCATTCTTAACTGCGATTTTTAAACATACACTTCTAATTGCTTATCTGATTGAATTATTTTAGGAGTTCAGAATAAAGGGGATCAGAAACATACATTCATGATATCATCTTCATGTGGCCATTTTCTACTACGAATACAAATAGCTTCCAGACATATTGAGACAGAAAGCATAGATAAACCTTAGAACATACCTGAATTTTTATTATTCTGTTTAAAATCAGCTTTGGGATGTTATATAATTTACTTGCATGAGGAAAAGGAGCCCATGATGTTCTTTGCATCATGTTGATTTTCTCTTTCAAAAGAGAGATGGAGTCATTTCTTTTACTCTTTCTCTGGTTCTCTGAAATGGCTGGCTATCCATTCAAATGTTTGAAAGCCTAATCATACAAAATTTTTCAGCAAGCCTTGAGATTAAGGATAGTTCACAACTCCAGCCTATTTTGTGCCTAATTCCTAAATGTTTAATGCACTCAGCAAGTATTTGATGGCGACTGTCTGATCAAGATCTGTTCACATGCTTCTATCTATCTTTTGCATTTTCATTCAGTATACATATATTCATTCATTCATTCATTTTACCTCTTACCCCAGGTAAGAGGTAAGACATTTTGGAGTTTTGTCGTCTTCTATCACTTCTCAATTTTATGTTCATAAAGTTCATTCTCCCCTACCCATAGCCCACCCCTCAATTGTGAAAAAATAAGTATGCAATTCCATTTCTGTGACAGAAGGCTCTCATAAATTGAGGGTTCCTACTTCCTACATATAACAGATTTGTTTGAGAAGCCAAGTAGGATAACTTATCACTTTGTTCTGCAATGTTCATTAAATGCCACCAGGTGGAAGCACACTAGCATTTTCCAGAACATGGAAGCTAAGCTAGCATCAACCAGTTCATCAAAGGAAGCACAAAACTTAAGTTAACTTTCTCTTTATGATAAGGTCCTCTAAAGATGGTTAAGCCCATGAAATTAATGGAAGAGAGAGGATAAATACATGAAATAAACAGTTTAATATATTATTAAATTAAAAGCTAAGCTTCCCATAAGCCTCATCTGTGTACCTCTATGCCTGACTTACTGAAGATAATCAGTGAAGATTCGTTTTGCCCTTCTCCAATTGTGTGTAACTATCCATCTGTTCTCAGGTGCTGTCCATTCACTGGAAAGGCTTTTTTTTTTTTTTCCATAAATTACCCTAGCCACTGTCTTCTAGAGTCTCATAGGCCCTCATCCTATTGAACAATCCTGACTACCGTTTATATTCTATCGAAAATACTTTTTACCACAGTAATTCTCCTTATATGACCTATGTGTTATAATGTTTGTCCCTTCAATTAAACTATCCAATTTTCAAACAGGCAAGGAAATGTGAGGTAAACATGTCATCTTATATCATTAACAGAAAGATTTTTTTCCCCTGGGTTTGTTCCTTTGGCACATCAGCATTTGAAAGATGGGTGGGATTTAAGGAGGATGATGGCAGTGGAATGGGAAGACCTTAGGCTCACTTCGTCTCAGGGATACAATTAGATAATCATCAAATTTCCTAAATACCCCAGAAATCGACCTGAAGACTGACAGAACAAACTCCACAACTAAAGGTAGAGAAGAGTCCAAATCAAAGATGGTAGGAAGTGTGAACACACAGTTTGGGAGAGAAACAATTCCTGAATGCTGCGGTGTAGAGGAAGCCACAGTTGACTAGAAGGGCAAGAGATAGAGTAGCACAGAGGGAAGCACACAGGAAAGATGAGTTCCCCATAGCAACTGGCTTGGAAAGCAGTTCTTTTTTGTCATAAATAGTCCCCCCAATAACTATTACAAGATAGCATTTGTTATCTGCAGTTCATAGATGAGGAAATTGAGGCTCAGGAACAGATTTGAATATAGGTTTTGTAATTCTGAAGTTCATCCCCTAATCCTAGTCTGATATACATAGTAGAGGATCAGACATTTGATGTTAATTATGCATAGCAAATGCATTTTTTCCTCCTTTGTTTTTCCATTAGGCAAGTGTTGATGCTCCATGTTTGGGTGTCCTGGCAGCAGAATTGTCTCTTCTGTGTTGCCACAGTGATCTCTTAATCACACAACAAGCATCCTTAGGACTGTATTACCTCCTCTGCATTGCAAAGTGTCAGAATGGTAAGACTGATTTACCATGTCTTCTAATGGATACTAAAAATTTGTCCCTAATTATTCCATTTATGGGTCCCAAGAAGGCTCTGTAGATTTCTGGATCCTTCCCAAGATCTGTAGCCCCACTTTCTAAAACATTTTGTAATCTTTTTCAGAATTAAGAAAATATGATAGTAATACTTGGTTCTTCAAGACCTATAAAGTACTATCCTTACATTAGTTTAGGGTGTTAATGGTGGGGACAGGAATGCTGTGGGAAGGAAAGGAAGAAGAAAGATTACCAATGGGACTTCTAAAAAGGAGGCATATTTTCCCCCTCTAATGGAGCATCAAATAGAATATTCAGCTTCTTGCTTTGGTGGTTGGGAAAGATTAGCCCAAGACTAGAGTAAATGTTGCTCCAGGCAGCCTAACAAAGCATAAAAGCAACTCCTGAAAGTATCAAACTATTTCCAAATAATTTAAACAGAGAAAAGATTTATCCTCCCATTATATGTGACTGTTAAATATATATAATTGTTCTTAAGGCATTGAACATCAGATAACAAAGGACAGTGATTCTTGATATGGGAACAAATGAACAAATGAGGTGGAGATTACAATTGACTAAACTTACCACCTAAAGTAAGTTTTTAGGCTCTAACCCAGTAGTCTCACCAAGCTGATGAGACAGAACTAGGAATCTAGAGGGGTCAAGATAGCTAGAGTTTACAGGTGTGAGTACCACAGAGGAATGCACAGAGAGAGAACTCCAGAGACCTGCAGAGGGTCCACTTTAACCTTTCAGGTATGGAGTGATCGGAACATGCATGCAAGGAAACTACGTGAGGCTGGTGGAGAATGATTAGAGAGAAAAATCCAATGAACTCTCAAGGGCTGGGAATAGTGCCTACGACTATGAGTCAGAATTTAAAACTTCATAATTCATAGGTAATGAGGTAGAGTACTCAAAGTGTTTTGTTTCATTAGAAGGAAAAAATATCTCTAGACTAAATTGTTTTAGTTCCACTTAACAAAGCTTAAAAACAAGATCTAAAAAGATCAAGTGATCTCCAAATATTTTAAATGCTCATCAGAATGAAGCTCAAGACTACTCCTAGGAATCCAAAAATTCCAGCACTCAACAAGTTAAAACTCACAGGGTCTGATGTTCAGTAAAAATTACTAGGTATGCAAAGAAGCAGACTACAACCCATAATGAGGAGAAAAATTCATCAAAACAGACCCAGATGATAGAATCACTAGACAGGGACATTAAAACAATTATTGTAATATATGCCATTTATTTAAAGAGTCAGAGAAAAAGATGAGCACGTTAAGAAGGGACATAGAAAAATTTCTAAAAGACTTCAACTGAACCTCTGAAGATGAAAATTACAATATCTGAGATGAAGGACACTCCAGCAGAGATCAACAATATAATTTTAAAGAGAGCCAAAGGGAAAAAGACATTTCATACGGAGGAAGAAAGGTAAAGATAACAGCAAATTCCTTATCAAACACAGTAAAAGACCTAGGCAATTGTGCAGCCTCCCAATGTACTGAAAGAAAAAAAGTCAATCTAGAATTCTTCAGTCAGCAAAGACTCTTTTAAAAACAAAAATGAAATAAAGACATGTTTAGATATACAAGAGCTGCTAGAATCACCAGCAGATCTGTCCTGTAAGAAATATTAAAGGAAATCCTTCAAGAAAAAAAAAATCCAGGTGAAAATCTGGACTTACATAAAGGAATTAGAATAATGGGGTGCAACTATGTAGGTAAATACTAAAATTCTCTTCTCATTATTTAAATCTTTTAAAATGATGATCATCTGTTAAAGGCAAAAAATAATAACAGTATAAAAGCTAAATATATGACAATAGTTCAGAGACTTGAAAGAGGAAGTATGACTACAGTTTAAGGTTCTTTCACACAGTCATGAAATATCCCTTAAAAGTAAATTGTGAAAAGTTAAAGATGTATAATATAAACTTTAAAGCAGCCTCTTAGATAATATAGCAGAGTTACTATAACAGACCAAAATGGAGATGTAATGTTTTAAGTACTATTTTTTTTAAGATTTTATTTATTTATTTATTTGACAGAGAGAGAGACAATGAGAGAGGGAACACAAGCAGGGGGAGTGGGAGAGGGAGAAGCAGGCTCTCCTCGGGCAGGGAGCAGGATGGGAGGCTCAATCCCAGCGACCCTGGGCTCACAACCTGAGCTGAAGGCAGACTCCTAATGATTGAGCCACTGAGGTGCCCCTGTTTTAAGTACTTTAAAAGAAGACAAAAAAGGGGTGCCTGGATGGCTCTGTTAGTTGAGCAACCAGTTCTTGATTTCAACTCAGGTCATGATCTCAGGGTCATGAGATCGAGCCCCATGTTGGGCTCCATGCTGAGCGCCAAGTCTGCTTAAGATTCTCTCCCTCTCCCTCTGCCACTCCCCACCCCCTCCTCAGCTTTCTCTCTCTTTTTCTCTCAAAAAAAAGAAGAGGAAAAAGGAGAAGGAAAGAAAGAGGAAGAGAAGGAGGAAGAGGGAGGAGAGGAAGAGGGAGGAGAAGAAGAAAAGACAAGACAAAAAAGAAAAAATAGAAGATCAGACAGGAAAAATAGAAAACAAATAGTGAAGACCTAAAGCCATCTAGAGTAATTGTAAATATTCTGAATACCTCCAATGAAAAGGCAGATATTATCAGACTGGACAAAAACAAGGCTCAACTATATGCTGCCTATGAGACATCCACTTTAAATGCAAAGCCACAAATAGAATAAAAGTTAAAAGTTGGAAAATGATATAACATGGCAACATTAGTCAAAAGGAAACTGGAGTGGCTAAGTCGATATCAAAAATATATATATAAAATAGGGGTGCCTGGGTGGCTCAGAAGGTTAAAGCCTCTGCCTTCGGCTCAGGTCATGGTCTCCGGGTCCTGGGATCGAGTGCCGCATTGGGCTCTCTGCTCAGCAGGGAGCCTGCTTCCCCCTCTCCCTCTGCCTCTGCCTACTTCTGATCTCTCTCTCTCTTGAATAAGTAAAAGCTTTAAATATATATATATATATAATATATGTAATTATAAGTATATATATATTTCAGTGTATTAAGTGTATATTATATATTATATTAATTATGTTTAAATAATTTATATATATTATAGATATACATAAATCAATTATATATTAATATAATTTATTATATTAATTATATTAATTAATTTCTATATCTAATTTAATTAATATATAATTATATAATATGTTTAATTATCTATAATTTATGTAATTATATATTATAATATGTTATTATTATATTTCAGTGTATTAAGTGTATATATTATATCAAGTGTGTGTGTGTGTGGATTTTTTTTTTTCAGAGCAAAGAATGCTTCCAGGGAAAAAGAGGGTCATTTCATAATGATAAAGGTGTCAATTAATTAATGAGACATAGCAATTCTAAATATGTATGTCCCTAAAAACAAAAATACATAAAAATTAAAAATCAAAATACATTAAACAAATATGGATAGAACTGGGGTGGATCTAGAATTACAATCAGAGAATTCAGTATCCCTCTCTCAATAATTAATAATTACACAGAAAAGTATTAAGGATATAGACTTGAACCAACTTAACCTAATTGACATTTATAGAAAACTCCACCAATAATGGAAAAATGAACATTCTCAAGGAAAAACAAAATTTACCAGAATAGACCATATTCAAGTCATAAATCAAGTCTTAAGAAAGCAAAATGTCTTTAATTTATAAAAAATATATTCTCTGACCAAAATGGGATTAGATTAGAAATAAAAACCAGAAAGGTATCTGAAAAGTTCAAAATATTTGGAAACTAGATAATCCACTTCTAAATAATCCATGAGCCAAAAAAAGAAATAAAAATGGAAGTTGAAATTATTTTGAGCAAAATGAAAATATAATACCCATAAAGAAAACTCCGAATTGAAATGATCTAGCAAACAGTTAAAGGAAGAAACTGTATCAATCCTGTTCAAATTCTTATGGAAATGTGAGAAGGACTGAATGCCTGCCGGCTCATTCAGTGAAGACAGCAACATTCTGATACCAAAAGCACATACAGACATTATAAGGAAAACAAAAACAAAACAATACTTCAGACCAATGTTCCTCAAGAACACAGGTACAGAAATTTATAAATAGATCCACATATGTATGGTCAAATGCTTTTTGATAAAAGTTCAAAGGCAGTTCAGTGAAGAAAGAGAAAACAGCAGTAAATGGGGTTGAAAAAATTGGTTATATACATGCAAAAGAAAAGAACTTTGATCTGTATCTTTTACATAATGCAAAAGCCAATTCAAAATGGACCCATAAGACTAAATGTAAAACTTAAAACTATGAAACTAAAAGAAGTCTTTGGGGCACCTGGGTGGCTCAGTGGGTTAAGCCTCTGCCTTCAGCTTGGGTCATGATCTCAGGGTCCTGAGATGGAGCCCCACATCGGGCTCTCTGCTCAGCGGGGAGCCTGCTTCCCCCCCACCTTCCTCTCTGCCTGCTTGTGATCTCTCTCTCTGTCGGATAAATAAATAAAATCTTTAAAAATAAATAAATAAATAAAAGAAGTCCTTGTACCTTAAATTAGGCAGATTTTTTCTTTCTTTCTTTCTTTCTTTCTTTCTTTTCTTTTCTTTTTTTTTTTTTTTTTTTTTTTTTTTTGAGACAAGGGTCTGGGAGATGGCAGCAGGGAGGGGCAGAAGAAGAGGAAGAAAGAGACTCCTAATCTAGGATTAGATCTAGGACTAGAATCTTAATCCAGTCTAAAGGCTAGATCTCAGGACTCTGAGGTCATGACCTGAGCCAAAATCAAGAGTCTGATGCTTAACCGACTGAGCCACCCAGGGACCCCCAGGATTTCTTAAATACAACACCAAAAACATGACCTATAAATTTTAAAAATGAAAAAGTAATTATTTCTAATCTTTGAAAGACACTGTTAAGAGAATAGAGAAGCCATACACTGGGAGAAGATATTTGCAAGTCACATATCTGAGAAAAGTCCTGTATCAAGAATTTAAAAATGCACACTCGGGGCGCCTGGATGGCTCAGTGGGTTAAAGCCTCTACCTTTGGCTCAGATCATGATCTCAGGGTCCTGGGATCCAGCGCCGCATTGAGCTCTCTGCTCAGCAGGGAGCCTGATTTCCCCCCCACCCTCTGCCTGCCTCTCTGCCTACTTGTGATCTCTCTCTCTGTCAAATAAATAAATAAAACCTTTAAAAAAACCCGCACAAACTCAGTAAGAAAACAGACAACAAATTAAAAAATAGTAAATTTGAATTTGAATTATTTGAATCATTTTACCAAAGAAGCACAGATGGAAAGACACACACACCACAAGATGTTCAGCATTTGGTCATAAAAGACATGGAACTTAAAAACTGCCAGGAGGTCCCACTACATACCCATTAGAATGTCTAAAATTGACACGCGGGCCATACCATATATTATTAACGATGTGAAGCAGCTGGAACGCTCGCACGTTGCTAGAGGGAGTGTGAAATGGTACAATAATTTTGGAAAACAATTTGGCAGTACCCTAAAAAAATAACACACACATACCAAATGATCTATCTAGTCATTCCATCACTCAGGCTTTACCTAAGAGAAATGAAAGCAGATATCCACACCAAGACTTGTACACAAATGTTGAGAGCACCTTTATTTGGAAAAGCCAGAAACTGGAAACAACCCAGATGTCTATCAACAGGCAAATGGATTCGCAGATAATGGTATGTACCTACGGTGGAATAGTATTCATCAGCAAAACAGGAATGAACTATTGATACCTACAACTTGGAGGGATCACAAAATACTTCTGCTGAGTGAAAAATGCCAAACAATGCAAGAGTACATGCTCTATGAATCCATTTTTATAAAATTAGAAAATGGAAAACACAAACTTGACAGCTGATCACAGAATGATCTGTGGTTGCCTTTGGATCGGGGTGGACACAGGGAGCAGGTGTGGTGGAGGGAATGAATATGGTTGTGTGGTTTTTTAATTTTGTATTTAGTTTTTTACTGCAGTAATATTTTCACTGGTATATACATATAGAAGAACTCAAAATTGTATATTTTAGATACTGTATGACAGTGAAGTCCCTATAGAGCTTTTAACACACAATTGAAATCACTGAAACTCACCTTCTCTGGAACTAAAGACATCTGCATGTGAAGTTTCCACTGAGAGCTTCTGGCTTTCCTGCTGTACAACTTCCTAAGCTCCTTGCAAAAAACCTCCAAGTCTGCTCTTCTGCTAATAAACACTCCAACTTAGCAAGAGCTTTTCCAGTGCACTGAGTGATGCATTTGATGGCCAAAATGCATTCAGAATCTGCTCAACCGATTGAAATTATCTGTCTCTTTCATTTGTATTTCACAGAGACCTCACTTAAACAATTTATGGGCTTTGGATCAGTCTTATCATAATATTTGATGTGATTAAAGTATTAGCAGAGAGTTAAATGTTCAGAATACTTTAGATCTCAAGAACTGGGTAGGAAGGAGAAACTGGAAATAGCAATGTCATAGAAGGAACAAATGATCAAATGAAAACCTTAAACTCTTTTCCTTAATACAGCGGATATCGAAAGAAATAAATTCACAATGTGTGATAAGTCTGGAAATCAATGCCTCCTGATTAGTCCCTCTGATATGGACTTCCTACCTAAGGTCTTGCAACGGGACAAAACTAAAATTACCCAGGTAAACTGCCCCCCTCCCACTTCATCCTATGGCTTTTATTTCACGTGTATTATTACCTTTAATGGAAACTTATTTCAACAGCTTATATTTTTAATAAATGTTTTTCATGTTTTTAAAGTTCAGTGAAGCGCAGAGTAAGTAATGTGTAAAATATTTGGCTTCCCAATTTTCATCTCTCTGAATAAGAATGATGCCTATTATTCCTGGATAAGCAACCAATATTATTTTATGTAATCGTTACAGAATGCAAATGAGAGAAATGTTTTCTAGTTTTATACTTCTTTTTGTTTGGTTAATGAATATGCACTAAAGATGGGGAATTTCTGGTTATTTAGCAAACTTAATGGAGTCACCAGTTCACAGGCTTTTCAATAGTATTATATTTCACTCAACAAACATCCAAATAACCTGCTTTAGATTTTGTTTTTAAAAAAGCATTAAAAAAAAAGCATTAAATTAAAAAAAAATTTTAGGTTGAAGTGATAAACTTCAGTACCAAGTAAATAGTTTTTACATTGGCATAACCCTGGGGAAAACCATGAGGCTCCACATACTCCCTCACTCCCTTCAAAGCACGTGGGCTTATCCATATGCTTGAGAGGTCACCCAGCTCTGCAGCCTAGGTTGGGCTGTCCCAACAGATGGGCTTCTAGCCACACACGTTGAGCCAACAGCTCAACAAAGCTGCTGGGGAAGTCCTTCAGGCGAGTTCATCTCTTGGGGTGGGAGAGTCTTATAGCTCCTCCTAAAACTGCATACATAAATCAGTGACTTCTCTTCCCACAGCTGAGAGAGACAGAATTGTGGGAGGCTGAGGAGCTGTGGAAGTGATACATCTTACCTAATATGGTCAAAAATACTGCAGAGGTATCTTAAATATGTGTTTGCATGGTGGTCCATTTTCCCCCAAATCAAGCATTATCCTGATTCACCTCACCTCAAAGACCATGAAACTGGTTGACTATGGAATTGTCCATTTACATGAAGAAACCAAGCATCTCTATAGGTTTTCTAGAAACTTCTTCTACATTCTTGCATCCTCCACTCCAGTGCCCTGGAATTGGGATCCTGAGCACCATGACGGAGCTAGGGAGGGCAGGACTGGCAGCCTCCTCAGATTCCCTTCCAAGCGGTTCTTGAGGCTAACTACTACCAATTTCAACTTGTGTTTTTGCCTTTTCTGAGTTTAATGTTCTTCAGATTTGGACATCCTGGGTTTGGGGGGAGGGTCCCCTGGATCCTTGCATTCATGACCTCTTATTTGGGTCCCACTTGTGAGACCAAAGCAAGCCTGTTGTGGCCCTATGTGCAGGAGCAGTAGCTGGAAAACCCTGTGGTGGGGACTTTCAGAGGTAGATTGAAACAGGTGGGTTGAGAGAATCTAAGGTTGTAATAAGGGGATCAAGAAGACTATAGACAAAGGCAAAGTCCAAAGGATGTGAATAGGACGATAAGCATTAAGGTTTTTAACCAAGAGAGCTATAAACAAAACACCATGAAATGGGAGGATCAGATTAAAAAAAAAAAAGAGCAGTTTACAGATTAAGAAGACATTCTTTTATATAGTGACCAGTTGTAAGAGAAGACAAGAGGACATTCTTCTAAAGGAGGCACAGAGGGTCATAAAAGTGTCACAGACTAAACAAAAAAAATGTCTCATACAAAATAAACTAGTAATCTCACTCATGGGAATTTATGGAAAGGAAAAAACTTAAAATAATAAATTTATGAGAAGAGTTTCTTCACAGAGGTGTGGTTTACTTTTCAACAAACTTTGTGTCAAACACAGAGAAATAGATGATCAGTTGTGGAATATCAAGTTAGTAGTATATCATGCAGCCATTACAATGAGTAGCATCAAGAATATGTAATAGCATGGTATAAGAGTAAGAAATAAGGGCATCTGGGTGGCTCAGTCGGTTAAGCATCTGCCTTTGGCTTAGGTCATGATCCCAGGGTCCTGGGATCAACCCCCTTATAGGGCTCCCTACTCAGCAGAGAGTCTGCTTCTCCCTCTCTCTCTACCCATGCTCTCTCTCTCTCTCGCTCACTCTCTCAAATAAATAAATGAAATCTTAAAAAAAAAGAGTAAGAAATTAGGGGAGATATAAGTGATTTCTAAAGAATCCAGCTGGTCCTATGGGATTGGTATATTTCCAAAGAGTTACAGGTAGATCACATTTTATAGGCAGTCCCTGTCATTTGATGTAGTCTATTGTCATACCTGGATCTTCACGTGACAGAAATTTCTAACAGGAGTTCTTCTTTTTTTTTTTTTTTTTTAAGATTTTATTTATTTATTTGACAGAGAGAGATCACAGGTAGGCAGAGAGGCAGACAGAGAGAGAGGGGGAAGCAGGCTCCCTGCCTAGCAGAGAGCCTGATGTGGGGCTCGATCCCAGGACCCTGAGATCATGACCTGAGCTGAAGGCAAAGGCTTAACCCACTGAGCCACCCAGGTGCCCCAGGAGTTCTTAATTTCACTAGAAATTGCTTCTTCTACAACTTTTAAATAAACACAAAAATAATTTCATTGAATAAACAAATAAACAGGGGCGCCTGGGTGGCTCAGTCGTTAAGCGTCTGCCTTCGGCCCAGGTCAGATCCCAGGGGTCTGGGATCGAGCCCCGCATCGGGCTCCCTGCTCCGCGGGAAGCCTGCTTCTCCCGCTACCATTCCCTCTGCTTGTGCTCCCTCTCTGGCTGTGTTTCTCTCTGTCAAATAAATAAAATCTTTAAAAAAATAAATAAATAAATAAATAAATAAACAAATAAACACTGAAGAGAATATTCCCCCACTTCAATTTTGTTTTTAATTCAACAAATGATATAATGAAATATGGCTTTTTAAAGGGCAAACTATTTGGAATACTCAGTCCACTTCACCAAGCCTTAGTGATCCTCCTTTAGCTTTCCATAGCATTCAAAGAATACCACCCCTCACCCTTCTGCCCAGTAGGAGGGAGACTGGTGCTTACCCATTCTTACTCAAACCTCAGGTTTGCCCTATTGACCAAAAAGAGCTATGCTCCATCCTTTTAAGATGGATGCAGATAAGCTTTTTTTTTTTAATTTAATTTTATTTTATTTTTAATTTTTATTAACATATAATGTATTATTTGCCCCAGGGTACATGTCTGTGAATCGTCGGGCTTACACATTTCACAGCACTTAACAGCACATACCCTCCCCAATGTTCACAACCCAGCCACCCTATCCCTACCCACCCAGAACCCCCCCCCGCCCCCAGCCACCCTTAGTTCGTTTCTTGAGTCTAGAAGTCTCTTATGGTTTGTCTCCCTCCCCATCCCTTCCTTTTATTGGCAAGACTGAGTACTTTCTGTACTTGGGAAAATGATGTGTGTGTGTGTGTGTGTGTGTGTTTGTAATATAATATACAATATATATGCATATATATTTGTGTATATAAAAGGAGAAAATGTGATTCATTCATCTTTCTTAACTGAGAGATCCATAATCATGTAATTTTGTTATTTTATGGTCCATGGATATTCCTCTGACTTAAAAAAAAAAATGGATTGTTTGAATTGTAGTTCTTGTACCTCAATCATCGACATATGGGCCTTTTTTCTCTCTTCCTGCTTCTTGATCCTTCTCTGTGAAGGAGAAAAGTCCACACCCTTAAATCACCCTGTCTTTCTTTTTTTTTTTTTTTAAAGATTTATTTATTTACTTGACAGAGAGAGAGGGAGGGAGAGAGAGAGATTACAAGTAGGCAGAGAGGCAGGCAGAGAGAGA